>JABVCE010000016.1:0-600000 GCA_014905635.1 Scenedesmus sp. PABB004
CACACACGCGCGCGCGCGCCCACATGCGCGCGACCGCGCCGCGCGTCGCGTCGCCGCGCCGCCGCACCCCGCGGCAGCTCCCTGAACTTGAGGTGCTCCATGCTGCGCGTCGTCACGAGCGGCTTCTGGGGGTAGTACAGCACAAAACCCTGGCCCAGGGGGGGCGGCAGTTCAGGGCGCGGCGGACGCGGCGGCGGCGGGTCAGGGCGCGCGGCGGCGGCGGTTCAGGGTTCAGGGCGCCGGCGGGGCGGGCGCGGCGGGGCACCCACCCACCCGCCCCACACGCCTTCCCGCCCAGACCCGCCCGCCCAGACCCACCCGCCCGCCCCGCCCACCCACCCGCCCACCCGCCCACGCACGCCCCGCGCCCACCTGCGTGTCCATGCGCGTCTGGTAGTTGGTCGCGTACATCCCCATTGCTGCTTGCCCATGGCGCTCTGGTAGGTGTTGCGCGGCGACTGGTTGTGGTTCTGGCGGCGGGCGCGCGGGTGTAGGGTTTGTGGGGTTTGTGGGCGGGAGGGAGGGAGGGCAGGGGAGGAGGGGAGCGCGTGAGGGAGGGCGGGAGGGCGGGGACGGGGGCCGGCTGCGTGCAGGGCGGGCGAGGCGCTGCGCGGCGCGGGCGGCGTGGCGCGGCCGCGGCCGCGCGGGTCGGCCGGCTCGCTGCCCCGCAGCGTGCGTACAGCAGCTGACCCGCGCGGCCGCGCCCGTGCAGCCCCCCCGCCGCGCCGCCGCCGCCGCGCCGGCCGCGGGCGCCCCCATCGGCCTTGGCCGGCCCAGGGCCTAGCAGGGTGTGTCTGTGGTCCCCAGGGGGGTTTAGGGCCCCCCAGGGTCCCTGGGTTTAGGGTTTAGGGTTTAGGGCTTGTGGCGCACCCGGGAAGGGTATGATGCTCGCGCAGACGCCGAGTATCATGGCGGGGTGGATCTCGCAGTGCGTGTAGGCCATGCGGTTGGCCTTCTGCGGGGGTTCAGGGGGCAGGGTCCAGGGTTCAGGGCGCGTGTGGCGGGGCAGGGCGAGCGCGGCGGGGCGGGGGTGAGCGGGGCGCCGGCGGCAGGGCAGGGACGAATGGCGGCGCGCGCGCGCGCAGGTGGAGGGCGGCTGGCGCGGGCGCGGCGGCACACGCACACGCGCACGCACACGCACACGCACACGCACACGCACACACAGCCACGCCCAAGCAACACGCCAACAACGCATGGCCCGTCACAGCCCCCCGTCGCGCTCCGCACCGCGTCGCGCTGGAGTGCGAGGTCCTTCATCGTCATCGCGATGAGCGCCGTCTCCTCCTCCTCCGTGTCCACGTACTCCACAAACCCCCGCGCCACGAGGTGCGCCCAGCCCCACGCCTCGCCGCTGTCCTCGCCCGTGTCGGGGTCGACGATGCGCTCCCTGCGTGCCCCGGACGGCGGGACGGCGGGACGCGGCGCGGCGCGGCGCGGCGCGGCGCGGGTCAGAGTAGGGGGTCAGAGGAGGGGGAGACGGCCGGCCTGCGCGCGCGAGCCCCCCGCCCCACAGGCCAGCGGCCCCAAAACCCCGCCGGCCCTGCGCCCCATCCCTGCCAGGTTGAGCAGCAAGGCGGCGCGGCGTCCCCTCTGCTCGACCCAGCAGGGAGGTGGCGCAGGGCCGACCCTCAACCCCGCGCAGCACACACGCCCCCCGCTAAACCCTGCCCGCCCCAAGCCCCGCTAAACCCTGCCCATTCCCCCAAAACCCTGCTCGGCCTCCCGCGCCCCGCCGCGCTAAACCTGTTGATGAGCGCCTCGAGGTGTGGCCGCCTGAACGCGAGCGCGTTGCCCTCCTCCACGATGAAGAGCGGGCGCGAGGTGCGGCCGTAGTCGGTGTACAGGCGCAGCTCGCGCAGCGCGTAGTCGTGGATGACGCCGACCTCGGTGTTGACGTCAACCTGGGCGCGGGGTGTAGGCGGGGTGTAGGCGGGGGTGAAGGGGGGGGAGGGGGGGTGAAGGGGGGCGCGGGGTGCAGGGGGCGGGCGGGTTTGAGAGGGGTGACGCGCGCGCGGCGGCCAGAGGGGCAGGAGGGGGCGGCCAGAGGAGGGGAGAGGGGGGAGGGGAGTGCGGTGCGGAGAGCAGGCCATGGCGTGCGCGCGCGCGTGGGGCGCGCACCTGGCGGCGCAGCGAGCGCAGCGTGCGCACGAGCTCAATCGGGTTGCGGTGGATGCCGACCCACACGCCGTTGAGGAAGACCTGCGGGCGCAGGGTTCAGGGTTCAGGGCTCAGTTTGGCTCTCAAATAGAAGAGCTGAGGGCGCCCGCGGCGCGCGGCGCGGCGCGGGCGCCAGCCCCGTCGGCCGCGCCGCGCCGCGCCGCGCGGGGCGGGCTCGGGGGCGCGTGCCTTGGTTGAGGAGGGGATGATGCTGCAGGTGACCTCCTCCAGCGCCTCCGTCGACCACTCCTCCAGGAACTCGGCCACCGGCGCGCTCGGCGACCCGATCTGCGCGCCCAGGTGGGTGCAGCGCGGGAGGGGGTGAGGGGAGGGGGGGGGGGGCAGGGGTCGGTCGGGCGGCGGCCAGGCGCGTGGCGCGGCTCGGCGGCGGCGTGGGCTGGCTCAGTCAAAGGCCTCAGTCCCAAAAGCCCCAAAGGCCCAATCAGTCCCACAGGCCCCAATCAGTCTCAAAGGCCCAATCAGTCCCAAAGGCCTCAAAGGCTTAATCCCAAAGGCCTCAAAGGCTTAATCCCTTCCCAGCCTGCTCTCACCGTGATGTAGGTCATGAGCGCGAGGTTCTTCACCAGCCCCACCGCCTGGCCCTCGGGCGTCTCCGCGGGGCACATCATGCCCCACAGGCTGTTGTGCAGCTGCCGCGGCTTCGCGAGCTTGCCCTCGCGCCCGATCGGGGAGTTGATGCGCCGCAGGTGGCTCAGCGTCGACGCAAAGGCCAGCCGGTTCAGCACCTGTGGGCGTGTGTGTTTGTGCGTGCGTGCGTGCGTGTGTGGTTGTGTGTGGGTGCGGGTGTGGGTGGGTGGGGCGTGAGCGTGAGCGTGGGTGTGCGGGGAGGGCGGCGCGGCGGCGGCGGCCAGCGCGCGGCGCGGCGGCGCGCCTGGCTGACGCCGGCCTTCATGCCCTGCGTGCCCTGCTGGCCCCAGTTGCCGGTCGCGAGGCTGTACTTGAGGCCCTTGGTGATGGTGCCTTTGCGCGCGCGTGTGTGTGTGGGGGGGGGGGGGGGGGATGTGTGGGCGGTGTGGGCGCGCGCGGGCTCACACGCGCGGCGCGGCGCGAGGTGGGGCGGGGCGGCCGGGGTTCGGGGCCGCTGCTCCAAAACCCCAAGAGCCCCGCGCACCCGTCTTGACGGCGAAGGGGAGGTTGATCTCCTTGCCGCTGTCGACCTGGCGCTGCACGTAGTTCTTGACGTCCTTGCACAGCTTGCTGCGCGCGCGTGGGGCGCGTGGCGGTGCGGGGGCGGGCGCGCGGGCGTGTGGGCGTCTGTGAATGCAGGGGCGAGTCGCGCGGGCGCGCCGGCAGCGCAGCGCCGCGCCGCGCCCGCCGCCGCCGCGTGGCGCGCCGCCCGCGGCGGCCCGAGGGCGCGTGGGGCGCCGCGACGGGGCGGCCGCCGGGGGGCCGCGGCGCGCGCCGCGCCCTGCCCCACACAAAACCGCCGCCCCGCGCGAAACCGCCCCGCAGAACCCCGCCGCGGCGGTGCGGTGTGGCTCGCCGCCGCACCGGAAGAGCATACGGAAGAGGCCCGCCAGCAGGGGGCCGCCCAGGTCGAGGCGCTTGTTGCTGTAGTGGTCACGGTCGTCCTCGTGGCGGCGCCCCAGCGCGACGAGCATCAGCCTGGCGCGCGGCGCGAGTGCGTGATCGCGACAGCGATTGTGTGACGGCGGCGCGCTGCCGGGCACGGGCACCGCGGGAAGCGCGGCCGCCGGCGCGGGCGCGGGCAAGCCAGCCGGGCCCGCGCCGCCGCTCCTCGCCCGCGCCGCCGGGCCCGCCGCCGCTCCTCTGCTCGCTCCAGCCCCGCCCTCAGCCCTGAGCCCTGAGCCCTCGACCCCGCGCCGCGCGACCGCCGCCACCCGGCCACGCGCGCCTCCCCGATCGCGCGGCGCCGCCACCGCACAACACCACACCGCCGCGCGCGCGATCACCACCACCATCACAGCCCACCTGTGCACCATGTACCCCAGGAAGAAGGCCTTTTTGTTCTCGCAGTACGCCTCGATGCCGATGTGGGGCAGCAGCTCCTTCTGCAGCAGCTCGCGCGCGTACTCGATGCGCTTCGCGCGCGACACGCCCACCTGGGGGAGTGGAGGTGGAGGTGCGGGTGGAGGGGTGGGCGGGCGTGGGTGGGCGTGTGAGGGTGTGGTGGGTGTCGTGCGAGCGCCGAGGCGCGCGCGCGGCGCGCCGCGACGCGGCCACGCAGCGCCCCCCCCCCCCCCCCGCCCACACACACACACTCGCACACGCACACAGCCCGCGGCCCCGCGCCCGCCGTCGCCCCGCTCTGTAACCTCCCGCCCGCGCGCCCCGCACCTGGCTCGCGCGCTTGCCGATGTAGTCGAGCGCGAGCGCCTGGCTGTTGATGGGCTGCGCCTCCTCGATGCTCGGCCGCAGCGCCTCCATCATCTCGTGGTCCCCAAAGTCGTACACGATGTGCTCCAGGATGTCGCGGTCGCTCTGGCGGCGGCGCGGTTTAGGGCGGGCGGGGCGGGGTTTAGGTTCTTGGGGTTTGCGGTTCAGGGCTCAGGGCCTGGGGCTGAGGTTGGAGCGAGGCGCGGCGCGGCGGGCGCGGGCACGGGCGCCCGCGCGCGGGCGCCCCCAGCGCAGCCCAAGCGCCCTCCCTCCCCGCGCCGCCGCGGCGCGCGCGGCGCACACCGCCGTGGGCGCGCGGCGCGGCGCGCACCACGGTGCCGAGCGCACGGAAGAGCACCAGCACCGGCACGTCGGCCTTGACGTAGGGGATGCTCGCGCGGATGACGCTGCCGCCGCCGCCGCCCTTTGGCCCGCCGCCGCCGCCGCCGCCCTTGGCCCCGCCGCCGGCCTTGGGCGCCTTGGCCGCGAGCTGCTTGACCGCCATGCCGCTGCTCGTGCGCGTGCTGCCCTCGACCATCGACCTGCGGCCCGCCGCGGGCGCGGCGCGGTGCGCGCGGCGGCGCGTTGTGGGCGTGCGCGCCGCGGCCGGCGGCTGGGGCCTCACCTCTTCCCGCGCCCGCGCGCCCCCCTCATCGTTCCCTCCGGCGCCCTCCCTCCCGCCTGCACCCCGGCGGCCAGCCAGGGCCACCACGCCGGCAGCCGCGACGCCCCCCCCCCCCCCCCCACACACGACATCCCACACCTGCACTCAGCGACGTAGAGGTACTTTGATGGCTGGCTCTTGCGGAAGACGTACACGTGGTTGGCCGCCATGCGCTCCTGCGCGATGAGGACCTTCTCGCTGCCGTTGATCACAAAGTAGCCGCCCTGGGCGGTTTAGCGGGGCGGCGGGGCGGCGGGGTTTAGGGGCGAACCCTGAGCCTCAGGGTTCAGGGTTTTGGGGCTCAGGGCGCGAGGAGGTGTGACAGAGTGTCGGCGCAGGGGGCGCGCGCGCGGCGTGTGCTCGAGCGTCGGTGGTGGCGCGCTGGCGCGCTGGGAGGGGCGCGGGCTGCGCGGCGCGCGGGCGCGGCGCGGCGTGGGCGGCGCGCGGGCCGCAGCGGCCAGGCGTCGGGTCGCACCTGGTCGTAGGGGCACTCGCCGAGTGACATGAGGTCGCCGACGGACAGGTCCCGCAGCGAGCAGAGCAGGCTCTTGAGCATGATCGGCACCTGTGTGTGTGTGTGGGGGGGGGGGGGGGTTGGCCATGAGGGCGCGCGGCGACGGCCGCGCGCCGCGCCCCGCCCCCGCGCGCCCCTCCCGCCCACACCCACACACCCACACACCACACCCACCCACCCACCCACCTACCCACACTCCCACACACAACCACAGCACACAACCACGACACACGCGCGTGCCCACCTTTGCGAGGAAGACCTTTTCAAACACCTCGCGCGGGTTGGCGACCTCGGGGTCTGGCTGCATCACGCCCTCCTCGTCGGCGCGGTAGTAGGTGACGCTGATGTTGCAGTACATCGGCGCGGAGTAGCTGTGCGAGGCGTGTGTGCGTGTGTGGGGGGGCACGGGAGGCGCGCGGGGCGCAGCGCGGCGGCAGGGGGCGGCGGCGTGAGGCGGGGCGCAGCAGGGGGCGGCGGCGGCGGCGTGGGGCGGGGTCGGGGGCGGGGTCGGGGCGCGGCGCGCGCGCGGGGCGCGCGGCCGCGGCGCTGCTGGCGCTGCCGCCGCTGCCAGCCCCGGCTGCTGCTGCCCCCGCCGCTGCCGCTGCGCGGCGCCTGTGCTGCGCCTGCGCCTGCGCCTGCGCCTGCGCTGCACAGCAGGGAGATGTGCCTGGGGTCACGACACGCGCGGCGCGGCGGGGCATGCGCCGCGCGCCTGTAACCCCAGGACTGCTGTCGCCTGGCTAGCATAGCGATACATGGCACGGTGGGTGGCCATGCAGCTGCCAATGCAGGCACGGACTTTGCGCTCGCCGCTGCCGCCGCTGCCGCCGCTGCTGCCGCCGCTGCCGCTGCCGCCGCTGCCGCCCTGCCGCCGCTGCCGCTGCCGCCGCTGCCGCCGCCGCCGCTGCCGCCGCTGCCGCCACCGCCGCTGCCGCCCCTGCTGCCCCTGCTGCTGCCGGCCCGCCGCCCCGCGGCAGCGGCAGCAGCGGCAGCAGCGCCGGCGGCAGCGGGCGCGGGCGCGCTCACGTGAGGTTGCGCAGGCGCGCCTCCTTTGGGAAGAGCGCGGCGGTGTCGCCGTCGGGCTCGGTCATGAGGGGCTTTGACATGAAGATCTGCTCAAACTTGATGCGCACCTCGCGCTCCGCGAGCTCCTCGTCCATGTCCTCGCCCGGGCGGTGCTGCGCCTCGGGCTTGACCACGATCTCGGGCGTCTCGTCCACGATCTCCTGCATCGTGTTGCTGGTGAACTCGTTGTAGCTGTCCAGCTGCTGCCGCACGAGGCCCTTGTCCTCAAAGTAGGACGAGATGACCGCCCACGCGTCCTCCTGCGAGATGGGCGCCTCCTCCTCCGCCTCCAGCTCCTCCTCCGCGCCCCCGAACATGCTGCTCGCCGCTCCGGGGCGCGCTCAGGCGGTCAGGCCCCCGCTCCGCGGCCCGGCGGGCCGCGCGGGCGCGGCGCCGCGCCGCAGGGGCGCTGTGATGGCAGGGGCCTCAGCTGCTGCTGCTGCCCCCGGCCATGGAGCGCCGCGGGGCCCGGCGCGCGGTGGACAGCGCCTACGCCGTGCCCTCGGGCGCGGGAGACCGGCAGCAGGACGGCGCAGGACGCTCTCGCGGGCAGCTGCGAGCGGGCGACGCCCCGGGGTGCGTTGCGGGGGCCGTGCGGAGAGCGAGGGCGGCGGCTCACGAGCGGGACAGTGCCCGGGCGATCGGGGGAGCGCGGGGGTCGGGGGCCGGGCGGCCGGGGCGGCCGGGGCACAAGGGCTCGGCGCCGCCGTTGCACCGCCGCCGCGCCGCTGCCGCCGCTCAAGCGGCCGCGGCGAGCGCGCCGGGCACCATGGACTGCATGTGGCGCATGAACTTGAACATGCCCACCGCCAGCTCGCGCGGCCCCGCCGGCGGCCGCACCTCGGCGGGGAACGCGATGCCCGCCCTGCGGGCGCGCGGCGTTCGTTCAGGCGCGGCGCGCGGCGGCGGGGCGCGGCGCGCAGCGGCGGGGCGCGGCGCGCGGCGCGCGGCGGCGACCGCGCGCGCGCGCACCCGAACAGCCCCGGCAGCGGCGCGCCCGACGCGGCGTCGAGCAGCTGCCCGCTCGCCGCGTCGTACGCCACGCCGGGCAGCGCGTTGCCGCCCACGACGACCTCGGGCAGCGGCGCGCGCTTGAAGCCGACCGCGTGGACGACCTTGGTCGCGCCCCACAGCGCGCCGTCGACCGCCGCGCGCTCGCGCGCCGCGCTGCGGCTCGCGGTGCAGACGCGCGTGAGCCCCGGCGGCGCGCGCGCGGGCGACTCGAGCCGCTCCCGCGCCCACTCCGCGGCAATGCCCTTGAGGCCGGTGTTGTCCCGGAAGATCCACGGCGCCCCGCGCTCGTCGGTCCTGCGGCCAGAGGCGTGCACACGCGCGTCGGCGCGGCGGTCATCGCAGAGCGCGGCGGCCCGCGCCGCCGCGCCACCGCGCCACCGGCTCCCAGCGCCGCCGCGCCACCGGCTCCCAGCGCCGCTGCGCCGCCGCCCGCCCGCCGCCCGCGCAGTGCGCTGCACGTCCACCCGCCAGCCCGCGCAGTGCAGCGCAGCGCCAGCCCCACCTGTACTCTGCATATAGCAGGGGGTCGCGGTAGAGATTGACGACACGCGCTGGGCGGCGCTCCGGCGGCAGCTCACACAGCGCCTTCAGCACCAGCACCGCTGAGTGGCTTGACCCCACGACTGCGACGACGTCGTCGGGCCCCACCGCGCCGCCCGCGAGCGCGGCCGGGTTGAGCGCGACGTCGAGCGGCAGCTCAGTGGGTGGAGCGGCGCCCGTGCGCGCCGCGCTCGCGAGGTGCGGGGCGCCGAGGTCGGCGCCCTCGCGCGGCAGCGAGCCTGCGGCGCGCGCGCGGCTGGTCAGGGGGCGGCGGCGCGGCGCCGCACGCGCTGGCGCTGGCGCTGGCGCTGCGGCGGGGAGGAGGGGGGAGGGCAGGGCAGGGCAGGCGCGCGCCGGCACACCTGTTGCCAGGACGACCGCCTCTGCCAGGATCGAGGGGCCCCAGCTGCCGCCGCCGCCGCTGTCGCCGCTGCCGCTTGGCGCGTCGTCGTCGTCGCTGCTGCTGCTGCCACCGCCGAGCGCGCCGGCGGGCGCCGGCTCGACCGTGAGCCGCCACAGCTTGCGCTCGCGCCCGACCTGCGCGGCGCGGCGCGTGAGGCCGGCAGCGGCTCGCCGCCGCCCGCCCGTGCGCGCACTTCTCCCGTCCGAGGCTGCTGCGAGGCTGCCCCACTGCCCGCCGCGCCCAGGCGCGCGCACCAGCTCGACGCGCGACACCGTGCCCGCCACGCCGTGCACGCCCGGCGCGCCGAGCAGGCGGCGGCTCAGCGCGCGCACGAGGTCGTGCGCGTGCCCCAGCTCGCAGCCGCGGTCTGGGTCCAGCGCCGCGAGCGCGGCGACCGACGCGTTGCCCGCGCCGCCAAAGGCATCGCACGCTTCACCGAAGGCGACGAAAAGGTTGGCCTTTGTGTTGCTCGGCACGTGCCGGTAGCGCGCCAGGCGGCCGCCGTCGAAGCTGGGATCGACCCACGCCAGCCCCGCCGCGCTCGGCGACCCCGCGACGCTGCCGCCCCGCTCTGCGAGCCAGTCGGCGGCGACGCCGGCCGCGGCGAGGCCCGCGGGCCCGGCTCCCACCACCGCGCAGCGCCGCACGGCGGAGCGCACGGGCGGCAGGTAGGGCAGCATCCTGCGTGCCGCTGCTGCTGCTGCCGCTGCGCTCCTGCGGGGCGCTGCTGCTGCCGCTGCGCGCCGCTGCTGCTGCCGCCGCCGGCGCGCGCCTGACGCTTGCAGGACGGAGCGGTAGAGTTCGGCAGTGCGGCGGGGGGCGCGCAGGAGGGGAGCTGACGAGCCGGGGGCGGCGGTTCGAGCGAGAGCGCAACCGCCGCGGTTGCTCTTGCGCTGCGCGTGAAAGGCACAGTCACTCAGGCTGCGTTGAGCAGGCAGATGAAATTGCTCAGAGAAGCAGTCTCTTGGCAGAGCAGAGCTCGCTGACCAGCAACACCGACCGCGCCAGCTCGCGCAAGCTGCTCTCACCGCGCCTCGCCGCCGCCGGTGGCCGGGCAGGCGCCGCAGCAGCAGCCGCCGGCGGCGCGCGCGCGGCGCATGAGCAGCGCCGCCTGCACGATGAGGTGCTGCGCGCCCGCCGCGGCGGCGTCGGCCTCGGTGCGGCGGCGCTTGACGTCGGCGCGCGCCGCGTCGACCTCCGCCGACTCGTCGAGGCAGTGCGCCACGACCGCCGCCAGCGCGGCGCCGGGGGCGGGCGCGTCAGACCCGGCCAGCAGCAGCTCCACGACCGCGCCGGGGCGGCGCCGGCCGAGCTCCTTGGCGATCAGGGCGAAGCAGCGCCCGTGCCCCGCGGCCGCGGCCGTCTTGGCGGCGCGCGCGAGCACGGCCTCGTGGTCCGCGCCGGGCGGCGCGCGCTCGAGCAGCAGCGCCACGACCGCCGCGTGCCCGCGCCGCGCCGCGAGGTACAGTGGCGTCCAGCCCTGGCCGTCGGCCGCGAGCGCCGCGGGCGGGCCCGCGGCGTCGAGCAGCACCTCCGCCACGGCCGCATGCCCGCTCCAGGCAGCGAGGTGCATCGGCGTCGAGCCGTGCGTCGTCGTCGCGGCGGCGCGCCGCGCGGGGGCGCCGGCGAGCAGCAGCCGCACGACGGCCGCGTGGCCCTGCTCCGCGGCGGCGTGCACGGCGGTGAAGCCCGCGCCGACGGCGCGGCCGACGTCGGCGCCCGCGGCGAGCAGGGCCGTCACGATGCCCGCGTGCCCGCGCCGCGCGGCCATGTACAGGGCGGTGAAGCCGTCCGCGTCGGCGCCCGCGCAGGCGACCGCGCCCGCGGCCAGCAGCGCCGCGACGACGCCGCCGCGCCCCGACTGCGCCGCGAGGTGCAGCGGGCGCACCGCGTGCTGCGCGCGCCGCGGCGGCGGCGGCGGCGGCGGCGGCGGTCGCGCGTGAGCTGCGCATGCGCAGCTCGCGCCCTGCGCAGCGCGCGGGGCGGCAGGGGGCTGGCACGGCCGCGGCGCTGCAGGCAGTGCACACTGCAGCCACGCACGTTGTCCTGCGCCTCCACGCACGCGCCCGCGCCGAGCAGGAGCGCCACGACGCCCTCGTGCCCGTTCTGGCTGCTCCAGTGCAGCGGCGTCCAGGACTCGTCGTCGCGCGCGTGCACGCTCGCGCCCGCGGCCAGCAACTCGGCGGCGACCTGGCGCGGGGCGCGGGGCGCGGCGGCGCGCGTGCACCGGCTCGCGCGCGAGCCGGTCGCGGCGTGCGGCGGCGGCTGCGCGCTTGGGGCGTCGCTCGTACCTCCGCGTGGCCCTGCTGAGCTGCCCACAGCAGCGGCGTCGCGCCGCGCGCGTCGGCGAGCTCCAGGTGCGCGGCGGCGCCGTCCGCGAGCAGCGCCCGCACGTCGGCCACCACGCCCTTGCGTGCGGCGCGGTGGAGTCTCATGTGCTCGGTGGTTGGGAGCGACATTGCGGACATTGAGGGCTGCGGCGCCGGCGCGGGGCGTCGGCAGCGGCGGCCGCGCTGCCAGCGGCCGCGCCGCGCAATGGCGCGCGCTGGCTGCCACGCCGCCTGGCGCAAAGGGCAGAGAGATCTGCGTCACACCTCTGGGCCGCCTGCCGTGGCCGGTCGGAGCACGGCCGCGCCACGGCGCCGCCCGCTGGCGCCACCGCGCGCCGGGGCCGATGGCCGCTGTTTCAAGCTCAGCCCGCACTCTCCGAGTCGCTTCAAGCTTCTTGGGGGGCGTGCCGCGTGATTGCGACATCCGCGCGTGAGGGAGCGCGCGGTGCGGCCCTGGCGAGCCGGGGCTCGAGCCCCGCCCGCCAGCCCTGTCCCGCGCCGGGCGTCGCCAAGGCCGGCGCAGGTGGCAGAATCGCAAGCCACTGCAACTCCGAGTTCAGAGCGCGCCCCCGCGCTCGTGTGCAAAAGTTGACTTTGACGGGGGCGGCGCTGCGTCGCGCCGCCCCTGCCCCGCTTGCAGCCCCCGCGCCGCCCACGCCTCGCCAGTGCGCTTGAACTCACCTCCGGCGCAGCCCCCGCCAGCTTGACCACGCGCAGCGGGCGCCGCCACCTGCCGCGCTGCGCGCGAGGGAGAGGCGATCGGCCGGGCCGCGCCGGGCAGCGCGCAGCCGTCCCCGAGCGGTGCGGCACGTCGCAGGCCGCGGGCGGGGCAGCCCAGCGCGGCCCCTGCGCGCTGGCGCCGGCGCCGAGCAGCTGCGCCCGCCGCCGTGCCGCGCGCCAGGTCTTCTCTGTCTCTCGGCGCGCCGCCCACGAGGAACAGCGCCACACGCCCGGCCGGCATGCCAGGTGAGGTCCCGCCCGGCAAGGGCGGCGCACGGGTCGCGGCCCGCCGCGCGCCGCGCGGCGCGTGCCACCGCACGCGGCGCAGGGCCCAGCGCGCGGCGCCGCCGGCCCGGCGGCGACCGTGTCAGGCTCCGCCGCGCGGCCCCACAACCCAGCCCTCCCTACAGCCCGCCCCAGCGCCGCCGCGGCCCGCGCGACGCCGCCAGCGCGCGCCGCGCTGAGGATGCAGCGCCGGCACGGCGCCGCCGGGCGGCCCGCCGCTCGCCTCGCCCCGGCTGCCGTGGCATCATGAGCGCCAATGGGCGACGATTCGCGCACGCCGCTCCCGCGAACGGCCGCAGGGCGCCGCGCCTGAGCGGCCCGCAGGATGCACAGGCCCCTCCCCGGCTGCCCCGCACCCCTTGGATCGCGCGGTGGGCGCCAGGCGGCGCTCTGTGACGCCGGGAGGCCGATGCTGGGCGCCGCGGCCGGCCTGCACGGCCCAGGTGCGCGGCGGCCGGCCGCAACCGCCGGCGGCAGCAGCGGCGGCAGCGGCGCCAACAATGCGCGCGTCCCGGTTGGCCTGCGCGCTGCCGCGCCGCCCGCGGCGAGCAGGAGCCTGGCGGAACCGCTGCGGGGCGGCCAGCCGCGCTCCGGCGCGCGCGCACGCACACATCGCTGCCGCTGCTGCCGCGCGCCGCAGGCCTGGCGGCGGTCGCCGGGCCGCTGTCGCGCGCGCTGGCGCACGCGGCCAGCAGCTTCGGCTGCATGACGCAGCCCAGCACGGCCGGCGCGCGGCGCCTGCTGGGCGCGCTGGGCGCCGGCGCCGGCCAGCCGGCGCCCAGGCCCCAGGCGCAGCGCCCCAGCCGCGCGGCGCTGCTGCCGCGGGCGGCGCTGCCGCTGGTCGTGGCGGCTGCCGGCGGCGCGGAGCCCGCAGCGCCTGCCGCGGGCAGGAAGCGGCGGACGGGCAGGGCCGCGGCCCCCGCCCCGCCCGCGCCCGCGCCGCCGCCCGCAACGCAGCCGGCCGCCGCGCCGGCGCCCGCGCCCGCCAGGGGCGGCCGCGCCGCCACCGCGGGCGCGCCGCGGACGCGTAGGACCGCCCCGCCCGCCCCGCCCGCGGAGGGGCCGGCCGCGCCGCCGGCGCCCGCGGCCGCGAGGACCGCCAGGGGCCGCCGTGCCGCGGCCGCGGCCGCGCCGCCGCCGGCCGACGCCGGCGACGCCGGCGCGCTGGCGGCGCGCGCGCGCGCGCTGGCGGCGCGCCTGGAGCGCTACTGGTCGTCATATGACGCCGGCGCACCTGAGGTGGACGACGCCGTGTACGACTCGGAGGCCGCCGCGCTGCGGCGCCTGCTCGCGGAGCTGCGCCGCGCCGGCGGCGCCGCCGAGGCGGACCGGCTTGAG
Organism: Scenedesmus sp. PABB004; assembly: GCA_014905635.1. Classification (NCBI taxonomy): domain Eukaryota; kingdom Viridiplantae; phylum Chlorophyta; class Chlorophyceae; order Sphaeropleales; family Scenedesmaceae; genus Scenedesmus; species Scenedesmus sp. PABB004. The sequence continues at coordinate 13,389 of JABVCE010000016.1, forward strand.
GCGGCGAGCCCGCTCGCGCGCGTGGTGCGCGGCGCGGCGCGCGCGTGCCCGCCCCCGCCGCCCCCGCCGTCTGTTCCCCCGCCCCAGGCCCCCGCCCTCCCTCCCTCCTCCCCCAACCTCCGACCGCCAGGGCTCACCCGCCAACGTCGCGGCGTCGGGCCTGCGGCGGTCGACGCACCCCAGCCCCATGACGAGCCTCGCCGCGGTGCGCGACAAGGCCGAGCTGCTGGCCTGGGGCGCCCGCCTCGCGCGCGCGGGCGGGGTCGACGCCGAGGCTGACGCCTGGGTGGTGGAGCCCAAGGTGGACGGCCTCGCCGTGCGCGCGGTCTACCGGTGAGCCCCGCCCCGCGCCGCGCTGCGCCGCGTGCCGCCGCGCCATGGCTGCGCCGCGACACCGCCCGCGCCGCCAGCGCCGACGTGCTGCGCGCCCGCGCCGCCCGCGCCGCCCCGCCCGCGCCAGCTGGGGCGTCTTTGCCAGCGCGGCCACGCGCGGCGACGGCGCGGTGGGCGAGGACGTGAGCCACAACGCCGACCACGACGGCATCGCGGGCCTGCCACGCGTGCTGAAGCTGTCCCGCCTCGGCGGCGCCGACGCCCTGCCCCTGGTCGAGGTGCGGGGCGAGGTGTTCATCACCGCAGACGACTTTGAAAAGGTGGGCGGGCAGGAGAGAGGGGCCTGGGCGGCGCAGCGCGCGCCGACCTCAGCTCGCGCTCGAGCGCAAGCGCGGGCCCCAGCAGCGCAGCTGGCTGGGTGCGGCGGCGGCGGCAGCGGACAGGCCGACACGCGCCGCGCGCCGCCGCGCCGGGCGCAGGTCAACGCCGCGCAGGTCGCGGCGGGCGCGCCGCCGTTTGCGTCGCCGCGCAACGCCGCGGCGGGCAGCCTGCGCCTGCTCGACCCGGACGAGGCCGCGGCGCGGCGGCTGAGCTTCAAGGCCTATCAGCTCATCCTGCCGGAGGTGCGTGCGCCAGAGCAGGCAGGGGGCAGCCGGGCGGTCGTGCGCACGCGTGCGATTGCGGGCTGCGCGGCCGCGCGATGCCGAGCGCCGCCGCCGCCGCCGCGCCGCGCCGCGCGCGCGCAGGGCGCGCCCCGCGCGCCGGCGACCCAGGCAGCGGCGCTCGCGTGGATGAAGCGCGCGGGCATCGCGACGACCGCGCCGCCGGACGGCGTGGGGCCGTGGCGGGGCTTCTCCGCGGCGGTGGAGGCGGCGGAGCGCTGGATGGAGGCGCGCGACAGTCTGGGTGCGCGAGGCGCGGGCGCTCAACTGCCGCGCCGCCCCCCGCGCGAGCCAGCGGCCGCCGCCTGGGCGCTGCCCGCCGCCTGGGCGCTGCCCGCCGCCTGGGCGCTGCCCGCCCGCCCTGCCCCTGCCCCGACCACCCAACGCCGCGGCCGCCCCACCCACACCCCACAGGCTACGAGGTGGACGGCGCGGTGCTGAAGCTCGACTCGCTCGCGCAGCAGGCGGCGCTGGGCGTGGACGGCGGGCGCGACCCGCGCTGGGCGGTCGCCTGGAAGTTCCCCGCCAAGCTCGCGACGACGCGCCTGCTGGGCATTGACTGGAGCGTCGGGCGCAGCGGCGCGGTGCGGCTGCGCCGCACGCGCGCGCGTTGGGCGGGCGCGCTGCGCGCCGCGCCGTGCCGTGCGCCCTGCTGTGCAGCGGCGCTGCCTGACCGCCGCCGCCGCCACCGCGCGCGCGTTGTCCGCCGCGGCGCAGCTCACGCCCGTGGCGCACCTCGAGCCGGTCGTGATCGGCGGCGTGACGGTGCAGCACGCGTCGCTGCACAACGTGGGCCAGCTGCGCACGCTGCGCCTGCGCGGGGGCGACGTCGTCACGGTCAAGCGCGCGGGTGACGTCATCCCCCAGGTGGGCAGGCTGCCCCGCCGGCACACACGCAGCCCAGCGCCGCGTGCACGCATCGCCCGGCGGCCTGCCCGCGCGCGCCGTGGGCCCACGCGCGCCGCGCCGCGCCGCGCCGCGCCCCGCGCCGCGCGCCGCGCGCAGGTCGTGGGCGTCCTGGCCGACGCGCGCCCCGCCGCCGGCGGCGGCGCGCCGTTTGAGGAGCCGTCGCACTGCCCGAGCTGCACGCAGCCGCTGGCCTTCGTCGCGCCCAAATCGGCCGGCGCGGGCGGGCACCTGTGGTGCGCCAACCCGGCCTGCCCCGCGCAGCAGCTTGCCCGCGTGCAGCACTTTGTCGCCGTCTGCGTCGAGGGCATCGGCGACGCGACGGCGCAGGAGCTCTGGGCGCGCGGCTGGCTGCACACGCCGGCGGGGCTCTACCGCCTCACCGCGGTGCGCCGCCCGCGCCCGCGGCGCTGCGCATGCCGGCGCCGCGCCCGCCGGCCGCGCGCGCCGCCGCCGCGCCGCCCAGCCGAGCCGAGCGCGAACCCGCGCCCACGCCGCGCCGCGCCGCCGCGCAGGCCGACCTGCTGACGCTGCCGGGCGTGCGCGAGCGCAAGGCCGCCAAGATGCTGGCCGCCATCGACGCCAGCCGCCGCATGAGCCTCGCCACGCTGCTGGCCGGCCTCGGCATCCCGTGAGCGCGCGCGCCACGCCGCGCCGCGCTGCGCCGCGCCGTGCGCCCGCGCCGCACCGTGAGCCGACCGCGCCGCCGCTGGTCGGCCGGCCGCAGGGTCGTGGGCGCCCGGCAGGCGGCCAACCTGGCGGCGCGCTACAAAAGCATGAAGGCCCTGGAGCTGGCGGTCAACAGCGCCGCGACGAGCGCCGGCGCGGGCACGGCCGCCGCGGCCGCCGCGGCCGCGGCCGGCGCGGGTGCGGCCACGGCCGCGGGCGGCGCGCCGCCGCCGCCGATCGGCGGCGTGCTGGGCGCGAGCCTCGCCGCCTGGTTCAGCCACGCCGACAGCAAGCTGCTGCTCAACGGGCTGCGCCAGGGCGGCGTCGCGTGCTGCCAGGAGGACCCCGCCGCGGCCGAGGCCGGCGGCGCGGCCGCGCTCGAGGCCGCCGGCGCGGCGCCCGTGCCCGGCGGCATCCCGGGCCTGACCGGGCCCGGCTTCCGCGACGTCGCGCCGCTCGAGGGCATCTCCATCTGCGTGACGGGCAGCCTCGGCGCCGCGCGGCTCTCGCGCCGCGAGCTCGCAGCGTCGTTCATCGAGGACAAGGGCGGCGAGGTGCACGGCAGCGTCAAGCGCACCACGCGCTGGCTCGTCACGGGGCTGCGCCCGGGCGCGGCCAAGCTCGCGGCCGCGGCCAAGTGGGGCACGCGCGTGCTCGACGAGGCGGGGTTCATGGAGGAGGTCGAGCGCCTCACGCTCGCCAAGCAGGGCTACGTCGCCGACGGCGAGCGCGGCGCGACGTCGGGCGCGTTCCGCGTCTGAGGGCCGGCGGCGCGGGCGCGTGCGCGCCTCGCGCCGGCGCTTGGGCGCGGCGCGGGGCGCGCGGTTCAGTTCGGCGCGGCCGGCGGCCCGCAATAACGAGCATCGCGGCGAGGTCGGGGCCAGGGGCACGCGGGCGGGCATTTGCCATTGTTTGCATTGCGGCGGCTGCGGGCGCGGCCACGAATAAGCGGCGCTGAAACACGCGCCGCCGGGGGCGGGGGCGGGGGCGCGGGTTGCAACGCTGGCCTGCACTCCCCTGCGAGCAGCCCCGCCCCGCCCAGCCAGCGGCCAGTTCAGCGCGCGCCCGTCGCCCCGGTGCTGCCACGACCACCGCCGCCGCCGCTGGCCAGCGCCGCCAGCTGCGCACGCGCCGCGCCGAGCAGGCGCGCGTTGACCGCCCGCTCACGCGCGTCCATGAGTGCGTCGTCGTCCAGCGCCTGTGTAGCGAGTGGGGCAGGGCAGGGGCGCTCAGCGCTCAGCGCTGGTGGCTCAGCGCTGGCGGCTCCGCAGACGGCTCGGGCGGCGCTGCGGCGCGAGCGCGCACCTGGCGCGCCTCTGCGTCGGCGATCTGCGCCGCCAGCGCGGCTGCGTACGCGGCGTTGCGCGCCGCGCGCTGCGCGGCGCCGAGCGCCTCGCTGGCGGCGACCGCCTCCAGCTCCGCCTGCATCTCCACGCGCGCGCGCGCCTGCTCCGCGCGCGCCGCCTCCTGCGCCGCGTTCCTCGCAGCGGCCGCGGCCGCCGCGCACGCCCGGCGGTCGGCCGCCGCCGCCGCGCGCTTCTCCAGCTTGGCGGCGTGCTTCGCCTGCGTGCGTTGGCGGCGGCGGCGTCAGCACGCGCGGCGCGCCCTCCGCCGCCGCCGGCTCTCTCGCAGTCGGCTCTCGTCGCACCTCCGCCTCCGCCGCCGCGCGCGCCTCGCTCGCTGCAATGAGCCGCTCCTCGCGCTCCGCGCGGCTGCGGCTCTCCGCCACCGCCGCGGCGCCCGCCTGCGCGCACGCCGCGCGGCGCGGCCGGGCAGGAGCGCGGCGGTTGTGCGCCGTGCCGCCGGCGCTGGGCCCTGCAAGGGGGCCCACGGTGCGTGTGCACAGGCCGCCCCGCCCTCACCGCACCTGCTCCGTGCGCGCCGCAATGTTGGCGCGGAAGGCGTCCAGCGCCGCCTCGCGCGCGGCCTCCTGGCGCGCCAGCGTGCTGCGCGGCGGCGTCGGCGGCGGTGGCGGCGGCGGCGGCGGCAGCGGGCAGCAGGGTGCGCGTCAGGCGCTGTGGAGCTCAGCACGCAGGCCTGCGCACGCCCGGCGGGCCAGGGCTGACCCCTTCCGGGCGCCGGTCAGGGCCGCGCCTGATGGTCTCCCGCATCAGCTCCTCGTCGCGCCGCTGCTGCTCCGCGGCCGCGGCGCGCCTGGCCTCCAGCGCCGCCGCGTTTGCGGCGCGCGCCACGCCCGCGTCGGCGCGCGCGCCCGCGGCCTTGGCCGCGGCCGCGGCCCGCGCCGCGGCGGCCTGCTGGTCGAGCGCGGCCAGCAGCCGTGCGCCCTCGCGCGCCTTCTTGCCCGCCGCGCGCGCGCGGGCGGCCTCGGCGGCCGCACACTGCGGCGGCGGCAGCGGGGGCGCGCGGGGCGCTGAGCTGCGCTGCAGCGCCGCCAGCCAGCATTGCTTGCGCCCACACTCGACACCGTCAGCCGCGCGCGTCGGCAGGCTTGACTTCGGCGCACCTGCTTCTCCTGCTCAGCTTTGAGCCGCCGCCCAGCCTCGGCCGCTGCCGCGGCTCGGCCCGCCTCCTCGGCGGCGTGCGCGGCCACGTCGGCGAGCGTAGCCGCGAGCTCGGCGGCGCGCGCCTCGGCCTCAGCGCGCCGGGCGGCCTCGTGCTCGCCCAGCTGCGCGTCGAGCGCCGCGCGCTGCCGCGCCTGGGCCTCGGTCTTGGCCGCGCCGCGGGCCGCGGCCTCCGCGCCCGCGAGCGACGCCTCAAGCTGGTCCAGCACGGCCCACTCGCTGCCAGCCTTCACCTTGACACGCGCAGCGTGGTGGTGCACCGCGCCGCCGCCCGCGGCGCCGCCGCCAAACTCGGTGGCGTACAGGGACGCCGGCGGCGCCTCCAGCAGCTCTGGCGGCGGCACGGCCGCCGCGCCGCCGCGCGGGGGCGGGCGGCGCGCGGCTGCGCGCAGGTCGGCGTGGCGCCGCTGCGGCGATGCGTGCTGCTTTGCGCGGCTGGGCAGGTCGGAGGTGCCAGGCTGGGCGCGTTGCACGTCGATGAGGGTCGTTCGGTGCTTGGCAGGGCCGAGCGAGACGCGAGTCAGCGCGCCGGACGCCAGCGCCGCGGCGAGCCGCTCCTGCTTGCCCTCCAGCTCCCCCGGGCGCCCCATGGCGCGTGCGCGTGTTGGAGAGCGGCAGCGAGCTAGCGGCACCGCTGTCCGCCGGGCGTGCTGCTCGCTGCTGCTGTCGCGCGCCGCCGCGGTCCTCAGGCGGCGCTGCCGGGGCGCGGGAACGTGGCGGGCGGGGCTCACGGGGCGTGTGGCTTCGGTTACACGCGCCTGACCGGGGCGCCGGGCGCGCGCGGGGGAGCCTGAACCCGCCGTTGACTGGCCGGCCGCCCGTTTCGCTCGGCCATCGGCACGCGTGCCTGGGCCGCCCAGGCCATCATCGCGCTACTTGGCCATCGCGCGCGCGGTGCCGCCGCCGTCAACGGTGAGTGTGGCGCCCGTGCAGTAGTCGCTGCCGGCGGACGCGAAGAAGAGGATGGGTCCGACCAGGTCCTCCGGCTCTGCGAGGCGCCCCAGGGGGATGCGGCTCTTGATATACGCCACCTTCTCCGGCGTGTCCAGGACCTTCTGCGCGCGGCCGCGGCGGCGTGGTGCGGGTGCGCGTGCTGGGCGGCAGCGCCGCCGGCCCGCCCGCCCGGGCGGCGCGCGTTCAGCGCGGCGCGGCGCGGCGCCCGCCCGCCCGCCGCGGCGCGCACGGTCGTGAACGGGGTGTTGGTCGCGCCGGGCAGCACAACGTTCACGTTGATGCCGTCCCCCGCCCACGCGAGGGCGAGGCTCTTGGCCAGCGGCACCAGCGCGCCCTTTGACGCGCAGTAGGCAGCTTGCGACGCGTAGCCATAATTGGCTGGCGTCGCGGCGGCGCGGCAGGACCGCGCATGGGCGTCGCCGCCGGCACGCCCCGCTGCGGCCCCGCCGCGGCTCTGCGCGCGCACCTGCGATGCTGCTGGTGATGACCACCTTGCCGCCCCGCACGCGCAGCAGCGGGTACGCCGCGCGCACGGTGTGGAAGGTGCCGTCCACGTTGGTGGCAAAGATGTTCCTCCAGTTCTCCTCGTCCGTGTCCTGCGGCAGCTGCGGGCGCGCGCGCGCAGCGGCGGGCGGGCGGCGGCGCGGCGCTCTGCGTGCGGCTCGTGCGGCTCGCGCGGCGGCTCGCGCGGCGTGCAGCGTGTCGCCAGGGCCGGCGGCTGGCCAGTCCACCTGCATCTCGCCGAGGATGCCCGCGTTGGCGACGAGCACCTCCAGCCGCCCAAAGCTCCTGCGCGGCGCGGCGCGGCGCGGCGGGTGGGCCGCGCAGTCGCGCGAGCGGCCGCCCAGCACTGGGCCAGCGCGGCGCCGCGCCGCGCGCGCCTCTCGACGGCGCCCATCGCGGCGTCGACGCTCGCCGGGTCGCGGACGTCGCACGCGACCGCCTCGGCGCGCACGCCCAGGCCGCGCAGCTCGCTCACGAGCGCGTCGCACGCGCCGGGCCGCAGGTCCGCCGCCACCACGTCCGCGCCGCACCTGCGCCGCGCCGCGCGCGCGCGTGAGGGCGCGAGGGCGCGCCGCAGGCGGCCGCGCGTGCTGGCGAGTGACCCACGCTGCGCGGCTGCGCGCACTTGGCAAGGCCGAGGCAGGTCGCGGCGCCCACGCCGCCGCCGGCGCCGGTCACCAGCGCGACCTTGCCCTCCAGCCGGAAGATGCTGCGCGGCAAGCGCCGGGCGGCGGGCGGCGTCGGCGAGCAGCGCCGCCGGCGGTGTCGCCGCCCGCCGGCGGGGCGCTATTCTGAGAGAGCGACCGCTGACCTGTCCAGGTAGGCGTGCACGTCGTCGGGGCTCCTGTGCTTGGCGTCCACGGCAAGGCAGCGGGAGTCGGCCTGCTGCCCTCCCCGTGCCCGGCCAATGATCGCGGCGCGCGCGCCGACCGCGATCGGAGCTGCTGCCGAGCCAGCCAGGCCGAGCAGGCCGGCGCGCGCGAGTGCGGGAAGCATGCCTGCGCTCGAGATTGACGACGTGCCTGGTCCGGTCCCGGGCTGCGCGCGTGTGCGGTCGCGCTGCGCTGCGGGGCAGCGGAGCTGCTCTGGAGGACCTGCCGCAGCTCCGGGACGGCCTGTAGCCTGAACCTGACGGCAGCACGCTGCGCCGGCCGCCGCGCCCGCTGAGTTCACAGTGTGTCGGCGCACTCAGTTCCCAAGTGCTGCCTACCCCGCTCGTTGGTACATGCGCCGCCCAAATCACAGGGCGGCGCGCCGCTGCTGTCACCGCTCCTGCTGCCGCCGCCGCCGCCGCGGGCGCCGCGGCTCAGTGCCTGCCCGCCGCGCGCGTGGCCTTGGTGTCCAGCTCCCTGGTCTCCAGGTCCACCACGACGCCCTGCTCCTCGAAAAACGCCAGCGCCTGCGGCCGCACCCCGGGGGCGTCGCGCGTGCGCCGGGCGGCGCGCGCAGCGCCCGGCAGCGCACGCGCGCCGCCCGCCCAGGCCCCGCGCGCCCCCCGGCGCCGCACCTCGTCCTCCTGGTCGTCGCCCCAGCCGAGCTGCGCCGCGGCCCAGCCGAGCGGCAGGCGCAGCGGGTGGTACGCCGCGAGCAGCGCGCCCAGCGCGCCGCGCCGCACGCGCGGCAGCAGCTGGTCCAGCAGGTACGGCGCCATGCGCGGCGCCGAGGCGTAGGCGGACATAAACCCCACGTAGTGACCAGACCTGCGCGCGAAGCAGCAGCACCGCCTCAGCGCCCCGCCTCAGCGCCCGCAGCGCCCCGCAGGGGCTCGGCACGCGCACGGCGCAGGCGCGCCGCCGTCGAGGCACGCGCCGCCGCCGCCGGCGCGCTGCTGCGCGCGTCCGCGCACCTGTACGCCGAGACGGCCGCGAGCGCGTGCACGATCGCGGGGTCGCCGAGCAGGCGGCGCGGCACGCCGCACAGCTCCTGGCTCAGCGGCAGCGGGCCGAGCGCCGCGGCGTGCAGCAGCGCGTACGCGTAAAACTCGGCCGCGCTGCCGGGCACCTGCGCCGGCCGCGGTGGCGGCGGCTGCGGTGAGGCGGGGCGCGCGGCCGCGGCGCGGCCGCGCACTCCCCCCCCCCCCCCCGCCCGGCCGCCCCGGCTCGCGCGCCGCCGCGCGGCGCCGCCGCCGCCGCACCCCTGAGCCGTAGAGCTGCTTCAGCCGCGTGAGGCACTGCCGGAACTCCGGCAGGTCCCCCGCCTCCAGCGCGACGCGGCCGTGCGTCTCGTACGCGTCGCGCGCGAGCTCGTCCGCGACGCCCTGCGGCGGCCCGCGCGGGGAGGTGGGGCGCGCCGCGCTGCGCCCCGCCGTGCTCGGGGGCCGCCGCGCCGCGCCGCGCCGTGCTCGGGCCCGCCGTGCTGCGCCGCGCCGCGCAGTGCTCACGCCGCGCCGCGCCGCGCCGCGCGCCGCACCTGCACGGTGAGGTCCTGGCGGATCGACTTGAGCTGGCTGCAGGCGTGCGCGTAGGTGCAGCCGTCGCGCCAGCGCTGCTTGACGAGCGCGAGCGACTTGGCCAGCACGTCGGGCGGGCGCACGTCCTCCGCCTTGGGCAGCGCCGTCAAGCGCAGGTACTCCTTCTCGAGCGCGGTGCTGCGCCCGTAGCCGCCCGCCAGGCTCAGCCACGCGCCCGCCTCGCCGATGCCGGTGTCGCCCCAGCTCGCGCTGCCGGCCGCGGCGCGCAGGGACCCACCGCCGCCCGGCGACGCCGCCGTGGCGCCGGCGCCGGTGCCGGCGGTCGAGGCCTTGAGCGCCGCCAGCTCGGCGGCAAAGCGCTGCTGCCGCTCCGCGCGGCGCGCGCGCTGCTCCGGCGTGTTGGCCAGCACGGCCGCCATGCCCGCCAGCGGCTCGAAGGGGCGGCGGTGGTACTGCTGCTGCGGCTGCTGCCAGCCGCTGCCGCGGCCGGCGCCGCGGCCAGCGCCCCTGCCGCCGCCGAACGCGGGCGCCCCGGCGCCGCCAAACGGCTTGCCCGCCGGCTTGACCGGCGCGCCTGCGCCGGGCCGGGCCGGCGCCGCTGCCGCGGCCGCGTCCGCCGCTGCCACCGCCGCCGCCGCCCACGCCGACGATGACGCCGCGCCGCCGGGGCCGTCGGCCGCCTTGGGCGCGCGCACGGCCGCGAGCCGCTTTTCGATCTTGGCTTGAAGCTTGGCGCGCCGCTGCGGGTCGTCCGTGGCCTTGTGCTGCTTGAGCAGCGCCAGCACCTTCTCACCCACGGCCGCGTGCTGCGGCGGCAGCTCCTTGACGGCGCGCTTTGCCGCCTTGCGCGCAGCCTTGGCCGCCGCGGCCTCCTCCGCGGCCTGCTGCTCGGCCGCGCGCTTTGCCGCCTTGCGCGCCTTGGCAGCCGCCTCGGCCTCCTCCGCGGCCTGTCGCTCGGCCGCGCGCTTCGCCTTGCGCGCGGACCTGGCCGCCGCCTCGGCCTCCGCGGCCTGCCGCGCGGCCGCCTTGCGCGCGGCCTCCGCCGCCGCCGCCTCGGCTGCTGCCCGCTGCTTTGCGGCCTTGGCCGCCGCGGCCTCCGCCGCCGCCTGCTCCTTGGCGGCCTTGCGTGCGGCCCTGGCCGCAGCCTCTTCGGCCGCCGCCGCCTCCTTTGCCGCCTGCTTCGCTGCTCTGCGGGCCGCCGTTGCCTCCGCGGCGTCCGGTGCTGCGGCCGGCGCCGCCGCCGCTGCGGCGGCCGCCGGCGGCGGCTCTGGGCTGGCGTGGCGCTGCTTGCGCTTCTTGCCCGCCTGCGGGCTGGCCTGCTGATGCGCGCTGGCGGCACCGGCGGCCGCCTGCTCGCCGCCGCCGCTCGTGGCGCCGGCGGCGTCCGACTTTCGTTTCTTGGCGCTCATTTTATTTGGTGGCCGCTGCCGCCGCCGCTGCTGCACTGCACTCCTAGGCGTCGCCGCTGCCGCTGCAGAAAAAGGCGGGCGAACAAACTCGGCGCCGCTCCACGCCGCTGCCGCTGCAGCTGCGCGTCGGGCCCCGGCTTCCCTGCAGGCAGGCGGCGCGCGCAGTGAGCCGTGCTGCGGCCGCCTGCCCCAGGGCGCGGCACTTCCGGGAGGGCGGCTGCTGCCTCCGGCCACGCGGCGCGGGCGCCAGCGGTGCGCCGCGCCGCCGCTGCTGCTGCCTGCGCCACTGCGCCGCCGGCCGCCCGCACGCCCCGCCTGCCCCGCCCACGGCTCGGCGCACCTGCAGCCGCCTCAGAAGAGCGTGAACGGCGGCCGCAGCAGCACGCTCGGGCGCAGGAGGCCGCTGCCCAGGTCGGAGAAGGCTGGATGCTTGGAGTCCTCCAGAATCAGCGGTCCCGCCGCTGCCGCGCGCCGGCGGGCTAGAATCCCCGCACCGCGCTGTGGGGCCGCCTTGCGCGGCGAGGCGGGCTTCCTGGGCGCCGCGGCCGGCGGGCGGGGCGGCGCCTGCTGCCGCGCGCTGGGAGTGTCGTGCGGGCTGAGCTTGGGGCTGAGAACGCCGAGCTCAACCTCCTCCGGCAGGTTGGCGGTCTGCAGCGCGCTCATTGCTCGCGAGCGCGCATGCGTTCGCTCCGAGCCTGGAACAGCGCGCACGGGCTGCCGGCCTGCCTCCGGAGGGGAACCTGCGCCCGTGGTGTCGTCGTCTGGCGGCGGTGGCGGCAGCGCCTGCGCGCGGCGGCGCCGGCGGCTTCGCAAAAAACCGCCCGCAGCCGCGCGAGCGCCGGCGGCCGGCAGCGCGATCGCACGCTGGGAGGCAGGGCTGTGTGCGAGACATGCTCTGCCTTCAGCACACAGACTCCCTGTTTGTTGTGTTGCCACATCACGCGCGCGGACACGCGCCAGACCGCGCGGGTCAAACGCCCTCGGCCTCGCTCACGCTGTGTGCACTGCCGGCTCACCCAGTCCGCGGCAGCCGTCTCTCTCGCCCCACACCCGTTGGGTGGACAATGGGCAGCCAGAAGCTGGGGTGCCAGCGCCTGGCACGAGCGACCCCGCGCGCGCGCCACGGCGCGCGCAGGGTGGCAATACGACGGCCCGGTTCCGCCCACGCGACCGATCGGCAGCAGCGTTGTCAGCCGCCCTGGCGCGCGCATCCCTGACCCTGGCGCGCGCACATCCCTGACCCAGCTCGCGAGGCGTGCCAGGCGGCAAGCCTCGCGGCGCTCGCCAGCCCCTGGTGCGGCTGGGCGGCGAGCGCACAAAACGGCCGCGCGCGCGAGCTGTTGTGAGGCTGCACGCGCGGCAAAGCTGGCCGTGCAATCAGGCTAATCAAGAAGACACAAGCAGACAACTGGTCAACCAAGGCCGAGCGACCAACCTAGGCGCAACAACATCCCTGCCCACTGCCCGCCAGACCCAGGGTGCGCGCGCAAGAAAGGCAACGCGGCAGCGCGGCAGCGCGCCATGCGCCCGGCCGGGCCGGGCGCGGGGCCGCTGCCGACTGGCTGCCAGCAGCGTGCTGGCACGCAAGGAGGAGGCGCCGCCGGCGCGCCAGCTTGTTCGGAAACCCACAACCCACGACGACAGCCCGATCCTTTCGGCTCGGGCGCGCGCTGCGACAGCAAACTGCATCGCTGCAGCCCAGCACACCCGTTGCAGGGCAGGGGGGGGACAGTTGCAAAGGTGCAGTGCAGGGAGGGGGGTGAGCGCGCGGCCAGCTGCGCGGCCCGCGCTGCTCAGTTGGGTGTGGGCAAGGGGGTTGATGCGTGGGTGCAGCAGGCGTCACGCCTACGGTCGGCCAAGAATGCCTCCCGCTGCGCGCTGCCCACAGCCACGCGCGCCGGGGGGAGTCGATCGCGCAGCAGGCGGAGCGAGAGCGCTGCCCCTGCTGCGCTGCGCGCGCGCCCGAATCGGCCGCGCACTTTCTCTTTGAGTGCGGCGCGCCCGGCCGCCCTGCACGCCTCGTTGCGCTGCTTGCGGACCTCCGTGCCAGCGGCGGGGGCGCGCATGCTGGCGCGCTGGCTGCGCACCTGCGTGCGGCTGGTGTTGAGATGGCGGCTAGCGGCAGCCAGGAGCTGGAGGCTGGAGCTGGCGGCGGCGGCAGCGGCAGCGTCAGCGACCCCGGCGTCGTGGCTAGCGCGGCGGCCCCTCGGGCTGCTGACGCAGGCGCGGCGGTCAGCATCAGCGATAGCGGATAGCGGCGTCACGGCTGATACGGCGGCCCCTCGGGCTGATGATGTCAGCGCGGCGGTCAGCGTCAGCAGCGTCTCTGCTGGTGCGGCGGCCCCTCGGGCTGCCGTTACCGGCGCGGCGAGTCGGTGTGCAGCACTGGAGCAGGCTCGGCGTTATGTGCTTGGTGACCTGCTGCAGGATCAGCTTGCTGTTCACTCTGTGGCAGATTATGTGATGGACATCTGGAAGATGCGGGACACCGTCCTTAAGGGGCGCGGGACCAATGGGCGCGAGCCTGTGGTGTAACTATCTTTATCTTTATCTTTAAGAATGCAACAGCGTTGCTCCTACGTCGCCAGGCTCGGCGACATGCGTTGGTCAGTGCACTGACACCGCACGTGCGGTGTACATGTGGTTCAATAGAGAGAGGGCCAAAACGGATTGTGGTTGCGAGAGAGGGAGTGTGGCAGGGGGAGGGAGTGCGGGGAGGCGTGCGGTGCGCGCGTGCGCATACGAGGGAGCATAACATTGCTGGGGAAAAACGGGGGCTGCCACGCAACAAGGAAGCTGCGCTCAAGCACACACAACGCATATGCACTCGCCAGCGGTGGCGGCGGTGCGGGGCGCGCAGCGCCGTGCGCCGGCCGCAGCGGCGGGGGTTTGATTGGGGGGTTGGGTCTGGTGGTCGGACGTTGATGACGCAAGCAGTGCTCCCGCAGCACGCAGAGGTCGACCCGAGCAATGCGCCTCACCACGCAAGGCTCTCCAGGGTGGCAAAGGTGGTGGAGTCGGGCGCGGAGAGGAAGGTGCGCACGTTGCGCGCGTCGTTGCCGCCGCGCAGCAGGCACTGGGTGCTGTCTGTCGCAACCTTGGCGATGAAGCCCCAGCAGGTGGAGAGGTTGTCGCACGCGCGCTTGCATGCCGTCGGCGAGAGCGTCTGCCAGTCCGCGTTGGGCGCGGGCAGGGCGGCGCCGATGGCCGGGGCACCGGTCACGGCGGCGGCGGCGTTCCAGGCCGCCTGTAGCGCCGTGCCGGCCCACGCGCGCGCGTAGAGGCCGCTCGACATGACCTTGGCGCTTACGCTGCCCTCGGCGGCGGCGGCGCCGCCGCCGCCGACGCTGAACGCGGAGACCGCGTCGCTGGGCAGGAGCTTGTAGTAGAGCTGGTACGTGCCGAGCGTGCTGCACGCGGCGACAGGGTCGAGCTCCAGCTTTCTGCAGTCGCCCGTGCCGGTGGAGTTGTCATAGTAGGTCAGCTCGGCGAAGCAGACCTTGTCGGTCGGGCAGAACGCGAGGCACTGTGCCATCGTCTGACCCGTGCCTGCCGTCGCCCAACCGAGCGAGGCGGCGATGCCGAGGCTCTGCCCCACGTCGGCCGGCAGCTGCGCCTGGCGCGCGACGCACGCCTGCGACGCGGCCGCGCCGGTGCGCAGCGTTATGCCGGTGCTGTTGATCGTCTCGTTCACGCCGTGCGTGGTCTTGAACACGAACATCGTGCCGCCGCACGTGGTGCAGCCGCCCGCGTGCGGCTCGAGCGGCTGGTAGGTGTTGTAGGCGCACTTGGTGCAGCCGGTTGAGTCCCACCCAAAGCCCGCCACGCACGCTGCAGCGGCGCGGCAGCGGCGGCGCGGGACGGGGCAGGTCAGTGTGGCGGCGCAAGCGCGCGCGGCCGCCGGGCGGCGGCGCGGGCGCGGTGCGGGCGCGGCGCGCGCGCCGCGCACGGGGCCCCGCGACTCACCGCTACAGTCGGTCCCCACGACGCTGCGCGTGTTGAGCGTCGTGAGCCCTCCGCCGCAAGCGGTGCAGAGCGCGTCACCGTTGCTGGCGCCGCGGCTGCCGCCGGCCGACCACCGCCCGGCCGGGCACTCCACGGCGCTGAGGTTCTTGGAGTCGGGGATGGCGACATCATCCCAGGGCTTGCTGAGAGATGGGTCGTAAAGCCCGTAGCCAGGCATGACGTAGCAGTCGGACAGTGCGGCCTGGAGCTCTGGGCGCGCAGGGTTGTAGTCCGTTGTGCGCCCGGGCGGGCAGGGCCTGCAGGCGCTCTGGTCGCCGCCGGGGGAGTACCAGCCCTGCGCGCACTGCGCGCCGCCCTCGGCGGTGTAGCCAAAGCCGGCCGGCGTGACGCACTGCTCGATGGCAGACGAGTTGGCCGCGGCCGTGATCAGGCCGCGCGCGCAGGGCTTGCAGGGCACGCTGAAGAGGCCGTACGTCCGGTCGCCCGTGACGTTGGGCGCGCCATACCTAGGTGCAGTGCGCGCGGCGGCGGCGGCGGCGCGCGCGTGAGGCCGGGGCGCGGGGCGCGCCGCAGGCCGGCAGCCGGGGCCTGCGAGCGCGCGCGCGTGACGCCCTCTGGCGGCACGCACGTGTCTTTGGGGCAGCTCACTGCCTTGAGGAAGACGCGGGCCACGCCTGACACGTCCGCGCAGCCAGGGTACTGGGCGCCAACGCTGTCCGTCGGGCAGGTGCGCTCGGGGTCCACCACGACGCCCATGCCCTTTGTCACGTCTGCGCGCGGGCAGGGGGCGTGAGAGCGCGCGGGTGAGCTGGTGCAGCGGCCGGCCGCGCGCAGCGCAGCGTGGGCGCGCGCGCGGCGTGCGCCGGGGCGCGCGCGCGCGCCGCAACGGTGTGAGCACTCACAGCATGACGCGGACGACGCGGCGACGACCTTGGTGGTGTCGTTTGCATCCTCGCGCTCGTCAATGTCCGTCCATTCGCTTAAAATGCCGTCGCCGCACGGCGTGCACGCCGCCGCGCCATCGGCGCTGACCGCGTCGCGCGCGGCGGGGTCCTTGTAGTGCAGCCAGCCCTCGCGGTAGAAGCCCTCGGTAATGGACGGCGAGCCGTGGGTGAGGATGGTGCGACACTTCTGCATTGATGGCGAGGAGGGGTTGCTCGCGTCGATGTAGTAGCCGGGCGGGACCATGCAGTCGGCCGTGCTCAGCGCGCCGGGCGCCAGCGTCGTCGCGCCGTCGGGGCACTGCGTGCAGGTCATGGTGATAAATGTTGAGTCGGTGGCAATCTCAGTGCCCCCGGCGTAGAAGGTGCCGGGCGGGCAGAGGTCGGGGTCGAAGAGGTCGGACATCGCGATCGCTTGGCTGAAGATTTGGCCCGACAGCTGGTAGCCGCCCACGCCGTCTGCGGCGCGGCGGTGCGCGGCGGCGGTCAGCGGCCGGCGGCGGCCGCCGAGCCCGCCGGCGGGCCATCGTGCCAGCGGGCGGCGCGAGCCAGCGGCGCCAGCTCACAATTGCAGGCGGTGACATTAGTGCTGCTCGGCCCGGCGGTGGTCAGGCCCTTTGGGCAGTGGAGGCACGAGCGGCCCATCGGCTCGTCCGTGCCGGCCTGGCCTGTGCGGAAGGTGCCCTGGGGGCACGGACGCACCACGTTCTGGGCGAGATACTTGCCCGCCGGGATGCCTGATGCGGCGGGGGCGGCGGGGGAGCCGGGTGGGTGCCCGCCATGCCGCCGGGGTGCGCGCGTGCCGCCATGCGCGCCCGCCGCCGTGCGCGCCCGCCGCCGTGCGCGCCCGCCGCCGTGCGCGCCCGCCGCCGTGCGCGCCCGCCGCCGTGCGCGCCCGCCGCCGTGCGCGCCGCGCGCGGGCGCCCGTCACGCACTGCAGACTGCGGTGCGGTTGACCTTGGGCACGCTGTTGTTGTAGCCGGTGGGCAGCACCAGCCCAGCCATGCAGGGCAGGCAGACGCGGATGCGCGCGTACCCTGGGCTGTACGATGCTCCCAGGCACAGCTCTGCCTCCTGCAGCGTGCGCGTCGCGACCTTGAGGCGCCAGCCGGGCAGCGGGTCTGGCGGCGGCGGCGGCAGGCGGGCGGGCAGGCGGCGCGGAGTGCGCGGCGTGGGCGCGGGCGGGAGGGGCCTGCGCGGCGCGGCCGCCCCGCTGTCGCCGCCCCCGCGCTGTCGTCGACCCGCGGCGCGCGGCGCGCGGGGCGCTCACAGCAGTCGGTGTGGAGCTTGGCGCGCGTGGCCTTGGTCATGAGGCCCTTGGCAGCGACGGATGCCTCGGTGTCGGACGCGCTGCTGACGGTGGACTGGAAGCAGCTGAGGCGCTGGCCGCGGTCCTTCGCCTCGCCGTTGGCGGCCGCCATGCTGCCGCCGGGGCAGTAGAAGCCCTTGCCGCAGTCGACGCACTTGAAGCCGCCAGCGGAGGTCTCAAACGTCCCCGGCGGGCAGACTGCGCGGCGGTGCCGGGGCGGCGTGAGCAGCTGGCGCCCGGCCCGGCCGCGCGCGCCGCGCGCGGCGAGAGGCGCACCGCAGTTGAGACCGTATCTGGTCGGCACGAAGGTCGCCAGGCACTGCTGGCAGACCGAGGAGAGCACGCCGCCGACGGTGTGCAGCTCGCAGCGACCGGTCGCGCACCTGCGCGGCGCGGCAGCGGCGGCGGCGGCGCGTGAGGCTGATCCCGTGCCGGGAGCCCGCGGCGTAGTGGCTGTCGGCTGCGTAAGCTTAGAGCTCATCGTCAACGGCGCGGGCGGGCCGGAGGCGCGCGCCCTGGCGGCGGACCACGTCGCCGTTCGATGGCGGGTGGGCCTTCTCGCTCCCCGGCCATCGCAGCGGCGCGCCGGTCCGCCCCGCGCCACATCAAGCCACCCAAAACTCACCGCGGGATGTCGCGCGGGCAGTCGCTCGCCGCCAGCAGCGCCCGAGCCGGCGCCGCGGCGCGGCAGCCCGAAACTGCCAGGAGCAGGCCCCACAGGAGCAGCGAGGTCGCCGACATGGCTTGACGACGGCCAGCCCCGGCAACGGCGGCCGAGTGCGAGACGCCGGCGCGGCGGTGACGGCGGCGGTCAACCCAGACATGCGCAAAGCAGAGAACCAACGCTAGCGGCTATCTTTATCTTTATCTTTTAGCGGTAGGTGGGTTGAGAGTGTGGTGTGTGTGTGGGGGGGGGGATGGGGGGGGGGGAGACTGCGCATCACACGGCGGGCTGAGAGCGCCCGCGGTGCATCCTCATGAACGTGCACAGATGGGGGGGGGGGGGGGGGGCAAGCCCCGTGAGCTCGGCGCGCGGCCGCCACGCGCAGCACTGGCGCAAATCTTGAGCTGGAGGTCGCGCTTTGATTGGTTGGTTCCATTGCGTGCGGCAGAGCTATTCGCCCCACCAACGCACGTCTCCGCCGACCAGGACGCCACAGCCTGGCACGCGCCCCCGCCGCACCGCGGCACACCATCGCGTCCTCGTGCGCTGAACATTTGCTCAGGACTTTGCTACTGCTTTTTTTGATTGGTCGGTCTCGCGCGCGAACGTCGTCCAGCCCGGCCGTTTCGCCACGGTCGTCGTAACGCCGCCGCCGGCTCTCAGGCCCCCCAACAACGCGACGTCACTCCCGTGGCCTCACAGTCCGCGACTGGCAGCTGCGCCTTTCAGCTAGCAGCGCTGTGCGGCGAGGCAGCGCAGCAGCGCCACCGGCCGCCCCGGCCTGCGGCGCCCGCCCCAGCCTGCATCGTGCGGCCCTTGCGCGCTCCCAAAGGACCTCTGAAGCTGTGGCTGCGCCGAGCCGCCGGCGCTGCCCCTCCAGCGGCGGCGGCGGCAGCAGCAGCGGCGCCGCGGCGCCGGGCAGCCCTGATGGCGGCGCCGCGGCGCCTGCTGCTCCTCCTCGGCGTCGCCGGCGGCGTCCTGGCGCTCAAGGCTCTGCGCCTGGCGCAGCTGCTGGGCGTGCTGCCGAGCACGGCGCAGCCGGCGCGCTGTCAGCAGCCCTTGGCGCCGGCGGCGCCGTTCGCCTGGCCGTCCGGGGGCGCCAAAGGCGACGCGGCGGTGCAGGAGCTGGCGGCCTGGCTCTCTGCGCGCGGCGCGCAGGTGGACGGCGTGCGTGTGGCGCAGTTTGGCGGCCTCCGAGGGCTGCAGGTGCGTGGCGGCGGCCGGCGGCGCGGCACACCACCGCCGCCGCCTCACGCAGCACGCTTCCGCGTGCCGCCCGGGCACCCGTCGCAGGCCACGCGCGACTTTGCAAGGCACGAGGTGGTGCTGTCGATCCCCGCCAACGCCACGCTCAGCGGCGCGAGCCTGGCCGCCGCGTTGCGCAGCCACGGCGCCGTGCGCAGGCTGCTGGCGCTGCCCGACGGCGACACCCTGCTGGAGGCGGCGGCGCTGCTGCACGCGGCGCTGCTGCACGGCTGGCGCCAGGTGCGCGGCGGCGCGGGGACGCGTGCAGACGACGAGCGGGCGGCGGGCACGGGGCTGTGGCTGGCCACGCTGCCGCGGAGCGTGCCGCTGCCGGTGCTCAGCGAGGGCAGGTGCGGCGCGGGGCTCCGGCCCCTGCGCGGCAACCCCCCGTGCGCGCGCGCGCTGCGGGCGGCCCCGACACCGGCTGCCCGCGCCGCTTCCCGCGCAGCGGCTCGCCGTGCGACGCGCTCGCGGCGGCGCTGCCCGCGCTGCGGCGCCTCTCGTTGTCGCGCGCGGCCGGCCTGCGCCGCGCCTGGCCGACGGTGTCGGCGCTGCTGCGCGCGCTGCCCCGCCCGGCGGCGGCCACGCTCGACCGGCTGGGCGCGTGCGAGGCCCGGCGGGCCTTTGCCTGGGCCTATTCGATGGCCAAGACGCGCGCCGTGGCCCTGGAGGTGGGAGAGGTGCCCGATGAAGGCGCTGGGCGGGCGCTGGCGGCGCTGGGCGTCGAGGAGCTGGGCGTCCTGGTGCCGCTCCTGGACCTGGCCAACCACGCCAGCGGCGACCACGTGCGCGCTGCGGCCGCCGCCGCGCCGGCTGACGCCGCCGCCGCCGCCGCCGCCGCCGCCGCCGCCGCCGCCGCCGCCGCCGCCGCCGCGGCGCCGGCTGACGCGCCGCCGCCGCCGCCGACGCACTGCCGCCGCCGACGCACCGCTGCCGCTGCTGCCACCACGGCGCACGCAGGCCAACGCGCGCGTCGCGGGCGACCGCGCCGGGTTCCAGCTCGTCGCGGCGGCGCCCATCCCAGCCGGTGCCGAGGTGACCATGAGCTACGCGCCCGACGGCGACGACGCGCCGCAGTGCTCCTGGCGGTGGCTGCTGGAGTACGGCTTTGTGCCGCGCGCGCCCGGCGAGCCCGGCCAGACAGCGCCCCGCGATCCGCGGCGGCGGTGCTACGCGTTCAACCTCACCGCCGGGGAGCTCGCGGCGGCGTGCGAGCCGAGCACGGCGGCGCCGGCGGCGCCGGCGCGGCGCGGCGCGGAGCCCGCGGTGTGGGCGGAGCTCGACGCCGCGCGCGGGCTGCCGCCGGCCGTGCTCGACTGGGCGCGGGAGGCGCTCGGGGGCGCGGGCTGCGGCTGCGGCTGCGCCGCAGGCGGCGCGGGCGGGGGCGGCGAGGACGAGCAGCCTCGCGGCTGCGTCGCGGCCTGCGTGGTGCGGCGCGCGCTGTCGGCGCGGGGAGCGGCGCTGGACGTGGCGCGCGCGGCGGCGCGCACGTGCCCCGCGGGCGGCGGCGCCGACTGTGGGAGCGACGGACTGTGCGACCTGGACGCGCTGGACGACGTCGCGGCTGATGGCGCCGCGGCGCTCGCGGCGGCGACCGCCCGTCTCCCCGCCGCGGGCGAGTGACGGGTGACGACGGCGATGTGTGGCACATCCCCCCCCCCCCCCTGTCAGGCCCGCCATCGTCCTGACGGCACAGCAGACTCGGCGGTGCTCTCTCTCTGCGGGGGCACCACGCGCGCCTGCTGCCGCGCGTGCCGCTGCTGCAGCCGCCCCGCTGCCGCCGCTGCAGCACGGCCGATCGAGCAGCCTGCTGCGCCATCAGCGTCGGCCGAACTCACCGCAGCGCCGGCGCCTGGCGGCAAGCCATGGCCCAGCCGGCGGCGCCGCTGCCGGAGGCGAGCATGTCAAAGGTCGCTCGCAGCGGCGAGGTCTACGAGCCGTCGGACGTGAGCGCGCGCCGGGGCGTGGCCATCGCGCCGTGTCACGCCGTCGCGCGCCGCCGGGGCGGCGGCGGCCGCCAGCACCGCGCAGCGGCGCCGACGCCGCGCGCTGCTGCCGCCCGCAGGACAGCTTTGCGCTGGTGGACGCGGTCAATGCCTGGCTGCAGGGCGTGCAGGACGCCAGCCAGCTGCCCGGCCTGTGAGCGCGCCGCGACCGCTCTGCGGCCGGCCGCCAGCGCTGCGGGGGCGCCCACCGCGTCCGCCGCGGCGCGCGCCCGCAGGTGCCTGGAGGTCGGCTGCGGCAGCGGCTACGTCATCTGCTCGGCGGCGCTCGCGCTGCGCGCGCTGGCGGTGCGGTTGGGCGCGCACGACGCGCGGCTGGTCGCGACCGACGTCAACTCCGCGGCGATGGAGGCCACGGCGCAGACGCTCGCGGCGCACGGCGTGGGCGGCGTGGAGCTGGTGCAGACGGACCTGGTCGCCGCGCTGCTGCCGCGCCTCGAGCGCGCGGTCGACCTGCTGGTGCGCCGCAGCGCCGCAGCGCCGCAGCGCCGCAGCGCCGCAGCGCCGCAGCGCCGCGCCCGGCGGCGCGCGCAGACCCGGCCGCCGCCGCCGCCGCCGCCGCCGCCGCCGTCGCCGCCGGGGGTGGCAGCTGTTCAACCCGCCCTATGTTCCCACGCCGGACGAGGAGCTGGCCCGCGACGGCATCGCGCGCGCGTGGGCGGGCGGCCACCTCGGCCGGCGCGTGACCGACCGCCTGCTCGCGCAGCTGCCGGGCCTGCTCTCGCCGCGGGGGCACGCGTTTGTGGTGACGGTCGCCGACAACCGCCCCGCGGGTGCGTGCCGCACGCGGGCATGGGGCCGCGTTGGGGCGGCGCCGGCGGCGGCCCGCGCGCCCGGCCGGCCCGTGCGCGCGCGCCGCGCCCGACACCGCGCCCGATGCCGCCGTCACCGCCGTGGCGCGCAGAGATCATCGCGGCGCTGGAGGCGGCAGGCTTTGGAGGTGGGGCGTGCGCGCGCGCGGGGCGGGCAGGCGGCGAGGCCCGCGCCCGCCGGCGCGCGCGCCGCCCGCCGCCCACGCGCCGCCGCCCCCCGCCGTGCCGAGCGCAGCGCGGGTCGCGCTCACGCGCGGCGCCGACGAGGAGTGCCTGCAGATCCTGCACGTGCGGCGGCCCGCGGGCTGACGGCGCCTGGCGCGTGGGGCCCTCCCTGCTCTCTCCTCGCTGGCGTCGCGCCAGCCTCAGCCGCGCGCCTGGCGCCCGCCGCGGTCTCGTGGCGCCCAGCCACAGGCGCCGGGCAGCCGCCCCGCTCCTCGGACCGCCGGCGTCTCCACGCTCCACACGCGGCCGCCCGCCCCCTCCCTCGGGTGGGGCCAACGCGGCGGCGCGCCTGCCCCGTCGCAGTGATCGGTCGTGCTGCGCGCGTGGGCGGCACGGCGGTGGCCGCCGGGACGCGGCGCCAGCCAAAGAAATGTAACAGTCCTGGCCCGCTGCTGGCGCGGCAAGTTTGGGCGACCTGCCCAAAGTGCAGGCGCCGCTAGTTCCAAACCCCCTGACCTGAGTTGGCCGAGTCCCCGCCGCGTGGCGCCACGCCCCCGCGCGCTCCTGGCCCGTTTGCGCTGGTCGCCGCTTGTTCGCCGCCCGTCGCGCCTGGCCAGCCGCGGAGGGGGGCTGCCGGCGCTCGGCGCGTGCAGGACAGCGCTGATGGCCGACGACCTGGACGCCGATCTGCTGGCGCTCGAAGCAGAGCTGGAGCGCGCTGAGCAGCTTGACGACGAGCTCGTGCTGCAGACGTTTGAAGCAGAGCTGAGCCGGGAACTCGCGCCCGCCGCACCGGCCAGCAACGTGCGGCGGTGGCGGCGGCGGGCGGCTGCACCGGCGACCAACCCGCGGCGGCGGCAGCGCGTGCGCAGCGTGACCGGTGAGGCAGTTCCGGGCACGGCCCCCGGCGCAGCCAGCCAGCCAGCCAGCCCCGCGGCAGTGCTGACTGAGCTGCCCAGCGCCCACGAGCTGGGCGCCCACCTGCGCGCCGAGATTGCACCAGCGGCAGGGACGCAGGCGGCGCGCGCTCAAAAAATGTAACAGTCCTGGCCCCCTCGCATGCGCACGGCCCGCGGCCCGCCGAGCGCCCGCCGAGCTCACAGGCACGCATCTTGTCCACGTCACCGCCAGCCAGCGCGCCGGTGTGCGACAGCAGCTTCCCTGGCCCGACCCGTCGCCATGGAGCCCGTGGCGATGGATGTGGGAGCCGAGGAGGTCGACACGCACCACCGCGCGTTCTTCAGCTTCAACCCCGCGCTCTTCCTGGCCGACCTCAGCAACATTGTGAGCGCGATGCCACGCGAGCGCGCCCGGCCGCCCGGGGGCCCCCCGAGGCCCCCCTCCGGCCGGCACCGCGTGCTCGTGCCGCCTCACGCCCGTCGCCGTCCGCCCGTAGGCCCTGGACGTCGCCGCGGACGGCCTGGAGGCGCTGGAGGGGTGCGGCGCTGCTGCCGCTCCGCCCTGCCGCGCCGCCGCCGGCCCCTCACGCCGCCCGCCGCGCCGGCGCGCCCCCGCAGCCGGCTGCACGCGGCTCAGGTCCTGGACCCCAGCACAAAGGCCGCGGTGTCGCAGGTGCGGCGGCCGGCGCGCGCGCGGCGAGCCGGCCGGGAAACGGCCGCAACCGCCGCCGGCGACGACGCGGCGGCCCCGCTGCGCGCCGCGCGCGCCGGACACGCAGATACTGGCGCAGACGTGCGCCACGACGCTGGACAGCACGGCTCGCGCGGCCGCCGCGTTTGAGCAGTACGAGCAGCTCACGTCGCTGGCGGTGCCGGCGGAGCTGTTTGTGGAGCAGGCGAGCACGGGCCGGGCGCGCCGCGCGGCGGCGCAGTGCGGGCGGCCAGGGCGCGGCGCGGCCCGCGCCGCCGGCCCAGCGCCGCGCCGGCCGACGCCCGCCGCCGCGCCCCGCGCCGCCGCCGCGCGCAGCCGCTGCCGGTGCTGCCGGAGCCGGTCGACCCGCAGGCAGAGGAGGCGCTGGACGCGGAGCTGGGGCAGCTGCGGGAGCAGGTCAGCCAGGTGAGCGGCCCGCCGCGCCGCGCGGCCAGGCAAGTCAGCCGGCCGGCCGGGGCCGTGGCGGGGCCGGCGTCGCCGCCTGCTGCAGCCGCGCCCGACGACTGCTGCCGCCGCCACGCCCTGTGCGCAGGCGCGCGCCGGCTACCGGGCGCTGAAGCAGCAGCTGGCGGCGCTCGACAAGGACGCCGGCACAACCGGTGCGTGGCCGACGCGAGCGCGGCCCGCCCAGCTCGGCGCCACGGCCGCGCGCCGCGCTGCGCGCGGCTGGCCAGGGCCGCCCGCCCACGCTCGGCCGCCCCGCCGCCGCCGCCGTGCGTCGTCGCCGCCGCCGCCGCTGCGCGTCGCAGCGCGACGCTTTGCCGCGTACAAGCCCCTCGCAGACACGCTCGCCGCGGTGGGGCAGCCGCTGCTGCAGGAGGCGGCCGCCATCGGCCGGCTCGCTGCGAAGCTGGAGCCGATGCTCTCGGCCGCGGCGCAGCTCGCGGCGCAGCGGCGGCCGGCCGACCCGCTCGCCGCGGCGCTGGCGGCGGCGGGCGCCGCCGGCGCGGGCGCGGCGCGCGGCGGCGAGGACGGCGACGACGACTGCGCCGACGGCTGCGCCGACGACGCGGACGTGGACCGGCGCGTGCAGCAGCTGATGGGCGACACCGCGGCCAGCATGGACGCGCTGATCGCCGCCAACGCGGCGCTGCAGGCGGCGTGACGGCGACGGCGGGCGGGCGCGGGCGGCTGGCGGGCGGGTGTGAGACGGGGCCTGGGGCGCTGGGGAGCTGGGCATGGGGCCCTGGGAGTCAGGGTGCACACACAACAAGCATGGCAGGTTGGGGAGGCTCACGCCGGCGACGTTGCCAGCAACAGGCTGCGCCGCCCGGCCGTGCCGCGCCCCACGCGCGCCGGCGCTGCCGGCGCCGCGCGCGCCCGCGAGCTCCCCGCGCCCGCCCGTGTCTCCCGTCACAAATCGGTGCGACCAGCTTCGAGCAGCCCGCACACCGCCACCTGCCAGCTCGAACAGACTGCAGTTGCCGCCGCCGCGGCGCGCTGCCACCGCCGGGCGCGCCACGCGGCTTGACGTCGCCGCCCCCGCTGCCGCCCGAGGGCGCGCCGCCCTCGGCCGGCGGCGCGCGCGCCTGTCTGAGGCCCCCTGCCCCCCACACCACACCACGCACACTAGGGCGCGGCGTCGCCCTTGGCCGGGGGCGCGCGGCCGTTGTTGATCCAGAACATCGCGTTGTAGCCGCGGTCGCTCAGCTTGCAGCGCGGCCGCGCCAGGCGGCGGCCAGGCGTGTACGCGCGCGACACGTGCGCGCGCTTGTACTCGGAGCAGTTGTGCGTGCCGTCGCCTGGCGGACAGGCGGCGAGCGCGGCGGCAGGGTGAGCACGCGGCCGCGGCGGCGACGCCGCGCGCGGCTCGTTTCAACGTGCCGCGCCCGCGCGCCGCCCGGCGCGCTGCCCCGGCCCTCATCACCGTCGGCGTCCATGTGGTCGAGGAAGCTGCCCACAAATGAAAAGCCAACGAATCCCCCTGGCTGGCAGAACGTCTTGCTGAGGCGGCGCGCCATCTCGCCGACCGGCAGCGCCAGCGCGACGTGCATGTCAGGGCACTCGGCGCCGCCGAGCCCGAGCGGGGGAGGCGAGGCGCCGGGCGCGGCAGGGGGCGCGCCGCCGCTGGCGCGGCCTTGGAAGCCGTTGCCGCACCGGGTGCAGCCATTGTTGTCAAAGTAGCTGCGCGAGTGGTGGGCGCCGGTCAGGGGTGCAGCGTGCGGGGCGTAGGGCGTGGTGTCACCGGTGCGCTGCGGCTGCTGGTGCTGCCTGCCGGGCAGGCGCGCGCCCGCCGCACTCACGTGTTGGGCCCGCAGAAGACGGCGCAGGCGCCCCAGTCGCTGCGGGGCAGGCGGCGGCGCAACGCGGCTGTGAGCGCTCGCACCCGGCGGCGCGCGCTCTGGCGCGGCGCGCAGCATGCGCAGCGAGCGGCTCACATGCTGCATTCCGTTCCAGACGGGCCATCGAAGCACGAGGGCTGGCCCTGCGTGCGCGCGGTGAGCGCACGGGCGGGCGGGGGGCGTGACCAGGTGCGCCGACGCCCAGAAGTGGGGGCAGGCGGGCGTCGGCGCAGCGCGCGCGCGCGTCCCTCGCAGCGCTTGCGCGCAGGGCCCAGACAGCGCACCCCGGGCCCTGTCACGTATTTCTTCAGCACAGTGTCATACACGTTGTACGCGTGCCCGCAGCTGCCGCACCTGCGGCCACGGGGCGGGGCGGGATTGGGTATGAGCCGGGGACGAGGGGGGCGCTGTGGCGTGGCTGCAGCTGCGCAGTGGTCGTTGCCCCGCGGGCCCAGCGGCGTGCGGCGCTCACGGGCTGCAGTCAACGCCTGGCAGGCGCAAGGGCATCATCACAGGGCGGCGGGGCAGGGCGGCGCGACGGCGTGAGGTGGCGGCAGGCCTGGCGACTGCCAGGCGCGCGCGCGGTGAGGGGTTAGCTCAAACTCGCCATAGACGTTGCACTGGGCTATGTTGAGATTCGAATGCTTGCCCTTCAGGCGTCCGTCATCCCAGAGCAGGCCATCGCCGGCAAAAGTGCTCACTTTGACCACGCACTCGCTGTCGTACATCGCGAAGCGGTGGCCCAGCTCGCCGATCTCCTCAGGGTCCGGCCAGTACTCGTGCGCGATCGCGACGGCACCGGGGCAGACCTCCTCAGGGGTCAGCGCCTCGTCCAGCGCGGCGGCGCAGCAGGCAGCGAGCAGCACCGCCGCGGCCAGCAGTGCCGGGCCGCAGCGACAGCTTGCAGCGGCGGTCGTGGCCATGGAAACGACCCCTGCGTGCCGTGTGCGAGCTGCGGGCTGGGTGAGAGGCCTGGGCGCGGCGCGGCACCGCTGGGCAGCAGCGATGCCGGGACGTCCCGGGTGCTGCCGCGCAGAGCGTCCCAGGCCCCGCGCGGCTCACGGCGCGTTACCACCAAGCTTGAGACAGCTCGAACTGAGTCCAGAGCGCGTCGCGGAGCGCGGCACGACGCGGGGGGAGGCCGGGCCAAGCCGATTATGCTCGGCACCGAGCTGCGGGGGCTGCGGGGGCGTGCCTGGCGAGTACCGCGTGCGCTGGAGCTGCCTGAGACGTCTGGGCACACGACGGCGCGGCCGAACAGGCAGTCAACGACACCATTTCACATGCTTATCAAATCGGAGCGTCCGCGACGGCCGCGTGCCGAGCCCGCCGTCGCATCAGCGAAGCTTGGGCCCCTTGCGCAGGAGCGGCAAGCCCTCCTCCTCGTCCCCCGCCGGCGCCGGCGCGCCGTCGCTGCCGTCCGGGTCGGCCGCCGCCCCGCGCCCGGCGGCCCCCTCGCCGGCCTCGGCGTGCGCCGCCGCCGCGCCGCCGCCGCCGCCGCCGGCGTCCTCGCCCGGCGCCTCGGCGTCGAGCGACGCGGGCAGCAGGCCGAGGAAGGGCGCGGGGAGCAGGGTGGTGAGGTTGCAGATGAGCACGAGCGCGAAGAGGTGGCTGAAGTCGGTCGACGTCACGCCGAGCGCGCCGGTGAGGCCCGCGCCGAGCGCCGAGCCGAAGAACGCGCCGCCGTTGAGGATGGACATGAGCGTCGCAAAGAGCGTCGCCTCCACGCCCGCGGGGCACAGCCGCGCGGCGAGCACGAGGATCGGCATGAAGCTCACCTGGTGTGCACAAGGGGGCGGCGGCGCGCGGGCGTGTGAGCGTGTGTGGCATTTCAGCGCATGAGTGCGAGTGAGTGCGGGTGAGTGCGCGTGAGTGCGAGCGAGTGCGGGTGGGTACGGGTGAGTGCGAGGGAGTGCCAGTGAGTGCGAGTGCGAGTGCGAGTGCGAGTGCGAGTGCGGGTGAGTGCGAGTGAGTGCGAGCGCGTGGGTGGGTGAGAGGCACGCGGGCGCCCGCACCTGGCCGAGCACGGTGAGGATGACGCTGTCACCCAGCACAAAGAGCTCGTCGCTCAGCCCGAGGGCGCGGTTCGCGCCCGACACGAGCAGCAGCTGCGTGCTGCCGAGGCCGACGCCGAGCAGCATCGCCCACAGCAGCATGCGCTTCAGCGGCACCGCCTTGAACACGCCGTTGTACAGCGCCACGCCTGGCCGGCCACGGCCGCGGCGCAGCGGGAGGGTTCGCGGGCGGGCCTCGGGCGGGTCAAGGGCGTGGCCTCGACCGGGCGGCAGCGCGGCGCGCGGCGCTGCCCCGTATGCCGGCGCGCGCACCCGCCAGGCTGGCGACCGAGCCCGCGAGGCGCACGCGGCCGAGGAACTCTGGCGTGAAGTGGAGCTCGTTGGTGTAAAAGTAAAACATGGCGCTGTCGGCGCTCGGCGTGGCCTGAGACCGCGCGCACGCGGCGGCGGCGGCGCGGCGCGTTACGGGCCGCGGCGCGTTGCGGGGGCCGTGCACGCGCGCGTGCGCGGCCGCGCGACGGTCCGGTCGCCGCTGCGAGCACCGGCGGCGGGCGGCGCGGCAGGCGGGTGGCGCCCACCTGCCAGAGGAAGACGAAGACCGTCGGCAGCAGGATGCGCCGCTGCCGCACCGCGCCCCACAGCGCCGCGCCCTGCGCGACCACGCGCGGCCCGAGCGCGCGCGCCGCGCTCGCCGCGAGCCCGCGCGCGCCGCCGCCGGCGCCGGCGGCGCTGGCTGTGGCGGGGCTGCCGGGCGGGCTCGGGGGCGGGCTGGGGTCGGCGGTCACGCGCTGCTCGTCGATCAGCAGCGCTGCGGCGCTGACAATGAGCGGAAACACCGCGGTCAGCCCAAACACCGCCTGGCTGCCGTACGCCTGGACGAGGCTGCCGCTGAAGTAGGCGCTCGCGATGCCCCCGACCGCGCTGCTCGCCCAGCACAGGCTCTGCAGCGACCCCGCGGTCGCCTGCGCAACGCGGCGGCGGCGGCGGCGGCGGCGATGTGGCGGCCGCGGGCGCGTCGGCCGCGGGGCGCGTGGGCGCGGGCGCGCGTGGGCGCGGGCGCCGCGGCGGGCGCGGCGCGCACCGCGGGCTCGCCGCGCGCGCGCTCCACGACGAGCGAGTCGACCACGACGTCGCTTGCGGCGGTGGAGAGGCTGCCCAGCAGCATCGCGCCGACCGCGCCGGCGGGCGAGTGCACGACGGTCGCGAGCGCGAGCCACGACGCGCTGCCTGCGCGGGCGCGGGCGCGGGCGCGGGTGGGCGTCACGGCGGTGCGCCGCGCGCGCCCGTCCGCCGCGCGCAGTGCTGGTGCTGCGTGCCGCCTGCGCCGCCGCGCGCTGCGCCGCCGTTTGCGCGCCCCGCGCACCCGCAAGGCCGCAGAGCACCAGGTAGCTGCGCCGCCGGTAACCGAAGAGCGGCACCGCGTCGCTGATGAAGCCATACAGCGGCTTCACCACCCACGGCAGCCCCGCGAGCCCGACCAGCACCGCCACCTGCGCGCGCCGCCGCGGCGGCGGCGGCAGCGGCGGCGGCGTCGCGCCCGCCGCGCGCCGCGGGGCCGCACGCGCCGCCGCTGGTCGCTCCGCCCAGCGCGGCCGCCGGCGCCCGCCCCACCTGCGCCGGCTCGACGGCGAGGTCGTCCTTGAAAAAGAACGACAGCGCCAGGCGCGACAGCCCCAGAATGCCCTGCACAAAGTACACTGACACCGGCGGCGGCGGCGGCGGCCGCCGCGCAGGCGGCGGGTGCGGGCGGGGTGCGGGTGTGAGTGCGCGAGCGCGCGCCGGGAGGGGCGAGCGAGGAGGTGCGCGGGCGGCGCCAGCGGCTGGCGGCCGGTGCACGCGGCGCACCCATGGAGATGGCCACGAGCTCGGGCGTGACGGGCAGGCCCAGGTACGGCACCGTCGCGCCGCGGCGCTGCTGCTGCGGCGCGGCGCTCGGCGGCGCCTCCGCGCCCGCGCCCGCCTTGCCGCGCTCGGCCGCGAGCTCGAGCCAGGCCTCCGGCGTCTCGCGCGGCTCGTGGTGCCCGTCCTCGGGCAACGCTGCGCCGCGCAGGGCGCCGCCCAGCAGCGGCGGCGCGTCCTTGCGCCGCATCTGGCTCCCGGCGGCGGCGCTGCTAGCGCGGCGGCATCGCGGCGGCGCGCCGCGCGCGGCGGCGGCGCTGCTGCTGCGTGCGCCGGCGGCGCGCATGCGCCCGGCGGCACGCGCGGGGCCTTCTGCCAGCAGGCCGGCTGCGGGCGCGACAGCAGCGGCGGCAGCGGCGGCAGCGGCGGCGGTTGGGTCGCGGTCGATCGCGGGGAGGGCGCGGGGAGGGCACGGGCGGACTGTGGAGACGCGGGAGGAGACCGGCTGCGGAGGCATGAAGCCGCGCCGTGCACGCAGAGCCCCTGCACCGCTCGCCGCCGCTGCCAACGCGTCGCGCCGTCCACGCGCGCAGGCGTGAGGCGGCCCACTGCGGTGCCCTGCGCCACCCTCGCGCAGCTCCCGAGACCGCGCCGCCACGCGCCCTGCTCGCGCCGCGCTGCCCGGGCGGCGCGTCGCGGCCACCCGCCGCTGCGGCAGCTCGGGGAGCCGCCGGCGCAGCGCAGCGAGAGGCAGTGGCCGCGATGGGTGGTATGGCGGTCACGCAGTCGCCAGGCGGCTGCCGGCGCTGCGCCGGCGGCAGGCAGCACCCGCAGCAGCGGCGGCGCGGCGCGGCCCTGCTGTGCCGCGCCGTGCGGCCGTCGCGGCAGCTGGCAGAGCTGCTGCAGCAGCAGCCGATGCAGCAGCAGACGCAGACGCAGCAGGACAAGCAGCAGCAGCCGCATCAGCCGACGCCGCAGCTGGGCCGGCGCGCCGTGGCCGTGCTCGGCCCGGCGGCGGGCGCGCTCGCGGCAGCGCTGGCGCTGGCGCGCCCGGCGGCGGCGTCCAAGCTCGGGGGCCTCGTCGACGACCTGTGGCAGACGGCGGGCGGCGGCCCAGCCGACCTGACATTCCCCGAGGCCTGGAGCGGCGTCTGGGACGTCACCTCGACGCTCGTGAGCGTGTCGCTGCCGCTGGGCGAGGAGCTGGTGCCGAACTTGCAGGCGGTGCGGCGCGCGCAGGCGGAGGACCTGGACCGCCCCCTCACCTACCAGGTCGCGTTTGTGCGCGGCCCGGGCGGGCGCGTGATCTTTGACCGCCGCTTCAACACCGCCGCGCTGCTCAAGGCATACTACGGCAGCAGCGTGGACTTTGCAGGACGCATACGCTGGGACCCGTCGGTGCGTGCTGCGCGGCGCGGCGGCGACGGGGGCGGGCACGGCGCCGCGCGCTCCCTTCCAGCGCGCTGCCTGCGGCGGCCGGCCCACGCGCCGCGCGCCGCGCCGCGGTGCCTGCGCCGCCGGCCCACGCGCGCCGCGCCGCAGGACCCCAACGAGCTGAGCCTGTCGATGCCGGGCGACCTGTCGGTGCGGACGCGCGTCATGCGGCGCAGCGAGGAGGAGGTCGGGCCGGGGCGGTTTGAGACGAGCGAGTTCAGCCAGCAGGTGTTTGAGAGCGCGGCTGACACATCCGGGGTCGACCCCGGTGCCCGCCCGCGCGTCAAGGCATCGCAGTGCTTCACCAAGTTTTTGTGGCGCGACGACGACGCCGCCGCGGCCGCGGGCGGGCCGCCGATCGTCGCGACGCAGGGTGCGCCGCGCGCGCCGCGCGCGGCGCGAACGCCCGGCGCGTCCCGCGCGCGCCCACGCAGCCTGGCCGCCGCCGCCGCCGCGCCGCCGTGCACGTGCGCAGTGGTGTCCGACTACTTGACGCCCTTTGACGGCTCGGAGGCGCAGTTCCTGGCAGCCCGCAACCGCCCGGTGAGCGTCTACACGTACAAGCTGGCCTTCACGCGCCACCACGACGCGGCGCCTGCGGCCGACATCGCGTGCTCGTAGCCGCGCGGGCGGGGCGCGGGCTGGCGCCGCAGCTGCAGCTGCAGCTGCAAGGGGCAAAGCTCGGGATGTTACGTGCGACCGCGCGCCCGCCACTCTTGCAGTCCCTGAATTGCTGTGCCGCCACCACACGGCCGCTGCGTCGGGGCTGGGACCCCCCCGTGCGGCGGCCACGCTGCCGCCGCCGACACACCAGCCTGCGTCGCGCCACCCCGATGCGGAGCGCTGCTGCCGAACCCGATCACAGCGGCCGCCGGCAGCAGCCGGGCGAGCGCGTGCCGCACCTTGTGCAGGTGGGAGCCGCATGCGCCAGGCCTCTCTCAGCCTCCGCCGCGGCGCGGCCCGCCCGGCTGCGCCAGCCCTGCCGCCCCGCCACGCGCGCCGTCGCCGCCGCCTGCGCAGCCGCGCCCTTGCGGCCGGGTGCTTGCAGAGTGCAAGCACACAATCACGCACAAACAACGCTGCAGGCTGCTGCTGCTGCTGCTGTATCGTACAGACGCTGGACCACGACACCACGGGACCTCGACACCACGGGACCTCGACACCAGCCACACCCAACCACAGCTGACCGCGCCCTGACCCCCCCCCCCCTCGCCCGCCACCGCCACCCGGCGCCGTCATGGTGTGATGATCCGCACCTCGCCATGTGCGCCCCGCTCACCGCTGGCCGTTGGGGTGTGACCTGTGTGTGCTGCGCACCCCCGCGCCGAGCGCGTGACGTTCGATGTACACCGCCGCCGCGCTGCGCGGCCCTCGCCGCTTGCTTTGTACTACGCCTCTGGCGCCGCCCGCGCTCCTTCGTACGCCTGGGGCCCGCGGGCGCATGCGCTGCCGCCGCCCCCCCGCACCCCCTCACCCTCCGCGCCCCGCCCAGCCCAGCCTCGCGCGCGGGTCTGTGGATGCACAGCTCCCGCCCCCTCCCCCCCCCCCCACACACCACCACCACCACCCCGCGCGGGTCTGTGGATGCACAGCCCCGCCCGCCCCGCCTGCCCCGCCCCGCCCCGCCCAGCCGCCGCTCAGCCCATGCTGGCGAGCGTCGCCGCGGGCGAGCCCTCGCGCGAGGCCGCGGGCGAGGCGGTGGGCGAGGCATAGTCCCACATCGCGGTCGGCGGGCCGTCGCTGCCGGGCGGCAGGCGGGCGCGCAGCTCGTACTCCAGCCGCCCGCGGCACGCGCCGGCAAAGTGGCAGACGAGCTCGCCGCCGCGGAAGAGGAAGGACGCCGGACTGGAGCGCACCTGGCGGCGTGGAGGAGGGGTGCGTGCGGGTGCGCGCGTACGTGCGCGCGCGCGCGCGTGTGTGTGTGTGTGTGTGTGTGTGTGTGTGTGTGTGTGTGTGTGTGTGTGTGTGTGTGTGTGTGTGTGGTTGTGGTGGTGGTGGGGGGGGGGGTCGGGGGGGCAGGCGGGGAAGCGCGCGTGGCCAAGCCCCGTGGAGCGGCGGCCCTGCCGGGCGCGGGCGCGGGCGCGGGCGCGGGCGCGGGCGCGGGCGCGGGCGCGGGCGCGGGCGCGGGCGCGGGCGCGGGCGCGGGCGCGGGCGCGCCGCGCACCCGGAGCACGTCCCGGAAGAGCTCCCGCGCGGGCGCGCTGGCGTTGCCCCACAGCATCAGCACGCGAACGTCGGGGTACGCCGCCGCCAGGGCCTGCCGGCGGCGGCCGCGCGGCGGGGCTCTCGCACGCGCACGCGCGCGCGCAGCTCCCACACACACGCGCGCGCGCGCGTGCCCAGCTCCCACACGCGCGCGAGCATGTCCCCGCAGACCCCCCGCGCGCGCGCGGCCGCACCTTGACGTCGTCCGCCATCGCGCGGCTGGCGGCGCACCAGGTCGTGCCGGCCATGAGCAGCACCAGGCGGTCCTCCGCGCGCAGCAGCGCGGCGTCGAGGTCGTCCGCGCTGCCCACGAGCGTGAAGGCGGGGTGGGCCACCGACTGGGCGGCATGGGAGGGGAGGGGGAGGCGCGCGCGCGCGTGAGGGGGAGGGGCAGGCGCAGCGGCGGGCCAGCGCGCGGCGGGCAGCAGGCGCGCCGCGCGCACGTGGATGACGGCGCGCGCGGTGGAGGGGCCGTCAGGGCGGGCGCCGAGGTAGGCCAGCACCTGCGCGCGGCGGCGGCGGCGGCGGCGCCACGTCGGGGCGTTGCCCGCGCGCGCCGGCGCGGCGCGCTGCTGGCCGCCGGCGCGCCAGCACGGCGCGGCAGCGCGGCGCGCAGCAGTGCGCGCACCTCTGCCACGTCCAGCATGTTGTCGCGCACCAGCGCCATGAAGGCGCTAAACTCCAGGCGCCCCGCGCCGTTCACGCCGTACTTGGCCATGAGCGCGTCGACCTCGGCCGCGCCCGTGCTGTCGGGCCAGCCCAGCCGCACGAGCGCGGCGCGCAGCTCGTCGGCGCTGATGTCGCCGCTGCCATCCGCGTCGGCGGCGGCAAAGGCGTCGCGGTAGCGGCAGAGCGCGCCGTCGAGCAGCAGGCCGTCGTTGACCATGACCGCAAACTCCGCCTCGCTGAGGTCGCCCGAGCCGTCAGTGTCGTAGCGCGCGATCAGGCGCGAGACCTCGACCTCGCTGAGCCAGTGCTGCGCCAGGTGCGCGCCCGCGCCGCCGGCGCCGCGCTCCAGCAGCGCGCGGAGCTCGGCGACGTCGATGCGGCCGTTCCTGCGCGCGCGCGGCAGCGGCGGTTTGCGCGCGCGGCGGCGGCGGCTGCGGCTGCAAGGCAGGCCAGTCGTCTCGCTGAGCTGTCGGAAGGCCCTCACCCGTCGCGGTCGACCTCCTCGAAGCGCTGCTGGAGCTGCACGCGCTTGGCGCGGCACGACGGCTCAACCGTCTCTTCGCGGGGCATCCAGGGCGTGATCCTGAAGCGTGCAGCGACGGACCGCGGCTGCCGACCGGCCTCCCTGGCCACGGGAACGTGCCGGGCGGCCCGCTGCGAGGCGGCGCGACGGAGAACGTGCATGATGCCGGCTCGGCGGCCAACCGCCGGCTGGCGGGCACAGCAGCTGCGGCGGCGGAGCGCGAGCGCGGCGGCGCCCGATCGATCTGTGGCGGGGGGACGTCTGAGCGCGCGCGGGAGACCGGGGGGAGCGAGTGGGGTTGTCGCGGACGCGGGGTTGACCGGAGGGCGGGCGCAGGCAGCGCAAAAAAACGCCCGCCCCCATCACGGCGCGATCACGACGCTGCCCCCCGCATCGCCCTCGCCACCCGGAGCGGCGGTGTCGACGAGCAGCGGCGCGCCCGCGCCGCCGGGCGCGCGCAGCACCAGGCGCGGCGCCGGCAGCCGCCCCGCGCGCTGCGGCACGACCACCACCTCCACCGTGGCCAGCGAGCCGGGAGAGGTCCCCAGGCGCACCACCCCGCCCGGGGCCCAGCCGCCGCCGCCGCCACCACCGCCGCCAGGCTGCGGCGCGGCGCCGCCGCCCGGCGCGCCGCCGCCGCCCGGCGCGCCGCCGCTGCAGCTCGCGGCGCTCGGCTCCCACCACGCGCCGCCGCCGGCCGCCGCCGCCGCCGACGCGAGGCCGCCCGGGCCGAGCGAGCTGCGCAGCAGGTCGCCGCTGCTGCTCGCGGGCGTGGCGCCGGCGGCGCCGGGCGCCAGTTCGTAGCACAGCAGCTCGGTGTACTCGCCCCCGCCGCCGCTGCCGCCGCCGCCGGCATCGCCGGCGCTGCCGCCGCTGACGCGCCGGCGCCCCTCGCCGCTGGCGTCGTCGTCCAGGCTCACGTCGGCCCAGCCCGGCGCCCGCGGCGCCCCGCCGCCGCCCGTGCGCGCGAGCTGCCAGCTGAGCGTGAGCGGCTCGCCGACGCGGCCGGCAAAGGGCCCCAGCAGCGTGGCGCGCAGGCAGGGCTCGACCGCCGGCGCGCGCGAAGGAAACTCGAGCCAGAACGGCAGCCGCAGCGACATGACGCCCCCAGCAGCGGCCGCCGCCGCCGCCGCTGCGCCCGGCGGCAGCCAGGGGCAGCTCGCGCCGCCGCCGCCGCCGCCGCTGCCCTCGGCCGCGGGCGGCGCGCCGGCCAGCGGCGGCCCCACCGCCAGCGGCGGCGGCGGCGGCGGCAGGGGCTGACCACTGAGCGGGTCGCGCGGGCCCTCGCACGCCGACGCGGCGTCCGCCGGCTGCAGCGCGTAGCTCAGCAGCAGCAGGCTGCAGCCGTCCGCCTCAAAGCTGCCGGTGCCCTGGTCGCCTGCCGGCGGCGGCGGCGGCGGCGAGGCGCGCGCGTGAGCCGCCGCAGCGGCCCCAGCCGCCGTGCGGGCCCGGCCGGGCTCGCCCCCGCACGTGGCGCGCAGCCGCCGCCCTGGGCCGCCAGCGGCACGCACCTGGGTCCGGTGACAGGAGGAAGCAGAGACCGGCGCTCGCGCCGGGCGCCAGCCGCAGCGGCAGCACCTCCGCCAGGCCCGGCCCCGCGGGCCCCTGCCAGCCCGCGCTGCGCCCGGGCGCCTGGCCCAGCACGAGGCCGTACTGCGGCCGCAGCGCCGCCTCGAGCAGCAGCACGCTGCGCCCCGCGCCCGGGTCGAGCGAGACGGTGAGGCTCAGCGCCACCTGGCCCGTGGGCAGCTGCAGCGCGGTCGCGCACACCGCCGCCGGCTGCTGCAGCGGCAGCTGCAGCCCGCAGGCGTGCGAGCGCCACACGCCTGTGGTCGAGCGAGGGAGTAGTGGGCGTCGCGGGGCGGGCGGCCGCGCCTGAGCTCGAGTGGCGCCGCGCTGCGGCGCGGCGCGGCGCGGCCGGTGCCCGCCCACTCACCTGCCGTGTACTCGAGCTGCAGCGCCAGCTCCGCCGCCACGTCCTGCGGCCTGCTGGCCAGCAGCTCGCAGGGCTCCGGGGTGACCTTGGCCGCTGCGACCGCCGCCACGGCGGCGGCCGCCGCGGCCGCCGCTGTGGCGCTGCCGGGCGCCGGTGGCGACTCTGGCCGTGCGCCGCCGCCCGCCACAGAGAGCCGGCTCGCGCCGGGAGGGTGCTGCTGCGCCGGCAGCGGCGCAATCGCCGCCGCCGGCAGCGGCGGCGGCGTGGCGACCTTGACACTGGCGGGCGGCGTGGGCGGGGTGCCGACGAGCACCTGCATCCACACCAGCAGCGGCCCTGACAGCCCGCCGTCCGGGCCTAGCACCTCGCCCAAGTCCACGCAGCCGCGGCTGACCGGCAGCCAGCGCCCCGCCGGCTCGCCGCCGCCCTGCTGCTGCTGCTGCTGCTGCTGCTGCTGCTGCTGCTGCTGCTGCAACTGCTCCGGCTGCGCCTGCAGCTGCTGCACGAACACCCAGCTGCCGCCTGCTGCAGCGCCGCTGAGGCCCACGCTGCCGCCGCTGCTGCCGCCGGCCAGGAGGGACAGCTCGCTCCCGCCCAGCTGCTGCTGCTGCAGCGCCGCGAGCGCCCCCGGCGCCGCCGCCGGCGCCAGGCTGAGGAGGCGGCTCGCCTGCAGGTGCAGGCGCGGCCGCTGCAGGCGGCAGTCGTGCAGGGGGCTCACGAGCACGCCCAGCCAGGCGGCGCAGCCAACGGGCAGGCAGCCGCCGGGCAGCACGGGGGACAGCCGCAGCCGCGGCGAGGGCCCCACCACGCGCGCGACGACCACCTCGCTCACCACCGTGCCGGCAGCGGTCACGCCGCCCACCTGCACCGCTTCGCCCCCGCCGCCGGGGCCGTGCGCCGCCGGCAGCAGGTCCAGCGCGCCCGGCTCGCCCTTGCCGCCGGCGCTGGCGCAGCCGCCGCCGCCGGCCGCCGCCGCGAGCAGCGACAGCGCGCCGGGCGGCGGCAGCCCGATGACCAGCTCGCCGGAGCTGCCCAGCAGCGCGCGCAGCTGTTTGATGCAGTACAGCCCCTCGCGCACTGGTGAGAGCTGGAACACAAGCCGGTTCACGCCCGGCGCCAGCAGCACGGCGCCGTCGGGCAGCAGCGCGGGCGCCGCGCCGCCGCGGCCGGCCGCCGCCGCGGACGCGGCCGCTGCCACGCCGCGCCCGCCCGTGAAGGGGCTGGCGCGCGCCCCGGCGGCGGCGGGGTTGCCGGGCCCGCCCGGCGCGAACGCCGCCCGCAGGCGCGTGCTGACCAGCTCCTCGCCCTCCTGCCAGCGCTGCACCGCGACGCGCGGCGAGTCGCCCGAGCCGCCGGCGGCCTTGGAGCCCGGCGGCCCGCCCAGCTGCTGCTGCAGCAGGGCGCTCATGCTGCCGGCGCCGTCAGCCGTGGCGCTGCCCGGGCCGATGCCCTGCGCGCCGCCGGCGCCGCCAAAGAGGCTGCTGCTGCCGCTGCTTAGCCACGTGGCCTTGTGCAGCTGCACCAGCGACAGCGCGAGCCCACGCAACAGCACGGGCCCCGGCAGCCGGCTCACCACGTCGACGGCGAGCGAGAGGCTGTCCCCGACCACCAGCAGCGCCGCCCCGCCGCCGCCGCCGCTTCCGTTCGCGCCGGACGCCGCAGCGGGTGGCGGCCGCGCCGGCGGCGACAGCACGGGCACGAGCGGCCGCGCCTCGGGCGTGCCGCGCCAGGCGCCACCATCCTCGAGCGCCTCGCTGCCGAAAAAGTGGCTGTAGCTCCCGGGCGCCGGGCGCAGCTGGATGGCCGCCAGTGTCGACAGCTGCACCACCTGCTGCTGCTGCTGCTGCTGCTGCGCCACGGGCTGGCCGCCCAGGCCGGCGTCGCCGGCGGCGGCGGCCTGCCCGTCCGCGCATGCGCCCACCGCCGCCAGCAGCTCCTCGAACGCTGCCTGCCGGTCCGCCGCCGCGGCGGCGCCCGGCGGCACCGCGAGCAGCGCGAGGGCGGTGAACGGCAGCAGCGGCTGCGCGGCGAGGCGCTGGCAGGCGAGCAGCTTGGGCAGCAGCGTGCCCAGCAGCAGCTGCCAGCCCTCGCAGCTGAAGATCTTTTGCATGCGGTCCAGCAGCCTGCGCAGCGACGCAGCCGTAGCAACGCGGCGGCGGCGGCACAGGGCGGCGGCGCGCATCAGCGCGTCCACTGCCACGGCCTGGCGAGCGCCTCGCCCGCACGGCACGCGCGCTCGCTCGCTGCGAGCGCACCGCGCCGCAACGTCG
Organism: Scenedesmus sp. PABB004; assembly: GCA_014905635.1. NCBI lineage: Eukaryota > Viridiplantae > Chlorophyta > Chlorophyceae > Sphaeropleales > Scenedesmaceae > Scenedesmus > Scenedesmus sp. PABB004. The sequence continues at coordinate 51,647 of JABVCE010000016.1, forward strand.
AGCTGCCCGCGCTGCAGCGCCATGACGGCGACGTCGGCGTAGATGAGCGCGCTGCTGCGCAGCCGGCCCGACTTGGCGTAGCACCACGCGGCGCGGCGGCTCAGCGCCAGCAGCAGCTCCTGGCGTCGCGCGGCGCGGCGCGGCGCGAGCGGTCAGCGGCGGTGCCGGCGAGGGGCGGGGGGCCGCACTGGGGCGGCGCTGGGGCGCGCGTGCCGTCTGGCGTCGCACCTGGAAGCATGCGGGGCTCCGCAGGGCCAGCTGCAGCCGCCACTCGCCGACCCAGCCCGGCACGGCCGCAGCCGCCGCGGCCGCGGCGGCGGGGTGGACGAGCGGGAGCGCTCCCGCCCCGCGCGCGGGCCGGCCCGCGGCCACGCCCGGCGCCTGCGGCCGGCGGCGCGAGCGGGTGGGCACGCACGCATGGGCGGGACGCGGCGCAGCGGCGCCCGCCGGCGCGGCCGGTCCCAGGCGCGGCGCTCACCCCGGGCGTGCCCGGCGCTGCGCTGGCGCTCGCGCTGCGCGCGTGCGTGGCGAGCTTGGGCAGGTGCAAGTCCCTGAGGCCGAGGCCGGCAGACGCGGTCATGCTCGCCGTGCTGGCGGCGACCGAGCCGGGCGCGAGGCCCTGCGCGTGGCGGCGGCGCGCGCGCGCGTGGGGGCACCGGGCCGAATGCCGGCGCGCCTCATGCGCGCGCGCGCGCACCCACCTCGTGCCCCACCACCGCCATGCTGCTCGCACTGTCCAGCACACTGCTGGCATCGCTGCCGCCGGCGCCGAGCGGCGCCGCGCGTGGCGCGACGCCGCCGGCGTCGTCGCCCGCGCTGCTCGCCGCCTCGCCCGCGCTGCTGATGTTGACGGTGGCGAGGCTCGTGCACGACTCCAGGCGCGGCAGTTCGCTGCCCGCGCCGACGGGCGCCGCGCCGTTGGCCAGGCCCGCGCCGCCGTCGTCCACGGGCGGCTGCTGCTCTCCGGCCGCCTCGCCGCTCGCCTTGCTGAGGCGGCTGCCGTGGCCCGGCGCCGCCTGCCCCGGCGTGGCGGGCGCCGCCGAGCCGCCGCGCCGCAGCCGGTCAAACATGCTGCCCCCGCTGCCGGCGCTGCCGCCGGCGGCGCTGCCCCCGCTGCCGGCGCTGCCGCCGGTCGCGCCCGCGGCCGCGCCGCTGCCGGGCGCGGCGCCGGCGCTGCTGCCGGTGGGGCTGGCGCCGCCGCCGCTGGCCGTGCTGTTGGCGATGCTGGTGAAGGTGGCCAGGTACGGCGTGCTCTGCGAGTCGGCGCGCGCCAGTGCCGCTGCGAGCGGGTCCTGCGCGGCGGAGGTCGGGCGGGCGGCGCGGGCGGCGCGGTGCGTGCCCGGCGCGGGCGCGGCGCCGCGCCTCGCGCCCCCCGCGCCGCCCCTGGCCGCTGGACGCCGCCGCTCCCCCGCCCCTCATCGCCGCGCACCTCGTCGGGGCCGAGGCGCGGCGTGTGGACCTCGTAAGTGAGCGGCCCGCCGCTGCCGTCGGCGTACTTGTTGATGATTTGGCTGAACCCACACAGCGGCGTGAGCAGCAACTCTTGCAGCTGCGCGACCATGCGCGGGCTGAGCGTGCCCGCCGCCGCGGCCGCCGCGAGCAGGTCCACGCCGGCGGTGAGGCCGCCGCCGCCGCTCCCAGCGCTCGCCGGCGGCGGCGGCGGCGGCGGCGCGGCGCCGCGCGGGCCCGCCGCGGCGCCGCCGGCGCGCGGCGCCGCGCCCGCGGGCGCAAACGCCGCCCTGCCGAGCTGCAGGATGCCCGCGCCGCCCGCGCCCGCGGCGGCGGCCTCGGTGAGCCGCAGCGCGCCGCCCAGGCGCAGCAGCTCGCCGCGCGCGAGGTGGTAGAGGTGGCCCAGCAGGCAGCAGTGCAGGCGGTCCATCAGCTCCCTGGGCACGCGCACGCGCACGCGCACGCGCGCACGCACGAGGCGCGGCGGCCAGGCGTGTGAGCGGCCGGCGGCGGCGCCGCCGCGCGTGCGCGCCTGCCCCGGCCCGCACCTGCGCTGCTCGCCCGCCTGCAGCAGCAGGCCGATGTTGCCCGGCGTGATCGCCTGGCCGCACAGCACGCCGAGGTCGAGCGGCGGCTCGTCGCCGTCGTCGCCGGCGTCGCCCGCGCCCGCCGCGTGCCCGTCGCCGCCGCCCGGGCCCCCCTTGGCGCCGTGGCTCGCGCTGTAGTCCAGCTCCCAGCCAGAGGCCGGCAGCACGGGCATCGCCGGCGCCCCCGCCGCGCCGCCGGCGGGCGGGCTGCCGCCCGCAAGGCGCCCCGGCCGCCTGCGCGCGGGGGGCGGGCGCGGCAGCGGCAGCGCAGCGTGAGGGCCGACGCGGCGCCGGCAGAGGCGGCCCGCGCGGCGAGCGCGCGGTGCCCCCGGCAGGCCCCACCTCTCGCTCTCGGTGCTGCGCCGGCTCGCGGCGCCCGGGCCGGTGCCGTCGGCGGCGCCCGCGGCGCCGGCGCGCTCGGCCGCCGTCGCGGCGGCGAGCGCGCGCACCGCGGCCTGCGCCGCCGGCGTGGCGGGCGCGTTGGCGCCGCACAGCAGGTCGGCCGCGTCCCAGTCCGGCGGCAGCGCGTGGCGCTGCGCTGTGTACGACGTGACCGCGGTGATCAGCGCCATGCACGCGCTGAACGCCCAGCACTGCGTGGCGCGGCGGGCGCCGCCGCGGCGGCGCACGTGAGCCCCCGGGCGGTCCCGTCACGCGCGCCCCGCCGCCGCGCGCTGCGCGCCGCCGCGACGCGCTGCGGCCACTGCATCGCAGCCGCCGCGCCGCACCTCCTTGAACCAGGGCTTGACCTGCCCCGCCGCCTCGCGCGCCGCGAGCAGCGCCAGAAAGTTCTGCACGAACACGAGGCCGCGCTCCGCCACGTCAATGGGCCGCCCCAGCCGCAGCAGCACGCGCGCCTGCGGCGGCCCGGCGGCGGGCGCGGCGGCGGCGGCGGTCGGGCGCCGCGAGCGCGCGCCCCGCGCGCCCCTGCAGCGCCCCCAAAGCCCTCCGCCCCAGCCCCGCCGCGGGGGTCCCCAGGCGCGCCTGCGCGGCAAAGAGGTACTGTCGGAAGTGAAACTCGCCCACGCTCTTCTTCCACAGCACCAGGCGCCGCATCGTGCGCCAGCTACTGCTCAGCAGGCTCGCCACGTCCTCCGCGTCCCCGCCGGCGAGGCCTGCGGCGGCGGCCGGCCGCGTCGCCGCGTCGGCGCCCGCACGCGGCGAGCGCCCTGCCGCGCGCCGGGCGCTGCGCACCAAAGTCGGCCGCGCTGCTCAGCGCGCCGCCGCCGCCGCCGCCCGCGGCGGCCGCCGTGGCGTCCAGGCAGTCGAGGTAGACCGTTTCGAGCTCCACGTACTCCTGGAACGCGTCCTCCCTGCGCGCCACGCCGTGCTCAGGCGCCGCGCTCGAGGCTCGGGCGCCACCGCCGCGCCCGCGCGCCGGCCACCCGCCCGCGTCGCCCCGCAGCGGCGCCCCGCGGCGGCGCCCCGCGGCGGCGCCCCGCACCAAAGGCCCGCGCCCTCGAGCATGAGCGCGAAGGAGTCTTTGACCAAGTAGAGCGTGGTGAAGCTCCACTTGGGGTCGCGCCGCTCGTTGAGCAGCCGCCGCACCTGCGCGCGGCGCGTGGGCGGGTGGGCGCGCGTCGCGCCGGCGCTGCCCGCGCGCTTGCTGCCGCCGCGCTGCCGCACCTCTGCGTCGTACGCCGCCTGGCGCGCCTCGAACGCGGCGCGGATGCTGTCGCGCAGCCCGGCCGCGAGGTCGTCCAGGCCCGCGGCGCCCGCGCCCCAGCCGCCGGCGGCGGCGGTGTGCGACGCGCCGCCCGGGCCAAAGCCAGCGATGCGGCCGCCGCCGGCGACGCCGCCCGCGCCGCGGGAGCCGGAGCCGGCGGAGGGGGCGTCGAACGCGCGGAGCGGCACGTCCAGCCGCACGACGCGCTCGCGGCGCTTGCTGCCAAAGTCGTCGCAGAGCTTCTCAAACACTCGCCTGCGCGCGCAGCGCAGCAGCCGCGGTCAGCGCGGACCGCGGTCAGCGCTCGCCGTGTCGACTGGGGCCGCTGCCGCCGCCGCGCTGCGGTGCGCTGCGCTCCGCAGCGCTGCGCGGCGCGGCGCGGCGCGGGCGACCACGCACCGCGCGCCCCTGTCGCCCGGCTCGAGCTCAAACGGGCGCACGTACAGCACCAGCCACTCGCTGCCGACGGCCGCGCCGCCCCAGTCCTTTTCGATGTCGGCCGTCACGCGCCGCAGCTGCGCCCGCACGGTGCTCTTGTACTCATGAACGTCGGCGGTCGACACCTGCGGGGGGGGGGGGGGGGGGGGACGCGTGTGGCGTGCGTCGTCTCGCCGCCGCCGCTGTAGCCGCTCCGCAGCATGCTGCCGGGCGGGCGCTGCGTGCCGCTGCGACGCGCTGTGCGGTCACTGCATCGCAGCCGCCGCTGCAGGCTGCGTGCCGCACCAGCACGAGGTGCGTGTGCGGCGTGCGGAACCAGGTGACCGGGCTGTGGCTGTACTGCTTGAGGTGCAGCAGCCGCTTGTCCGTTGCCAGCACAAACCTGGCGGCGCGGGCGCGGGCACGGCGGCGCGCGGCTGAGGCGGCGAGCAGGGCGAGCAGCCGCCGCGTGCCGCCAGCCGCTGCGCCCGCCCTGCCGGCGGCACCCACATGAGCGGCAGGCGCGGCACCGCGACGGGCTTGCCGACCTTGTTGGGCAGCGTGATGCCGCAGAGCGGCATGCGGCTCTCCACCAGCTGCGCGCGCCGGCCGGGCGGCGGCGGCGCGGCGCAGCGTGGAGCGCTGCTGCCGCGCCCACTGTCCGGCGCGCGGCGCCGCTGCCGGCACCCGGGAGCGGAGGTCCTGCCGGACGCGGCACCCGGCGCCGGGCCCGCGGGCGCACGCAGCCCACGCGCCAACCGCCGGTGCTCGCTGCTCGCTGCTCGCCGCCCGCGCGGCGCCGCCCGGCCGCCGCCGGGCGCCACGCACCTCCTTGATCGTGCTCCACAGTCCGTGCACGCCCAGCTCGTCCACGGAGACCACAAAGGTGCCTCCCAGCTCCTCCTCCATGCTGGCGCGCCCGGCGCGCAGCGCCCCAGGGCCGCCAGCAGGCTCAGCCCCTCCCTGGCGGTGCGTGCGGGGCGCCCCTCCCTTGTGGTCGCTGCCGGCGGGCGTTGCAGGCCCCCGCCGGCGCGCGTTTTTGCGGCGCGCGCCCGTCCGCCGCCGCTGCCGCGCTTGCTGCCGCCCGATCGCCGGCGCGCATCACACCCGCGCTCGGCTGCGCCCAAAGGCTTGCCAGGGCGCCGTCAGCTCAGCCGCCGCGCGCCGCTGCCGCCGCTGCGCCGGGCGCGATGCCCGGGCGCTCGGAGCCTCCGACTGCGCAGCTCGGGTCGCTGCTGCTGCGCGGCTGGACGATGCTGGCAGAGGCGTGCGGGGACTGCCAGGTGCGTGACTGTGCCGTGCTGGCACGCCCTCTCTGAGGCAAACAGCGGGGGCGCAGGCGCACCGCCGCCGCGACCGCTGGCATCGTCGACGCCGCGCCATCACCCCGCTCCTGCCCACGCCGCCAGATACCGCTCATGCGCGACCCGGAGACCATGCTGGGGCACTGTGTGGGCTGCAAGAAGACGTTTGACGCGGAGGGCAACGCGGCGCCGACGGCGGCAGCGCCGCTCGCGCCAGCGCCCGCGGCAGCGCCGGCGGCAGCAGCCAACGGGCCGCTGCGCAGGCCCGGCATGAACGGTCCGCTGCCGGCGGGCGCGGGCGCGGCGGCGGCCCCAGCCTCGGAGCCGCGCGCGGGGGCGGGGCGCAGGCGGGGCAGCCGCAGCGGCAGCGACAGCGACGGCGACGCCGCGGAGGGCGAGCGGCTGCTGCAGCAGCTGCGCGCCGCGCGCGAGCGCCGCGAGCGCGCCGCGGCGGCGGGCGACGCCGCGTCCGACCCCTGCCAGCTGCTGGCGGACCGCCTGCTCGAAGGATGGGCCATGCTGGCGGAGCACTGCCCCCTGTGAGCGGCCGCGGCAGCCGCCCGCGTGCAACCGCCGCCGCCGCCGCCCTGTTCCTCTGCGCTCGCGCACTCACCCCTGCACCCGCCCTCGTCACTGCTGCTGCGCAGGTGCAACACGCCCCTGATGCGCAGCAGGGCGCGCGAGGTGCGCTGCATCGCCTGCGACCTCCCGGTGCAGATCGGCGGCGACGCCAGCAGCAGCAGCGCCGCCGCCCCAGCCGACACGCAGCCGCCGGGCGCGGCGGCGCACGCGGACGGCGCACCCGCGCCCGGCGCGGCGCAGCCCGCCGACGGGCCCGCTGCCGCGCCGGGCGCTGCGGCGCCGCGGGGCAGCGGCGCCGCGGCGCCCCCGCGCGCGGATGCCGGCGCGCTGCGGCTGTCCGACCCCCGCGCGCCTGGCGGCCACGCGGAGCGCCAGACGCGGGTGAGCGGGAGGGGCAGGGGCGTTGCACGTCGGCTGCGCGCCGCAGCCGCACCCACTGCTGTGTGCGCGAGCGCACGTGACGCTGCCGCCGCCCGCCGCTGCGGCCCAGGTCGTGGCGGAGCTGCGGGGCACGCTGCTGGACAAGCTCGAGGAGTGCCACGCCCTCATGCAGCGCACGAGCGCGGCGCAGGGCGACGCGCTGCAGCAGCACGCTGCGCTGGCGGCGCAGCTGCTCGCGGCACTGCGCGCCGCGGGCGACGCGGTGTAACCCGCCGCCGCCAGAGCTTGGCTCCCCGCGTGCCGCATGTTGCAGCGACAGACCCGGGGCCCCTGCCGGCACCCCTCTCGGGGCGCCGCTCACTCCTGATGATGTCCCTGCGCCTGCTCGTGCTGCTGCGCCTGCTCGTGCTGCTGCTGCTGGTCTTGTTGCTGCTGCTGCTGCTGCTGCTGCTGCTGCTGCTGCTGCTGCTGCGGCCGCGGCTGCGCGTGCTCTGCCGCAGTGGCCGCCGCCGTGCCGCCGCCCCCGCTCCCGCTCCCGCTCCCGCCGCCGCCGGCTGCAATGATGGGGAAGAGCTCCGCCGCGTGCGCCCGCAGCCACGCGTGTGCAGCGTGGGCGCCCGCCAGCGCGGCGGTCACGTCCGTGGCCACCACCGGCGCGGTCAGGTCGCCGTCGGGCGCCCACGCCGGCACGGGCGTCGCGTCGGGCGCCTCCTCCGGCGGCACGAGCGTGTTGGGGTCGCGGCGCAGCAGCACGAGCGCGTCAAAGTCGACGCCCGCGAGCGCGAGCAGCTGCGGCTCCGCCGCGAGGCCGGCGGCCTCGTACGCGTCGGCGGCCGCGCCGCCGCCGAGCAGCGTGCGCAGCAGCGGCGCGCAGGCGGCGTCGAGGCGCGGGCTCGCGCCCACGGGCAGGCCGTGCTCGCGCGCGCGCCAGTAGCTGGTGAACGTCGCGGCGGGGCACGCCTGCGCCGGCGGCGGTGGCCGCCGCAGTGAGGCAACAACTGGCGCGCCGCACTCCCCCGGCCCTCCCTCACTCCCAAGCCGCCCAGGCAGCGCCGCGAGCGCCCGCGCCCGCACCTCCTCGGGCGCCGCCGCCCAGCCGCGCTCGCGCGGCGCCGACGCGGCGAGCGGGCGCGGGATGGTCCAGGGCACAAACGCGGCCGGCGGGGCGACGTAGTCGTACGGCACGCCCACGGTGGGGCCCTGCGCCTCCTGGGAGAGGTAGTAGTGGATCCAGCTGCGCGGGGCGTGTGTTATTTCACATGTTATAACGAGCGTCACAAGCAGCGCTCAAACGCGCAGCGCGGCGGGCGCGGGGTGCGGGCGTGCGTGGCGGCGGCGCGCACGCGCGGCGCGGCGCGGCCGCACCGCAGCGGCAGCGGCCCCGTGAGCAGGCCGAGCGGCCAGGCCTCGCCCGCGGCGCCGAGCTTGTTCATGGTGCGGTGCAGGAACGCGGGGCGGCCGAGGCCGTCGTGCTGCACCATGCCGGCCAGCTGCCACCCCCCGACGCGCTCGCCGGTCGCCTTGACGAGCAGCCGCCCGGGGCGCCAAGAGAGCGCGGCGCCTGGCGGCACCTGCGCGGCGCGCGTGCCGCGCGTGAGCGCCCGGCCGCGCCGCGCGCGCGACCCGCCCCGCCGCGCCGCGCCCGCCGCCCGCCGCCTGCGCACCCGGAGCTGGTTGAAGGCCGTCGCCTTGCCCGCGACGGCAAAGGCGAGGGCGTATGTGTCCTTGTCCCCCCAGAGGGCGTGGTAGACCTGGTCACCATACGTGTTGAGCCAGAGCGCCCACTCCGCGACGTCGGCGTGGCGCGCCAGGTCGAGCAGCAGCTGCCCGCTCTCCGTCTCGCGCGCGAGGCCGCCGCGCCCCGCCGCGAGCAGCTCCTGCGCGCGGCGCCGCGCGGCGTGGGCGGGCGCGCCGCGGCCGCGCCGCGCCGCGCGCGGGGCGCGCGCGCCGGCCGCGCACCTGCGCCTGCGGATGCTTCAGGCCCACCATGTCGTCCACCACCTCCTGCTGCTCCCGGCGCGCGCCGCCGCCGCTGCCGGGCGCCCAGAAGTCGGGCCAGAAGAGCGCGCCGGTCGCCTGGAACGACGCGTCCGCCCACAGGCCTGCGCGCGCGGGCAGCGGCGCGGGCGACGGGGCGGCAAATCTCGTCGCGTGCGGCGGGGCGCTGCCGCGCGACTGCCGCCTCGCAGCTGCATGTTCCGGCGCCGCGCCGCGCACCCTCTGGGTTGGCGAGCGGCAGGCTGTCGGCATCCAGCAGCAGCGCGCTCGCGAACGCGCTCGTGGTGAGGCTGCGCACCTTGCCCAGGAAGCGCGACACGTTCCACGCGCCCGGGCGCCGGGCCTGCGCGCGCGACACGGCGCGCCGTGGGCGGCGGCGAGGGCGCAGCGCGCGCGGCGGCCGCGCGGCGGGGCCACGGGCGCACCCTGCCAGCGCGCGGTGGTGCGCCGGCCACGGCAGCGCGCTGAGGTTGACGCCGCGCAGCGGGCCCCAGCGCGCCGTGAGCGCGGCGAGCGTGGCGTTATCCATCTCGCCGCCCGCGTGCCACACGAGCTCCACCGGCAGCGAGCAGTTGTGCACCTCGCGCAGCACCTGCGGGGCCGGCAGGGGGGAGGGGTGCACCGCCGACGGTCGGCGCGCGCGTGCGCGAGCGCGGCGGCTCGCGGCGCCGCGCGCGCGGCAAGGCCGTCCACCGCCGGCGCGCCTGGAGGCTGACGGCCGCGCTCGCCAGCAGGTCGGGGCCGCCAGCGTTGATGATGATGCCGCGCTGCCCGCCCGCCGCGCGCGCCGCGGCCTGCGCCTTGAACGCGGGCGACCCCAGGTGCGCCGCGACCTGCGCGGCGCGCGCGGCCGGCGCCGGCGCGCGTTTCGGCTGATCGGCTGGCCGGCCGCGCCGCGCCGTGCGCGTGCGCACGCCCGCACCAGCTTGTGCTGCGCGCGCATATCGTGCGGCTCGGGCGGCAGCTGGTACGTCGACGGCGCCGGCGCGGCGCGGCGCGGCGGCGACAGCACGACGTCCCGCAGGTACGCCGCCGCCGCCGCGACGCGCTCGGGCGCGACCCACGCGTAGTCGGCCGCCGGCTCCGCCGCGCCGCCCGGGCCGCCGCCGCCGCCGGCTCCCGCGCCCGCGGCGGCCGCGCCTGGCGCGCCGCGTGCCGCCGCGCCTGCGAGCCCCTGCTGCTGCAGGCGCTCCAGCAGGCTGCCCGGCGGCGCGCCCCGGCCGGCGCCGCCGCCTCCGCGCCGCGCCTCCGCTGCCGCCGCGCGCCGCCGCTGCGGCTGCGCCGGGCCCATCGTCACCCAGACCAGCGCCGGCGTCGCCAGCAGGAACGCGAGCAGCAACGGCAGCGGCACGCGCGCGGAGCGGTGCGCCGCCGACGCGCGCATCAGCGGCGCGCGCGTACGCGGCAGCATCGCGCCGGCGCTCGTCCGTCAGCAGCGCGCGCGGCGGCGCGCCGCGCCGCGCCCGCCGCCCAGCGCCCGCCCCTCCGCGGGCGAGCTCACGCCAGCCGCGCGATCATGCGAGCCCGCGGGAGGGCCGGGCGCGAAGCGGGGCGAGCGTGCGGGCGGCGGCGGCGAGCTGTCCGCTGCTGCGTTCGCGCGCGGCAGCTCAGCCGGGGCGATCGTCCGCTGCCCGCACGGCCAGACGAGCAGATTCACGGCTGCTGTGAGGAGGACGCCGGGCTGGCGGTCGGTCGCCACCGCGCGGTTTGGGGCGCGGCCGCGGCGTGCAGCGTGCGGCGTTCGACGCAGGCGTGCCGGCTTACCCGGCCGGCAGGGAGCGGCGGGCGGCGCGCGGCGGCCCACCCGCCGTTGCTTGTCCAGCAACGGCGCGCGCGCCGCGCGCGCCGGGCCGGCCCGCCGCCCGCCCGCACTCCCGCGCGGTCATCCTGCGTGCCCCGGCCCGCGCGCCGCGCCGGCGCCCCACGCGCCCACACACGCCCAGACGGCCCGCTACGCTGCTGCGCCCGCCGCCCGCCCGCCCGCCGCGGCCGCCGCGGCCGCTCAGATGCACGCGAACGCGCGCTTGGCGGCGGCGATGGTGAAGTCGATGTCCTCCTCGCTGTGCGCGAGGCCGACAAAGCCCGCCTCAAACTGGCTCGGCGCGAGGTACACGCCCTCCTCGAGCATCGCGCGGTGGAAGCGCGCAAACTTGGCGGTGTCGGCCTTCTCGCTCGCGGCCTCGTAGTTGAGGATGGGGCCGTCGCAGAAGAAGAAGCCAAACATGCCTGTGCGGTGCATTGGGCGCGCGTGTGTGAGTGCGTGAGTGTGTGTGTTTGAGTGTTTGTGTGTTTGTGTGTTTGTGTGTGTGTGTGTGTGTGTGTGTGTGTGTGTGTTTGAGTGTTTGTGTGTTTGTGTGTTTGTGTGTGTGTGTGTGTGTGTGTGTGTGTGTGTGTGTGTGTGTGTGTGTGTGTGTGTGTGTGTGTGTGTGTGTGTGTGTGTGTGTGTGTGTGTGTGTGTGTGTGTGTGTGAGTGCGTGTGTGTGTGTGTGTGTGTGTGTGTGTGTGTGTGTGTGTGTGTGTGTGTGTGTGTGTGTGTGTGTGTGTGTGTGTGTGTGTGTGTGTGTGTGTGTGTGTGTGTGTGTGTGTGTGTGTGTGTGTGTGTGTGTGTGTGTGTGTGTGTGTGCGTGTGTGTGTGTGTTTGTGTGAGGGAGTGAGCGAGAGAGCGCGCGACTGACCGGAGAGGAGGGCGCGCGGCGCGCGGCGGGGCGGCGCGCGCGGCGGCGCTGCGCGCGGCAGCGGCGCCGCACCGCTGATGTGCCCGCCCGTGATGGCGTGGCCGGCCTCCTTGGCGGCGGCCAGGATGCCGGCGATGAGCTTGCCGGTGCGCGCGTCGAGCTGCTCGTACGCGCCGGGGCGGTCGAGGATCTCCAGCGTCTTGATGCCCGCCGTCATCGCGAGCGGGTTGCCCGAGAGCGTGCCCGCCTGGTACATCGGCCCCGCCGGCGCGACCATCTCCATGATCTCCCGCTTGCCGCCGTACGCGCCGACGGGCAGGCCGCCGCCGATGACCTTGCCCATCGTCGTCACGTCGGGCGTCACGCCAAAGTACTCCTGCGGGGTTCAGGGGTCGCGGGCGCGCGTGTCGAGGTTTTGGTTGGCAGGAAGGGGCATGTGAGGCGGGCCGCGCCCGCCGGGGGAACCGCTCGCCGCGGGGCGCGCGGCCCGGGCGCCGCGCGCGGGCGCGGCAGCGCGCACCTGCGCGCAGCCACGCGCGATGCGGAAGCCGGTCATGACCTCGTCAAAGCACAGCACCGCGCCCTCCGCCGTGCACAGCTCGCGCAGGCCCTGCGCGGCGCGGCGGCGCGGTGCGCGTCAGCGCGCGCGTCGGCGCGCCGCCGCCGGACGTGCTGGAGCAGGCCGCCGCCCCGCCCCGCCGCCGCGCGCAGCCCCGCCGCTCCCCCGCGCCGCCGCCGCGCGGCGCGCCGCGCCTGCAGGAACTCCTTGGAGGGCACGATGAAGCCGCTGTTGCCGACGACGGGCTCGAGGATGACGCCCGCGATCTCGCCCTTGTTGGCAGCGAAGAGCGCCTTGACGCTCTCGAGGTCGTTGTACGTCGCGTTGAGCGTCGCGGCCGCGGTCGACGCGGGCACGCCTGGGCGGCGCACGGGGCACAGGCACGGAGGGCAGCAGACGCGTGGGCGCGCCGCCGCGCGTGCGACCTGCGCGCGCCGCGCAGCCCGCTGCCGGGCGGCGCGGCGGGCCGTGCGCCGGCGTCCGCGCCCGCGCGCGCACCGGGCGAGTCGGGCAGGCCGAGCGTCGCGACGCCGGAGCCGGCCTTGACGAGGAACGAGTCGGCGTGGCCGTGGTAGCAGCCGACAAACTTGATGACCTTCTCGCGCTTGGTGTACGCGCGCATGAGGCGCAGCACGCTCAGGCAGGCCTCCGTGCCCGACGACACAAAGCGCACCATCTCCACGCTCGGCACGCGGTCGATGACGAGCTTGGCGAGCACGTTCTGCGCGCGCGCGGCGGGTGCGGGCGCGGCGCGGCGTGGGCGGCGGGCGGCGGGCGGGGCGGGCGGCGGCGCGCGCGGCCCGCTTCCGCGCGGGCGGGGCGGGCAGCGCAGCAAGCGTGGCGCGGCCGCGCGGGGCGCGGAGGGAGGAGGCGCGCGGCGGCGCGCGCACCTCGAGCGCGGAGGGCGCGCCGAAGGAGGTGCCCTTCTCGATCTGCGCGACGAGCGCGGCGTTGACCTCGTCGTTGGCGGCGCCCACGATCGCGGGGCCCCACGAGCCGATGTAGTCGACGTACCTGGGGGCGGGCACGGGGCGCGCGGGGCGGGGCGGGGTGAGGTGTGTGCGTGCGAGACAGGGAAAGAGAGGGGCGCGGCGCGGGCGGGCGCGGCGCGGTGGCGGCGCAGGGTGCGCACTTGTTGCCGTCCACGTCCCAGCAGTACGGGCCCTTCACGCGGTCGAACACGATCGGGTTGCCGCCGACGCTGCGGAACGCGCGCACGGGCGAGTTGACGCCGCCGGGGAGCAGCTCCTTGGCCTCGGCCATGATCTGCGGCGGCGCACGCGGCGCACGCGGCGGCGCGCGGCGCGGTCGGCGCGGGGCGCGCAGCCCAGCGCACCCCAGGGGCGCCCGAGGGCCCACGCGCATGCCCGGCGCGCGGCGCGGCGCTGGCCCAGCGCTCGGCGGCGCCCCCCGGGCGGCCGGCCGGCGCTGGTCGGCACCGCGCGGCGCGCGCCGAGCAGCGGCCGCCGCTGCCGCGCGCGCGCGCGCCGCGCCGCGGCGCCCGCGCGATGCGCGCCGTCGCTGAGCGGTCCCCCTCATCGCCCTGGAGCGTTAGGGCGGCATGATCTGCGCCCAATTGCCCCGCATGGCGCACCTGGTCGCTCTTGGTCGTGTTGAGCTTGGTGGCCGCGGGCGCGGCGGCCGCCTGCGCCCGGACGATGCGCGACGCACGCGCGCCGCTCCCGCGACGCGCGCCGGCCGCGGGGGCCGCGCGCTGCCTGTTGAGCACCTGCATTTTTCCGGCGTGCGGCGTGTGCGGGCGCCTGCGGCGGCGGGACGAGCGGGCTGGCGGTGGCGCGGGCGTCCAATTGTGGCGGCGCGCACGCCTGGCGCTCACTTCGCGACACTGATCTCGCGGGTAACTTGGGCAGCTGTCATTTTCCTGCGCAGCCGCGCGGCTCCCCGCGCCGCCGAACGCGCGCCCGCGCCCTCAATTGCCTCGCCACGCTGGCGCGGCGGCAGGCGCGCCGGCGCCGGAGCCCCCCGCGCTGCCGGTGCCGCGGACACCGCCGCCGACACACCGTCGCGCCGCTCAGGGCCGCTCAGCGGCCCTGCTTGGTCTCCTGCATCGCCTTCCACATCGCAGCCACGACTGCGGGGCGGCGGCGGTGACCGCTCAGCACTCGGCCGCTCAGCGGCGGGGCGGCGCGGCCGCCCGCGCGGCGCGCGGCGCGCGTACGCGGGCCGATGTCGGGGTGCTCGAGCCAGCGCGAGATGACTGCAGGGCTGTTGGGGTTGTCACTGATCTCCTTGATGGCCTTGTAGAACTGAGGGGGGGGGGGGGGGTGGACACAGCGGCGGCGGCGGGGCGCGCGTCCGCGTTGCGCGGGCGCCGCGCCGCGCGGGCGTACCAGCACCGCGCCGCGACGCGTGCAGCGCGCGGCGCGCCGCGCGCCTCGGGGTGCTTCTGCGCGGCCGCGACGACGCTCGGGTCGGCGAGGCGTGAGAGGACGCTCATGTCGATGGCGCCCATTGCGCTCGACCCCCACGCCGCCCGGAAGCGCTGCGCCAGCGGGTATTGTGTGTGTGGGTGGGGGGGGGGGGGGGGGGGCGTTGGCGAGCAGGCGAGGGCGTGGCGCGCAGGCCCGCTCGCAGGCTGGGGAGGGGAGGGGCGCAGCGGGGCGGGGGTGGCGGCCGCACCGAGAGGAAGGCCTGGTGCGTGGCGGGGTCGGCGCTCGCGCGGCGCTCCTCCTCCAGGATCGACCGGTACTGCGCCAGGCTCGCCGCCAGCCTGCCCGGCGGGCGGCGCGCGACGCGCGCGGCGCGCGCGTGAGGCCCCCGCCCCTCAAACACATATGACACGGGGCCCCGCCGCGGCGGCGCCGCCGCGAGCCGCCGCGCCCCGGGCACGCAACAACGCCGCCGCGCACCCCTCAAACATGACGGCGAGCGTGAAGCCGCCCTCGAGCATCTGTGCGTTGACGTAGCGCAGGTACTCGCGCGCCGCGGCGTCGTCGCACAGCTCCAGGCGCTTCATAAAGATCTGGCGGGGGTGTTTTGAGTGTGGCGGAGGGGCAGCGCAGCGCGTGAGTGCCGAACCGCCGCCGGCGCCCCAACGGCGGCGGGGCGTGCGGGGATCGGCGGGGCGTGTGGGGGATCGGAGCTCCCACCGCCGCGCGCCGCGCCGCACCTTGTAGCGCTCGGTGCCCTCCTCCATCTGCGGCGGCGGCGGCGGGCGCCGGGCGGGCGGGCGTCGGCCGCGCGGGCGCGGCGCGGCGGCGGCAGGGCCCGCGGCGGCGGTGGCACGCCGCAGGTGCCGTGGCACGCGCCATCAGCGGCCGTGGCCGGCGCCGCCGGCGGCCGTGGCATGCTGCAGGTGCCGCGTCACCTTGTCCAGGAACATCTCCTTGCCGGCGAGGTCAAAGTCGGGGAAGCGCGCGGCCATCATGCTCAGCGAGCGCAGCTCCGTCATGATGCTGCGCCAGCGCCAGCGGCAGCGGCGGCGGCGGCGGCGGCGGCGGCGGTCGCGGTCGCGGTCGCGGTCGGCTCCGCACGGGCGCCCCGCCCCGCGTCGCCCCGCGGCGGGGCGCACCTGTCGAACTCCTTGACCACCAGCTCGCTCTGGAAGACCTTGGACTTGAAGAGATTGTCATACGCCTCGCCGTAGTCGCCGCCCGCGGCGGGGACGCGGCCTGGGGCGCGCGCGCGGCGCGGCGCCAGTCGGCGCCGCATGCATGCGGCCTGTCGGTGCCGCGCGCACGCCGCGCCCGCACCGGCGAGCCGCGACGGGCGCAGCTGCTGCTGCGGCCACTGCAGCTGCAGCGGCTGCCGCCACTCCAGCGCGACGCCAGCGCCGCCGCCACGCGCTGCTGCGGGCGCCGCTGCGCTCGCGCCCGGCGGCCGCCGCGGCGCGCCGCACGCCGGGCAGAGCGCCGCGCGCGGGACGTGCAACGAGGGCGCCGCGCAGCGCATTTTTGTGCTGTCGTGCAGGGCAGGCGGCGGCAGCAGCGGCGACGCTCGTGTGGCGCGCTCGCGCTCGTGGGCGAGCGGTGGGGCGTGGGCGATCGGCGTGTAGGAGCGACTTGCCGTGAGTGCGGTGGCGGCTCGACGACCTCTGCGCTCCCCGGGGATGCGAAGAGCCGCGGTGCACCGAGAATCGCTCCGGGCCGCGCACTCCAGGCCGCAGGACTGCGTGCCGTGGCGCACACGCATCCGCTGCACTGTGTAGATTGCCTCGGCGTGGCCGCCGCGCCGCCTAGCGAGCAGCTGCCCGGCGCGCGGCGGCAGCAGCAGCAGCGGCGCCGCTGCCGCAGCAGCGCAGCGACCGGCAGCGCCGCCACCCTCCAGGCACGCCATGTACCCGCACATCCCGCAGCCGGGTGTCGCGGGCGGCGCGTCGCCCTACCCGGCCGTGCCGGCGCCGCTCGCGCCGGCGCAGCAGCAGGGCCAGCCGCACCCGCAGCAGGCGCCGCAGCCTTACCTGCAGCAGCAGCCGGGGCAGCCCTACCCGCAGCACCAGCAGGCGCCGCAGCCGTACCCGCAGCACCCGCAGGCGGCGCAGCCGTACCCGCAGCACCCGCAGCAGGTGCAGCCCTACCCGCAGCAGGCACCGCCGCCGTACTCCCAGCAGCCGCAGCCGTACCCGCAGCAGCCGCAGCCGTACCCGCAGCAGCCGCTGCAGCACGCGGCGACGGCGCCGCCGCCGGCGGCGCGCCTGTACCCGCCCGTGCCGCCGCCGCTGCCGTTCAGCGCGCCGCCGGCGTCGGTGCCGCACGGCTACGACGTGCTGGTCTACATCCAGCAGGCGACGGGCCTGCCCGCGTGCGACTGGTGGAACGGCCTCGCCGACCCCTACGTGCTCATCCACAGCTACACCGCGACCGGCGAGCAGCTGCAGGAGTACCGGTGCGGCAGATGCGGCGGCCGCGGCGGCGGCGGCAGCTGCGTGGCGACGTGGCCGCGCGGTGGCGGGCGCGCCCGGCGGCGGCGCGGGGCGTGAGGGCGGCGCCGACGCGCCGCACGCGCCGCACGCGGCGCGCGCGCAGCACGCGCACGGTGCACAAGAGCCTCAACCCGACGTGGGATGAGTTCTTTGAGCTCGGCAACCTCCCCGCCGGCTCCTACCTGCAGGCGCGGGGACGCGGGAGCGCGGGGCGGGGGCGGGGCCGCGCTCGCGGCTGATCTGGCGGCTGGGCGGGCTTGCGGGCCGCGCTCTCCCGCGCCCGTGGCCGTCGCGCGCCGGGCCGCTCACGCGGGGCAGCGCGGCCCGCCGGCCGCAGGTGGAGGTGTGGGACAAGGACGTGGTGACGGAGGATGACATAATCGGCCGCGCCAACTGGACCTTTGCGCCCGGCGCGGTGCGGCCGCGCGCCGCCCCGCCGCGGCCGCCGCGCCGTGGCCGCGCCCCGCCCGGCGCGAGCGCGCGCCGCGCCGAGCCGCGCCGCGCAGCTGCTCCCGGCGACGACCGCGGGCGGCGGCATCCTCGGCGGTGACGCGACGTGGGGCCGCACGCTCGTGGAGCTGCGCCTCGCGCACCCGACCAAGGGCGCGCGCAAGAGCACCGGCACGATGCACTTTGAGGCGCGCGCGCGGCCGGCGCGACCCCGCCGCCGGCCCCTCGCCGACGGCCCCGCGGCCCCCCGCCCGCCGCGCCCCCGACGCCGCGCCCCGCGCCCGCCGCCGCCGCGCCCCCGCCGCCGCCGCCCCGCAGGTCGTGTTCCGGCCCTCGGCCGCGCCCGGCCGGCCGCGCATGCTCGGCCCGGTGCGCTTCAAGCAGCACCTCAGCACCGCGGCAGGCGTGCTGATGGGCAACTGGGCGAGCGCCGACACGATGTGCTTCAGTACATACAAGCTCTACCTCACCCACATCAGCGAGGTCTTTGGCTCCCTGCGCATGCCCTGGAACAGGCAGTACGACAAGGTGCGCGGGCGGGGCGGGGGGTGGGGGTGTGGGCGTGGCCTGGTGGGCGCTTCGGGGGGCGGGCAGGAGAGGGAGGGAGGGAGGCGGCGGCCCGCGCGCCGCCCGCCGCTCACGCGCGGCGCGCGGCGGGCGTGTGGCGCCGCGACCGCAGGCGGCGGCGATCTTCAAGAGCCCGCTGATGCTCGGCACGGTGCGCACGCAGCACGCCACGCTCTACGCGACCACGCTCGGCTCCAGCCGGTGCGCGCCGCCGCGCCGCAGCCGCCGCAGCCGCGCCGCGCCTCGGCCGCCGCACCGCCGCCGCGCGCCGCGCCGCCGCGCTCGCCGCGCGCCACGCCGCCGCGCTCGCCCCGCGCCGCGCCGCGCCACGCCCACCGCGCCTACACCCCCCCCCCCCCCCCCGGCACACACACACGCGCGCGCCCCGCAGCTGCGGCGTGCTCACGAGCGCGGCCGACTTCTTCGAGCTGTTCAAGCACGGCCGCCGCGGCGGGCAGTGCCGATACTTCACATACGCCCTGCTGCCCGACAGCCTGCGCTGCAGCGAGACGGCGCGCGCGGCGGCGGCGGCGCGGCGCGGGGCGCGGCGCGAGCAGCCAGCACGCCGCGCGGGGCGCGGGCGCGCGGGCGCGCGGCAGCGCGGGCGGCTGGCGACGGCGCGCGCCCGCGCCCGCGCTGCCGCCCGTCTGCAGGGCGCCGCGTTCCTTCGGGACATGATGTCAAAACACGCGATGCACGCGGGCGGCGAGGAGGAGGTGCTGTACGCGGGTGCGGCGGCGCGGCGCGCAAGGCGTGCGTGGTGTGTGCGTGTGGGTGTGTGTTTGTGTGCGTGTGAAGGAGAGGGGTCGGCGCGCTCCCGCGGCGCGCCCGACGGCGCCCGCGCCCGCCCGACGGCGCCCGCGTCCACCGCGCGCTGCCGCGTCCGCCGCCCGCCTCGGCGCAGGCGAGTTTGCGATCTTTGACGCCCCCGGCGCGCCGGGCGGGTCGAAGCTCGTGGTCGACAACAACAGCGGCACGTACGCGCCTGCGGCGCGCGGCCTGCCCCTCATGGCCCGCCTCTTTACCGCCAACTTCCCCGACATGGCCGTCGAGGTGCTCGACGTCAAGGCCGACGCCGCCGCGCTCGGCCGCTACCACGCGCTCTGCCCCAGCCGCGCGGCGGCCTGAGGCGCGGCGCGCGCTCTGCGCCAGCCGCGCAGCGGCTTGAGGCGGGGCTCGCGCTCTGCGCCAGCCGCGCCGCGGCCTGAGGCGCGCGGCGCGGCGCGCGGCGCGGCCGGCTAAACACTTGTGCGATTCATTCCTTTGCACACGCGCGCGCGCCGTTTGAGGAGGCCGCCCCTGGTTTGTACACTGAACTGTGTGTGAGGGGCTCGCACCAGCGCCTGAGGTGACACACTCGCCCCACACTCGCCCCCGGCGGCCGCGCGCGTCCGTCGTTTTGCGAGCGGCGGCGCAGGTCTTTGGCGCACGCGCCGTCAGCGGCGTCGCCTGAGCGCGACGCCTTGCCATCCCCGCACACCCACCCCCACCAGCGCGCCGCGCGCGCCCGACACGCCTGCAGCGGCGCAGCAGCATCAGAGTACAGGTGCCGAGTCTGCGGCTCACGCGCGCTCGTCGCGTGCGCATTTGGGGCTCTGAGCATCAGCGCGGGAGAGAAAGCGGCGGGGCGGCAGCAGGGCAGGCTGGGCGCGCGCGCTCGATCATCACCCGGCAGCGGCGGCAGCTGCGGGCGCCGGCGCCGCCGCGCGACCGTGCGACGCACGCGTCTGCGTTGTGCCTCCCGCCACGTAGCGGCGTGCCGTCGCCAGCGCGCCGGCGCTGCCGGCGGCGCGCGCCAGGCAGCAGCGACCTAGCGCGCCCGCTGCCCCGCCCGCCCCGCCGCCGCCCGCGCAGCGGCGGCGCCGCGGCGCCGGGGGGCGCCATGCCGACCACCGACCTGCTCAAGACGTTTGGCCTGAGCCGCAACCCGTTCACGGACCGCACCGCGGAGAAGACAGCGCACGATGAGACCAGCCTGTACATCCACTCCGACCTGCGCGCGTTCAGGCCCAACGACACCACGTGCGCGCCGCGGCGTCGCGGCTGCGCTCCCTCCCGCTGCCCCGCCGGCCGGCACGGCCGACGGCGGCGGCGGCACGGCGCGGGCGTGGGCGCGCGCGGCGGCACGCGCCACACCGCCGCCGCACCGCGCCGCGCCGGCGCAGGTATGTGTTCTTCGGCAAGCGCGGCTCCGGCAAGACCACGATCCGGCTGCAGCAGGAGGCGGCGTACCGCGCGCACAACGCGGCCGCGGTGGCGGGCGGCGGCTCGCAGGGCCACTTCATGGTGGACCTCTCAAAGCCCGGCCACCTCACCGCCTGCCTCACCCAGTTCCAGGCCTGCATAGGCAGCTCGCAGGACAACTGGGACGCCGCGTTCCAGGCGCGCGCCCGCCGGCGGCGGCGGCCGGGGGGCGCCGCGCCGCGGCGCGGGCGCCGAGCCCCCCGCGGCCCCGCGCCCCGCGCCCTGCACCGACCAGGCTGCCGCCGCCGCCGCGGCCGCCGCCGTGCCGCCGCCGCGCGTGAACCCCTGGACTCCGCAGGAGGCGTGGACGAGCAGCGACATGGTCGACTGCATCCTGTCTTACGCTGCGACGCGGCTGGTGGGGCAGGTCACGGCCAACGACGCGACGGCGCGGCGCATGCTCGACGTGCTGCGCGGCGACCCGCGCGCCGCGCAGCAGTTCCTGCTGCTCGCGCACCTCTACGCGCGCACCGACGCCAACACGCTCGCCTGGCTGCGCGCGGTGCTCGTGCGCGCAAAGTGCGGCGGCGCGCGCGTCGCGGCGCGGCGGCGCGCGGCGCAGGCCGGGCCGGCGGCGCGCCGAGAGCCCCGCGCCGCGTGCGCCCCCGGTCGGAAGGCGCGTCCGCCCGCTGGCCTCACCGCCGCCCGCCCGCTGCCGTGCGCCGCCGCCGCCGCCGCCGGGGGCAGGTACACGCCGACGCAGGTCGCGGCTGGCGTGGGCGTCGCGGCGACGGTCGCGGCGGGCGGGCTCGCGGCGCTGCGCGACCCGGACGTGCTGGACGCGCTGTCGGCGCCGGCGGAGCGCGTGTGGGAGCAGCTGGAGGCGGTCGCGCCGCCGCTCGCGAGCCACCCCAAGCTCGTGCTGGGGGGGCTGGGCCTCGCCGTGCTCGGTGGCGCGCTGCTGTGGAGGTGCGTGGCGGGCGCGCGGCGCTGCCGACCGCGCGCGGGCAGCGCCGACGCCGACGCGCCGCGCCGCCCCGCCCGCAGGCGGGGCTGCAGCGCGGCGAGCATCGGCCGCGCCGCGGAGCTGCAGGCGCAGGTCCGCGTCGTCAAGCAGCAGCCGCCCGCCGTGCTCGCCTCGCTCCTCGACAGCCAGTTCAGCAGCCAGGTGCGGCGCGCCCCGCCGCCGAGCGCTGCCGCGGAGGCGCCGCGCAGCCGTCGGCGCGCGCGCCGCTGAGGCGTGCCGCCGCCGCTGCCGCTGCCGACGCCCGCGCCCGCGCGCACGCGCGCCCGCGCGCGCTTGCAGGACAAGCCCGACACGATCCGGCTGCTCGTGCTCGGCGTGAGCGCGCACCAGAAGCTGGAGCTGCTGGAGCGCCTCGTCGTGCAGCTCGGCTACGAGAGCGTCACCGTCTTTGGCGACTGCTTCGACGAGGCGCGCGCGCCGGCCGGCGCCCGCTGCGCCGCCCGCTGCGCCCCGCTCCCTCCCCCCCACCGCGAGCCTGCTCGCGCCCGCCGCGTCGCGTCGACGCCCCCGCGCCGCGCGCCGCCGCGCTGCCGCGCCGCCGCGCCGCGCACACCGCCGCGCCGCCGCGCCGCGCGCTGTGCCATCAGGTCACGCTGCTCGACCCGGTGCGCTTCCCGGGCGCGATCAAGGTCTTTGCGCGTGAGATCTGCCGCAACGACCTCCTCAACTTTGGCCGCCTTCACTTTTTCTTCCCAGACTCGCGGTGCGGCGGCGGCGGCGCGCCCGCCCGCCCGCCGCGCCGCCTGCGGCCGCGCGCTGGGCCGCGCCGCGCCCGCTGCGCGCCCTCTGCCCACGCGCCCGCGCCGCCGCCCACGCCGCGCGGCAGGCTGGCACTGGACCTGAGCACCGACAAGACGCTCAAGGAGGCGCGCTTTGACCGCCACTTTGTGCGCGGTGCGCCCCGGGGCTTAGGGTTTGACGAGGGGGTGCCCTGAGCGGAGCCGCCGGGGCAGAGCCCCTCTTGAGCCAAGGGGCCGTCCCGCCCGGCGCCGGCAGCGCGGCGGCGGGCCCCGCGGGTCCTCGTGCGCCAGCGGCCGATGCTGAGCCCGCTCCGCGCGCCGCGCCGCGGCGCGCAGACCTCGTGTGGTCGCGGCACCAGCTGGAGGAGCTCGCGGAGCGGCGCTTCCGCGCGGCGCAGGTGTGCGGCGCGCGCGCGCGCCCCTGCCCCCGCGTGCCAAGACGTTCGCCCACACGCGTGCGGCTTCGCAGCGCTCCGCGCGCCGCGGCCGTCCCACGCGGCCGCGGCCGTGCCGCCGCTGTGCCGCAGGACGCGCTCAAGGCCGAGGCCGCCGCCATGGGCGCGGCGTACCTCGCGGGCGACCCCGACGCCGCCGAGGCGGCGGCGACGAGCTTCGCAGACCTCTTTAAAAAGGCACGGCAGCAGCAGAGCGCCGCGCCGGCCCCGGCACCCGCCGGTGCTGGCGCAGTGCCGCGGCGCGCGCCCGCCCCGTGCCTCTGGCCGCCCGTTCGCTCGGCGCCCTCCTCTCGCCCTGCCGATCGCGCCGCCGTCCGCGCCGCGCGTCCGCCCGCGCGTCCGCCCGGCACGGCCCGCCCGCCCGCAGGTGCGTGGCGAGGACTTTTCGTCGTACCTGTCCAAGCTCTCCACGCCGCGCGAGCTGCTGATCATGATGACCGAGATGTTTGCGCGCATCGAGGCGCACCCCGAGGGCGGCCTCACGGCGCAGGACATGGAGATCGCAGTCACAAAGGTGGGAACAAGGCGAGAGGAGGGAGGCGGGGGAGGGAGGGAGGTGGGAGGAGGGGAGGCGGAGGCCGTGCCGCGGCCGCCCGCGGGGCGCTGCGGAGCGCTGCGGAGCGCGCCGCGCCCTCGGCCGCCGGCCGCCCACGCCGCCGCGTGGCGTGACGCGCCGTCTCGCACCGCCCGCAGGCGCTGGAGCAGGCGGTCTGAGAGAGGCGGGCGGGCGCGGCTGGCGTCAACGTCGGGGGGGGGGGGGGGGCTCGGCGGGGCTGGCGCGCGCGCGGTGGAGCTGCTGTAACCGGTCTACTGCACGAGTTACAGGCGCGCCTACCCCCCGCCCGCGCTGGCACGGACGTCGGGCTGCAGCGCGCCTGGCAGGCCTCGTGGCGACAAAGAAGCAAGCGACAGTGTGTGCGTGTATGTGTATGTGTGTGTGTGAGTGTGTGTGTATGTGTGTGTGTATGTGTGTGTGTGTGTGTGCGCCAGGGCCCCCAGGGGGCACCGCAGTGTCGCCGCCCGCCCGCCTCCACGCCGCCGACCAGGGGGGTCGGCGCATGCGCGCGACGCGCTGCCAGTGCTGTGCGCAGCGAATTGAAGCAGCCGCGTTTAGATTCGCGACACGTCACTCTCGAACAATTCAAACACTGTGCCGCTCCGCCCCCGCGATCGCTTGGACCCCATTCGCGTGCGGCATTTCCAGACTGTGCCACACGCCTGATTGAGCCGTCCGTCCCAAGAACCATCCCCGCGCTGTGGCGGCAGAGCCCGAGCCAGCCGCGGTGCTTATTGCCGAGGCAACGGCGCACTGGCCCACCCGGCCGACCCTCACAGGTTTGTTGGCACATGAAAAGAACAGAAAACCCTCCGCCGGGGCTCGCGCAACAGCGGTTGCGTGCGCAACAGGCCGCCGCGCGCCGCGCCATCATCACTTCCGGCCGCGAGCGCGGCGGGACTTGCCCGAGGCGGCGGCGCCGGCCGCGCCGGCGGCAGCGGCCGCCGCGGCGGACGCGGCGGACGCGGCGGCCGCGGCGTCGGCCGCGCGCTGCCTCTCCACGCGCTCCGTGAGCTCCTGGGCGACCGCCGACATCGCGGCCGGGTAGCTGCGGCAGCAGCGCGGGGCGGGCGGCGCGGCGCGGGGCGGGCGCGGGCGCGGGTGAGCGCGGCGCGGGTGGGCGCGCAGGCCGCGCGGCGGCCGCACACGCAGCGGCGCGGCACGGCGGCGGCGGCGTCGCGGCGGCGGCGCCGTTCGCTCACGGGAAGATTGCGACCATGAGGCGGGCGGACTGCAGCCACGTGAGGTTGGCTGAGACCCAGCCGCTGAGGCAGGCTTTGAGGAACAGCTCCTGACGCAGGCGCCGGCCGGCCGGGGCGTGCAAACGTTGGCGCCCAGGAGGGTAGGGGGCGTCGCGCGCCCCCGCGGCCGGGCCGGCCCCGGCCTGGCGCGCGCGCGCGTGTGCCGGCACCGGCGCCGCACCTTCTTGAGCAGCGTGCTGAGGCTGGTGACCTTGCGCTGCTGCTTCTTCAGGGCCGACGTGCGAGCGGGGAAGCAGTCGGCGAGCTCGCCGCCGCCGCCGCCGCCCGGCGCCGGCGGCGCCGCGCGCGCCGACGTCTCCGCCGCGGCCTGGGTGAACCCGCGCGTCTGCAGCTGCTGCCGGTCCTGCACGAGCGGGACCAGCAAGCGCTTGAACAGGGCAAAGCCGTCGGCAATGCGCTGCGCCTGCGCGGGGGTGATGTCGACCTGCGATACCGCGGCCGCGATCGTGTCCAGCTGCGACGCCTCGACTGCGCGGCGGCGGCGGCGGCGGCGGCGGGTGAGGGCGGCGCGGCGGGGTGAGAGGCGCCGCCGCCGCCCCGCCGCCGGCCGCGCGCGGCGCGCACCGACCGGCGCGGCGGCCGCGGCGCGGCGCGGCGCGGCGCGCACCGACTTCGCCGGTGAGGCAGTTTGAGACGTAGAAGGCCATCAGCGTGTCGTGCCGCCCCGCGAGCAGGAGGCTGGTCATGGTGCCCCAGTGCCGCATGAGCAGGCGGCGCAGCGCGTCGCCCGGGCTCTCGGCGCAGCAGCTCGCCGCGACGTGGGCGGGCGAGTCGTGCAGCGCGAGCGCGAGCGAGAGCTCGCAGACCATCGTCGCGTAGTCGTCCTGCAGCTCCCGCAGCGAACGGCCCGCCTCGTCCGCGCACAGGGGCCGCGTGAGCAGCGTGCGCAGCAGGCCGGTGCCCATGTCGGCCTCGCACACGGCGTCGTGCACCGACGGCGCGCCGCCGCCCGGCGGCGGCGACGGCGGCCGCTCCTGCTGCTGCTGGTCCTGCTGCTGCTGGCCCTGCTGGTCCTGCTCCCGCTGGCCCTGCTGCGCCTGGCCCTGCTGCTCGTCCTGCGCCCCTGCCGCGCCCGCGCCGGCGAGCGCGCTGCCGCCGCCGGTGGCGGTGCTGCTGGCGCTGTTGGCGCTGCTGCTGCGCCGCAGGCCCGCCTGCGCGGGACGCGGCTCGCCGGCGTCGGCGCAGGCGCCCTCAGCGCTCGCCTCGCGTGCCGCCGGCGCCGGCGCCGCTGCGGCTGTGTCGCCGGCGCTGCCGGTGCTGAGGAAGCTGCTGCTGCACGCCGGCGCCGCGGGCAGGCTGTCGAGCTGCGCCAGCAGCTCGCGCTCGTTTGCCGCCAAGGGGGGAGGCTCGGCCTGGCCGCCGCCGCAGCCGGCGTGCTGGAGGCGCAGCCAGTGCAGCAGGTCGCAGCACTGCGCGAGCAGCGCGTGCTGGTAGACCAGCGCGCCGCGCTCCTGCTGCAGCAGCGAGAGCTGGTGCCGCTTCGCCGCCACCTCCTTGGCCATGCGCTGCCGCACTTTGGACTGGGGGATCTTGTACGGCATCGCGCCGGCCGGCCTGCGCGGCCCCTGCCAGCGGCGGGGCGGCGCGGCGCGCGGCGCGGCGGCGTGAGCGGCGCCGGCCGGCGGCGCATCACCGGCCCGGGGCGCCTGCGCGGGCTGCCGCGGCGCCAGCAGCCGGGGCGCGCTGGCTGGCCCGCGGGCGCGGGGCCCGGGGGCCCGGCGACGGCGGGGGGCGCGTGCCCGGGGGGCGCGCACCGGCCGCCCGTCGCCGCTCGCGCTCGGTGCTGCCCGCCGGCTCACCCCAGTGACGCGCCCGTGCGCTGTGCACCGGCCGCGCACCTGCTCGCCTGGCGCAGGCCGCCGGGGAGGCCCTGGTTATGTGCCGATGATGGCGCGGCTGTGCCACCGCTGCGCGTGCTGACTCGCGGCGGCGCCCCTCGCCGGCGGGTAGATCAGTCGGTCTGCGCCTCAGTCGGTCTGCGCCCACACGGCCACGAACCGGCGCCTATCAAATTCAGGTCACAGCGCGTGGCGGAGCACCCCGTGCTGACGGGGCGAGAGCGCGGGCCGACCGCCGGTCTGCGCGGCTCTCGGAGGGAGGCGGCGGCAGGTCGTCGCGCGGCACCGGGGGCCGCCGCCGCTGCGACGCGTCTAAACCCAGAGTGGGCCTCACAAACGGCGGCGACCCGGGGCGTTCCTGGCGGCGAGCACTGCCCGACCCAGCGGGCCGGCCGCCGCAGGCCGCCAGCCGGCGAAGGCGGCCGGCCGCGGCGCGCGCCCGCTTGCCGCGGCGAGGGGGGTGGCGCCGTCCCCCGCGCCGCCGTTGCCAACACCTGGCCGCCGCCGCTTGGCGTGGCTTTCGCTCGTACACGCGCCCGCCTGCGCGTGTGAGCCCTCGGCGCTCATCACAGCGCGGCGTCACCGACGGCGGGCGGCGTCTGTCCGGGCGCTGCTGCCTGCACACCCGCTCCCAGCCCCAGCGCCGCCGGCCACGGCGCGCACACGCTGACCTAAACCGCTCCACGTCCCGCCCTGAGCTGCCGCAGCGCGCCCCTTCGGGTGACACCCGTCGCACCGAGCCCCGCCGGTCGCCCCGTCGGCCTGCAGCGAGGCGTTCTGCCGTTGGCGTCGAGCTGGGAGCGGTCGCCCAGCGACCGGCGGCCCGCGACGCGCGCGTCGCGTGGCGGGCAGCAGCGCCGTCTGCTCGGCCTCTTTCTGCTGGAGGCGCCGTGCTGGAGCCGCCAGCCATGGCCCTGTTTGCGCGCACGCCTGCCTGTGGCGTGAATCTGCGCCCGGCGGGGCGGCTCGTGCTGCTGCTCGCGCTCGCGGCGGCGGGCCCGCGCGGCGTGCGCGCGCACGGGATGCTCACGGAGCCTCCGTCGCGCAACTGGCTCGACTGGGTGAACAACAACGCCTACTGGCCCGACGCCAACAACGCTGGCGGTGCGGCGGGGCCCCGCGGCGCGGGCCCTGCTGAACGCGGCCGGCCGCGGGCGGGCAGCGCGCGGCGCGCCAGCGGGCCGCAGGCGCGGTCTCGCCGCGGCTGCACTGCCGCCAAATGCGGCCGCTCGCGCCGCCCCCGTCAGGCTACAAGGCCCTCGGCGCGTACAACGGCGGCGACGCGCCGACCGCGCGCTGGCCCAACGGCAAGCACAGCCTGTGCGGCGACCCCGGCAGCGGCCCGCAGCCCTACATGACGCCCGGGCCGGTCGTCGCGACGTACAAGGCGGGGCAGATCGTGGAGCTCCACGTCGCCATTACGACCAACCACTACGGCCGGTTCACCTTTGCGCTCTGCCCCGCCGACGCGACGCGCGACGAGCAGTGCACGAAGCTGCAGCGGTGAGGCCCGCGTGCGCGCGGCGCGCGCGGCGCCGCGCGGTCGGCGCGGTGCGGCGTGGCCGACGCGCCGACGCGCGCCGCGCGCCGCCGCAGCGCCGACGGCAAGGGCGTGTCGTGGGACCTGCCGGCGGTGGTGGAGGGCAGCCGCTTCAACGGCGGCGCGCTGCGCGAGGCGCTGCGGCCGATGGAGGTGGACGCCTTCTACGCCTGGTGCGCGCCTGGCCGGCCGACCATGGCGCGCGCGCGGCGCGGGGCCGCCCGTGGCCGGCTGCCGCCCGCGCCCGCGCCCGCGCTCAGCCACGCGGGGCCGCCCGGGCGCGCAGGTACCCGATGGGGCGCGTCAAGTGCGCCACGACAGCGCAGTGCGGTCGATTCAACGGCACGCCCGTGTACAAGCTGCGTTTCAAGCTCCCGCCCGGGCGCACGTGCGAAAAGTGCATCCTCCAGTGGAACTACCTGACCGGCCACAAGTGCCACCCGCCCTGCATCCCCCAGGACCGCTACTACCCCGACTGCCGGGTGCGCTGCGCTGCGCCCGGGGGCACGGGTCGAGGCTCCGCTCCTGGTGCGCCAGCTGCACCAGCAGCGCCGCCGCCGACGCCGCCGCCGCCGCCGCTGTCGCCCTCCCTGCAGGCCAACCCCAAGTTCCGGGGGACCTACCTCGCGACCATGGACTACTGCGGCACCCAGTGGGCCGCGTACCCAGAGACCTTCTGGTGCGGCCGCGGCGCCGCGCGGCTGCAGCCGGTCGGGCGGCGCAGGCCCCCCCTGGGCGCGCCGCCGACCTGCGCCGGCGCCGCGGTCGCAGGAACTGCGCTGACATCGCCATCACGGCATGACGCGCGCCTGGCGTCGCGCCCGCCGCGCGCTGGCGGCGGCGCGGCACTGGGTGAGGGGCTGGCGCGGCTGTATCACCACAACGCACGCGGCGCGGTCAAACGCTGGGGCGGCGGCGTCACGAAGACCAACGCTCGGGCGGGGTGGGCCAGCATCGGGGTTTTGACCGAAACTCAATTTGCAGCAACGTGCGCACGGCCTGAGCGAGCGAGCGAGCGGGCGGCGGGGGTGGCGGCACTGCGGCGCATTGCACAGGGTTGGCGCGGCGGCGCCTGGCGGGCCGCAGGGAGCGCGACTGCAACAGTCTCGCGCGCGAGCGACCCTCGCCTCAGCCCGCACCCGGATGCTGCTCCTGCTGCTGCTCGGCCTGCTGCGACCGCCCCGACTGCGCCGCCTCCCACTCCCACCAGGCGAGGCTGGCGACGACCAGCCCCGGCTGCTGCCGCAGCAGCCAGTCGCGGGCGACCGTGCCGCCCAGCGCGCGGTCCCTGCAGTTGGCGGCGACGTGGCTGGGGCCGTCCACTTCGACCGCCAGCCGCACGCGCGCGCCGCCTCGAGCGCCGCCCGCCGGTGCAGCACGCCGCCACCGCTGCAGCGCCGCCAGCAGGCCGTGCGCCCGCACCAGCTCGGCGAGCGCGGCGGGCGCGTCGCACAGGATGTCAACCGCGAGCGTGTCGCCGTCTGTGCCGCTGCCCACGCTGACCGGCGCCTCCAGCTCCGGCCGCAGGCCCGCCGCCGCCAGCTCGTCCGCGACCAGCCGCTGCAGGTGGGACGTGGTGCGGTCAGCGCGCCCCACCGCCGCGCGGCACGCCCCGCGCAGCGCCACCAGCTGCGCCGGCGCCGCGGCGGGCGGGGCGCGCGCGGGCGCGGCCTGCCCCGTGGCCCGCAGCGCCGCCGCGCTGAGCAGGCGGGCGATGTGCAGCTGCACGAGGCCCGCAGCGCCCAGGGCGTCGGCGCCGCTGCCGTCAGCGCCAAAGGCCGCGGCCGCCGCACGCGCCTCGGCGTCGCTGCACACGGCCGCCACCGCCGGCGCGAGCGCGGCCCAGGCGGGCGCCTCGCGGCAGCCGCTGTGCGCGTCGCCGCCGTTGTCGCCGCCACCGTCGCCGCTGAGCCCGCAGGCAAGCAGCACGGCGAGTGCCCACGCCAGCAGCGCGAGCTGCGCCGGCCCGGCCGCGTCAAGCGCGCGCTGCCCCTGCCCCTGCGCCGCCAGCCGCAGCGCGCCCGCCAGCAGCTCTGGGGTCGCGTGCGCGAGCGTGGCGTGGCTCCAAAGATAGTTGGCCAGCAGCTGCGGCGTGACGCCGGCCAGGCCGCCTTGCTGCTCGCTCGCCGCGACTGCCTCGGCCGGCTCGGTCTGCGCCGCTGCCGCCTCGGCAAACCTGGCCGCCGCCGCGCCCAGCAGCGCGACGTCGTGCCACCGCAGCCGGGCGAGCGCCACAGTCGCGAGCATTAGCTCCTGCCACGCAGGGGGCGGGGGCCGCGCGGCGGCAGCGGCAGCGGTCGGCGGGCAGGGTGTGGCGGCAGCGGCCGCGCGACGCCGCGGGGAGCCCACCTGCAGCGTCATGGCCGGCGCCGCGCGCGCCGCCGCGCCCACGGCAGCGGGGAGCAGCTGCTGGGCTTGCGCCTCGCCCGCGCAGGCCCAGCGCTCCAGGCCCCGCAGCAGGTACAGCAGCTCCCCAGGTGACGCCGCTGCCGCCAGCGCCGCCGCGAGCGACGAGCCTTCTTCTGCGCAGAGCAGCTGCCGCGCCGCCGCCTGCCAGAGCGGCGTGGCGTTGGCCAGGCCCTGCAGGCGCGGCAGCACAAACGCCATCCGGCAGAGCGACCCCACCGGCAGGCCGCCGCGCGCCGTGCGCTGCGCGAGCTCGCCGAGCAGCTCGGCCGCCAGCGCGCGCCGCTGCGCCGCCTCCCGGGGCGGCGCGGCCGCGCCGAGCTGCGCCAGGCGCTGCAGGGCCGCCAGCTGCGCCGCCGCCGGGGCCCGGCCGTGGCGAGCGCGCCGCAGCGCCGCCGCGACGGCCGCAGCGCGCGGCGCCGCCGCGATTGCGCTGAAGTCCACGCCCCCGCCGCCGCCGCCGCGCCTGCTGCTGCCCGCGCAGGCCAACACCAGGCACCTCTGGCTCGGCCAGAGCGTGGCGCTGCCGGGCGCCATCGGCGGCAGCGGCGGCGGCGTGCGCCGGCAGCAGCGCGCACGGCAGCGGAGGCAGGCGGCGAGCAGCTGGGCGGTGGAAAGCGCATGCGCGATTGGGTTGTTGGCGCGACGGCAGCTGGGGGTTAAGAGCAGGGCGGAGCGCGTCAGTAGCGGTTGGTGGCGCCGCCGTCAGCTGCGCGTGTGCTCGCCGGTCGAGCTCCTTCCGCCTCGCCGCCGCGCCCAGAGCCTGCCTCACCCGCGAGTCTCAAGATGTGCTAGGGGCCTGCCCGTTGCGCCGGCGTCACCGCTGTGCGATGGCCTCGCGAGCAGCGGCGGCACCGGCCGTCGCCCACGGCAGCAGCAGCCGCCGCCGGCCAGCGGCCACGCAGCTGCTGCTGGTCCTGGCGCTGGCCGCCGGCGCGGCGCGATCCGTCGCCGCGGTCGCGCCCGGCGCCGCGCCGTCGTCGCTCTCGGCGGCGGGGCCGTCGTGCGTCGAGGGCTTTTTCAACACCACCGCCAGGCACTACGCCGGCGACCCGGAGTGCGCGTACCTGGTGCAGGCGGCGTTCGCGGCGGTCTCGGCGGACCAGTGCCCCGACGGCGGCGGCGGCACGGGGTCGCCGCTGCACCGCTGCCTCGCCGCGAGCGAGGTGCGGCGCGAGCGAGCGTGGGCGGGTCGGCGCAGGGCGGGCCTCTGCGCCGACTCCCGGGCACGGCTGCGCACGGAGCAGGGCGGGCCTCTGCGTGCGACGACCGTTGCACGACCGCACGCAGGCCACCATCGCCGCCTGGTCGGCCTTCCTCGACCGCTGCCCGCTGGCCAACGTGCTGCAGCAGGCGCGGGCGACCAGCCGCAGCGGGGCGCGCGCGGCCGGCGCCGCAGCGCGCTCGCGCGCTCACCCGCCCGCTCGCCCGCGGCGGCGCGCAGGGCTCGGGGCGCCGTGGGGCGTACAGCTGCTTTCCCAAGCTCGAGAGCGTGCAAGCTTTCGAGGACTACGCGCGCTCCAGCGGCAGCGGCTCGCGCGGCGTGGCGGCCAGCGGCGCGGGCGTGGGCCGGCGACGCGGCGGCGGCGCGAGCGCGGCGCTGGCGGCGGCCGCGGCGGCCGCCGCCCTGCTGCTGTGAGCTGCGCGCAGAGAGCAGGCTGCGCTGACGGCGGGCGCGGGCGCAACGAACGAACCGGTTTCCGCTGGAACGCACGTCCGCGGCACACTTGCCCGTGCGCGGCCGCGCCGCGCACGGTCCGGTCACAGCGGCGCGGCGCCGCGGTGCGCCTCGCGCTCGGCGCGGCTGCTGAGCGCGTAGCCGTGCGCCGCCTCGAGCTCCACCTCTACGCCGTGCAGCACCGCGCCAAACACGGCCGCCTCGAGCAGCAGGCGGCGGAAGAGCCCGAGCTCAAAGCTCACCAGGTCGGCGTCCGGCAGGCTCCCCGGCGGCGGGCCCTCGCCCGACCAGCCGCGCGCGGACGCGTCGGCGGCGCGCGCGGCGAGCCGCGCTGCGGTGCCGGGCGTGTTGAAATGCTCGAGCAGGTTCGCTGCGCAGCGCGGCGCGCGGCGGCGGCGGCGCGCTCGGCGGCGGCGCGGTGCAGCAGCTGCTGCGCGGGCGGCCGCCGGCGCCGCGCGCTGGCAGCCGCGCGCGCGCCCGCTGCCGCCGCCGCGCCTGCTGGCTCCATCTGGATCTGGCTGATTGTGAGTGAGAGGTCGGGGTAGGGCAGACCGAAGGAGTCAAACGGATCGTCGTTGGGCTGCAGACCA
This sequence comes from Scenedesmus sp. PABB004, assembly GCA_014905635.1. Classification (NCBI taxonomy): domain Eukaryota; kingdom Viridiplantae; phylum Chlorophyta; class Chlorophyceae; order Sphaeropleales; family Scenedesmaceae; genus Scenedesmus; species Scenedesmus sp. PABB004. The sequence continues at coordinate 83,440 of JABVCE010000016.1, forward strand.
AACACGAAGCCCGCGTGCCGCACGGCAGCCCACCAGGCGTCCGCGCTGCGCGGCGCGCACGCGCCGGCGACGCGACGTTGGCCGGCGGCGTGCGCGCGCGGCCGGCGGCCAGCCCGTCCGCCCCCTGGCGCCGGCGCGCACCTGCGCACGGCGCACATGCGGCGCAGCGCGCCCTCCTCGAGGCCGTCGGCGTGGGCAATCATGGCGGTGCTGTCCGACCCGACCGCCACGCCCGCCGCGCCGCACGCGGCCTCGAGCGCGGCAGAAAAGTAACCAAACTCTAGCAACCCGGCGTAGAGCCGCGCCGCCTGGCCGCGTTGGACGGCGACGGGCGGGCGCGCGGGCGTGGGCGCGGGCGTGGGCGCCGGGCGCGCGCTGGCGCCGCGGCGGCAGGCAGGCCCTGCGGCAGCGGACGGGCCGGCGGGCAGCCCCACCTGCACGCGGTCGACGCTGAGCGGCGTGGTGGGCGGCGCCGCCGCGTCCATCATCGCCGCGTCGCCGCCGCCAAACGTGCTGCGCGCGGCGCCGCGGGCGGCGGCGGCGGCGGCGGCGGCGGCGGCGCTCGTCGCGCGACGCCCCGGCGGCGCTCGTCGCGCGCGGCCGTCGGCCCTGGGGTCCCACGGAGCTTTGCGGCGCGCCTGAACCGCGGCGGCCGCACCTCGTCATGAAGCTCACCACGGCGTCCACGACCGCGCCCGACAGCAGCCCGCTCTGCGCGAGCGCGGCGGCGCTGACGAAGCCCGGCGGCGGCGCCGCGATGCCCGGCGCGAGCAGCGCGAGGTTGCCGAGCAGCGCCACGCCGCCGCCGTGCAGGCGCCGCAGCGCGGCGAGGTAGATGACGTCCGCCAGCACCTGCCCGCGCTCCGCCTCGCGCACGGCGCGTATGCGCCGCATCAGCTCGCCGTCGTCCCACGTCGACGACGCGTCAGCGCCGCCGCCGCCGCCGCCGCCGGCAGACTCGCCGGCAGACTCGGCGGCGGCCGCCGCGTCGGCCGCCGCGTCGGCCGCGGCCGCGCGCTCCATCTCCGCCTCGCGGTCCCGCTCCTGCTGCAGCTCGGTGAGGTAGGTCGTGACCGCGGGGCCGAACAGCACGTCGCGCTGAGTGCCGCCCTGCGTCAGGATGTAGGCCAGCTGGGACCCCTGCGGGCTGCTCAGCGGCACAGCGACCTCCAGCTCCAGCGCCAGCTCCTCCTGCTGCTCCTCCTGCTGGCCCGCCGGGCCAGGCTCGCCGCCGCCGCCGGCCGGCGGCGGGCCGGGCTCGCCGCCGCCGCCGGCCGCTCGCCGGCGGCCGCGGCAGCGCGGCGCGGCGGCGGTGCAGTTGTGCTGCCTGAGCAGGCGCGGCGTGCAGCGCCGAATGCCATGACCTATGCGCACGCCGCGCGCCGCGCCGCCTAGCTGCATCGCGGCAGCGGGGCGCCGGCGCAAGCAGCAGCGGCGGCGGCGGCGGCGCGCGTGCAGGCGGGCGGCCGCTTCGCGGCGCGACCAGCGCTGGCGCCGGTCGTGACTGGAGTGCGCCCGGGGCGAGCCCGCGCGGTGTTCTGAACGCGGTTCGCGCCACGCCTGGTGCGCTTCTGCTGCCCGGGCCCGCGCGCTCCACCTGGCCCCCGCCGCGCCCCGGAGACCCAGTCGAGCAATTCGCTGCCCTCTGCCGCCCCTCCGTGCGCCGCGTGAGACACCCCGCCACGCTCCGCTCGCCCAGCACCACACACCTCGCGATGGCCGCCCTCGCGACCGCCCCCGCGCGCGCCGCGCTGCAGGCCTCCACCAGCGGGCGCCCCGCGGTCGCGCGGCCCGCCCTGGCCAGCCGGCAGCGCGTCGTGGTGCCCCGCGCGGCCAAGCTGCCCGCGGGCGTGAGCGCCCCGCCGCGGACGCCCACCACGCCGCTCGCGCGCTTCGGCTTCGTGCAGTGGGCGGAGAAGATCAACTCCCGCGCGGCCATGCTGGGATTCTTCGGCATCCTGCTCGTCGAGGCGCTCGCCGGCAAGGGCGTGTTCGAGCTCGCCGGCTTCACCGGTGCGCGGCGGCGCTGCCCGCGCGCGGCCGGCGCGCGGCGGCGGCCGGCGCGGCCGCCGGCGGCGGTGGCGCCACCGCCAGCGCAGTCAGGGCTGTGCCGGCCAGGCGCGCGAGCGCGGCGGCGCCCGAGCGGGGAGCCCGCCGCCGCAGCCGGCGACCGCCGCTGCAGCGGTGGCCGGCAGCGTTCGCCGTCGCCACCGCTGCGCGCGCCCGGGCTGCCCGAGCACAGCGCCGCGCCGCCGCTCACCCGCGCCCACGCGCCCGCCCGCACGCGCAGTCGGCCAGGGCCTGGGCTTCGAGTTCTGAGCCTGTGGCCCGGGCGGTGGCAGCAGAACTGCATCATTCGTTGAGGGGGCGCAACGCTTTACAATTGGCCGCGTCGCGCGCGGCAGCAGCCTGGAGCGATTTTGGAGCGGCCGCTGCTGCGGCGGGCAGGCGCGGCGGCGGCGGCGCAGCGGCAACAGTGAGCCGCGATGCGGTCGGCCGTGGGCCCGCGCGGTGGCCGTCAACGAGCGAGCGAGCGGGTGCACTCAGCAGGGGTGCGCGCTGGCGACGCGCCGCGCCGCGCTGCGTGTAAGGGGCGCTGCGCACGGCAACCGATGCGCAACCGCTTGCGGCGCGGCGTCACCCGTCGCTGCTGTGCGCCGCCGCCGCGCCGGCACAGCCGCGGTCCAGATCGCCTGTGACGCACACCCGTCGGCGAGGTCGACCGTGATCGGGCCCACCAGCAGCAGGTCGGTCCACACAGCTCGGCCCCCGCGGCTCGCGCGCTCGCGAACGGGCGGCTGAGCGTGCCGTGCGTCGTCCCTGCTTCAGCCGCCGCGAGCTCGGGAGCGCCTTCCGCCCCGCGCCTGCGCCCTCCCCACAACCGTTACCTTGCAGGGAGGGCCCACGAAGCTCGCTCGCGGTCGCAGCGCCCCCCGCCGGCGGTTGGGAGCAGCGGGCGGGCCGCTGCCGCTGCCGCCGGTGCCGCCGCCGCCGGTGCCGCCGCCGCCGATGGCGCGGCCGGCGGCCTGCACGGTCGGTCTGCTGCTGCTGGCCCTGGCTCAGCCAGCGGCAGCGCTGCCGATCAAAGGCGGCGCCGCGCGGGAGGCGGTGTTCACGCCGCGCGGCAACGTCTCGGCCCGCGTCTGGACGAACGCCAGCGCGCCGGGCTTCGTGTGGCCGGAGCTCTCGGACACCGAGTTTGGCATGCCCGCCCTGCTGCGCCGGCCCAACCTGGGCATCGCGCTGAGCGGCGGCGGCATGCGAGCGACGACACTCGCGCTCGGCTGGGTCCGCGCGCTGTGGCAGGTGACCGGCGCGCGCGCGGCGCCGCGCACGGCAGCGCCCGCGCGGCCGGCTGACGCGCGGCCGGCTGACGCGCGGCCGGCTGATCTGCGCCGCGCGCGCAGATGGGCGTGCTGCAGCGGGCGCGGTATCTCGCCAGCAACAGCGGCGGCAGCTGGTTCAACGGCGCGTTCAGCTTCACGCAGGCGCCGCTGCGCCAGTTCCTGGGGCCGTACGTGCCGCCCCAGAACCTCACGCTCGCCGTGGCGGGCGCGCTGCCGTGGGGGAGCTACGCGGCAGCGATCAGCGACGCGCAGCCGGTGCTCGACATCGTCGGCTCGACCGTCGTCGACGCCGGTGCGGCCGGCTGCGCCGCGCCGCGCCGCGCGCGCGCCGCGCCGCCGCGCCGCGCGCCGCCCATCCCGCGCCCGCGCCCGCGCCCGCCAGTGTCGGCGCGCGAGGACGTGCGCGCGTGGTCGGACGCAATCGGCGAGGCGTTCCTGGAGCCCTTTGGCGTCGGCGACCACGCGAGCAGCGTGACGACGCTCGGCACGCGCGGCCGCGTGCACGAGCGCGTCGCGGCGGAGGTGCCGGTCCCCCTGCTCACCGCCGGCACGCAGGAGCGGTGCGCCGCGCGACGCCGCGCCGCGCCGCGCCGTGCCTGCCGCGCCGGCCCGCGCCGCGAGCGCCGCGCCCCTCCGCCGCGCCGCCGCGCCGACGCCAGGCCCTTCCCCATCCTCCTGGGCAGCCTCATCCTGCGGAACGACTCGAGGGTGTTCTTTCCATTCGAGTTCACGCCCCTCTACTTTGGCAGCCCCCCGCTCGCGGCCGACGCGCGGCCGGTCGCGGTCGGGGGCGGCATGGTCGAGCCGCTCGGCTTCAACTCGGCGCCGCCCGGCGCGGGCGTGGTCAGCCCTGACGGCAGCAAGGCGCGCGCGCGGCCCGTTCCGCGGCCCGCGCCGCGCCGCGCCGCCCCCGCCGCCGCGGGGCGCGCGCCGGCCGCCGGCCGCCGCGCCGCACGCCACGCGTGCCACGCCTCCGCGCCCGCCGCGCGCGCGCGCGCGCAGTCTGTGAGCGTGGCGAGCGACTACGTGGTCAGCCTCGCGCAGGCGGTGGGCGTGTCGAGCAGCTTTGTCGCGCAGAAGACGCGCGGCGGGCGGGAGGGGCGCGAGGAGCTGCTGAGCGTGGAGGAGCTGGACTACTGGAACCAGTATGACTTCCGCGGTGCGCCGCCAGCTGGCCGGCGCGGCGGCGCGGCAGCGGCACGGCGGCGGCTTGGCGGCGGCGCGGTCCCGCGCCCCGAGCGGCCCGGGCGGGCGCGGCGCGCCGAGCGGCGCCGCCCTCGCGCCGCGCCGCGCCGCGCCGCGCCGCGCCGCGCAGGGACGGAGGATGCGCATTTCGCCGATGGTGGCGGCCACGATAACACTGCAATTACGCCGCTCCTGCGCCGCGGCGTGACGGCGATCATCGCCGGCTGCGCGACGTCCTGCGCCACGAGCACCAACGCCACCGACTACGCAGCATGTGAGCGCCGCGCGCGCCGCGCCCCGCGCCCCGGCTGCCACTCGCTGGCGTGCCGGTCAACCTTGCTGCTGCGCCCCCGCAGGCCAGTGGGACATCTCGGGCCTCTTTGGCGCCATCCCGCTGGCCATGGGCCCGATCGACGGCGTCGAGCCGGCGGTCTACAACAAGATGCTGCAGGTAGGCGCGGCGCGCGCACGCCGTGTGGAGTCAGGGGGCCCTGTCTGCCGCGACCGGGCTGCGCACCCAGCACGACCGGACCGGTCCGCCGCGCGCAGGTCTTCCCGACGAGCGCGTACGCCCAGTTTTACGCCGCGCTGCGCGCGCGCACCGCGGCCGGCGGCGCGGCGGTGGTCAGGCAGGCGCTGCCGGTGCTGCCCAACGCGCACCTCGGCGTCGCGGGCGGCTTCACCACGACGCTGCTGTGGCTGCTCAACGCGCCGACGCCGTCGTGGGAGGCGGCGCTGCCGGACGAGACGCGCGAGCTGCTGGCCCGGCACCGCGGCGGCAAGGCGCTCGCGGCCAAGGTGGATCGCATCAACCCGCTCGCCGCGTCCAGCCTCAAAGACTTTCCCCTGATCTCCACGTTTGCGATGGACTACACGCCCCAGCTCACGCAGCTGCTGAGCCAGCTCGCGAGCTGGACCGCGACGCAGGCGGGCGCCGACATGCGCGCGATGGCCGCGGGCGGCGGCGGCGCGCCGGCGGCCGGCGGCGGCGGCGCGCCCGCAGCGGCAGGCGGCGCGGCGGCGGGCGCGCCCGCGCAGCAGGCGGGCAGCGGCGCGCCGGCGGCGGCGGGCGGCGCGGGGCCGGCGGGCGCGGCGGCCGCCAAGCCGGCCGCGGCTGCGCCGGTGGCGGGCGCTCCGGGGGCGGCGCTCAACGCCTCGCGCGCGTGAGCGGAGGGGCGATGTAACTCGTGGACCGCGTCGCACTCACTGCAGCAACTATCACGGTGGCTCCGGCAACTCACGCCCGCTCGCGCGCCGGCTCGTGCCGAGCCCCCCCCCCCCCCCCCCCCACACACACACACACACCGCAGCAACGCCGCCGGCCCCCGCCCCTCCCCCCTCCCCGCTCATCGCCCTCATCGCCATCGATCGCCCATCGCCACCCCCTTGCCCGCGCCGAGGCGGCGCGCGCGCGCTCATGAGTACCTCTACTGATCAATAGAGGTACTCAGGCACCGCAAACGCGAGCCGCGGGCAGCGCACGCTCAGCGGTGCGCCGCTGCGCTGCATCATGCTGCCCGGCACAAACGCAAAGCACCCCTCCATGCCCCCGACCACGGCGCCCACGAGCGCGCGCGGGCCGCCGCCGCCGCCGCCGCCGCCGCCGCCGCCGCCGCCGCCGGGCTCGCGCCCGCCGGGCTCGCGCCCGCCGGCGAGGGAGAAGGGCGTGCAGGAGGCATAGGCAAAGTCGCCGCCGCCCGGGACGAGCAGCGGGTACAGCCCCACCACGCCCTCGCCGCTCACGCTGTCGGCGAGGCCGCCGCGCGCGTCCAGGATGCGCCACGCGCGCGTCTCCAGCTGGCAGGAACTGAGCCCCGCGCCCGCGGCGCCGGCGGCGGCGCCGTCGCTGCCGTCGCCGTCTGGCGCGGCCGCGGCCCACGCGGGCGCCGCCGCGAGCGGCTCCGGCACGCATGCCGCCCCCGCCGAGGCGTCGCAGGGCCCGATGACCAGCGCCTGGTGCTGCAGCCCGGCGGCGCCGGGCGCGCAGCGCGCGCCCGCGCCGCCGCCGCCGGCGGCCGCCAGCCACGCGTCGCGCTCGCGCGCGAGGCGCTCCCGCGCCGCCGCCTCCTGCGCCGGCGTGAGCAGCGCGAAGCGCACGGAGTAGGTGAACATCAGCCGCCCCGAGCGCGACTCCTGCGGCACGAGCACCGCCGACCAGGTGACCTGCGGCGGCGGCGACGGCCGCGGCGTCGGCAGCGGTGACGGCCGCGGTGCCTGCGACGTGTTGTCGCGACGCGACGCCACGCGCGCGTGAACAACGCAAAAGCAGGACGCCCGCAATAAAAACCGCGGCAGTCAATGCCCCGACGATCCGCGCTGGCCACCCCGCGCCGCGCTGGCCTTCAGCGACCCCGCGCGCCCCCTGCCGAGTTCGTGCTTCCTCCCCGCACCCTCCCGACCCCTCCCGGCCCCTCCCCGGCCGTCCCGCGCCGAGTCCGTTTCGGTCGTTGCGCGCGTTCGCGCCGCCCGCCCCCCGCGCGCCGCCATGAAGTCGTCCCTGGTGTTCATCGTCGCGGCGCTGGCGCTGGCCGCCGTCGCCGGCGCCCAGACCACGCCCGCGATGCCCGCCATCACCGGCACCGTCGCGCCCGCGGCCAACGCCACCGCCATCGCCGCGCCCGCGACGCCCGCGGAGCCCGCCAAGACCGAGGCGCCCGCCACGAGCGTGGCCACGGCCGCCGTCGCCGCCAAGCCCGCGGGTGAGTCCGGACGACTTGGCCGTTGACGGCCGAGCAGGCCGCCCGGCGCGCCACGCCGCCCGCGCGCCGCGGCAGCCCCCCCCCCCCCGGCAGCTGCGCGGCGCCGGGAAGCGCCAATGAGCGTGCCCAGGAGCAAGCAGCAACGATGCCGCGCGGCGCCGCGCCTGCGATCCGCCGCCGCTGCAGAGCCCAAGGCCGCCACCACCCCCAAGGCCCCGGCCAAGAAGAACGCGGGCGCCAACAAGAAGTGAGCGCGCGCCGCCGCCGGCCGGCCGCCGCCCGGAGCCGCGGCGGCGAGTGCGTGCGCCGGCTCACCGCCGGCCGCGACCGCAGGAACGCTGGCGCGAAGAAGGCCGCCAACAAGGCTCAGCCCAAGAAGGCCGCCGCCGACAAGAACGCTGCCATCGCTGCCGTGCCCGCCACCACCGCCGCGCCGGCGACCCCCGCCATGCCCGCCGCCACCGCCGGCAGCCGCCACCTGCTGGAGGAGCCTGCCGCTGCGGCTGCCGCCGCCCAGCCCGTCGCTGTGGCTGCCACCGAGGCCAAGCCCGCTGCGCCCAAGGCCGCCGAGGCCAAGCCCGCTGATGCCAAGAAGGTGACCAAGAAGGCTGGCGGCGCCAAGAAGGCTGCCACCCCCAAGCCCGCCAAGAAGGCCGGCGCCACCCGCACCCTGCTGGAGGAGCCCGCCGCCGCCCAGCCCGCGCCCGCGGCTGCCCAGCCCGCTGCCGCCGCCCAGCCCGTCGCTGTGGCTGCCACCGAGGCCAAGCCCGCTGCGCCCAAGGCCGCCGAGGCCAAGCCCGCTGATGCCAAGAAGGTGACCAAGAAGGCTGGCGGCGCCAAGAAGGCTGCCACCCCCAAGCCCGCCAAGAAGGCCGGCGCCACCCGCACCCTGCTGGAGGAGCCCGCCGCCGCCCAGCCAGCGGCCGCCCAGCCAGCGGCCGCCCAGCCAGCGGCCGCCCAGCCAGCGGCCGCCCAGCCCGCGGCTGCCCAGCCCGCTGCCGCCGCCCAGCCCGTGGCTGTGGCTGCCACCGAGGCCAAGCCCGCTGCGCCCAAGGCCGCCGAGGCCAAGCCCGCTGATGCCAAGAAGGTGACCAAGAAGGCTGGCGGCGCCAAGAAGGCTGCCACCCCCAAGCCCGCCAAGAAGGCCGGCGCCACCCGCACCCTGCTGGAGGAGCCCGCAGCCGCCCAGCCCGCGCCCGCGGCTGCCCAGCCCGCTGCCGCCGCCCAGCCCGTGGCTGTGGCTGCCACCGAGGCCAAGCCCGCTGCGCCCAAGGCCGCCGAGGCCAAGCCCGCTGATGCCAAGAAGGTGACCAAGAAGGCTGGCGGCGCCAAGAAGGCTGCCACCCCCAAGCCCGCCAAGAAGGCCGGCGCCACCCGCACCCTGCTGGAGGAGCCCGCCGCCGCCCAGCCCGCGCCCGCGGCTGCCCAGCCCGCTGCCGCCGCCCAGCCCGTGGCTGTGGCTGCCACCGAGGCCAAGCCCGCTGCGCCCAAGGCCGCCGAGGCCAAGCCCGCTGATGCCAAGAAGGTGACCAAGAAGGCTGGCGGCGCCAAGAAGGCTGCCACCCCCAAGCCCGCCAAGAAGGCCGGCGCCACCCGCACCCTGCTGGAGGAGCCCGCCGCCGCCCAGCCCGCGGCCGCCCAGCCCGCGCCCGCTGCCGCCGCCCAGCCCGTGGCTGTGGCTGCCACCGAGGCCAAGCCCGCTGCGCCCAAGGCCGCCGAGGCCAAGCCCGCTGATGCCAAGAAGGTGACCAAGAAGGCTGGCGGCGCCAAGAAGGCTGCCACCCCCAAGCCCGCCAAGTCCCAGAACCGCAAGGTCGCTGCCGGCACCAAGCCCTGAACGGGCCAGCCTGATGGAAGGTTTGATGGAAGGTTTGAGCCTCTCAAACCCAACCCACGCGCGCCCTGCACAAGGGCGCGCCCCTGGTTCCCCGTGTGTGTGTGCTAGCTAGGCCGGTGTGCGTTTGTGTGTGTGTCGGGCCCATGCGTGGCTGCTGGCAGCAGCACCGTGATTGATTTCTGCCGGTGCATGCCTTTCGTCCGCACGGTGCGCGGGCGACCAGCAGCCAGCGCGGGAGCGGGCAGCAGGCCGGGCGGCCGGGCCCTGGGCCTAGGCGGGCAGCCGGCGGCGGCGAGGATTTTCCCCGCCCTCTCCTGCCCCGGCTGGGTGCCGCGTGGCCGCATGCAGCGCTGTGATTGCGCCTGCCACCAGACCGGCCCCCCGACTGCGGTAACCCCGAGGAGGCCGCGCCCAACGCCACACGCAGCGACCACCGCAACCGCGCGCAAACAACACGACACGCAAACGGCGGCGCCGCACCTGCACGCCGCGCGTGATCGCGGTCGCCGCCGCGGGGTAGCAGCGCGGGTAGAGGGAGATTGCGCCCGCCACCTGTCGCAAGCGCAGCGGGCGCTCAGCACACAGCAGGCGCTGTGCCGGCGCTGGCGACGGCAGCAGCATCGCCAGCGGGCAGCGGGGCGCAGCGGCGACGCGCACCTGCACGCCCGCCTCCTCCAGCGAGCCCCTGGCGTTGGAGTCGGCCTCGCAGCCGCCGTACCAGCCGGCCGCCAGGCGGCGGGCGTACTCCTCAAACCAGCTGCGGCGGGGGCGACCAGCGGCAGCCGCGTCAGCATCAGCAGCCGCGGCGGTGGCGGCGAGCAGGCAGCTCGCGCGCCCGCGCAGCGGGCTCCCTGCGCCCCCCGCCGCGCACCGCACGAGGCCGTCGCACGCGCCGCCCTCGCCGCCCGGCGGCGCGAGCGGCCAGTCCTGCTGCGGCAGCTTGAGGTAAACGTCGCCGCTCTCGCAGTCCAGCACGCACACCTGCGGCGCGGCGCGGCGCGGCGTCGCTGCTCGGCAGGGCTCGGCGCAGCGCGCCGCGGCCACGCCGCGAGGGCGCCACACACGGCCGGCGCGCGCACGCGGCCCCGCGCCTTGTCGTTGGGCCTGAAGGAGCGCGCAAACACGACGTGCCCCGCGGGCAGCAGCGGCTGCCGCGCGCCCATCGGCTGCGGCGGCGGCGGCGGCGGCGGCGTGGGCGGCGGCGCGGGCGCCGCGCCGCGGCGCCGCCCGGCGCCGCCCCTGGCCTCGCCGGCCGCCCGCGCTGCCGCGGCGTGCCGCGCACCCGTATGCTGCGGTAGAGCAGCGACTGCTGCACCACGTCGGCGAGCGGCTGCAGCGCGTTGCTCGTGACGTGGTCGTAGAAAACGAGGGTGCCAAACAGCCCCAGCAGCAGCCGCGGCGGCGGCGCGCCGGCGGGGCCCTGCTGCAGCTGCAGGTCCTGCCCGTTGTGCACGCTGCGGCGGACGCGCGGCGGCGGGCGCGGCGCGCGGCGGCGCTCGGCGGCGCTCGGCGCCGCCCCGCCGCGCGCGGGCCCAGCGCGTGCCGCGCCGCGCGGCGCCCCACCGGTAGATGCAGCGCAGCGCGAGCGGCAGCGGGTGCCCGAGCGCGGCCTCGGCCTCGGCGACCTGCGCCGGCGTCGCGCCGGGGTTGAGCGTCTCCAGCACCTGGGGCGCGTGCTCGCGCAGCCACGCTTTGAGGCCGCCCCACGCCGCCAGCGCCCGCGCGAGCATCGGGCCGGCCACGTCCCCGTACGCGCCGCGCCAGGCCGCGTACGCCGCCCTGCGGCGGCGGCGGCGGGGTCGCGCGGCGGCGGGTCGCGCGGCGGGCGCGCACGCCCGCACGCGGGCGCGCGCCCGCTCTCGCGCGCCCCGCACCTGAAGCCGGCCGCGGGCGCGCCGTCGGGGCCCGCCGGCGCGGTCGCGGCAAAGTCGGCGGCAAGGTGGGGCCGCCAGACCGCGTCGTCGCCCGCGCCGGCGCGCCAGAGCGGGTGCACGCACGCCGCGCGCGCCGCGTCGGCCGGCGGGAGGCGCGCAAAGATGGCGGCCTGGCAGACCAGCTCCAGGTCGTTGAAGCCCGTCGGCGGGGCCGCGGCCATCGCGCCGGCGCCGCTGCTGCTGCCGCGCGCGCCGCTGGGCCTGGGGCGGGCGCGCCGCGGCGCTGCCGGTTCCAAGGCGGTGATAGCCGTTCGCTGCCGCCCTGGCCGGGCGCGCGGGGCGAACCGGGGGCGCTGGCGGCGGTGCGCTGCTGCTGCTGCTGCTGCTGCTGCTGCGGCGGCGGCGGCGCGGCGACGCAGATGTCAACGGGGCGTCGAGAGTGCAGCGTCTGGCGCTGTGCGCCCCATCACAAGGTGCAACCGGCCGCAGAGCAGCAGCAGGACCCCGCCCTGGCAGCTCAACCGCTGGCCTTCCCGTCGTAGCGCGGCGTGACGCTGCGTGGGAGCGCCCCTCCGCCACTGCGACCTCGCGCGGCCCGCGCGCGCCGCCCCACGCCCCGCGCCGGCGGCCATCACAGGCGACTGCTCCGCGCCCGCGCCTGCAAGGCGCCTCGCCGCGCTCGCGCACCGTGCGCACCGGAGGGCCGCGCCGGGATCAGGCCTTGAGGCCCGCCATGGCGGACAGCTGGGAGGACGCGGCGGAGCCGCCCAAGCCGTTCGTGCCCCGGGCAGCCGCGCCCGCCTTTGTGCCGCGCGCCTCGGCCCCCGCGTTCGTGCCGGGTCAGGCCATCTACGCCCCCGCGCCGGCGGCGCCGCGGGCGCCGCAGCAGCAGCAGCCGCCGGCGCCTCCGGCAGCGGCGGCGCCGCCACCGCCGCAGCCGCCGGCGCCCGCGCCCGCGCCGCAGCAGGCGGCGCCGCCGCCGCCGGCGCCGGCGCCGGCCGCGCCGCCCGCAGCCGCGGGCGCCGCCGACGGCCTCGCGAGCGCGGCGGCAGCGCTGTCGCTGTCCGGCGGCGGCGCCGCCGCCGCCGCGCCGCCGCCGGCCGACGACGAGCCGATGCCCGACGCGCCGCCGCCGGCGGCGCCGGCAGCCGCGCCGCCGGCGGACGCGGAGGAGCTCGACGCGCCGCCCGTGGACGAGGGGCGCGTGATGGACGCGTACCGGCGGCTGCTCGCGGAGGACCCGCGGGACCACCTCAACGTCGTGTTCATCGGCCACGTCGACGCGGGCAAGTCGACGCTCGGGGGGCAGATCCTCTTCCTCACCGGCGGCGTGGACAAGCGCACGATCGAAAAGTACGAGCGCGAGGCAAAGGACAAGAACCGCGAGTCGTGGTACATGGCCTACATCATGGACACAAACGAGGAGGAGCGCGTCAAGGGCATCACCGTCGAGGTGACCGCGCAGTGCCCGCACATTGCGCCGCCCGCGCGAATTGCGCCACCCGCGCGCATCGGCGGCCGCGCACTGGCTGGCAGCGCGGCGGGGCGGCGGGTGCGGGGCGCGGCGGCGCGGGCGCCGACGCCTGCGCCGCCCCGCCGCCGCCGCCCGACCGTGCCAGGTCGGGCGCGCCAAGTTTGAGACCGAGCGGCGGCGCTACACCATCCTGGACGCGCCGGGGCACAAGAACTACGTGCCCAACATGATCATGGGCGCGGCGCAGGCGCGGCGCTGCGGCGCGCGGGGCTGCGGGCGGGGCTGCGGCGCCCGGCGGCGCCGGGGCGAGCACGGGGACGGGGCCGCAGCAGGCGGCCGGCAGCCGGCCGCGCCGCGCCGCCCGCCCCGTCAACGCCTGTGCTGTGGCGCCGCGCCGCGCCGCGCCGCGCGCAGGCGGACGTCGCGGTGTTGGTGATCAGCAGCCGCAAGGGCGAGTACGAGACGGGCTTTGAGAAGGGCGGCCAGACGCGGGAGCACGCGCAGCTCGCCAAGACACTGGGCGTGGTCAAGCTGGTGGTCGTGGTCAACAAGCTCGACGACCACAGCGTCGTCGGCCCCGGCGGCGTGTGGTCGCAGGACCGGTGCGCGGGGCCGGCGCGCGCGCCGCGCAGCGCCCCGGGAGCCGCCGGCGGCGGCGGCCAGCTGCGGCCGGCAGCGGGCGCTCGGCGCGCCGCCCGCTGGCCGCGCTCCTGAGCCGCCCGCTCCCTCGCCCCCGCCCCCGTCTCCCTCCCTCGCCACCCTCTCCCCCCTCCCGCCCTGCCGCCCTTGCAGGTACGACGAGATCGTCAAGGGCCTCACGCCATTCCTCAAGACCTGCGGCTACAACCCCAAGAAGGACCTCACATTCATACCCATCAGCGCCCTGCACGGCCACAACGTCCGCGACCGCGCGGCGCCCGAGGCGCGTGCTCGCGGGGCGCGCGCCCGCGCGCGCGCGGCGGCGCGGGTCGCGCGGCGCCGCCGCGCCCTGCACTGCCGCTGACGCGCAGCTGACGTGGCGCCGCGCGCACCGCGCCGCGCGCTGCCACAGGTGTGCCCCTGGTACGACGGGCCGACGCTGTTCGAGACGCTCGACACCGTGGAGGTGCCCACGCGGTGAGACCCCCGCCGCCGCCGCCGCCCGCGCCGCACCCCCGTCCCCGTCCCGTCCCCGCCTCGCGCTTCACCCCCGCCCGCGCCGCCCCGCCGCGCCGCCGACGCGCCGCGTCGCATCGCAGCGAGCCGACCGCGCCGTTCCGCATGCCGATCGTGGACAAGTACCGCGACATGGGCACCATGGTCATGGGCAAGAGCGAGGCGGGGCTGGTGCAGCTCGGCGACGTGCTGCAGGCGCGCCTCGCGCCGCGCCGCCGCCGCGCAGCCGCGCCGCCGCCGCTGTGCCGCGCCGCGCGCCGCGCCGCCGCCGTCGTCCCCCACGCGCGCGCCCCGCGCTGCTCCGGCCCTGCTCCTGCACGCCGAGGCAGGGCGGGGCGAGCGCGAGGGGCGCGTGCGGGGGCGACGTGCTGCGCCCCCGCCTCCCTCTCACCCTCCCTCACCTCGCCTCGACTCTCTCCTTGCCCGCCTCCCTCATGCCGCCCCTCGCCCCGTCGCCCCCGCGCCCCGTCGCCGCTCTCGCCGCCCTCGCCCCGTCGCCCCGTCGCCTGAACCCTGGCCCTGGCCCTAAACCCTGGCCCCAGGTGATGCCCAACAAGCTGCGCGTCAAGGTCGAGGCGATCTTCCGGGACGAGCAGGAGGGCTTTGCCGCGCGCGCGGGCGAGAACCTGCGCCTGCGCATCAGCGGCGCGGAGGAGGCGGACGTCAACACCGGCTTCGTGCTCTGCAGGCGCGCGCCGCGCCCGCCACGGCTGCCGCGGCCCCGCGCCGCGCCCGCGCGCCGCCTGCGCCCGGGCCGCCCGCGCCGCCGCCGCGCCGCGCACGCCCCGCCCGCGCCGGCGCCGCCCCTGACCCGACCCCGCGCGCCGCCGCCGCCGCGCCGCGCCGCGCCTGGCGCCGCGCAGCGTCAAGAACCCGGTGCCGCTCGTGTCGACGTTCGAGTGCCAGCTCGTCATCCTGGAGCTGCTGGAGCACAACCCCATCTTTACGGTCGGCTACCGGTGCGCGCCGCCGCGGCGCGGCCGCCCCGCCCCCCTCCGCCTCCTGCGCGCGCGGAGGCCCCTCTGTCTCCCGCGCGCGCCCGCGCTCACACGCCCACACAACCCGCACCGCACGCGCGCGCGTGCGCACGCGCGCGCAGGAGCGTGCTGCACATCCACACCATCGTCGAGGAGTGCGAGGTCACCAAGCTCGTGCACGCGATCGACATGAAGACCAAGGAGAACAAAAAGGCACGGCGGTTTAGGGCAGGGCGGAGCGGGGGTTGAGGGCGCGCCGGGCGGCGGGGAGAGGGCGGCGGGGGCGCGGGGCGCGGCGCGCCGCCGCAGCGGCGCGGCCGCCACGGCGCCGCCAGGCTGACGCCGCCGTCGTGGCCGCCGCGCCCGCCGCCGCCGCGCCACAGGTCAAGTACGTCAAGAGCGGCGCGATGTGCGTGTGCCGCATCACGACCGAGAAGCCGGTGTGCATCGAGGCGTTTGGCGACCTCCCCGCGATGGGCCGCTTCACGCTGCGCGACGAGGGCCGCACCATCGCGATCGGCAAGGTCACCAAGCTGCCCAAGAACCACTGAGCCCGCCGGCCGGGGTCACTGAGCCTGCGCGGCGCCGGGGCGGCGGCGGAGCCGGGCCTGCCGCCTGGCCGCCGGGGCGCCGAGGGGCCGGCCGGCCCCCGCGCGGCGGCCGTTTTGTTGCGAGGGCGCCGCGCGGCGGCTCCTGCGGGGCCGGGGAGGGAGCACGGAGCGGGGGCAGCAGCAGGAGCAGCGCAGGGGCTGGCGCGCTGGCGCGCGCCGGGCGTTTGGCAGCCAGCTGCGCGAGGCGGCGGGCTGGCGCGCGCGCCGGGTCCTAGCAGGCAGCGGACGCGTTGCGGGACGGGGTGTGGGGGGGGGGATTGGCGGCCGGGGGAGTGAGGGCGGCTGCACGCGCGCATGGGCGGTCGAGCGAGGGCAACGGTGCCCCGCGCGGAGCGCGCGCGCCGCGCCCGGCGCCGGCGGCGCCGCAAGCAAACGCAGCAGCAGCAGCTGCTGGCGCAGAGATGATGGGCAGCGCCTGGATCGGCGCGCCCACGCAGCGAGCCGCTGGGCAGCCGAGCGCCGCGCTTTTGCTGCTGCGCCGCGCAAGGCGGCCTCTCGCCGCCGCCGCTCGCCGGTCCCGCTGATATCAAACCGCTCCGCACGATCGAACGACGCCTGGTTGTCGTGCCCGCGCGAGCCCACTCGCCACGCCAGCGCATCGCCCCGACTCCGCGCGCTCCCCGGCCATGCTGCGCGGCCAGGCGTCCACCCGGGCGGCGGCCCGGCCGGCGGCTCGCGGCGCCGCGCTCGGGGCGGCGCCGCTGCGCTGCCGCCGCGCGGCGGCAGCGGCGGAGCAGCGGCCGCGCGCGGCGGCGGCGCCCGCGGTCGCGCCGGGCGCGCCCGCGCCCGCGCCGCGCCGCTCCGGAGCCGGCGGCGCCCTGGCGCAGCGCCCGGGCGCGTCGCGGCGGCGCGCGCTGCGCGTGGCTGCGGTCGCGCTGATGCCGAGCGCCAAGGACGACCGGCTGCCCGTCACCGTCATCACCGGCTTCCTGGGCAGGTGCGGCCCCCAGCTGCCTGGCGCATACGGCCCTGCACCGCCGCGCGCCGCGCTCGCACGCCGGCAGCGGCGGCCGCCGCCGCTGCGGACCGCCGCTCGCGCGCGGCGCCGCCGACGCGTCGTCCGCGCGCGGCCGCCGCGCGCAGCGGCAAGACGACGCTGCTGAACCGCATCCTCACCGGCGACCACGGCAAGCGCATCGCGGTCATCGAGAACGAGTTTGGCGAGATCGACATCGACTCGGAGCTCGTCGCGCGCACGGGTGCGGCGGCGCACGCGGCGGCGGCGGCGGCGCGCGGCAGCCGGCGGGGGTCCCAGCGCCAGCGCGGCGGGGGCGCGCCGCCGCGGCGGCGCTCATGCGCGCGCGCCGCGCGGCGTGCGCCGCGCAGAGACGCTGGAGGGCACGGGCGACGCTGTGACGATGCTGAACAACGGCTGCCTCTGCTGCACCGTGCGCGAGGATCTCGTCAAGGTGCGGCGGCGGCGGCCGGGGGCAGCGGCGGCGGTGGCGACAGCAGCGGCAGCAGCGGCAGCAGCGGCGGCGGCGGCGGCGGCGGCGACGGCAGCAGCAGCGGCAGCGGCGGCGGCGGCGGCGGCAGCCGGGGCGGCGCGGCGCGCCGAGGCCACGGCCAGCAGGGAGCGCCGGCGCACTCCCTCACCGCGCTGGCCCACCCGCCGCCGCCGCTGCGGCCGCGCGCCTGCATCGCCTGCGCCGCGTGCAGGCGCTGAACAAGCTTTACGAGCGGCGCGAGCAGCTGGACCACATCATCATTGAGACCACCGGCCTCGCCAACCCGGGGCCGATCGTGTCGAGCTTCTACATGGACCAGCAGGCGCGCCGCCTGGCTGAACGGCGTGGGCAGCGGGCGGGCGGGCGGCTGGCTGACGGGGCGCTGGGCTGGTGGGGGCCAGCGTGCAGCGCGCGCGGCGGCGGCGCGGGGCCGCCCCGCCGACGCGCGGCGCCGCGCCGCCGCCGCCGCCGCCGCCGCTGCCGCCGCCGCCGGCCCGCCGCAGCTGCCGGACCGCGTGCGCCTGGACGGCATCGTGACGGTCGTGGACGCGAAGCACGTGACCCGGCACCTCGACGCCGCGGAGGCCGACCCCGAGCGCGTGAGCGAGGCGGTGGAGCAGGTCGCGATGGCTGACGTCATTGTGCTCAACAAGGCAGACCTGGTCGACAAGGCGAGCGCGCAGAGCACCCCGCGCGGCGCGGCGCATGCTGCGCTTGTGGTGTGTTGTGCGCGCGTGACGAGTGCGGTGTGTGCGCGCGTGTGCGTGCGCGTGTGTGTGTGGCGCACTGGCGGCCGGTGCGCCGCCGCGCGGCGCGCGCCCGCCGCTCGCTGACGCGCCCGCGCCCGCGGCCATGGCTGCCCGCAGGACTTCCTGGCGTCGCTGTCGCAGCGGCTGCGCGGCGTCAACGCGCTGGCGCCGATCACCGCGACGTCGCGCGCGGAGGTGCGCCGCGCGCCGCACGCCCCGGGGCCGGCGGCCCGCCTCGCGCGCCGGCGCCGCGGCCGCCGAGCCCCTGCGTGTTCCCTGCGCGCCGCCGCGGCCAGGTGCCGCTGGCGAGCCTGCTGGGGCTGCGCGGCTTTGAGCTGGAGGCGGTGGAGGGGGCGCTGGCGGGCATGGACAAGCGCGCGGCGCTCGACCCGGGGCACGTGTGCGGGCCGGAGTGCGACCACGACCACGACCACGCGCACGACCACGGCCACGCACACGCGCACGATCACGCGCACAGCCACGATCACGACGAGCACAGCCACGAGCACAGCCACGGGCACGGCGAGGCCTCGGCCAGCGGCGCCGGCCACGACCACGACCACGGGCACGAGCACGGGCACGAGCACGGCGCCGAGTGCGGGCCGGGCTGCACCAACCCCGACCACGACCACAGCCACGACCACGCGCCGGCCAAGCCGCTGCACAACGACAAGGCGCGCGGCGGGGCTGCGCCCTCCCGCGCCCCCGCCGCGCGCTCCCACGCGCCCGCCGCTCTCTCTCTCTCTCTCTCTCTCTCTCTCTCTCTCTCTCTCTCTCTCTCTCTCTCTCTCTCTCTCTCTCTCTCTCTCTCTCTCATTCGCGCCGCCGCCCGCCCTCCGCGCTCGCCCCGCGCGCGCCGCCCTCGGCCGGCCGCCCCGGCAGGTCACGAGCATGTCGATCAGCGTGGAGGGCGACCTGGACCTGGACAAGCTCAACTTCACCATGGGCGCGCTGCTGCAGAGCCGCGGGGAGGACCTCTACAGGCGCGCGCCGCCGCGCCGCGCACCGGCGCGCGCCGCACGGGCAGGGCAGGGCACGGCAGAGCCCCCGCGGCCGCGCGCGGGGCGGCGCCGCGCGCGCGCCGCCGACGCTCGTCCTGAGCAATTTCAGCTGAACACGATCAACCAACGATCGCATGACGACTAACAACATGACTAACAACATGACATAACATGACTAACAACACAACACGCCCCGCAGGATGAAGGGCATCCTTGCGATCCGGGGCCTCCCCGAGCGCTACGTCTTCCAGGTGCGCCGCGCCGCGCCGCGCCGCAGGCGCGGCCGGGGCGGGGCGCGGCGGGCGCGCGCGCGCGCGGGGGCGAGGGCCTGGGCGACGCCGCCATTTGCGACGCCGCGCCCGCCGCCGCCGCCGCCGGCCGGCCAGGCGGTGCACATGCTGTTTGAGGGCAGCCCCGACCGCCCGTGGCGGCCCGACGAGCCGCGCACGTCGCGCATGGTCTTCATCGGGCGCGAGATCGACGAGCCCGCGCTGCGCGAGGCCTTCCGGCGCTGCCTGGCCGACCCCGAGGTCACGGTCGAGGGCCCCGGCGGCGAGGCGGTCGCGGGCGCGGCCGCGGCGGCGACGGTCGCGGGCCGCGAGGCGTGAGGCGCGCACCGCGCGGCGAGCGCGGCGCGATTCTTCTTTGTGGCGTTAAACGGTGGTGCGGCTGGCTGGTCCCAGCTGAGGGCTGCCCGGGGCGCGCGGGGCCAGCCAGGCTCGGGCAGCAGCGCTGGCTAGCGGCGGGCGCCGCGGCGCCGCGGGCGGCCGGCGGGGGCGCTAGCGCCCCCGCCAGCGCTGGCACACCTCCGCCCAGCTCTTGCGCGAGCACTCACACTGGCCCGCGGATCGATCGGGCCGTGACGCCTGACCTCGCGGCTGCCGCGCCCTGAGTCCTGCCCCGCCTCCGACCCGTGGCGCGCCCCGCCCCCCTCTCCGCTCCAGTCGCGTCGCCGCCAGCTCCCCCAACTCCGTCCGCCAGCTGCCGCGCGCGCTCGCGGCCGGGGCGCCATGGCGGACGAGCTGCCCATGGAGGGCCTGGTGCGGGTCTTCCACTTCCTGCCCATCAAGCAGCGCAGCCGGCTGGCCTGTGTGTCCAAGGCCTGGCGCGCCGCGGCGGGGCAGGACGCGGTGGTGATGAGGCTGCAGCAGACCCACGTCCCCGCCTACCTTCATGTCGCCCTCCCCGACGGCCTCGGCCAGGCCCGCGCCGCGGCGTGCCCGCTGATGAGCCTGGCACGCTCGGCGGACCTCACCTGGGCCAGCTCCGCGACGGGGCACCTGCTGGAGAGCATGTGAGGCGCCCGAGAAGCCGCGCCGGCCGGGCGGGAAGCCACCCTCGCGCGCGCGCGCGCGCCGGCAGCTGCCCGTCGCGCCGCTCCTGCCTGGACCGACTCACACGCGCCCGCGCACGCCGTGCCCCGCCCGCAGGCCGTCGCTGGAGCGGCTCGCGTTCACCAGCATGTCCAGCGTCCCCGCGGGCGGCCTGGAGAGCGAGCCGAGCGGGCTGCAGAGCCTCCGGAGCCTCACCAACCTGCACAGCCTGCAGCTCAACATCAGCGACGCCGCGCCCGTGCTGGAGGCCGTGCCCAGCGCGCCCGCCACCCTGCGCGAGCTCGAGCTCCACCTCACGGGCGACAACTGGCGCAGCAGCGTGCTGGACAAGGTCGCCACCCAGCTGGGCGCGCAGGTGGGGGCGCCGCGGGCGCCGGCGCGGCGCGCGCTGCGCGCACCGGGCGGCAGCGCGCCGCTCCGCTGCCGCGGCGGCGCCGCCCCCTGGCCGCGCGCCACTGCCTGACCCCTGACCCGGTCCGCCTGCCGCCTGCCGCCTGCCGCCTGCTGCCTGCCGCCTGGCGCGCTGCACCGCCGCCGCGCCGCCGCGCCCGCGCCGCAGGCGAGCCAGCTGCGCGCGCTCGTGCTGCGCTGCTCGCACGCGTCGGTCTATGCCGCCGCGGAGTCGCTCGAGTCGCTGTCGCGCCTCACCGGCCTCACGTCGCTGCGCATGGGCCCCAACCCCGAGGACCTGCACCCGCACGCGAGCCCGCTAGGCTTTCCCCGCCTGCCGGCTTTCCTCGCGGCGATGGGCAACCTTCAGAGCCTCGACATCAGCGTCGCCGACTCTGCGAGCGCGGCGAGCCTCGCGGGGCTGAGCTTTGAGCCCATCCGCCACATCCGCGACGTGCGGCTCAGCCTGCGCGCCGACACGTCGATTCGCGCCGTCACGAGCCTGCCGCCGAGCCTCGCCGCGGTCGCGGGGCTGTCGAGCCTCACCGTGCAGGCGTTCACGTTTGAGGACCCCGGCGGCTGGTGCACGCACGCGGTGTTTGACCTGCGCGCGCTCGCGCGCTGCGCGCGCCTCCGCGCGCTCGACCTGCAGCTCGGCACGTGGGAGTGCGAGCACTGCGAGGCGTTTGAGCTCCCCGGGCTCGGCGAGCTCGGGCAGCTGCACAGCCTGCGCGTCGGCATCACCTCGCGCTCCATCGACCTCGGCGCGCCCGGCGCGGTGCAGGAGGTGCGCCTCGCGCTGCCGCCGATGCGGCCCGCCGCGGCGGTGCACGTGACCACGAGCATGCGCGTGGTGCTGCGCAACAGCAAGGTCCTCGCGCGCGCGGCGTCGCCCGGCGTGCTCGCACACAGCATCCTGCTGGAGGAGCCGCTGCCGCAGCGCAAGCCCGCGGCGGACGCGCCTGCGCCCGTGGCCGCGGGCGCGGACGCGGGCGCGGACGCGGGCGCGGGCGCGCCCGCGCGCGGCGGCGGCGCGGCGGCGCCGGCCGCCGCCGCGCCGGGCTCGCCGCCGGCGCGCCAGTTTGTGCGCGCGCCGGCGCACGTCGTGATCAGCGCGCTGCGCGACCTGTGGCCCGGCATGGAGGTGTGGCAGTATCCCATGCGCCTGCCGGGGCTCGGCCCCGGCCAGCAGGTCACGCCCGAGCTGCTGTGCAAGGTCACGGCGCGTGACGAAATGCAGGCGCAGCTCTGGCAGGACCTCGTCGGCGCGGCGGGCGCGGCGGGCGACGTCACGGGCGTGGACGCGCGCGCGCAGATCGGGCTGTGGCGCTAGGCCGGTGCGTGCTGCACCGCGCGTGGTGTGGTGTCCTTGCGCCCCGCGCCCCTTTGCGGGCGGTGGGCGAGCACTGCGGCAGCGGCGCGGCGAGAGGAGCGGGGGGCGCAGCACGCGGCGTGCGCGACGTCATTGTGGCTGCAGCTAGTCGTCGCGCCCGTGCGCGATCGATTCATTGATTGATTGCGGGCCGAGACCCGCATGGCGAGAGCTTGACTTGAGCGCGCGGCAACGCGCGCGCGCGCGCCACGAGGCGCGCTGGGGAGGGGGGCCAGGCGGTGCGTTACGAGTTGGCGCGCGCGCCACCGGTGTGCCGGCTCACTCAGCAGGTGGCAAGTGCGTGTAGAAAGAAAAGCGGCGACCAACCGCGGCCGCGTCCCCGCCAGCCAGACGACGACACCCCGACACCCGGCTTGCCTCACACCCAACGGATTCTGCGCGCCAGGGCAGCAGGCGCGATCCGCCCGCCCGCAGTGCGTGCACGCCCGGCGTGGTGAAGAGCTGCGAGCGATCAGTGTCAGCATGACGCAATGTTGGTGCAGGGCTGGCGGCCGCGCTGTGTGCGAGGCTTGGAGCCGCACAGCACTACAATTGGCGGGCGCCGTACGGCGCGCCGCGGGGCAGGGGCCTGTCAGCAGACCCCGCTGCGGTCAATGCAGGATCAGTGGTCAATGCGTCCCAAACAATGGCCGGGCGAACCGGGCTGAGGCGTCCGCGCCGCGCGGCCGCCCGCTCGTGGGCTGCACGCTGCGGACGTCAAGCGCTGCCCCGGCCAATCCCGCAGCACGAGCGCCACGCCGCCGTCGCTGCCGGCGCCGACGAGCCCCAGCGCGCGGCAGACGCGCAGCGCCTCATCAAAGGCCTGCGCACGCTGCTCCGCCGGGCCCGCCACGTCCTCGCACAGCAGCCGCAGGTGCGCCTCGCTCATCCCAGTGGCGCCCTGCTGCGCCAGCCAGCCCACCAGCGCGCCCGCGGCGTCCCACACGCCCGGCTCGAGCCCAGCCAGCGCGCGCCCGCCGGGCGCCAGGCGCAGCAGCGCGGCGCCGCCGTCGTCGGCGCCGGGCGCGCCGCCGCCCACGGGCTCGGTCAGCGCCGCGTCAGCAAGGCGGCCCACCAGCGCCTGCAGCGCTGAGAGGCTCATGCTCGCGCCAGGCGGCGCGTGGGCCTGCTGCTGCAGCACCAGCTTGGCCAGGATCAGGGGGCTGAGCCCGGACGGCCAGTCGCACAGCATGCGCAGCGCGGCACGCGCCAGCGCAAGCGCCTGGCGCGCCGCCGCCGCCTCTGGCGCCGCTGCCGGCGGCCCGCCCGTGGCGCCCTTCGTGTCAGCTGCCGCTGGCGCCGAGCTCTCCACCTTGGCCGCGACAGGGGGCGAGCCCCCCTCGCGCGCTGCGCCGCCCGCCGGCAGCTTCGGGCGCGGCACCCGGAATGCCGGGTCTGCGCCGGCGTCGGGCGCGAGCGCGCCCAGCAGCTGCGGCGGCAGCAGCGCCCGCGCGGACGGCGGCAGCGCCGCGAGGATCGCCGCCGCCCCGCTGGCGGCCAGTCCGGGTGGTGCGGCGGCCGCAGCCGCTGCGGCGGTGGCCGCGGCAGCGGCGGCCGCGCGAGCGCTCAGCTCCGCCTGCGCCGCGGCCTGCACCTGCGCCGCCGCGTGCGCGGCCTGCGCCTCTGCCGCCGGCGTCTGCGCCGCCTGCGGCGCAAGCAGCAGCCGCCCAATCTGCTGGTGCCACAGCAGCAGCAGCACGAGCTGCTGCAGCTGGCTCTCCCACAGCTCAAACAGCTGCGCGTGCGACACGACGGGGTCGTCGTCGGCGCCGCCGAGCGCGGGCTGCGGCGCCTGCTGCGGCGCCTGCAGCAGGCCGATGGCTGTCTCGAGCTGCATCTGCTGGTGCCGCAGCACCGCCGCCAGGCGGTTGGCCTGCTGCTCCAGCGCCGCCGCGCGCTGCTGCTCCGGCAGGGAGAGGACCGAGGCCGGCCCGCCGCGCCCGCCGTTGCGCCCCGGCTTGACCACGATGCGGCGCGAGCTCAGGTGCTGCGCGGCCGCGGCGGGCACGTGCGCCGCGGCGGCGGCGGCGGGGTCCGCGCCGCCGCCGCCGCCGCCGCGCGGCGGCAGCGGCGCGGCGCCTTTGGGCGTGCTGCACGCCGCCACGGCCTTGAGCAGCGCGTCCATGCTGCCCTTGGCCGCGGCGGCGGCGGCGGCGCGCTTGTCGCCGCCGTCCGCGGCGCCCGCCGCCGTGCGCACCGGCGGCAGCCCCGGCGCCTCCTCGCGCGGCGCGGCGCCCTGCTGCTCGTCCAGCGCCGCCTGCACGCGCGCAAGCAGGTCGGCGCCCGCGCCTGTGTTGGCGTCGCCGCCCGCCGCCGCGACCGCCGCGGCGGCCGCGTCGCTCAGGTGCTTTGTCGCGCCCGCGCCGCCGCCGCTGCGGCTCGCGGCGAGCAGCGAGCCGATGATGTTCGTCCACATGCCCGGCGGCCCCGCCGCCGCCTCGCGCGCGCCCGCGTCGCCGTGCGGCGCCGCCGCCGCGCCTGGGCTGCTGCGCGCGGGGCGGGGCTTCGCCGCCGCTGCGCCGTCGTGGTTCAGCGCCAGCAGCGTCTGCGCGAGGTCCTGCAGCCCCGAGCCGCCGGAGCCGCCGGGGCTCGCGGTGCGCTGCAGCTTGGCCGGCGGTCCGGGCGCGGCGTCCGGCGGCGCGGCGTCGAGCGCGTGCGGCGCGCTGCCCGCTGCGGCGCCGCCGCGCCCGGGCAGCGGCAGGCCCAGCTTCTGCGCCAGCTGCCCCAAGATCTCCGCCGCCGCGCTGCCCTCCTTGGCGCCCTTGGCGTCCGCCGCGCGGGCGGCGGCGCCCGCGGCGCCCGCAGGCTGCGGCTTGCCGCTCGCGCCGGGCTTGGGCGCCGCCGGCGGCGCCGCGCCGCCGGGCTGGCCGCCGCCGCCGTCCGCGGCGGCGGGCGCCGGGCGCTTGCTGCGCTTGTGCTGCTCGCTCGCGGCCAGGAGCGCCAGCAGCGTCTCGCGCTGCTGCTGCACCTGGTGCAGCCGCGCCGCTTTGCTCTCCTCGTCGGGCAGCGCCGCCGCCTTGACCGCCGCCGCGGCCGCGGCCGCCTCCTTGATGTCAGCCTCGCTGGCGGCGCTCGGCAGGGGCAGCGCGGCGCTGCGCTTGCGGCTGCCGCCCGCGGCGGCCGCCGCCGCGAGCAGCGCGGCCACCGCCTCTGGTGTCCGCGCCGCGCCGTCGGCCGCGGCGGCGGCGCCGTCGGCGGCGCCGTCCCCCTCCCGCTTCACGCCCGCAGGCGCGGCCGCCGCGCCGGGCACGCCGGCGCGCGACTGCTCGCCCGCGGGCGGGCTGCCGCGCGCGCCCGGCGCGCCGCCGCTGGACTGCTCCTCCACGCGGCCGCGCTTGTGCGCCGGCTCCTCGCCGCTCGCGCTGGCCGGCTCCGCGCCGCCGTCGCGGGCCGCCGCGCTGCCGGCGCTGCCGGCGCCGGCGGCA
Organism: Scenedesmus sp. PABB004; assembly: GCA_014905635.1. NCBI lineage: Eukaryota > Viridiplantae > Chlorophyta > Chlorophyceae > Sphaeropleales > Scenedesmaceae > Scenedesmus > Scenedesmus sp. PABB004. The sequence goes on from JABVCE010000016.1 coordinate 108,318, forward strand.
GCGCCGCTGCCGCCGGCCCGGGCGTCGTGTGCGGCCGCCGCGGGCTTCTCCTCCTCGCCCGCCGCGCGCCGCTTGCGCCCGGCGCCCGTTGTCGGGCTGGCGTCGCCGCCGCCCTGCCCTGGCGGCTGCGCCTTGACCTGCATCGCCCGCCTCACCCGCGCGCGGCCGTCTCGCCCGCCGGGCGGCCGATCAGCGGCCCGCCACGCGCTGCCGGCCCTGCCCGTGGGCCGTCGCGTCGCCGGCTACCGCTCCGAGCGCTGCACAGCCCGCGGCGCGCCCGGGGTGCGATGCAGGACCCCCGGATGGGCGAAATGCGGTAGAGGACGAGCGGGCTCTCGCTGCCACCCGGAGGCCGCGCCCGCGCGTGAGCCCGCGGCGCGCTCACGGCCCGGGCGCGCGCGCGGGGCCCATCGCGCACGGCTGGGGACGCGGGGTCGCCGTGGGCATCGTACTCCGCAGCGCTGCACCCCTGCTGGTCCGTCGGCGCCGCGGGGCGTCTGCGCGCGCTGCCGCCTGCCCCGCCCCGCAGCGCCGCGGGGGCGGGGCGCACGCGGCCCGCGGGTTCCGGGGCGCCCGTAGCGCTGCCAGGACTGTCGGCGCGGCGCCTCGCCCGCCAGCGGGCGAGGGGCGGCGCGGGTGCGGCGACGGCGGCAGCGGGGAGCTTGCGCGCCTCAGCGCCGTCACCGCGCGATCGCCGCCGCCGCCCCGCTGCCGGCTTGGCCGCCGCTCCTGCGCGCCGTGCGCCGTCGGGTGCTCCCACGACGCGCACAAGCAGCAGTCAGTCATGGGGCGCGTGAACTGGTTCCCCGGCCACATGGCGGCGGCGATGGCGACGCTCAAGCGGCTGCTGCGCGGGCCGGTCGACCTGGTGCTGGAGGTCCGGGACGCGCGGGTGAGCTGGCGCGCGCGCCCCGGGCCCGCCAGGAGCATGGACGGGCGGTCTGCGGCGCGCGCGGGCGAGCAGCGGCGAGCGGCGGCGGCCGCCGCGCGCTCGCGCGCAGGTGCCGCTCTCCTCCGCCAACCCCAAGCTGGAGGCGCTGCTGCAGGGCAAGCGGCGCATCGTGGTGCTGAGCAAGGCCGATCTCGTGCCGCGCGGCGCGGCGCAGGTGCGACGGCCGCGCCGTCGCCGAGCAGCCGGCACAGCCGCGCACCCCGCCGGCGGCGCCCCTCACGCGCGCGCGCCGGCCGCCGCCGCCGGCCGCAGGCGGCGCTGCGGGCCCTGGAGGCGCAGGGCCTGCGCGCGCTTCCGGCGAGCGCCGCGTCGCCGCCGAGCGTGCGGCGGCTGCTCGCCGCGGCGTCGGGGTGGCTCGCCGCGGAGCGGTCGGGGTGCGAGCTAAGCATAATGATGGTGGTCGGCCTGCCCAACTCGGGCAAGTCGAGCCTGATCAACGCGCTCAAGCTCGCCGCGCGCTCGGCCGGTGCGGCGCGTGCGCGCGCGGCGGCGGCGCGCGGCGCGGGGCCGGCGCGGCGCCGACCGCCGCGCGCGCCGAACGCCGCCGCCGCCGCGCGCCGCCGCCGCCGCGCCGCCGCCGCCGCCGCAGGCGCGCTCGGCGGCGAGCAGGCGCACCAGCGGCGCGCCGCGGTCGGCGCGGCGCCCGGGCTGACGCGGCAGGTCAGCGGGTTCCAGGTGTGTGCCGCGCCGTCGCCGGTGTACGTGCTCGACACGCCAGGCATCATGCCGCCCAACGTGCCCGACGACGCGGCCGGCTTCCGGCTGGCGCTCGCGGGTGCGGGCCGGCGCGCGCCGCAGGCCTGCGGCGCGCGCGCGCGCGCGCAGGGGCGCTCGGCGGCGCCGCGGCCGCCCGCGCACACGACGTGCCCGCCCCGCCGCGCAGGCGCGGTGAGGGACTCGGTCGTCGGCGAGGAGGCGATCGTGCGCCAGCTGCTCGCCCTGCTCGCCGCGGCGCCGCGGCACCGCGCCGCGCTGCGGGCCGCGCAGGCGCCCGGCTTCCGGCCGCCCGGCCGCGGCCCGCCCGGCGGCGCGCGGCCCGGCGGCGACCGGCTCTCGCCGCAGCGCGTGCGCGCGATGCGCGCCGCGCTCGCGGATGCGGCCGACGCGCTGGCGGGCGTGGCCGGCCACGGCGGCGCGGCTGGCGCGGGCGGGGCGTGGCACCCGGGCGTCGACGACGCCTCGTTTGACGCCAGCGACGTGGCGCTCGACCTTCTGCTGAGCCGGCTCGGCGCGGCCGGCGGGACCAACCCCCAGGTGGAGACCGGCGCCTACATCCGCCTGCTGCAGGTGCGCCGCCAGCGCGTGGGCCGCGGGCCGCGCGCGGGGCCCGCGGGCGCGGCGCGCCGCGCCGCCGCGGACGCCGAGGCGGACGCCGAGGCCGCCGCCCCGCCGCGCACGTGCAGGCCTTCCGGGCGGGTGAGCTTGGGCGGTACATGCTGGACAACCTTGACAACCGCTGACCGGCCGCGCGGCGGCGGCCAAGACACCCCAAGCCCTCGGCAGCACACCCGGGCGCGGCGCGGCGGCGTGAGTGGCGGCGAGCGGCGCCGGCCGGCGCCGCCAGCTGCACTGCCCGTGGCACGCCCGGCGCGCGCCGCTCAGCTCCCGCCTGCGGCTGCACCACGCCCGCAGGCCGCCGCTGGACCGGCGCCCGCCTGCCTGCTGGCGCCACGCACAAGCAGCGCGCACGCAAGCTCCCCGCTGCCGCCGTCGCCGCACCCACGCCGCCCCGCCACGCTGGCGCGGCTGGCGGGCGAGGCGTGGTGCTGCCGCGCCGACAGTCCTGGCAGCGCTACGGGCGCGCCGGAACCCGCGGGCCGTGCGCGCCCCGCCCCCGTGGCGCTGCGGAGCGGGGCAGGCGGCAGCGCGCGCAGACGCCCCGCGGCGCCGACGGACCAGCAGGGGTGCAGCGCTGCGGAGTACGATGCCCACGGCGACCCCGCGTCCCCAGCCGTGCGCGATGGGCCCCGCGCGCGCGCCCGGGCCGTGAGCGCGCCGCGGGCTCACGCGAGGCGACCGGGGCGTGGCGGCAAGCGCGGCGGCGCGGGATGACCCCGCCTGACGCGTGGCAGCAGGCTGTGGGGCGCGGCGAGCGGGGTCGCGCGTGTTGCAAAGAGCCCCGCGCTTCGGCGCCGCCGCTCAACCGTCGTCGCCCGGCAGCGGCAGCACACAGAGCCAGACCTCCGGCGCGTGCCGGTGAGCCAGGCCCCGCGCGCTGCCCTGCTCGCCACCACCGCCGGCCGCGTGCTGCGGCACGGCGTGCACGTGCTCGCCGCCGCGGCCCGGCCCAGAAACAATCAGCGCGCCGAGGCCACGCGCGCCAGGCGCCAGCTGCGCAGCGGCGCCCTCCAGCGCCGCCCAGGCCACCGCGTGCGCCGCCTCCGCCGGCTTGACGTGCAGCGCAACCACCTGCCCCGCCGCCGCGCCGCGCGACAGCGCGCCCGCCAGCGCCGCGGCGTCGGCGTGCGCGCCGACGCGCAGCACGCGCAGCGCACCTGCCGCAGCGGCCTGCAGCAGCGCCGCGCTCGCGGAGCCGCCGGCGGCGGCCTGCAGCAGCGCCGCCTCGGCGGAGCGGTCGCGCGTGCCGCCGCTGCTGGCGCCCGCGCCGCCGGGCGCGTCGTCGTCCAGCGTCGCGGACCACAGGCTGGCCGGCAGCGCGCCGTCGCCGCCGCTGGCAAGCGCCGCGCCCGCGATCGCTGCCGGTGCCGCCTGGCCTGCCGCCGCGACGTGCTGCTGCCGCTGCGCCGCGAGGCCCTGCAGCAGCTCTGTGGGCACGGACGTCACCCACAGCTGCAGCTCGCCCACGCTGCAGTCGGCCTGGCCGTGCCCGTGGCCGTTGCGGCGGTGGCCGTCGTGGTGGTGGCGACCGTGGCCGTCGTGGTGGCGCCCGTGGCCCGCATGGCCGCCGGCGTGCGGTGCGGGCGCGCCCGGCGCTGGCGGCGCCAGCCACCCGCCCGCCGTGCACAGCACCGGCTGCAGCAGCAGCGCCGCGCCGGGCGCCTGCGCCCCCGCGGCCGCGAGCAGCGCCGACAGTGCCGCGCCCTGGCTCGGCAGCGCCGACACGAAGCAGCCGCCGTCGTCGCGCACGTGCCGGGTGAGGCGTTCGCGGGCCTTTGCGGCGCCGCCGCCCGCGCCCAGGCGCAGCTGATAGAAGTGCGGCTCGCCCGCCCCGTCCTGCTGCCCCTGCTGCTGCTTCTGCTGCTGCTGCCCCTGCTGCTGCTGCTCCGCGTCGTCGCCAGGCCCCGGGCCGCGCGGCCGTGCGCGAGCCGCCGCCGCGGCGGCGGCGCCGCGCGGTCGCGGAAGACGTGCCGCGCCTTCTTCTTGCCGCCGGCGGCCGCCTCCGCCGCCGCCCGCGCGTCCAGCTGGGCCTGCATGTGCTCGATCGCCTCGTCCATGTGCGGCAGCCGCGCGCGCACCACGTGGCCGCCGCCGGGGCGGCGCGCGTGCTGCGCGCCCGGCGGCGGCGCGGCGCGCGCGTGGAGCTGCTCCCCTCCCGCGGCCTGGGTTGGAGCACCCCTCAGCCTGCGCCGGGGACGCGTGGGAGGGAGGCGGCGGCGCGTGGGCGGCAGCGGCGCGTGCTGCCGCGTGCTGTCGCGTGCCGCTGCACGCTGCGCCGGCCACCGCGGCGCGCCGCCGGCCGCCCGGGCCGGCTACGGCATCACAGAGTTGCGCGTGGGCGCTGCGACGGGCTCGGGCGGGCCGCCGGGGCGTGCCGGAGCGCGGCTGCTGCGTGCGCCCGGCACCGGCGCCTGCGGGTCCTGGGCAGCGCACCGTGATGGCGCGGAGGGCACCGGCACGGCGTGGAGCGCGCCCGCGAGCACGGCGTGGCGGCGTAGCATTTTGCAGCCGTTGCCGCCGCAGAGAAGGTGCAGGTGCGTGCGCAACCCGTGCGGGTGGCCGGCCTGGCCTGCCCGGTGTGCGGCGACGGCGCCGCGGCGGCGGCTGTGCGGCGGGGCGGCGGTGCAGCGCGGCTGGGCCCTGCTGCGCGCTTCACCGCTCACTCCGCCCGGCGCGCGCGCTTGCCGCCGCCGCCGGACCGCAGCCCGGTCATCGCCGCCGCGGCCGCGGCCTCCGCATCGTCGCTCGGGTCGTCGCCCACGTCGGCGGCGCCGCGCCGCGCCGCCGCGCGGCGGCGGCCCTTGTAGTCCTGGTGGTGCAGGCGCTGCGGGATGCCCATGGCCGGGTGGCGCTCGCCGGCCATGTTGGGGTGGCGCGCGAGCAGCTCGAGCGCGTGCTCCAGCAGGAGCAGCCGCCCGGGCGCGGCGGCGGCGTCGCGCGCGGCCGGCGCCTGCGCGGCGGCGCGCGCGGCATGGGCGGGGTCGCGGCGCCTCTGCTGGGCCCCGCGCGCGCCGAGCCGGGGCCCCCGCGCGGCCCGGCCCGGCCCGGCCCGGCCCGGCCCGCACCTCCTGCATCTTCTGCACCAGCCGGGCCTGCGCCTCCAGCAGCCCGCTCACCGCCCTGTGGGGCCAGCGCCGGATGCCGAGCTCTCGCAGGAGGGCCTTGAAGCGCGTCGACCCCACGCCCAGCGCGCCCGCGGCGGACGCGTCGGCCGCCGTGCCGCGCGCGCCCTGCGCGGGCACCGCGGTGCGGCAGAACAGCTGCGCGCGCCGGCGGCGGGCGGGCGGGCATGGGCGCGTCACGCACAGGTCGTGGGTGCAGTGGGGGGTGCCGGCGTCGGCGCCGCGGCGGCCGGCGTGCTGCAGCGCGGCCACGCACCGGCACCAGGTCGGCGTACGCCACGGTCGCTGGCTGGCCGCCGCCGTCCCGCTCGCCGCCGTCGTCGCTGCCGGGCCCGCTGCCGCCCGCGCTGCCGCCCGGGCGCCGGCGCAGCACCACGACCGCCGCGCGGTCGACGGGCTCGCCGAGCGCCCCCTCGGCGCGCAGCGCTGCCTCGATGGGCTGCAGCTGCTGCAGCAGCGCGGCGCTCCGCGCGGCGCCCGGCAGTAGCGCCGCGAGCGCCGGCACCGCCGCGTCGGCCAGCGCCTGCGCCTGCGCGATGCCCAGCACGGGGCCGCGCGCCTGCTGCTGTTGCTGCGCCGCCGCCTCCTGCGCGCGCCTCGCCCTCCTGCCGGGCTGGCCGGGCGGCGGCGCTGGAACGTCAGGACCCGGCGCGGCCAGCTGCTGCGCCATGAGCTGCGCGATGCTGACCACCAGCTGCACGTCGGGCGCCTGCACGTCTGCCAGCTGCTCGCGCGCCGCGGCGCCGCGCGCCCGCCGGGCCGGCGACGCGAGCTGGCAGGGTCCCATCAGTCTGCTGCGGCCGCCGCGCCTCGCCGGCTGGGGGACCTGCAGGCAACGGGGGGTGTTGCACGGTCAGCAGCACGTCTGGCCGCGCAGCAGCGATCCGCGGGCAGCACACGCTGCGCTGGTGCCGTGCCGGCGCGCGCTGGCGATCGCCCACGACTACTCGGACTTCAGCTGCGCCGCATCCACCGCGTCCTCGCAGTTCTGAAACGGCTCCCGGGCAGCTCGCGCGCACCTGGGTGAGCGCAGGGGCCGCAGGAGGGCGTGCCAGGCAGCAGCGGCGTACGAGGGCGTCGACAGTGACCCTGAGCAGCTTCGGGCGGTGCGTTGGCGTGTGGAGCATGGAGGCATCTGCGCGCCTGCGCCGGTGGCGGCCCGCCCGGCGCACGGCGGGCAGCGCTCCGCGCCATCAAAGTTGCGCCCCCTCGCGCCCCCGCCCGCACACGCGCCCACACGTCGCCAGCGCGCGTTCGGAGGCTGTAAATGAGATGTAAACGATGTTGGAATGACAAAACCGGCGTGTTCGGCACGGTCGTAGCGGCCAGTCACCCGGCAGCGCGCTCAGCGGCGAACGGCGGCAGCGCCCGGCCAGAGCGCTCGTCTCAACCGCGTGTTGTTACACGGATCCTCCCCCAGTCAAGTGCTGCCCACGCAGGCACGGCCGCGGCCGCGCCGGCGCAAGGGTGGTCACGCAGGAGGCGCGCACGCGGGGCGCTGTGCTGCCGCGCCCCGGCGGGCTGGGCGGCAGCAGCGCCCGTGCTCGCGCGCCGCCGCAGCGTGGAATCAGGGTGTCGTGCAGCCCCCCGGTCACGCAGAGCCCATCCATCGCGTCATATCATGCACAAAAAACAAGGCCTCCTGCAGAGCCGGCTGCCGCAGCGCGGCCGCGCGCCAACGCGGCGCGCCGACGCCGCCGGGGTGTGCGTCGCGCGTGCCAGCGGCCCGCTGCACTGGCGGAGCCAGTCAAGCGGTGCGTGCGTAAGTGAACCCCTCAGCCCCCACAAGGCTGCACGTGTCGCTCCGGCGCCCTCACTGGGCTGGGAAGTGAGCGCCGCCGCGGGTCGCGGGGACGCCGCGCCGCCCCGGCCCGCCGCCGCGCAGTGCGCCCCGTGCCCGCCCCTCCCAGCCAGCCACGTTCCTCGTGTGTGTGCGTGCGTCGCCAGCCTGCCCCACACCGGTGCGCCGCGTGCCCCCCGCCGTTGTTTGCAGCTGCGCCGCCGCCGCTCACACCTCCTGCCCAGCGTCCTGCATCGCCGCGTCGCCGCCCGGCTCCTGCTCCTGCTGCTCCCGCCCCTCGCTCCCCGCCCGCCCCGCCGCCGCGGCGGGCGCGCCCGCGCGCGGCGCCGAGCCGCCCGCGCCCGCGGCCGCGCTGGCCGCGGCTGCCAGGCTCGCGCGCACGTCCATGAGGCGCTGCAGGTGTGCCAGCAGCGCGTCGCCGTCGGCCGCGACCGGCAGGCGGCAGCCCATGGCCGCCGCGCCGGCGGCGAGCTCGGCCTCGCTGAACGCGGCCGGCGGCGTCGCCGTGGCGGCCGCGGGGCCAAACAGCGCGATCGCCGCCAGGTCAAACATGCGGTTGAAGTAGTTCGCCGCCGCCGACGCGGCCTCGCCGGCGGTGTCGCTGGCGCGCGCGCCCGCGGCAGCGCCGGCCGCGCCGCCCTTGTCGGAGCCCGCCGCGGCGGCGCCGCCGGCGGCCTCGTCGCCGGCGGGGCCGTCCGCGCCCGCGTCGGCCGCGCCCGCGCCGTCCGCGGCCGCGTGGCTGCCGCGCGCGCGCTTGCGGCCGCGCGCGCGCCCCGGCGGCTCCCAGCCCGCCTCGCCGGCGTCGTCGCCGGCCGCGGCGCCGCCCTCGCTGTCGGCCGCCGACGCGCGGCCGCCGCCGGCGGCGGCGGCGGCTGCTGCGCGCGTCCCGCCGGCGCCGCCGCCGGCGTCGCCGCCGGCGGCCGCCGCCGCCGCCGCCGCGCCGAGCAGCTGCTCCGGCGCGAGGCCCGCCAGGAGCGGGTGCTCGAGCTGCAGGTGTGGGTGCTTGGACAGGATCTGGCACGCCGCCGTGAGGAGGTCGGCGCGCGTGTAGGTGTCCTCTGGGAAGTTGAGCCGCGCGCCGCACGGCCCGCGCAGCGCGAGCGCCGCGGCGTCGCGCGCGCGCGCCGCGACGCGCGGGCAGGCGTAGCAGCACCAGAACGCGTAGGTCCCGTCGTGCCCGAACCGCACCGCCGCCTGCCACTTGCCCGCGCGCTTGCGCGACACGCCCAGGTAGTTGCACGACGTCGGCGGGCCGCTCGCCGCGTCGCCGTCGGCGCTGTCGTACTGCGGCTTGTTCACGACCCGGGCCTTGCCGCCGCGCGCCGCCGCCGCCGCCGCCGCCGCCGCCGCCGCCCCGTGCGCCGCGCCGCGCCGCCGCCGGCGCGCGCGGCGCCGGCCTTGGCCGCGCCGGCGCCGCCGCGGCGGCGCGGCTTGGCGGGCGGCGCGGCCGCCCAGTCGCCGGCGTCGTGGTCGCCGTCCAGGTCGTACAGGCCCTCGTCGTCCTCCTCCTCCTCCGCCCCGCCGCCGCCCAGGTCGTCGGCGGCGTCGTTCGAGACGTCGTCGTCCTGGTCGCCCCCCGCGCCGCGGCCGGGGCCGAGGTGGCTCGCGCCGGGCGGCGCGCGGCGCTTGCGGCGGCGCGCGCCGCCGCCGCTGCCGGCGGGCCAGCCGTCCTCGGAGCCGTCGCCGGAGGCCTCGTCCCAGTCGGCCGAGCCGGCCGCGCCGCCGGCGTGGCTCGCGCCCGGCGCGCTGCCGAGCTCGCTGCTAACCATCTGGTCCAGCATCAGCAGCTGCTCGCCCCAGCGCTGCGGCTTGCGCTGCCGCTTGCCGCGGCCGAGCTCGCCGGCGCCGTCGGGCGCGGGCGAGGCGCCGCGCGAGCCGCGCGGCTCGTCGCGCGCGCCCGCGCCGCCGACGACCGTCGGGCGCAGCGGCGCGAGGCCCGACTGGTGGCATGGCTCGCTGCCGCCGTCCTCGCTGCTGCGCCGCCGGCGGCCGTCCGCGACGACGCCGGCGGAGCCGTACGAGTCGCGGTCGCTGCCGTCGTGGCGCAGCGCGGCGACGCGCGCCTGCGGCGCAAAACCGGCGCCCTTGGGCCGCGCGGCCTTGCCGCCGGCGGCGGCCTTGCCGCCCGCGGGGCCGGCGTGCGCCGCCGCCATGGCGCCCAGCATCATCAGCGCCTGGCAGCAGCCCTCCAGCTCCTCGCCGCCCGGGCTCAGCAGCGTGCCCTGCAGCGCCTTGTGCAGCGCGACAGGCGAGGTCACGTCGACCTGCAGCCCGCTCTTGGCCGCCGCCTCGGCGACCGCCGCCATCAGCTCGGGCGGCACGGCCACCCCGCCCGCCGGGGGCGCGCCCGCGCCGCCGCCGGGCTCGCCCGCCGGCAGCGCCTCGGCCTCGCCGGCGGCGCGCGCGTCGCTCGCCGGCTCTGCCGCGGGCTGCGCAGCCGCCTCGCCCTCTGCGCCGGCCGCGGCGCCGACGCCGGCCGGCGCGGGCGCGGGCGCGGGCGCCTCCGCGGCCGCCGCGGGAAGCGCCCCGGCGGGCGGCTCCGCGGCCGCCCGGCGGCGCTCGTCTGCTCGCCGCCGCGCCCGGGCGCCACGCACTGGCTGCTGTTGGGGCTGCTGCTGCGGCTGTCGCCGTCGCGCGGCGCGGCGCCGACCACGCCGCCGCGCGCCGGCGCCGGCCCGTCCGCGGGCGCGGTGTCGGCGCTCGGGGAGCGCAGGGCGTCCATGAGCAGGCTGTGGAAGGTGCCGCCGCCGGGCAACTGTCCCGCCGCCGCAGCGGCGGCCGCCGCGCCAGGCTGTGCTGCGGCCCCGCACTGCTGTTGGGCGACGCCGCCGCCCTCGGGCGCTGCGCCGCACTGGTGCGGCTGCACAAACACGAGCTGCGGCCCGTAGCTGCCCAGCGCCCAGTGCTGCAGCTGCTGCTGCTGCTGCTGCCCCACCGCGGGCGCCAGCATCGCCGCCGGCGGCCCCGCCGACGTGGCGGGGATGAAGAGCGGCGCCGGCGCCGGCAGGAACGCGAACCCCGTGCCGCGCAGGCCGGCGGCGAGCTGCTGCTGCTGCTGCTGGTGCTGCTGCTGCGCCTGCTGCTGCTGCTGCGCCTGCTGCTGCTGCTGCGCGGCCAGGAGCGCCGCGGCGAACGCCGCGCCGTGCGGTCCCGCCGCGCCGGGCCCGCCGGTGTGCGGCAGGCCGTGCTGTAGGCCCTCCAGGGCGTTGGACATTGCCACGCTGTCGCCGCGCGCGGGCGCGCGCGGGCGCGCGCGGGCGCGCGCAAGCCTGGGCGCGCGCGCCGCTGCTGCCGGCCCGCGCCGCCGCTGCGGGCGCGCCGCCGGGCGTGCGGTGGCCTGCCGGGCCCTCAAGCGGCCCGGGGCACGTCACTGCGCGCGCGGGCCCGGCTCGTCGGCGGGGGCGCGGGGCGCGGCAGCAAAGTGGCGGGGAAATCGCTGACCGCAGGTAGAGCAGCGCTCGGCCGGCCTGGCGTTATTCCGCCTGCGTGGTGGGTGCGGCCGAGAGGAGGTAGGTGTCAGGGGCCGGCCAGGCGGGCGCGGCGACGCGCGTGCGCGCGGGTCGGGCACGCTGGCAGTCGCGGGCCTTGCCGGCCGGCCGGCGCGCGGTCAGGCGCCCTGCCGCTGCTGCAGCGCGGGCGTCGGAGCCGCCAATGCGTGATGTAACGGCCCAGCCCGGCCGCGCGTCGCGAGCGCGCCCCGGCGCGGCGCACGGGCCGGCAGCAGCGCGCGGCAGCACTGCTGCTGCGAGCGGCGCGGCCGCGCACCTGCGTGGCGTGCTCCTGGAGCGCCCCGTGGCGAGACTGAGCGCGAGCGAGGCGGCGGCACACGCCGGGCGGCCCGCAGGCGAGGCGGGGTGCAACCACCCCGCGCCGCGGCGGTCTGCTGAACCCAGTCGCCCTTGCTCGCCGTGCGGTCCTGTTGCCCGATGCGTGACGAGCTCACGCCGCCGCCGGTCGGAGGTCTGCGCCGCGGCCGCCGCTGCCGCCGCCGCTGCCGTCGCTGCCGCCGCTGCCGCCGTCGCCGCCGCTGCCGCCGCTGCCGCCGCTGCCGCCGCCGGCGCCTGTGAGGCCGCACGCAGCCGCCGCCGCGCCAGTCCCGCGCATGGCGCGAACGTGGGACCGCAGCCGCAGCCGCAGCCGCAGCCGCCAGCGTGGCAGCAGCAGCGGCCGGCGCAAGCGCAGCCGGTGCGCGCCGGCGCGCCGCTGGCCCTCGCCTGCGCGGCGGCGGCTCCGCCACGACCGGGGCTCCGCCCTTGCCCCAGGCCGCCGACCGCCGCCGCGCAGGACGCACAGCGGCTCACCTCGGCGGTCGCCGGCGCGCCCGGCGGCGCGGCCCGCCGGCAAGCGGTGCGCGCCACGCACGCGCTCACGGCGGGCGGAGAGCGGCGGGCGGGCGGCTGGCCCCGTGCCGCCCGCCGGCACCGACCCCACGCCGCGCGTTTGCTTGCACCCGCGCGCCGCAGGCAGCGCAACTACCGCAAAGCCACCCAGAGCGAGGCGTGAGTGGGGCGGGGAGGGGCCGGCGGGCGGGCGGGCGGGCGGGCGCGCCTGGGGCGCGCGCGCCGCGCCGCGCCGCGCGGCGCGGCGCCCGACGGCGCCCGGCGGCGCCCCGCAGCGACGCGGCGCAGCGCGCGCCCGACGCGGTGCAGCTGGAGGAGGAGGCGCTTACACGCATCGCGGCGGCCGTGGCGGAGCGCTACGCGGCGGCAGTCGCGGGTGGGCGCGCGCGCGGCAGCCGCACCCAGGCGCCGCCGCGCGAGCCGAGCCCCGCCGTCGCGCGAGCGAGCCCGGCCGCCGCCGCGGGCCCCACCGACCGTTGGCCAGGCCCCGAGGTCGCGGCCCGCATCCAGGCGCGGCTGAAGGAGGAGCGCGGCCGGCTGGAGGGCCGGCTGGAGGCGCAGCTGGAGGAGGAGCGGCAGGCGCTGCTCGAGAGAAAGCGCAAGGTCGGCGCGGCGCGGCGCGGCCTGCGGGCAGCAGCAGCGCGCGCGGCGCGCGCGCCCCGGGCGCGACCCGCCCGCCGCCGCCCTAAACCCTGCGGCCGCAGGTCCGCGCGGAGGCGCGGCGGCAGCAGGAGGAGCTGGAGAAGATCCTGGAAGAGAATCGGCGGCGAGCCGTCGAAGCAGCGCAGGGCGGGGCGGCGGGCGGGGCGGCGGCGGCGCCCGCCCGCCCCGCGCCGCGGAGCGGGGGCGGCATGATCCTGGTCGAGTGACCTGCCGCGCCGCGCTGGCCAGCGCCGGCCGCAGGATGATGAAACCGCGGACCCCACGTTGCAAGCGCCGCGCGCCGCGACCGGCCGCGCCGCGCGCGCGCACACGCCGCCGCCGCCGCCACGCGCAGCGCCGCGCGCCGCGCCGGCGCCCCGCTCACATGTCCTCCTGCGCCCACATGCGCGCCTCGGCCTCCTGCGCGGCGCGCGTGTTCATCTGCTTGAACATGTTCTTTTCGAACCCGTTTGACCGGTCCACGCCGTCCCAGTGGCGCCCGGGGCGCAGGCCGTAGCGGTTGGCCGCCGCCGCGACGCCGCGGCGCAGCCAGCTGTGCGGCGGCACCTCCTGCGGGATGTTGAAGCCTGGCGCGGCACGGCGCAGAGCGGGGGAGGGCGGTGACGGCCGGGCGCGCGCGCGGCGGCGGGGCGCCGGCCGGGCGCCGCGCATCCCCCCGCGCGCCAGCCCGCCCGCGCGCCGCGCACCCGACTCCTCCATCGCCGCGCGGTTGGCGTCGGTGATCAGCGGCGGCGGCAGGTCAAACGCGTCGCGCTTCTTCTTGAGCTTGCCGGCCATCGGGTCGCCCCACCTGCGGCAGCGCCTCCGTGAGCGCGCGCGCTGGGGCAGCGGGCCGGCGCAGAGGCGGCCGGGCGCGGCGCGCGCGCGGGCCGCCCGCGCAGCGGCCCACCGGTCGCGGCGCTTGTAGTCGGCGTCGGCGTCGTCGTCGAAGCCCCTGCAGCGGCGGCGCGCGCGGAGGACGGTGAGGCGGGCGCGCGGGCGCCGCCCCGGGCTGGGGAGGGGTGGCCGGCCGGCGGAGCGGCGCGGCGCGCGCACGCGCACCGTGCGAACGCCTTGCCCGCCTCGGCCGCCGCGCGCTGCGCCGCCTCGGCCGCGGCGCGCTGCTGCGCGAGGCCGCCCTTCCACGCGACGTTAATCTCCTCAGCCGCCGGCTTCTTCTGCCGCGCCTTAGCCGTCTGCGCGGCGGCGGCAGGCGGCAGGCAGGCGGCGGGCGCGGGGCGCGAAACGTGGGCGTCGGTCGGCCTGCGCGCGGCGGGCGGCCGCGGCGGCCGGCCAGCGCGCAGAGCGGCGGCGGCGGCGGATGCGGCGCGCAGAGCCCGGCGGCGTGCGCCTCTCGCCTGCTCCGCAAACTCCTCGGCGCTGATGACGCGGCCAGTCTCGCGGTCGCGGTACACGGTGGCCTCGCCCCGCCCCGACGCGTTGCGCCTGCGCGCCGCGGCGGCGGCGGCAGCGGTGTTTGCGGCGCGGCGCGGCCGGCGCGCGCAGCCGCCGCCGCGCGGCGCAGGCTGGCGAGGCAGCGGCCCCCGCCGCGCCGAGCCGCCGGGCGCGCCTGCGCTCCTCCGCCTGCGCGCGCAGCCGCGCGGTCTGCTCCTCCAGCTGCTGCGCCGTGACGAGGCCCACCGTGCTGCCGTCCGCCATGCGCGTGGGGCCGCCGCGCCGGGCGGGGCTGGCGCTGCGCTCGCGGCCGCGCCGCGGCGGCGACGCGTCGGGCGGGGAGTCGTGCCGCGCCCGGCCGCGCCGCGGCGGCGAGAGGTCGCCGCCGCCGGCTGCTGCTGCTGCTCCCGCCGTCGCCGCCGCGCCGCGCCGCGGCGGCGAGAGGTCCCTGCCGCCGGCCGCCGCTGCTGCCGCGGGGGAGTCATGCCGCCGCCGCGGCGGCGACGCGTCGGGCGGGGAGTCGTGCCGCGCCCGGCCGCGCCGCGGCGGCGACAGGTCGCCGCCGGCTGCTGCTGCTGCTCCGGACGTCGCCGCCGCGCCGCGCCGCGGCGGAGAGAGGTCGGGCGAGTCGTGCCGGCCGCGCCGCGGCGGCGAGAGGTCCCTGCCGCCGGCCGCCGCTGCTGCCGCGGGGGAGTCGTGCCGCCGCCGCCGCGGCGGCGACGCGTCTGGCGAGAGCGAGCGCATTCGCCCGCGCCGCGGCGGCGAGAGGTCGCCGCCGCCGGCGGGCGAGTCGTGCCGCGCCCGGCCGCGCCGCTGCTGCTGCTGCTCTGCGCCGGCGTCCACCCAGCCGCTGCCGTCCTGCTGCACCTGGTAGAAGTTCTTGGCCTGCGCGCGGCGGGGCGGGGCGGGGCGGGGCAGGTGAGGGCGCCGCGGCAGCGCCGGAGCAGCAGCGGCGCGCAGCGTGCCGCTGCTGCCGGCGGCCGCACCTTCTCGATTTGGACCTTGAAGGCCTCCACCTCCTCCGGGTTGGCCACCACGGGCTCCTCCTCTGCGGGGCGGCGCGGCGCGGTCAGGCGGGGCGCGGGCCGGGGCAGCACGGCCGGCAACGGCAGCAGCGCCGCACCGTCGGCGTCGCCCGCCTCCCGGGCCAGCGCGCGCGGCTCGGGGTCGCCCAGGTTCTCGAAGCCCGTGACATCGCCGTCCACAATGGACACTGCGCCGGGCTGCGGCTTCCTCTTCTTGCGCCGTTTCTTGTCGCCATCGCCGCCGTCGCCGTCGGTGTACTTTTTGAGGTAGTCCTGCAGCGCCTTGCCCTGCGCGCTGAGCTCCTTCTTGGGCTCGTCCTTGCGCAGCGTGCTGAGGCCGCTGAACATTGCTGCCGCGCCGCGCCGCGGCGGCGGCGGCCGGGCAGCAGCGGCAGCGGCAGCGGCAGCGGGCTCGGTGCGCGCGCTCGTGCGGGGCTGGCGGGGAGGGGGGGGGACCAGGCGTGGGAGTGTGGGGCAGCGGCGGCGGCGCCAGCGGCAGGGCGGCCGGCGCGCAACGTGGTGGTTCAGCTCGCAGAGCCCCGCGCTGCGCGCCAACTCGCGCCCCGCGCCCCGCGCCAACTCGCCGCCGTGGCGCCGCGGGCACCGCCGCCGCTCAGTGCGTGTCGGCGCCCTCGTTGGGGATCGCGTGGCCCTGCCGCGTCTCTTCGGGGTCGACTCGCCGCTCGCCGCTCGGGTCCCCCCCAAACTCGGCGGTCGTCGACGTCGCGTGCCGCCCCGCAGACTCGGCCGCGCGCAGCGCCGCGCCCGCGCGCGTGCCGGGGTCAGCGCCGGGCAGCCAGCGCCGGTTGGCGTCGTCCGCGCGCGCCGCGCGGCCGGCCTCGCCGCCGCGCGCCGCGGGCTCGCCGCGCGGCCCGTGGCCGCGAACACCCACCAGGGCAGGTCGCTGTGCTCAGCGCCGTAGCCGCCGCCACCGCCGTCAGCGCTGGGGGGCTCGGCCGCGGCCGGCTCGCCGCCGCGCGGCCGTGCTGCGCTCGTTGCGCTCTCGAAATCGCCGTCGCCGGGGCTGAACAGCGGCTCGCCGGCAGTCGCGCACGCAATCTCGTCCGCCTCAATCTCGGTCGGGCTGCGCGCCGCGCCGCCCTCCACCTGCCCGAGGCGCGCAAGGTCCGCGGCAATGGAGCCGCTGGCGGGGCGATCGCCGCGGTCGCGTGGCGGCGACGCCGCGGCCGCCGACGCCGCGATCCTGCGCGCTGCGGCGGCGGCGGCGGCGACAGCGGCGGGGCGCGCCGCCGCCGCCGCGCGCGCGGCGAGGGCGAGGGCGGGCAGGGCCACCATGATCGTGGCGGGCTGGGGGCGGTGGGCGGGCTGCTGCACTCTCCGCGCTCGCGCGCCGGGCTCGGCAGCAGCGGCGGCGGCCTTGTGCTCGCGCGTGCGTGCGTGCAGTGGCTGGGCGCTGCCGAGGCGGCGTGGGGCGTGTGCAGGCCGCGCCGCGGCGTCGGGGCGCGGTGTGGGCACCGCCGCCGCCGCAACGCGCGCGCGCTGGGCCCAGGACTTAACGCGCGGCGTGTTGCAGCCGCGCCCCGCGCACGCAGGGGCGTCCGGGGTAAAAGAAGTGGCGCGCAGCGGCGCACCGCCAACTCACGCGGGCGTGCCGGGCCTGCCCGCGCTGCGCCGGCGCTTGCCGCCGCCGCCGGGCGCGCCGGCCGCTTCTGCAGCGGCCGCCGCGTCGCCCGCGGCGCCGTCCGCGTCGCACGCGTCGCCCAGCGAGCGCTTGCGCGCGCTGCGGCGCGCCGGCGGCGCGGTCGGCGATGGAGCCGCGCCGCCCGCGCCGCCGCGCGGCGCGCGCTCCCCGCCCTTGCGCTCCTGCTCATTCGCCGCGCCCGGCTGCACCCGCCGCTCCGCCGCGCCGCCGCGGGGGCTGCGCGCCGGCCGCCGCGCGGCCGCGGGCACGGGCGCCGCGCCGCCGCCGGCCCCCGCGCCGCGCCTGCGCCCGCCCGGCGCCGCCTCGTCGTCGCTGCCGGCGCCCGGGCACTCGCCGTTGGCGCTGCTGCTGCGCGCGCGCCGCGACCGCGCGCCGAGCGAGGCGGTCCCGCCCTCGACACAGCCGCTCGAGTGCTGCTCCGCGGGGGCGGCAGGGGCCTGCTGGCGCTCCCGCTCCGTCTGCTCCGTCTGCTGCTGCTGCTGCGCCGCCCGCGCATCCTGCTGCTCCGGCTCCTCGCTGCCCTCCCCCGCCGCGCGCTTGGCGCGCCGGCGGCGCGGCTTCGACGCCGCCGCCGCCGGCGGCACCGCCTGACCGTCGCTGCCCGCGCCCAGCACGAGCTGCAGCCCCGGCAGGCGCCGGCTGACGGGCTCGCCGGCGCCGGCGGCGCCGCCCTCGCCCTCACCCTCGCCCGAGGGCGGCCAGAGGCCGTTGGCGGCCATCACCGCGCGCACGGCGGGCTTGCGCGCGAGCGAGCGCCGCACGGCCACAATCTCGGCCTCGTCCCGGTAGCGGCTGCGCGGCTCGATCGTTGGGATGCGGCTGCCGTACGCCGCCAGCACCGCGAGGTCGCGCGCGTGCACCGCCTGACGCGACGCGGCGCGCGGCGCGGGTCAGGTCAGGTCGGCGGCGGCGGCGCGGGCGCGGCCGCGCACGGCGCGGCGCGCTGCGGGCCTCCACGCGCGCGCGCGCGCGCGGTCGGGACGCCGGAGCCGCCCCCACCTGGCGCAGGTCCTCGTACTGCCCCACATAGAGGTACTTGAGGCCCTGGGCGCACAGGAAGACCTGCGAGCGCGCGGGCGCGGGCGCGCGCGGGCTCGGCGCGCGCCGCGCAGGGCCGCGGCGGCGAGGGCGGCGCGCGCAGGCGCGCGCCGCGCGCACCTGCCACTTGCCCTCGCCGCGCGGCTTGATGCCGGGCAGGTGCGCCCCGAGGCCGGCGCCGCCGGAGGAGGCGGCGGCGGGAGCGCCGCCGGAGGACGCGGCGGCGACGGCAGGCGCCGTGCCGGCGGGCGCCGCGCCGGCGGGCGTCTCGCGGGCGGGCGCCTCCGCCGGCGCCTCCTCGCCCGCGCCGCCGCTGCTGCCGTGGCTGCTGCCGCGCGTGCGGTGGGGGTGGGGGCTGCCCGCGGCGCTGGCGCGGCGGCTGCCCGCGTCGCTGCCGCGCGGCGCGGGCCGGGCCCCGCCCCGGCGGGGCGCCGCCGCCGCGGCGCCGGCGGGGCTGCTGCGCCGCGGCGCGGCGCGCGGCCGGCTGCTGCCGGCGGTCGACGCGGTGGACGCGCGGCGCGGCGCGGGCGCCGCCGCCGACCCCGCGCCGAGCACGGCCTCGGCGACGCACTCCCCGGCTGCGCCGGCAGGGGCGCGGTGCGTGCTGCTGAGCTTGTGGATCGCCAGCGCGGCCACGCGCGTCGCGGCGTCGCAGCCGCCGCGCGCCGCCGGCGCCGCCGGCCCGTGCTCGGCCGCGGCGCCGGCGCGCGGGGCGCTGCTGCGCTCGTGGTCGAGCGCAGCCGCGGCTGGAACAAACGCCGCCGCAGCGGCGGCGGGATCGGCCGCCGCCGGCGCGGCCAGCCACGTCAGGGCGCTGCCCGCGGCCGCAGCGCTGGGCTGCTGCTGCGCGCCGGCGGAGACGGCGGCGGCCGCCGCCGCCGCGGGCCACGCCCCGGGCGCGCGCGGCCCCGGGCTCAGCGCCTCGTCGTCGCCGATTGCCTGCGCCGTCTCCAGCAGCAGCAGCAGGCCGCTGAAGTCGTCTTGCGACCCCGCGGGCTCGCGCAGCGCGCCGCCGCGCCGCGCCGCCGGCTCCAGCGCGCCCGGGTGCACGCCGTAGGTGGAGAGGCCGCTGTGCGCCTCCACGGGCGCCGGAAGGTGTTGTTGCTTGCCCCCCTGCGCAGCCTGGGCCTGGCCGGCGTGCAGCATCGCGACCGCCCCGCGGCCCCGGTCTGCGCTGGCTCTCTGGCGCGCTGTCGTGTGGCTTAAGCTACGCAAGCTCCAGCGGCTGACCGGCCACGACGGCCCTGCGTGCGCCAGGCGCCCGGGCCGCGGGCTGTTGCCGCCGTTGCGGACCGCCCCGCCCGGTCCAGAGCACCGCGGTGATCTCTAGAGTTGTCACAGGGCAGCGGAGGGGCGGGCGATCGAGGTCGTCGGGCGGGCGGGGAGCGGTCAAGGCAGCGGTCGGGGCGGGCCCGGGGACCGCAAAAAACTGCCGGCGTCTCGCGCACCTCTCCCTCCGCGCCGCGCGAGTGGCGCGAGTGGGGGCCAAGCTGGCCCAGTGCGGTCACAAAGCTGCTGGTACGGTGCCGCCGCGGCCGGGGAGTGCGGCGCGCGAGCAGCAGCAGCGCGGGCGGTCAACGCAGCCCCCGGCGCAGCGTGGGAGCGGATCGGCGCCGCTCCGACGAGCGCAGCGCGGGTGCGGCCGTGACGGGCGCTGGGTGCTTCGATGCGCCGCGAGCGCCCGCGCCGCCCGCCGCTCAGCGCGCGGCGCTGTCCAGGCGCGCCCGGCCGCCGCCGCCGCCGCCGCCGCCGCCGCCGCCGCCGCCGCCGCCGCCGCCCTCGCCCTCGCCCTCGCCCTCGCCCTCGCCCTCGCCCTCGCCCTCGCCCTCGCCCTCGCCCTCGCCCTCGCCCTCGCCCTCGCCCTCGCCCTCGCCCTCGCCCTCGCCCTCGCCCTCGCCCTCGCCCTCGCCCTCGCCCTCGCCCTCGCCCTCGCCCTCGCCCTCGCCCTCGCCCTCGCCCTCGCCCTCGCCCTCGCCCTCGCCCTCGCCCTCGCCCTCGCCCTCGCCCTCGCCCTCGCCCTCGCCCTCGCCCTCGCCCTCGCCCTCGCCCTCGCCCTCGCCCTCGCCCTCGCCCTCGCCCTCGCCCTCGCCCTCGCCCTCGCCCTCGCCCTCGCCCTCGCCCTCGCCCTCGCCCTCGCCCTCGCCCTCGCCCTCGCCCTCGCCCTCGCCCTCGCCCTCGCCCTCGCCCTCGCCCTCGCCCTCGCCCTCGCCCTCGCCCTCGCCCTCGCCCTCGCCCTCGCCCTCGCCCTCGCCCTCGCCCTCGCCCTCGCCCTCGCCCTCGCCCTCGCCCTCGCCCTCGCCCTCGCCCTCGCCCTCGCCCTCGCCCTCGCCCTCGCCGCGCTCGCTCGCCACCGCCGCGGCGAGCGCGGCCACGTACGCGTGCTGCAGCCAGAGCATCAGCGACCAAAACCCCAGCAGGTAGAGTTTTGGACGCTGATGCTCTGGCTGCAGCACGCGTACGTGGCGTACGCGTACGTGGCGTACGCGTGCTGCAGCCAGAGCACCACGATGCTCTGGCTGCAGCACGCGTACGTGGCCGCTGATCAGCGACCAAAACCCCAGCATCAGGGTCCAAAACTGCACCTGCTCGCTCAGCAGCGCCGCTGCCGCTGCGGCCTGCTCGCTCAGCTGGGCGGCGCGCTGCGCGCTGTTGCGGCGGCGCGTTGCCGCAGCGGCAGCTCCCACGGCCCGCCTCTGCTCTGTGATCGAACGCGCAACCAGGTGCGCCGGCAGCGGCTCGCCCGGGTGCTGCGGGCGCGCGGCGCGCGGCGCGGCGCGGCAGGGCTCGGCGCCGACCGCCGGCGGCAGCGGCGTGGCCGCCGCGCGCGCGCGCAGGGCGCAGCTCACGCTGGCGGCGTAGGCAGCGGCCAGCTTGGGCTCGAGGTCGCGGTACCACCGCCTGGACACAGCGTCCACGGTCCTGTCGCGGCGGCGGGGTTGAAGCGACAGGGCCGAGGGCAGCGTGTTGACAGCAGCCGCGGGCGCAAGAAGCCGCGGGGCGCGAGCGCAGCGGCGGCGGCGCCCACCTGTTGGCGAGGCCGGGCGGCAGGCCCTTGAGCGCGAGCGCGGTCACGGTCATGGACGAGCCGGCGCCGTACTCGCCGTGCTCAACGTCTGAGCGCGAGAGGCAGCGACGAGAGCGCAGCGCGCTCAGCGGCGGCGACGGGGCGGCGCCGCCCGGCCCGCTCGCACGCGACGCGCGGCGCGCGGCGCGCGGCCCGGTGCTCACTCTCGGCCGTGAGCGGCGTGAGCAGCTGCTTGGCGGCGAGCATGGCCTCCTGGCCGAAGCCGGCCAGGTCGTACAGGCTGCCCAGGCCGGGCAGGTAGCTGGCCACGCTCGCGCTGCTCAGCAGCGCCGGGGGCACGCCGCAGACCAGGCGCCCGTCGCCCGCGCGCTTGGACGCGCAGAGCGCGAGGTAGCCGCAGTAGGCCGCGGGCATGTCCCGCCACAGGCGTCGGCGCTGCGGCGGCCGCACGCGCGTGCAGCACGCGCGCGCGCCGCGCGCGCCGCCGCGCGTCGCTGCCGCGGCTGGCACGGCCCCGCCGCACCGCCCCCGCGCACCAGGCCTGGTGCCTGGTGCCCTAGGGCCTTGGGGCCGCCGTTCTCGCCGCGCACTTCGACTTCGAGGGGTCCAGGCGCGCGACGACCGTGGCGGTCTTGAGCTGCGCGACCTGCTGCGACTGCAGCTGCGCGAGCCCCGCTGGCCCTGAGCAGCTGTTCGTGCCCTGGCTGGCCTGGCTGGCCTGGCTGGCCTCCGCCAGGGCCAGGCACGCGTGCTCGAGCGCGGTGTCGAGCACGCGGAGCGACTGGCCAGTCGCTCCGCGTGCTCGACATCGCGCTCGAGCACAAGCAGCGCGAGGACGCCGTGCACGCAGCGGCGACGCCGGAGGGGCGGGCGTCATGACGGGGAGGCGGGGGAGGCCGCCGGCGGCGGCGGCGGCCCGCGGTGCAGCGCGGCCGGCGGCGGCGCAGGCGCTTGAACAGCGGCTGGCTTCTCCGGGGCGGCCGTGGGGAGGGGATGGCGACGCAGGGCTCTTGGTCCGCCCCACGCCGGCCCCGCGGCAGCGGCGGGCGCGCCGCGCTGCGTCGAGCGCGCGAAGCAGCGGCGGCGCCGCCGCCGAGCGGCGCCCCGGCGCGCCAGCGCACCTTTGAGCCTCGACGCGGGGCCGGGCGCGTGCCCAAACGATCGGCAGGCGGCTGTGCGGCGGCTCGACGAGGCTCAAAGGTGGCGGCGGAAAGCGGAAGTGATCGCACCGGCCGCGACGGCGCTCGTGCGCCCTAGGAGCGCGCCTGGTTGCGCGGAGTGCTCCTCCAAAGCGCGATCGACGCCGGGCTGCGCGGCGGTGCTGCAAGGGCGGGTGCGTCTGCCAAACCGCAGCCCGCGCCGCGCCGGCCGCGCAGCGCCGGCACGCCCGCACGGGCCCAGCAGCAGCAGCAGCCCGCAAAATCCAGCCCCTTCGACGTCCCACGGAGCGCTGGGCGCGTCTTACACGGCGCGCAGCTGCCGCCCGGCCCGGCGGCGCGGCAACTCAATGCCCCGCCAGACTCGCCTCCCGCCGCCTACAATCCAGGCTCCCAGACACCCTGATCATGCCAGGCTGGCGCGCAGCGGCGTGACCGCCTTGCGCCGGTGGCTGCCCGTGCTGCGCATGCTGTGGTCGCTGTCGTTGCCGTCGCCGATGCCGTCCGCGCCGCCGCGCCCGCCGCCGGCCGTCGGCGGCGTGGCGCTCGCGCTCGCGGCGCCGCCGCCGGAGCGCGCGCGGCGGCGCCCGCGGCCGCGGCCGCCGCGCGCGGGCGTGGCCGACGCAGCGTGGCCGGCGCCTGCGGCGGGCGCGCCGTCCCAGGAGCGGCTGCGCCGCGCAGCAGCAGGCCGCGCTGCCGCCGAGCCGCCCGCGGCGCCCGCGGCGCCCGCGGCGCCCGCGGCGTCGCTCAGCGCGCTGCCGCCGCCGCGGCCGCCGCCGAGCCCCGCCGAGTGCGCCTCGCCGAGCGGTGCCGCTGGGTGCGGGGCGTGGCCGTCGCCCAGCGGCGGCAGAAGGTGGTGTCCGTGGCCGCCGCCGCCGCCGCCGCCGCCGCCGCCGAGGGCGGGCAGCTGGTGGTGGTGGCCCAGGTGCGCGGCCGCGGCCGCGGCCACCGCGGCGCCCGGCGGCAGCGGCGGCGTGGTCGCCCTGCCGGCGCCGCTGCCCGGCATCGCCGGGTGGCGGGCCGAGCGCGCCGGCGCGCCAGGCAGGCCCGCCGCGGCGAGAGGCTCCGGCACCGCCTGCGCCTGCGCCTGCGCCTGCGCCGGAGCGCTGTGCGGGCGCGACGTGCCGGCAGCGGCGTCGGCAGGCGCGGCGCCGGCGCCCGTGGCCGCGGTGTCGCCCTCCGCGGCTGCCGCCGCCGCCTCGGCCTGCGCGCCCGGCGGCCGCCGGCTGGTGGGGGTGGGCGCGCCGCCGCGGCTGGGCGGGCCCCCCTGCTTCTGGGAGCAGCTGTCCGAGAGGTCGCCTGCCCTGATGCCATCCTCGTCGCCCGGCAGGCCCGCCAGGCCGTCCGCCGCCGGCGCCGGCTGCGGCGCGCCCGGGGCGGCGCCCGCTGCCACGGCGGCGAGCTGCTGCTGCTGCGCCAGGTCGCCCGCCGCCGGCACGAGCCTCACGTCCGAGCCCTCCAGCCGCAGGTGGTGCCGCGAGCCGCGCCGCACGCGCACGCCCCAGGGCGGCAGCACCACCTCGGGGCGCGCCACGCCGTCGCAGGCGCCGATCGCGATCGGCGCCTGCGCGCCGATCGGCGCGCCGGCGCCGCCGCTGGCCGCGGCAGCACCGCGCCGCCTGCGGCCCGCGCCACGGCCGCGGCCGCCGGCGCCGCCGCCCGGGGCGTCACCAGGGCCAGTCCCAAACGTCGGGCTGGCCGCAGCCGTCCCAAACCCCGGCGGGTGCGGCGAGCGAGGCTGCGGGAGGGGCGCCGCCAGCCCCGCCCGCCCGCCAAACCCCGCCACGCCATCGCCCGCGACGTCAAGCGCCGCCCAGAGCCAGGCCGCTCCGGGCGCGCCGTCCGCGCCGGCGGGGGCTGGCAGGAGCTGCCCGCCGCCGTCGGAGCTGCCGCGCTTGCCCCAGCCGCCGCCGCCGCCGCCGTTGCTGGAGCGCCGCCCGCCCGGCGGCGCGGCCGGCACGAGCAGCGGCGCGGCGCCATGGCCGGGGCCGGCGCCGCGGGCGCCCAGCTCGAGGAGCGCGCGCTCCAGCTCGGCCTGCGCCGCAGCGGCCCCGCCCAGGTGCTGCGGCACGCTCGGCAGCGCGCCGAGCGCCGGCGGCTGGCCCACGAACAGGCTCGGCGGGGGCGCCGGCTGGCCCGCAAACGCGGGCGGGCCGCGCCCTGCCGCCGCCGCCACCGCGCCTGCGGCGAGGCCCGCGGCGACCGCCGCGCTGTAAAACTCGCGGACCGCCTCCTCACTGGTGGCGGGCCGCGCCGGCGAGGCCGGCGCGGCCAGGCCGCAGAGGCCGCCGGCGCCGAGGCCCGCGCCAAGACCAAGACCGAGACCGAGCCCCACGCTGGGCGCCGGCAGCGGCGGCGTGCACGTGGCGAGCCGGCTGTGCTGGTAGTCGGCGGCCGCCGCGGCGGGCGCGCGGCCGGGGCCGGGGCCGTCCAGGCACGCCGCCCAGGGCCCTCCGACCGGGCGCTGCGCAAAGCCGGGCTCCTCTGCCGCCGGCGGCACTGCCGCCGCAAACAGTTCGGCCGCGGCCCAGCCCTCCAGGCCCGGGCCCGCGGCGGCGGCGGCCTCGGCCGCGGCGGCCGCCTGGACGCCCGCCACCGCCTCGGCCTCGTCCGGCGGCTCGCCGCCGCCCGGCCGCTCGGGCGCCGCGTCGACGCCCAGCCGGCTGCGCTTGCGCGCGCCGCCGCGCGACGCCGCGCGGCGCCGGGCGCCGCGGCCTGGCGCCGGGCTGTCGGCCGCCGCGCCCTGGTCCGCCTGCTCCGCCTCTGCGTCCATGGCCTCGGCCTCCTCGGACGCCGCCGCGGCCACCACGGCCAGCGCCTCGAGCGCGGCGCCGCCGCTGCCGAAGCCAGCCGCGCCGGCCGCCGCGCGCTCGCGCAGCCCGCCGGCGCCGGCGACGCGCGGCGCGGCGGTGCGCTGGCGCGAGCCGGAGCGCTTGCGGGCGGCGCCGCCTCGGCGGGGCTGGTCGTCGTCGTCGCTGCTGACCCCGGTGTCGCCCCCGGCGCCGGCAAGACCCTCCGACTCGCTGCTGGGCTCGCCGCCGCCGCCGCCGCGCCGGGCGCGGCCCCGCCCGGCGCCGCCCTTGGCGGCGCGGCGCGCGCCGCTGCTGGGCCTGCTGCGCGCGCGCGCCTTCTTGGGGGGCTGCTGCGCCTGCTCCTCCCCGCCCTCGTCGCCGCCCTGCTGAAGCTGCTGCTGCAGCCCCAGCGCCGCGCCGCCGCCCGCGCGTGGCGCGGCCGCCGCGGCGCCGCGCTTGGCCCGCTGCCCGGCGACGCGCCGACGCTGACCTGGCCGCGGAAGAGCTCCGCCACCTCCCGGCTGACCCGGGCCAGGCTGACCTCCTGCTGCTGCTCCTCCTCCGGCTGCTCCTGACCCGCCGGCTCCCGCTTCACCTGCGCGGCCGGTGCGCTCGCGGCGGCGCCCGTGGCAGCGGCGGGCGCCTCGCCCTTGCCGCCGCGGGCCCTGCCGCCGCCGCCGCCGCCGCCGCCGCCGCCGCCGCCGCCGCTCGCGCTGCCCGAGCGGCGGCCGCCGCTCGCGCCGCCGCCGCTAGGCGCGGCGCGGCCGCCGGGGCGGGGCACGTACACCTCCTGGTGCTTCACCGCGGCGACGTGGCGCGCAAAGTCCGCCGGGTGCTCGTGCTCATACTTGCAGCTGTGCCGCGCGGGGCAGGCGGCCAGGGTGGCGGCGACGGCGGCGGCGGGCGTCGCACGCGCCGGCGGCGCGCGCGCAGGGCTCGGGGCGCGGCGGCGGCGCGGCCCCGGGCGGCTCACCGGATCGAGCAGAAGCGGCTGCCGGCGTCCATGAGCTGGCGCTGGTCCACGACGCACCTGCGCGCGGCGTCGGCGGCGGCATGGCCTGAGCTGCGCGCCCCCGCCCCGCAGGAGGCGCCTCGCATGCTGGCGCGCGCCGCTGAGGCACCGCGCGCGCGCGGCGCGCCCCGCCCCGCGGTCACCTGCTGGGCATGACGACGCCCTTGGGCGGGCGCGGCTGCGGGCGGGGGCGCAGGAAGAGCACCTGCGCGCCGTTGATGACGTACGGCTGCACGCCTGGGAGAGAGAGCGGCGGCGGACGACGCGCGGCGGCGCGCACGGCAGAGGCGGACGCGCGTCAGGGCGTGCGCGCGGCGCGCGGCGGGCACAGAGCGCGCGCCTGCCGCTGCAGGCGCCCGCGCGGCCGCGGCGTGTGGGGTTTAGGGCGCCGCGCCGCACCCCTGACGTCGAGCAGCGCCTGGGCCTGGTCGGCCTTGAGCACCTCATGGTAGGTGGACCGGCGCACCTGGGCGCGCGTGAGTGTGTGCGCGCGTGGGTGTGTGATGGGTGAGTTGTGCACGGCGCGAGGGCGAGCAGGGTGGGCGTGTGGGCTGCGCATGCCGGGGCTGACGCTGCGCGCGCGCCGGCCGCGGCGGCGCGCCGCGCGCGCGCGCCTGCACGACGCGGTGGCCCGCGCGGCCCGGCGCCGCCGAGCACTGCTGGCACATCGCGCCGGCCGCGGGGTCCTGGGGCGGCGGCGGTGGCGGAGGCCGACGTCAGCGGCGCCAGGCCGCCGCACGCGCGCGCGACGGGGCAAACGCTGCGGCGGCGTCAGCCCAGGCGGGCCGCGCGCAGCGCCGTGGGCGACCCCCGCCGCACCTGCAGGTCGAAGAATGTGGCCGTGCAGTCGCGCCCTGGCGGCGCAGCGGCGGCGGCAGCATGAGCGCGGGCGCAGCGCGGCGCCCGCGGGCGCTAGCGCCGCGCCGCGCCGCGCTCAGCGGGCAGGGAGCCTCGGCGGCGCGCCGCGCACCCGCGTGGCCGCTGCAGTGCGTGCAGGGCTTGAAGAAGCCCCGCGTCGTGGTCAGGTGGTACAGCCAGCGCAGCTTGCCCCGCAGCGCCAGCAGCGGCGCGCCGGCGGCCTCGCCTGCCTCGTCGCCCTCGGCGCCGGCGCCGTCCTCCTGCGCGCCGTCGCCCGCCGCCTCCTCGTGCGCGCTGCCGCCCGCCACCGCCGCAGCCGCCGCCGCCGCGGCGCCGGGGTCGTCGTCGTCCTGCTCTGCCGCCGGCAGCTGCGCGGCCGGCGGTGCGGCGCGCCTGCGGTTGCGGCCGCGGCTGCGGCCGCGCCCGGCGGCGCCCTCGGCTGCCGGCGCGTCGGCCGGCGCCGCCTGGCCGCCCCCGGGCGCGGCGGTCGCGCCCTGCTCGGCGCTGCTCGCCTGCGGCGCGCGCTGCTGCGCCGCGCCAGCGCGGCCCCACTGCTCGCCCTTGCGCCCGCCGCTGCCGCCCTTCTCCGGCGTGTCCGTGCTGGGGCTGGCCTTGCCCCCGCCGCTGCCGCGCGCCGCGCCGCCGGGCTCGCGGCCGCCCGCGGCGCCGCGCGGCGCCACCGGCGAGCCCGGCGGCGGCCCGGCGCGCTCGGGGCGCGGCGCCGCGCCGGCCGGGTGGTCCTCCAGCTTGAGCGTTGGCTCCAGCTTGACGCCGGCGGGCGCGCCCGCGGGCTCATCGGTCTCGCCAGCGAGCGCGCCTGGCACCGCGCTGCGCGGCGCCTCGTCGCCCGGCGCCGGCTGCCCCGGCGGCGCCTGCGCCGGCCGGTGGAAGGCGCTGCCGGGGCTGCCGCCCAGGGAGCCGTGCGAGGCGGCGCTGCAGCGGCCGCTGCGCGGCGCCGCCGCGTCGCCGTTGCTGCCGGGCACGCCGGCGGGGGCCGGCACGAACAGCGGCAGCGCGGGCTGCGCGGCCCCTGCGGCAACGGCCGATGCGACGGCCGCCACAGCCGCCGCGGCCGCCGCGGCCGCCTGGCACCCCGGGCGCCGGTCAAGGTCGGTCCCCGGGCCGCCCGGCGGCGCCAGCTCAGGCGGCGCCGCGGCCGGGTGCGCCAGCAGCGCAGCGTGGGTGGGCGAGTCGGGGCGGTCTGCCCAGAAGTGGCTCGGGCTGCGCTCCGGCTCCATGGCGGCCGGCAGCGCCGCGAGCGCGTGCCCCAGCTGCAGCTGCCCCGCCGCCGCGGCGGGCGCCGCGGCGGGCGCCGGGCCGCCGCCGCCGGCGACCGGCAGCGCCAGCGCGCCGAGCAGGCCGGCGCGCGCCGCGGCCGCCGCGTGGGGCGTGGGCTTGAGCAGCGCCACGACCCCAGCTAGAGAGCCGCCCAGCAGCGGCGCAAGGCCGCCGCCTGCGCCGCCCGCCGGCGCGAGCGCCGCGCCCGGCAGCGGGTGCGTCGGCGTGAGCATTGGCAGCAGGCCGCCGCCGCCGGTGGCGCCGCGCACGGGGGAGGCGGCGGGGTGGTCGCGCTGCAGCGCGCCCTGCAGCAGGCCCTCCATGCTGGCGCTGAGCGGCGCCGGCGGGCGCGCGTGCGGCCCCGCCAGCCCGCCCGCCGCGCCCAGGCCCGGCGGCAGGGCCGCGGGTGGCGCGCCGGGCGACAGCAGGCCGCCGTGCAGCGCGGCGCCTGGCGGCGGGGCGCGGCGACGGCCGGCGGCGGCGGCGGGTCGTGGGTGGTGATTGTGTGCGCGCGCGTGCAGACGCGCGAGCAGCAGAGCACGCGCGCGCGCGCGCGCCCCTGCGCAGCATGCGCACCTGCCGCGCCCTCGTTCGCCGTCGCGGCGGGCGGCAGCGCGAACGCCGGCGGCAGCGCCAGGTGCTGGTCGTCCATCAGCGCGAAGTCGGGCAGCGGGCTGGGGAAGCCGCCCACGGCCAGCGCCGGCGCCGGCGCGCGCGCAGCCGCGCCAGGCTGCGCGGCGCCGTCGTCGCCCGCGCCGTCCGCGGCGCCGCCGCGCCGCTCCAGCGGCAGGTATGTCGTGGGGAACATGGAGCGCCGCGACCGGGCCGGCGATCGGGCCGCGGCGGCGGGCGTGCGGCGCGCGGCGCCGCTCGCGCCGCTCGCGCCCGCTCGCGCCGCCGATCCCGCGCCCGCGCCGCCCGCCGCGCGGCGCGTGGAGGCGTACGGCGATGCGGTGGCTCGCGTGGGCTGGGCGCCGGGGCGCGCGCTGCCCCGCGCGTTCGAGCTGGAGGTCGCGCCGATGCGCGACGCGCCGCGTGGCCGCGTGGCCGCGCGCGCCGCTGCGTGGGCGCGGAGTGCGGTGGTGGAACCGGCAACGAGCGGCGTCGACTTGCCGAGCGGCCGCGCGGCGCGCACGAAAAACCGCCGCCGCGCTCGAAAAGCGCCGAGCGCGAATCGTCCACGCACGCAGGCAGCACACGCGTTCATGCAGGCTTCCCCCAGCTGGCTATGATCAGGCAGCAGACGAAATCCGGTGCCCACGCGCCGCGCGGGCGCGCGCGGGTCGTCTCGCGCGCGCGCGTGCGCGCGCGGCGCGCGTCCGAAAAGAAATCCCTGCAGGCCTGGCCCCATTCCTGCCACCCTGGCCCCCAGGCCTGGCCCCAGAGCTCAGCAGGCGCAGGCGGCGCCCGCGGCGCAGCCAAAGTCCTGCGCAAAGTAGAGGCGGCCCGCGCCGTCGCGCGCCACGCCGGTGCCGACCGAGTTGAGCTTGCAGTTCATGATGTTGGCGCGATGCCCGGCGGAGCACATCCAGTCGAGCGTCACCGCGCGCGCGCTGCCCTGGCCGCCGGCCACGTTCTCGGCCTGCGGGAAGCCGGTGAAGCCGGCGTCGGCGATGCGCGAGGCAAAGTCCGAGCCGTCGGCGCCGTCGTGCGTGACGCGGCGCATGCTGTGCGCGCGCAGGGGCGGCGGTGGCGCGGCGCGGCGGCATCAGCCCACGCGGCGGTGCGTGCCGTCGTCCCGCCCAGCGCGCGGGCACGCGCGGGCGTGCGCGGCGCGGCGACCGACCTGGCCATGCCGTCGGCCTGGCGCTGCGCCGCGGCCCGCAGCTCGCGGCTCGCCCGCAGCGGCGGGCGGCGCGGGCTCGCCACGTCGGCGAGCCAGGCGGACGCGTCGCAGGGATAAATGTCGGTGAACGCGCGGGGGTCGACGCGAACGGCGTTGATGCAGAGCAGCACAGCCTCGGGCGAGGACTCGGCCGCGCTGCACGCGGCCTCGCCGCCCGGCGCGGGCGCGGGCGCGGGCGTGGCGGGCGCGGGCACGGCGGGCGTCGGCGCGGCCGGGGCGGCCGCCGGGCCAGCCGGGGCAGGGTCGGACGCCGCGGCCGGCTGCGCGGGCGCGGGCGGGTCTGCGGGGCGGCAGAGCGGCGGCGAGGGAGGGGCAGCGTTGGCGCGCGCGCGTGCGCGGCGCTGACCGCTTCACTCTGGCGGCCTTGCGCCGCAGCCGCGCACCCGCGGGCGACGACGGCTGGCCGGCCGGCGGCGGCGGGACGGGCAGGCCCTGCAGGGCCACCGAGCGCTGCAGCGCTAGCGCTGGCAGGTTGCCGGCGAGGTCGGCGAACTTGGGGAGGTCAATCTCCGGCAGGCCGGCCGCGAGGCGGTCGCGCAGCGCCTCGGCGTCGCGCAGGGCCGTGGCCGCCGCGGGCGAGTCCTCCGGCACGGCAGGCGCGGGCGGCGGGGGCGCCGGCGCGCGGCGGCGCGGCGCGCCCGCGGCGCTCGGCGCGACGACGATGGGCACGGGCCAGAGCACCGGCGTCGGCGCGCCCGGCAGCAGGTCCGCCAGGGCGCGCCTGAAGGGCGGCGGCGCCGCTAGAGCGGGCGCGGCGCGCGCCGCGCCGGCCTGCAGCGGGACCGGGGCGGCGCGCGCGTGGGCGCGGCGGGGCCGCAAGAGCACCGTGCGCGCCTCCGCGCGCGAGGGCGGGCGCTGGGCGGCGCGGCGCGACGGCGCGGGCCGGTCAATGCCCGCTGCGCACGCGCCGCGCCGCTCCACGCCGCGGGCATCCCGGCTCACCACAAACAGCGTCACAAGAAGCATCAGTGCGGCCTTCATGGTGGGAGAAGCTCGGAGGTTGTCGGAGCACTCGGGGGCTAGGCGCGAGCGCTCGGCGCCGCCTGCTGCTCCGTCGCTCGCTGGGCGCGCCGCAGGGCGGGATGGCTGGTCCGATGGCGAGCGCCCTCATGCAATGCGCGCCAGGGCCGCGCCGGCACACGCGTTTTCCCATTTCGCGCTCGGCAGTTCGACGGACGCGGCAGGCGGCCGGGCGGCGCGACGGCGGCGCTGACGGCGGCGTGCTGCACAGCAGCTCAGAGCCAGTCGTTGTCCCCTGAAAGCGCAGCCGCAGCCGCCCCCGCACCACCGGCCGGCGCCGCCGCGCCCAACCGACTCGCGCGTTTGAAGAAATGCGCGCCCCCGTGCTGCTCGCGGCGCTGCTGGCGGCCGGCGCCGCGGCGCAGGGCCCCAGGGCGCGTCGTGCGCGGCGGGCGCCTGCGCCGACGCCGCAGCGCCGCCCGCCCCGGCGGCCGCGAGCCCGCTGCACGCCAGCGACGCCTTCCTGGACGACCCCGTGCTGCAGCAGTCCCTGATCCAGGTGCGGAGGCCATCGGGTGCAACGCGCCCGCGCCGCGCGCAGCCTTGGCTCGCAACCGCCGCCAACCGCCAGTCTCGCGCGCGCGCGGGCTGGTCGGCGCGCGGGCTGGTCGGCGCCCGCCGCCGACCGCCGCTCCCCGCCGCCCGCCGCAGTACCTGGACGACACCCAGCCCACCAACGAGCTGGGCGTGGTGCTGGTGCCCGCGCCGGAGTCGCTCTTCGCGAAGCTCCGGTCCGCGCTGGCCGGCCTCGGCGCGCCGTCGGCCAACCCCGGGCGCTTTGAGCAGCTCTCGGCCGCCGCGTTTGCGGGCGGCCGCGGCGCGCTGCCGGGCAAGGTCGTGGTGGACGGGCACAAGGGCTGCCACCGGGACTTTGAGGTCGACAGGCGCGCCGCCGCCGCCGCCGCGCCGGCCGGGCGCCGCGTCGGTCGGGCGCCGCCGCCCGCCGCGCGGGAGACGCGCTGCCGCCCGGCGCGCTGGCCAGCAAGGCCGCGCAACTACTGGCGCCAGCTCTCCGCGCTGCCCGTCCGTCCGCGCGCGCCGACCGTGACCCCGCTCCCCGCCGCCCCCCTGCAGCGGCTTTGGCGTGGCCAACGTGCTCGGCCCCACCGCCGGCCGCGTGGGCATCCTCTACCTCAGCGGCGAGGGCGAGTTCGTGCTGCGCGACGAGGCGACCGGCGCGGAGGCGCGCGAGGCGGTGCGGCCGCCGCATGCGCGCGCGCGCGCGCGCGCCGCCGTCGGGGGCCTGCCGCTCCGCGCGCCGCGCCCCGCGCGGCGCCGAGCCGCCGCCGGCGCCGCGCGCCGCCACAGATCCGGCCCGGCCGCTTCCTGTCGTGGGCCAACACCGGCAACGCGCACTGCGTCGTCACCGACAGCGCCGCGCCGCGCCGCTTCATCGGGCCGTTTGTGCTGGACGCGGCCAAGGCGG
The DNA here is from genome assembly GCA_014905635.1 of Scenedesmus sp. PABB004. NCBI lineage: Eukaryota > Viridiplantae > Chlorophyta > Chlorophyceae > Sphaeropleales > Scenedesmaceae > Scenedesmus > Scenedesmus sp. PABB004. Next base: position 140,048 of record JABVCE010000016.1, read on the forward strand.
GCCTCATCCCCGTGGTGGACATCCTGGTGCGGCGGCGCCGCGGCAGCACCGGGGGCGGGTGCACTACACGCGCGGGGTTCAAGAGTTAAGGGTTTGACGGGACACGCCTGCCCTCTCCCGGGTGCTGGGAGGGTGGGCGCTGGCTGAGACTCGCGCCCGCCGCCGCCCGCCGCCGCCCGCCGCCGGCGCAGCTGCCCGGCCCCACGGTGACGCCGTGCAGCGCGGCGGGTGCATGCGCCGGCAACGCGACGTGCGTCGACGGGCTCTGCTGCACGCGCGCGGGCGAGCCCTTGACCCCGCTCATGTGCTGCCCCGGCGCGCTGCGCTTCGACCCTGTGGGAAAGTGTTGCTACCCTATCGGCGCCGCCGCGTCCAGCGCGAGCCAGTGTTGCACCGGCAAGATGGTGGAGAATACCTGCGCCCCGCCCACCCAAGTCTGTGTCTCTGTCTCTGTCTCTGTCTGCGCGCGCGCGGGCGGGCGGGAGACAGAAAGACAGGCGGCAGCGCCCCGCCGGCGCCCGCGGCCGCTGACGCCGCCCCGCCGCCCCGCCCCGCGCCGCCGTGCGCCGGCGCGCGCGCGCAGCCGCGCTGCATGTCTGCGTGCAAGAACGACGCGCACGACTACGCGGCCTGGGCGCGCGGCCGCTGCCGCTCGGGCACGTGCGAGGAGTTTGCCGCCGCCGCCGAGCACAACTACCTGGCCTTTTGTGCCGCCGCGGGCCTGCCCAAGAAATGCTGAGCCTGCCGCGCAGGGGGCGCCGACGGGCGGGCGGGCAGGGCCGTCCGCCGCCGACGCGCTGAGCCTGCGGACCGGCCAGGCGCGGCGCGAGCGAACGTTCCTCCACCGCACCTGGAGTTGGTGTTGATTAAAATTTCAGCGAGAACCCAGCGCTGACAAGAAGAACCCTGTTGTGCTGGGTGCACTGAACACTCGGCTGGCCCGTGTTGCACACTTGACCTGGCGCCCAGGCGGGCCGCACGGGGCACGCGCATCCCTGCATCGGAGGCGCGGCGATTGCTGGCCCAAGAGCGAGCGAGGGTTACGGTCGACCCCCGCCGCCGCGCCCGCCGCCCCCGGCCAGCAGCGGCGCGAGGGCCACGCTCAGCGCAGCGACACTGAAGCCGATGCCCAGGCCAGCGATCGCCAGCGGCAGCGCGCACTCGAGCACCGCCTCGGCCGCGCCGCCGCCGGCCCCCGCCGCCGCGCGCGTCAGCAGCGGCGCCTCGAGCGCGCCGCCCTCCTCCGCGACCGCCTGCAGCGCCGCCTTGCGCGCGCGCCGCCGCTGCGCATACATCTGGAGCTGGATGTAAACCGGGATGACATAACACACCTGCGCACACACGCAGGCACACATGCGGCGCGGCGGCGGCGGCGCTTGCCGACAGCCAGGCCCCGCGCGGCGGGCGTGCGGGCACACGCGCCGCCCCGCCGGCGCGCGCACCAGGCAGACGGCCGTCGCGCCGACGACGGCGTAGATCTTCTCAGCCTGGTCCGGCACCAGCAGCGCGACCGTGAGGCTGCTGCCGACCGTCAGCGCCGTCCACGCGACCTGAACGCGCGCCGCAGCGCCCGGGGCGGCGCGCGCTCAGCCGGCGCGCAGCGCGCCGCAGCGCCGCCGACTGCGCCGCCGCGCCGCCGCGCCTGGCGCCGCCAGGTGAAGGGCGCGCCCTCGCCAAAGACCATGAGGTCGAGGCTCGCGCGCAGCGCAAACTGCGGCGCCCGCCGCGCCGGTCGGCCGCGTCGGTCGTGCCGGGACGCGCGCGCGGCCCGGCCCGCGCCACGCGCGCCGCGCGCGCCGCGCGTGCTGCGCGTGCCGCGCGTGCTGCGCGTGCTGTGGCGCCCGCACGCCCCGCGGCCGCGCCTGCGTGGTGGTCATGCCGAGTGCGAGGTACAGGAGCATGAGCCCGTACAGCACCGCGGTCGCGGGCGCGCCGGACACGAGGGCGTTGGTCATGATGTTGCCGGCGGTGGCGCGGCCAAACAGCGACGCGCCCGTCACGCCCATGGCCGCGTACACGCACAGCGCGACGCCTGGCACGGTGCGGGGCGTCGGGGTGCAGTCGGCGTGCAGGGCGTGCGCGGGCGGGGCAGCGCGCGGGCGCGCGGGCGGGCGGGCGGCGGGCGGGCGCGCGGGGCGCCGCCGCACCGTAGAGCGTCGTGGTGACCGCGCGCTCCATCACGCGCACGCCGGCGGGGCCCTCGGGCATCTCCCGCAGCAGCGGCATCATCATCGGCTACGCGGCGCGGTCGGCGGCGCGGCGGGGCGGGGTCGGCAGCGCGGCGCAGCGCGGTCGGCGGCGCGACGCGGCGTGGTCGGCGGCGCGGCTGAGGCCTCGCCGCCTCGCCGCCTAGCACAAAGAGGGGTTAATACAGCCTAGATCAGAGAGGCCCCATCAAACCACAGGCCCACCTGCATGTAGAAGGCGTAGCCGACGATGGAGAAGGCCTCGGGCAGGTGCCCGTCCACGCGCAGGCTCCACAGCGGCAGCTCGCCGCTCGCGATCGCTGGGAATCCCTGCCGCGCCGCCTCGGCGCCGAGCAGGGCGATCAGCGCCACCACCAGCACCACGCCCGCGGCCGCGGCGCGCTCGAGCTGCGCGCGCGACGGCGGCGGCGGCGGCGGCGGCGCGGCGGCGGCTGGGCACGCGCGCGCGCCATCCGCCCGCGCCAGGCGCTCCGGCGCCCGCGCCGGGTGCGCACCTCGCGCATGTGGCGCTTGAGGCAGAGCGGAAAGAGCACGCCCAGCGCAACCGCCGACATGCAGGTGCGGCCCGTGAGCCACGGCGGCGCGGCGCCGCCGCGGGCCTCCGCGAGGCGCGCCGCGAGCATGCCGCCGACGTCGGAGATGAGCGCGAGCCCCCCGCACATCGTGCCCCATAGCAGCGCGACGAGGCTGGCCTGCGTGAAGGCCTGCGCGGCGGCGGCGTGTGCCGGCGTGGCGCGCCGGGCGCTGTCGCCGGGGCGCGCAGCGGGCGCACGGCGCCAGCGTGCCGGCGCGGCGCAGCCGCCCGGGCGCGGCGCCCCTGGCCGGCCGGCGCGCACCTTCCAGCGCGGCCCGCCCGCCCACTCCGCGAGCGACTCGTACGTCGGCTTGCCGGTCGCGGCCGCGGCGCGGATGAGCATGCATGAGGTGGACGCGTTGGCCCACGCGACCTGCACGTGCGGGCAGGGCGCGGCGCGCTGGGCGCGCTGGGCGCGCTGGGCGCGCTGGGCGCGCCGCGCGGCCGCGACGCGCGCAGCGCCGCCCGCCGGCCGCGCGGCCGCGCGGCGCACCAGCAGCATTGTCAGGCACCCCACCAGCACGCCCGTCTTGGACATCGCAAAGGGGATGGGCAGGATCGAGCTGCGCGGCGCCAGCGCCGGCGGGCGGGCGGGTCGGCTGCCGGGGCGCGCGCCGGCGGCGCGCGCGCCGCAGCGTGCCGGGCGCGTGCCGGGCGCGGGCTGGCCCCCGCGCCTGCCGAGCACGCCGAGCGTGAGCGTGATGCAGGCCGAGACGTACGCCCGCCGCGCCGTGTCGCCCGCGCCAAAGGCGGCATCGGCGTCGTCCTCGACCACGAACGACACCTCCGTGTCCGTCCGCCGCATTCCGCCGGTGGCGCTGGTGCCGGGGCGCTGGGCCCGCCGGCGGCGAGCGCCGGCGGCCCGAGCGCCGCAGCAGGCGGCGAGCGCCGCAGCAGCAGCAGCGGCCGGTGCCGCGGCCCGGCGCCGCCCTGGCCCCCGTGCTGCCGCCGCGGCGCGCGTGTGTCGAGCGCACGAGCTCGCGCCCTCCGGCTCCGGGCAGTCAGCCGAGCCTCCCACTAGGCCGCCGCTGCTGCCGCTCGCGCCGCCGCTGCTGCCGCCGCCGCCACGTGCAGCTGTGGGCGCAGCGGGCTCGCGCCCTGTTCAGCGCGAGTTCGCCCGAGCGCGTGCGAGCTGCGCCGGGGTCTGCGGACGGCGCGGCGCGCGTCGCGGCTGGCAGCAGAAGGGTACGACGCGTGTTCGGAGACCGCTGCTCTGCCGTGCAGCCGAGCCAGCCTCAGCTCACCGCCGCCGCCCGCAACTCTGGCCGCCGCGCGCGCAACTCTGGACGACCACCCCTTGCGCTGTGCGCGCCCGCTTCAGCGCAGGTCGACGTCGAGCGCCGCGCCCGGCAGCGCCGCGCTGAGCCGCTCGACGGCGCCCGCCGCGACGCGCCACGCGGCCGCGGCCGCCTGCGCCGCGTCCGGCCAGGCCAGCCCGGCGCCGGGCGGGGCGAGCTGCAGCCGCAGCGACAGCCGCGCCAGGCTCGGCAGCCGCGCGAGCTCCTCCACGAGCGCCGCGAGCTCGTGCTGCTGCACGCCCCGCGCGTCGAGCGAGAGAGACTTCAACCCCTTCAGCCGCAGCGCCGGCGTCGACGCGGCCGCCAGCGCGGCGGCGCAGACGTGCGCCGGGTGGCTCCTCACGTCGAGGCTCAGGAGGCAGCGCAGCGCGCCGAGGGCCGCCCAGTCGACCGCGGGCGGCGGGGCCGCCGCGCGCCCCGCCGCGGCAAAGGCCTTGTCGTCCACCAGGCTGAGCACCTGCAGCGCCGAACAGCACTTCGCAATGAGGCGCAGCGTGTCAGGCTCGAGGTGCACGTTGGCGAGCTTGAGCGTGGCGAGCTGCGAGCACCTGCGCAGGCGGCGGCGGCGGCCGCGCGCGGGCTGAGCGCTCGCGGTCGGCAGCGGCGGCGGCGCGCGCGCGCGGCCGGGGCGGCGGCAGCGCGCACCGGTCGAGCGCGGGCAGCCTGAACGCGCGGGCCGACGCGCAGCGCTCCACCGACAGGTGGCGCAGGGCCGCGCAGGGCAGCGGCGTGCGGCTGCTCGCGAGCCCCACGTTGAACAGCCGCAGGCTCGTCAGGCCGGGCGGCAGGTCCTCGGCGTGCAGCTTGGTCGGGGCGATGGTGCCCTCCGCCGCGCCGCCCAGGGGCGGCCCGGCGCCGCCGCCCAGCTGGTGCAGCTGCGCCAGGCCTGGCTGGCCGCCGCCCAGCGCCGCCGCCGCCGCCGCGCCGGCGCCGCCGATCCCCACCTGCACCTGCCAGCCGGCATGGCGGCGACGTCGGCGCCCACCAGCTCGATCGCCGCGCCCGGCGAGTGAATGACCTGCAGGTCGCGCAGGCCCGGGCGCGCGGCCAGCGCGCGCCAGCTCTCGCGCGTGAGGTGGATCGCGCCCGACAGCGTGAGCGCCCGCAGCTGCGGAAGCGCAGGCCGGAGGGCCCGAGGCACGCTGGCGCCGCGGCCGTTGTCGTCGCCGTCGTCGTCGTCGTCGTCGTCGTCAGCGTGCTCCAGCAGCACCGGCCTGATGCCGGCGTCGGTCAGGGGCGCGCCCCAGCTCACCAGCTCCAGCTCCCGCAGGCTCGCGCCCAGCTCGCGCAGCGGGCGCAGGCACGTGAGCCCCTTTGACGGGCCCGGGGCAAGCGCGCCCATCATCATGCCCAGCGGCGGCGGGCCAGCGCCGTCGCCCGGCGCCTCACCGCCCGCCGGCGGCGGCTGCGCCTGCTGCGCCTGCTGCGCCTGCTGCGCCTGCTGCGCCTGCTGCGCCTGCTGCGCCGCCTGCTGCGCCTGCTGCGCCGCCGCCTGCGCCGCTGCCTGCGCCGCCGCCTGCGCCGCCGCCTGCGTCACCACTGGCGCCTGGGCCTGCGCCGCCTGCAGTGCCTGCACTGCCGCCGCAGCCGCCGCCGCCGCGGCCACGCCAAAGCCGGCGGCGTTGTGGCCCGCGATGCCCGCCGCTGCGGCCTGCCCGAGGCCCAGCACGTGCGCGCCAGGCTGCACGTGCGGCCCGGCCGCGCCGCCGGGGCCGGCCGCGGCGCCGGGCTGCTGCACCAAGTTCAACTCCAAGTTCACCTGAAACTGCTGGAAGGCCTGGTCCAGCTGGTGGCACTGAGGGCGCTGCAGCGTCAGCTTCAGCCTGCAGCGGCGGCGGCAACGCAGGGGGCGGGGGAGGCGCGTGAGCCACGGCGGCCCAGCCTTGAGCGGGAGCGCAGAGCCTGCGCGGGCCGCCCCAGCGGGGACACGCGCACACGCCGCGTGGCGCGCTCAATCACAGGCCCGGCCGCGCACCGCGTGAGCTGGGTGAGCGCCGCGACCGCGGCCACCTGGTCTGACTCGCGCGCGACGGCCAGCTCCAGCGAGCGCAGCGCCGGCATGGCCTCGCTCAGCGCCTCCCCTGCGGCGGCGGCGGCGGCGGCGGCGGCGGCGGCGGCGGCGGCGGCGGCGGCGGCGGCGGCGGCGGCGGCGGCGGCAAATGGGCGCGGCGCGGCGCGCAGGCGAGCGCGTGCGTTGCTCACGCGCGCGAGCGCGCGCACCCGTCGCTGCGCCGGCGCTGAAGCCGATGGGGGCATGGCAGCCGAGAACGAGCTCCTCCAGCCGGACGAGGCCGCTGACGGGCGCGAGGTCGGCCCACAGCGCTGTGGGGCTGCGGGAGTCGAGGGTGGCGTGCAGGGCCTCGAGGTTGGCCAACGCCGGCTCGCCCTGCAGCAGCGCCACCGCCTCGGCGCCCCACGCGCCCCGGTGCAGCGCGAAGAGCCGGCGCAGCCGCCCCGCGGCGGCGCCCGGGGCGGCCGCGAGCGCGCTCAGCAGCTCCGCCACGGGCGTGGGCGCCGCGAGCGGCGGCGCGAACATCTGCCCCCCGCCCGCCGGGCACGGGTCGCTCTGGTCGAGCGGCGGCGACAGCTGCAGGCTGTGCAGCGCCGGCAGCTCGGCGAGCGCCGCCCACGGCACCGCGTCACTGCCGCCGGCGCACACCTCGAGGACCTGCAGCGCCGACAGCGCGCCGGCGACGCGCGGCAGGGCCGGCAGCAGGCGCGTGTCCGTGAGGCACAGGTCGGTCAGGCCCGGCGCGAGCGGGGCGAGCCCCTCCGCGAACGCGTCTGCGAAGGCCTGGAAGCTGGGCAGACCGCGGGCGTAGGGCGCGCCCGCCCCTGCGCTGACCGTTATGCTGTCGGTGTGAAACGTCAGCGCCCGCAGCCGCCCGCCGCCGCCGGCGCCGCCGTGCGGGCCCGCCAGCAGTCGCAGCAGCGCCGCGAGCGCCTCGGGCGTGCCGCGCCGCGGCGCCGCGGCGTGCACTGTGGCATGGCCCGGGGGCGGCGGCATCGGCAGGTCCAGCGACACAAAGACGCGGCCCTCGCGCGACAGGCGCGATAGGCCGCGCCGCAGCGCCGCGGGGCCCGCCGCGCCGATCAGGGCCGGCGTCAGCTGCACGGCGCGCGCGCCCTCGCTGATGCCCGCGCGCCAGGCCGCGCAGACCACGCTGCCCGACAGGCAGCTCAACAGGTCCAGGCGCCTGCCGACGGCCTGCGGTGCGCGGCGGCGCGTCGGCAGCAGCGCGCGCAGCAGCGGGCGCGGGCGGCGGCGCCGCTGCCGCGGCGGCGGCGCCGCTCGCGGGCCGCGCCTGCAGAGCTGGCAGCGGCAGATCCGCCCAATTGCGGTCGTCGGCGTCGTCCGCGCCTGCAGGCGCCGGCGCCGGCGGCGCCGCCATCGCTGCGACCGGGGCGTCGAGCGTCGCTCGGTATCGTCGCTTCGTGTGGGCTGGCAGTGGCGCGGCGCAGCGCAACGCCGGCGGCAGCGGCACACCGCGTCGCCGCCGGCAAGACCTGCGCCGCGCTGAGCCCTGTCGCCCCCTCCCTGGCCCAGCTGCTCCGCCACTGTCCGCGCCCTGCATGCCGGCGTGAGGGGGGGCCCGCCGCCACGCGCCGACGCCGCCGCGGCGCGCGCAACAGCAGCGGCATGGCGTCGCAGGCCGCGCCGGGCGCCGTGGCGCTGCTCTGCTTCAGCGAGGCCAAGCGTAAGCACTACATCATCGCCAAGCCAGCCTCCAGGTGGGGGCCGGGCGCCGGCGCTGCCCGGCGCGCGGGCTGCGCAGCGGCGCGGCTGGGCGCGCGCCCGCCGCAACCGCCGCGCCCGCCGCGCCGCCACCCCCCTCCCGCCTCCACAGCCCGCGCGCGCAGCTCATCCGCATCGACCCCGAGTCTGGGGTGCTTAAGTGGGACCAGGCGGTGGGGCGCGACACCTTTGCCAACGAGGTGCGCCGCGCCGCGCACACGCGCCGCGCCGTGGGCGCGCGCCGCACGCGCCCGTCCGCGACACCCGCGCCCGCGCGCCCGCGCGCACGTGCAGGCCGAGGCGCTCGCGTACCTGCAGGGCCAGGGAAAGGTCGAGGTGCGGGCGGCGCACGCGCAGGGGCGGCGCGCGGGGGCGGCACGCACCGGGCGGGCGGGGCGCGCGCCGGCGCCTGGCGCCCAGCCCCGCCCCGCGCCGCCCGCCGCAGGTGCTGGGGCACGGCAAGGCGGTGCTGGGGTACAGCGTGCTGGGCCCCGTCGCGCTGCTGCTGCTCGCCGAGGCGGTGCGCGTGTCGGCGGTGCTGCCCGGCGGGCACGAGGTGAAGACCGTCACGCAGAGCCGCTGGCACCGCATCGCGCTGCAGCAGCCGGAGCTCGACGCCACGAGCCAGGCCGCCGCGCGGGCGGAGCTGGAGCGCGGCGTCGACAAGACGACCGGCTTCCCCATGGACGGTGCGGCGGCGGCGGGCGCCGGCGGCGACGGCGGTGGCAGCAGCGGCAGCGCCAACGACAGCCGCGGCGGCGCCGGCAACAGCCGCGGCGGCGCCGGCAACAGCCGCGGCGGCGCCGGCAACAGCCGCGGCGGCCGCGCCCGCAGGCGCGCACTACTACTGCGAGACGCTGGACATCAGCCGCCCCTTCCCCTCGGAGCGCCCGCCGCACCAGCCGAGCTGGCCGTTTGTGTGGAACCGCGCGCTGAGCCTGCCCTTCCGCGTCGCGGGGCTGGACGGCCCCGCCGCGGTCTGCCCGCCGCTGCTGCAGGCGCGCTGCGCCCGCGCCTGCGTCTGCCGCCGCCCGCGCCCGCCGCCGCCGCGTCCGCCGTAGCCGCAACCGCCGCCGCCGCGCCGCGCCCGCCGACCCGCGCGCCCGCCGGCGCCGCCGCGCCCGCGCCCGGCAGGGCATGGCGGAGTCGCGCGAGCTCGAGGACTTTGACGGCGCGCCGTTTTGGTACGCGCTCGTCAGCCGGCGCTGCCGGCTGCACGTCGGCCCGCGCTACAAGGCGCGCGGACTGAACGAGAACGCCGACCCGGGGAACGAGATCGAGTGCGAGCAGGTCGTCTGGCGCGGCGGCGGCGGCGGCGGCGCGGGCGCGCCGATCGCCTGGAGCAGGTGCGCGCCGCCGCGCCGCGCGGCCGGGGCCGGCGCGCTGCCGGGTCGAGGACGGGGCCTCCTGCCCCTGTGGCGCCGGCGCCCGACGCGCCGCCGGCGGCGCCGCGCCGCTGCGCCGCGCAGGTACACGTGGCGCCGCGGCAGCGTGCCGCTGTGGTGGAGCGTGACGATTCGCAACGGCGGCATGGGCGAGGCGGAGATCAAGATCCGCTCCACCAACACCTTCCGCGGCAGCCGGCGCTACGTGCGCCGCCTGCAGCGCCGCTACTTGCCCGCGGCGCACCTCGAGCCCGACGGCGAGGAGGACGGCGGCGGCGGCGGCGCCGGCGCGCAGTTGGGGCAGCAGCCACAGCCCGAGCAGCCGCACCAGCAGCAGCAGCAGCAGCAGCAGCAAGCCAGGGGCGAGGACGCGTCGCTGCAGGTGCGTCGGCGGCGCCGGGGGCGAGCGCCCGCGCGCGGCGCCCCTGGCTGTGCGCGCCCCTGGCTGCGCGCGCCGCGCCGCGCCCCGTCCATACTCGCCCGCTTGGCTCGCCCCGCGCCGCGCGCCTGGCCGCCCTCCCAGGTGCCGGTCGTGTTCTTCAGCCTACTGCGCAAGGGCACGCCCGACCGCGACCGCAGCGAGGCGAAGCTGGCCGAGGCGTTTGACTTCCTCGCCGGCCAGCTGCGCAGCGGGCCGCGCCGGCTGCCGGTGTCGTACGTCGCGCTCGACTGGCACCAGCTCGACAAGGAGCTCGGCAGCGAGGCGCTCGTGGAGGCGTTCTGGTCGCAGCTCTCCGCGCTGCTGCCGCCGCAGGTGCGCGCGCGGGCGCGCGCCGGCGGCGCGGGCGGCGGGCGGCGGGCGGCGGGCGGCGGGCGGCGGGCGGCGGGCGGCGGGCGGCGGGCGGCGGGCGGCGGGCGGCGGGCGGCGGGCGGCGGGCGGCGGGCGGCGGGCGGCGGGCGGCGGGCGGCGGGCGGCGGGCGGCGGGCGGCGGGGCGGGCGGCGGGCGGCGGGCGGCGGGCGGCGGGCGGCGGGCGGCGGGCGGCGGGCGGCGGGCGGCGGGCGGCGGGCGGCGGGCGGCGGGCGGCGGGCGGCGGGCGGCGGCGGCGGGGCTGCACGTCGGGCGGGGCTGCACGTCTGGCGGGGCTGCACGTCGGGCGGGGAGCGCCGACGCGCCTGCCTGCCGCCGCGCGCAGGGCTTTGCGCTGGGGACGCTGATCAAGGTGGGGCCCGACCACAACGACGACGACGCCGTGGAGCTCGCCAGCGGCGGCGAGCGCGCGGGCGGCCCCAGCCCCGCGGCGGCGGCGGCCGCGGCCGCGCTCGAGGCGGGCGCGCGCGGCTACAGCGCGGCGGGGCGCGGCTGGGCGGCGCGCTGGTTCCGGCAGCAGCGCGGCGTCGCGCGCTACAACTGCGCCGACTCGCTCGACCGCACCAACGTGGGCAGCTTCTTCGGCGCGGTGCAGGTCTTTGTTGAGCAGTGCCGCGAGCTGGACATCGCCATCGCCGCCACGAGCGCGGGCGCCGCGAGCACGGCGCGCCAGGCGCTGCTGCGCCGCCAGGCGGCCGCGGCCGCGGCCGCGGCGGCGGCGGGCGGCCCGGCCGGCGCCGCCGCCGCGGGCGGCTCCGGCGCCGGCGCGGGCGCAGCCGCGGGCGCGGGCGCGGGGCGGCCGCCGCTGGCGGGCGGCAGCGGCGGCAGCAGCGGCTTCCTCTCCAGCCTGGGCAAGGACCTGTCGCGGGGGCTGGGGACGGTCATCGCCGACCGGCGCGCGAGCCCGCGCGACTCGCCCCGCGACGCGCGCGCGCACAGCACGCCCAACCTCGCCCTGCTGCAGCCGCAGCAGGGCGACGGCGGCGGCGCGCCGTCGCCGGCGCCGTCGCCCGGACGCGGCGGCGAGTTGCGGCTGCAGGCGCTGCAGGCCGCGGGCGGGCAGCAGGCGCAGCAGCAGCCGGCGGCGGCGCAGCAGGCGGCGGCGGCGGCGCAGCAGGCGGCGGCGGCTGCGCAGCAGGCGCAGCCGGGCGCGGAGCAGGCGCTGCCGCCGGGCTGGGAGGCCAAGTTTGACCCCAGCAACAAGCGGCTGTTCTACGTCGACCACAACACCAAGACCACGACCTGGGAGCGGCCGGCCTGGACCGCGGAGCAGCGGGCGCACGCGGCGCAGCAGCAGGCGCAGCAGCAGGCGCCGCCGTCGGACGGTAAGCGAGGGCGGGCGCGGGCCCGGACGTCCCGCCGCTGCTGCCCCCCTCCTCCTCTGCCGCCCACCTCCCGCCCGCCGATCCGCAGGCGTCAGCAACGGCAGCAGCGAGCGGCCGCCGGCGGGCGCGCCCGGCAGCGGCGCGGCGGCGGCCGCCGCCGCGCGCAGCTCGCCCGCGCACTCGCGGCCGGGTAGCGCGCACTCGCGCCGCTCCGCCGCGCCCGACGACGCGTCGGGCAGCGACAGCGACACCGGCGGTGCGCGCGCGCGCGCGCGCAGCACGCAGCGCGCGCCTCGCCCCTTCGCGCCGCGCCGCGCCGCGCCAGCGCCCACCCCGTCCCCGCCCCCTGCGCCCCCGCTCCCCCGCGCGCAGGCGAGGCGCGGGAGCGGTACGAGCCGCTCACGCCGTGGTGCATGCTCGCGCCGGGGCGCGCGCGCGTGCGCGGCTTTGCGCGCCGCGTGAGCCCCGCCGCGCTGAGCGGCCTGGCCGAGCTGTTCATGATGAACGGCGACATGTGCGCCTGGCTCTACACCGGCTCGCCCGCGATGCACAGCGAGAAGCTCACGCTGTTTGAGCCGGAGAGCAGCCGCCTGCGCCGCGCGGGCGCGGGCGCGTACGGCAACAGCATCATCGCCATCCGCCGGTGCGTGTGTGCGAACCCGGCGCGGACGCGCGCCCATACGCCCCGGGCGTGTGCCTCGCGCCCGCGGCGGCGGCGCTGGCGCTGGCGCACTGCCGCCGCCCGCCGCGCCGCGCTCGCGCGCCGTGTCCACGCGCGCCGCCGCCGCTCGTGTCCGCGCCGCCGCCAGGCGGTACAACAACGTGCTGATGGACGACGAGCGCAAGATGCAGGCGGAGATCTTTCTGGGGCTCAAGCGCCGCACCTACTTCCCCACGCTGCACGTCGAGTACAGGCGCGCAGGGAGCGGCGCGCGTGCGACGGGGCATTGGCACGACTGCGCGCGGCGGGCCGATCACGCACAGTGCTCGGCGTCGCGGCCGCGCGCCGCGCGGCGCGCTCACGACGACCCCGCCGCGGCGCGCGCAGGGAGGCGGAGGCCGTGCCGGACGACTGGCCCGAGAGCGGCGACGAGGCGGACGCGGAGGCCGACCCGCTCGGCATGCTCACGTGGCCGCTGGAGAGCGGCAAGGCGCGCGGCGGCGGCGGCGGCGCGGGCGGCACGGCGCTCGGCGCGGTCGGGCGCTCCGCGGAGCGCGCGGGCCAGGTGAGCCCGCGCGCGTGCGCGCGCCCCGCTCCGCCCCGGGCGGCAGCTCCCGCCGCGGCCGCCGCGCGCGCGGCCGCCGCGGCTGCCGCCGCCCCACCGCCGCCGCGGCGCCGCGCGTGCGCGCAGGGCGCGGTGCCCACGGCCGCGGACGACCTGCTGGACCGGCTCGGCGCCCACACGCGGAGCTTCAGCAGCGAGAAAATCTTTGCAGACTTTAGGGCCGCCGCCGGCGCGGCCGCGGCGGCGGCGGGCGCCGCCGCGGCGGCCGTGGCCGGCGCCGCGGGCGGCGCCGGCGCGGGCGGCGGGCTGCTGGTGCGGCGGCGCGGTGCGGGCAGCGGGCGGCGGCGGCGGCACGCGCGCGCTCCCTCCCTCACGCCAACCGTTGCCGCCGCGTCGCGCGCAGGGCGCCGGGCGCCCGCCGCTCCCAACGCCGCCGCGGCCAGCGGCGGCGCGGCCGCCGCGCCGGCGAGCTTCACGCGGCCGGCGCCCGCGCCGGCTGCGGCGGCCGCCGCGGCGGCGCGGTCGCCGGGGCGGCGGGCGGCAAGGCGGTGCCGGGGTTTGACTCAGAGCTCGCGGACCGCGCGCCGCCCGCGCCAAACGTGCTGCGCCCGTTTGAGGACCCGCTCGGCCTGCTGTGACGCGGCATGCCGGCGCCGGCGCGCGGGCTGCGCGCTGCGCAGCTGGGGATGTCGGGCGGGGGCTGGGGCGGCAGAACACCACCACCACCACATGGTCTCGCAGGGGCGCAGGCAGTCGGCGCTGTGGTATGTACAGCAGCAGGGGCATCCGTGTCCGGGAGCGCCGCAGCGCGCGCGAGTGTAAGAACGTGCCACGCCCCGGTCGCGCCCGCGGTCACGCCCCCCGCTCGCTCGGCGCCGCCGCGGCCAGCGCCGCCGCCGCCTCGGCCGGCCAGTTGACCGTCGCGCCGTGCGCGCCGCACGCGACGACGTGGTGCAGCAGCTGCGCGGGGCGGCGGCGCGCCGCGTCGGCCGGGCGACACGAGCGGCGGCCCGGCGCGGCAGCCGCCCCGCGGCGCCGCGCACCTCGACGCTGCGCACGCCCCACGCGCGGACCGCGAGGCCCGCGGCCGCGACGCGGGCGGCGCCCTCGGGCGTGAGCGCGTTGGCACGCAGGCACAGCATGGCCAGCCCCGCGCGCCGCGCCGCGTCGATGTGCTCCTGCGCCACCTCTTGTATCAGCCAGCCGTGCGGCACCTCCGGCAGCAGCTGCCGCGGGGGGGGGGGGGGGGGGGGCAGCAGGCCCGCCTGGGCGTCGGCGCCCGCGCGGCGGCGGTGTGCGACGACGCCAGCGCGCGCACGAGGGCCCGCCCCACCTGCTTGGACGCCTGCAGCTGCGCAAGGTGGAACGACGTGATCGTCAGCCCCGGCACCCCCCAGTCGGCCGCCGCAGCAGCTGCTGCATCGCCCGGGCCGTGCTCGCCGTCTCGCCGCTGCCGATGGAGCTCTTGCCAGCCGTGCTGCCGCACGAGCGCCGCGACCGCTGCGGGCAGGGCCGGCTGCTGCGACTTGAGCTCCTGCAGGGGGGCCAGCGGGCGCGGCCGGGGGGTCGGCGCCGCGGCGGCGACGCGCCGCTGGCGAACGCCCGCGCGGGCGCCGCGCCGCGCCCCGGCCCGGCCGCCGCGCACCAGGTGGATGTGGGCGCGCCCCGCATAGCGCTCCAGCACCTGCGCCAGCGTCGGGATGCGCGTGCCCGCAAACTGCGGCCCGAACCACGCGCCGGCGTCGAGCGCCTGCAGCTCCGCGGCGCTGCGCGCTGCGAGCAGACCCGCGCCGTCGTCGGTGCGCCCGAGCGCCTCGTCGTGGTGGATCACCGCCACGCCGTCCGCCGACAGCTGGGTGTCGGTCTCAAAGTGGGGAAAGCCCTGCGCGCGGCGCGGGGGCGGGCGCGGCTCGCCGGGCGGTGCACGCAGCGGCGGCAGGCAGCGGCCGCCAGCGGCGCCGGGCCGCCGCGCGCCTTCTCCAGCGCGGCGTCAAACGATCGCAGCGTGTTCTCGGGGTAGTGCTCAGAATCGCCCCTGTGAGCAATTAGGGTCAAAACCATGGGCGCCGGTGCTGCGGCGCGGAGCAGCGGCGGCGGGCTGGGCGGTTCCGCGCGGCGGGCGTGGTGCCGTGGTACTTGGGGTGCTGGGGGTGAGTGCCATGGGGTGAGTGCCATGGCGCGCGGGGGGCTGTGCGCCGCGTAGCAGGCCGTTGAAGGTGGGTGGGCGCCGACGCTCGTTCGGTTTTGGCCGCGCATGCGCCGAGCCGCGCCGCGCCGCGCCGCGCCGGCCAGCGACTCCTGGCCGTCGTTCAACACCCTCCGCGCCGTATCGCCCTCCCAAGCCCTGCCAGCGGGAAGCCGTGTTGCTCGCTGCTGCCCGCCCGCCCAGCGCGCCCGTGCGGTCCAGCCGGCGCCCACTTCGCCGCCCGCGGGAGCCCCGAAGCGCGACCCTTGCCTCCGCGCGCCGGCAGACCGCGCCCGGGAGCAGCAGCAGCAGGGCGGTGCATGCCCGCGCCGCCGCGCAGCTAGCGGCGCCGACGCTCGCCCGCAGCCCCGCCCGGCGCTGGACGGCGCACCGCCAGCGGCCATGGCGCAGTACAGCTTCCCCATCCTGGAGAACGATGAGCTGCTGCCGTGCATGGAGGAGATGGAGCTCGCCATCACGGCCGCGCAGCTCGCCAAGCCCACCGCCGACGTCGTGGGCCCACTCTTCGAGAGCGTGCTCATCAGCCTCACCGGCGTCACGCGGTGAGCGGCGCGCCCGGGCCTGGGGTCGCCGACGCGGCCGCCGCCGGCGCGCGCCGGCGCGGGCGACAACCGCCGAGCGCGCACGCGCCGCGCCGCGCCGCCCGCGCCGCAGCGAGGAGCTCAACCAGCCGCTCTTCGCGGCCATCGACGCCTTCGAGTACCCCGAGCTCCACGACGAGTCCATCGCGGCGCGCAACTTCTACAGGCGAGCGCTCGACGGGCCGCCGGCGCTGCAGCAGCAGCGCGCAGCACGGCCCAGCCGTGGCGCGCGTGCGCCGCGAGCTCACCTGCCGCCCCGCCCCTGCCGCCCCGCCGCAGGCACCTGGTGAAGCTCATGGCCGCGTGCGGCGTCAAGGACTTTGGCACCAAGGCGCGGCGCGGCGTGGCCGGCGGCGCCTGCGCGCTCGGCGCGCCTGGCGCAGCAGCGCCAGCGGCGGCGGCGCCAGGCGTTCGCGCGCGGCGCTCGGCAGCCCACGCCGCCCGCGGCGCGCACGTGCGCGCGCGCCGCCGCCCTCGCCCTCGTTGCCCCGCAGGACATCCACAAGCCCGAGCCCGCGCGGCTGCGGCGCCACCTGAGCGCTCTCATCAACTTTGCCAAGTTCAGGGAGGAGAAGCTGGTCGCCTACAGGTACGCGTGGGCCGAGGCGCGCACCGCGCGGCGCGGCGGTGCTGCCGCGCGCGCGCCGAAGCTCGGCGTGGGGCCCGACGCACGCGCGCCGCGGCGGCCGCCGCCGCCGCGACCGCCGCGACCGCCGCCGCGCAGCGAGATGAGCGCCGAGCTCGACGGGCTCGCCGCGGAGCAGCAGCGCCTGCAGGAGCTGCTCGCGGCCAAGGAGGCGGACAAGGCGCGCATGCTCGCGGAGCGCGCGGGGCAGCAGGAGGAGGCGTCGGGCGTGCAGGCCGAGGTCGCGGAGCTCACGGCGCAGAACCAGGCACTGAACAAGCAGTTCATGGCGCTCGCGGGTGACCAGCAGCGCGGCAGGCGCCAGCGCCGCAGCGGCGCGCGGCAGCAGCAGCGCGCGCCGCCAGGGCGCTGCGCCGGCGCGCCCCGCCGGGCGGCCGTGCGTGCGACCTGCCCTGCCGCCGCGCCGCTCTGCGTCGCAGGCGAGCTCAAGGGCCTCAAGGCGCAGTGCAACGGCCTCGCCGACGCGGCGGCGGCGGAGAAGTTTGAGCTGCTGGCGGCCAAGCAGGAGAACGAGCGGCTCAACGACCAGATCGTGCAGGCGCGCGCGCGCGTCGGCGCGCGCGCGCGCGCCGGCGCCACGCGCCACGCGCCGCGCCGGCAGCAGCGGGCTGGGCCTCGCGTGCCCGCAGGGCGGCATGCGCAGACGCGGCCGCCGCGGCCCACGCCCGCCGCGCTGTGCTGCGCCGCGCGCGCGCGCAGTCGCCCGAGAAGTTCCAGCGCTCGCTCGCGGAGCTCACGGCGGCGGTGGAGAGCGAGCGCGGCGCCGTGGAGGAGGCGGACCGCGCGCGCAGCGAGCTCGCGGCGCGCCAGGAGATGGTCGGCAAGGTGCGCGGCAGCAAAGCGGCAGCGCGTGGCGCGGCCCCAGGCCCTGCCGCTGCGGCTGCTGCTGCGTGCCCCCGCCCCGCCCCGCCTCCTGCCGCGCTCCTCACGGCTGCCGCCCGCCGCCGCCGCTCGCCCGCCGCGCCGCGCCGCGCCGCGCCCCCCAGGTTGACAAGGAGGTGGCCAAGTGCATCGAGCTCATGACCGAGCTGGAGACGGCGGTGGCGACCAAGAAGCAGCACAGGCGCGCGCCGCGGCACGCGCCTGTGCCCGCCTGCCAGCCGGCGCACGCAGCCGGCCGCGCTGCCCCCGCCGCCGCGCTGACCGGCCGCCCGCACGCCTGCACTGCCACCGCCCGCGCGCAGCCGCACCGCCAAGGAGCTGCGCGAGTCGATCAGCGGCGCGCAGCTCGACGCGGGCGACCTGGAGCAGCAGCAGCAGCACCTGCGCCGCCAGCTCGCGACGCTGTCGGACAGGATCAAGCGCCTGGAGAGCCAGGTGCGGCGGCGGTGGCGCTGCGGCGCTGCGGACGCGTGCGCCCGCCCGGCAGCCGGCGCGCTGAGCGTGCCGCGCGGGGGCGCGCTCTGCGCAGGCGGCGGTGAGGAAGGAGGCGCTGGAGAGCAGCATCGAGGAGCAGCTGCGCGACAAGGAGGCGGTGCAGGCGGAGAACGCGGCGCAGCAGGCGCTGTGCCTGCAGCACGAGGCCGAGGTGCGGCCGCAGCGCTCGGCGCCCGCAGCGCCGGCTGCGCGCGCGTGGGGCGCCGGGCTGAGCCGCGCGCGCGCGCCCGCCCGCCCCGCAGACGCGCGCGGTGAGCGAGCGCACGGCCGAGCTCAAGGCGCGCCACGCGTCTGCGGTCGCGGGGCTGCTGGCCCGCTACGGCCAGCTGCGCGGCGAGGTGGCGCGTTACAACGCGGGCCTGGAGGCCGTCATGGCCGCCGGCAAGGCCGGCGGCGCGGGCGCCGGCGGCGAGCCCGCTGGCGCGTGCGCGGGCGGCGACGACCGCGCGCCGGGGCGCGACCAGTAGCGCGGGCGCGGCCGGCGGCTGTAAAGTAGAGATGCGCGCGATTGCCTCGTCCGCCTCCTCCCCCTCTCGCGCCCGCGCTCAGCGGCGCGGCGCGGTGCCGTGCTCGCGCATCACCGGCAGCACCGCGTCCTTGGCCGCGAGCGCCGCCGCCGCCGCGGCGACGGCGTCGGGTGGCGCGCCGCGGGCGCTGAGCCACCCGCCCGCGCGCAGGCGCGGCGCGGGCGGCGGGCGTAGATCGCGAGCGCGCCCGCGTCGCGCGCCGCGACGGCGGCGCTGGCCGAGGGGAACTGGCCGAGGTAGAGGTAGCGGAACGGCGGCGTGGCCAGGAAGGCCTCAAACGCGGCGCCGCCCTTGCGCGCGCGCACGCCTGCGACCGGGCGGCGCGCGGCGGCGCAGCGGGGCGGCGCGAGAGGAAGCGGCGGGGTCGGAGGGCAGGGATGGGGGGCGCCGTGGTCCCTCGGCAAGGGGAGGAGAGAGGGGCCGCGGGGAGCGGGGCGCGCGGCGCGCGCACCCATGTGGCCGGTGGGGTTTTGCGCGTGCGACACGCAGCCCGTGCCGCGCCGCTTGGCCGGCGGCGGCGCGGGCGCCGCGGCGCCGGGCGCGGCGGCGCCGGACGCCTTGTGCTTGGTGCCGCGGCCGCCCGCCGGCTGCGCGCTCCTGCGCGCCGCCCCGCCCGACGCGAGCTCCGCCAGCGTCACCGCGGCCGCCTCGGCGGCCGCCGCGGCCGCCTCGGCTGCCGCCTCGGCCTTGACGGGGCAGCACCGCGAGCAGCCGCGCGGCCTGAAGCGGCAACGCGAGCAGCCAAAGCTGGCCTCCTCCTCCTCCGCGGCCGGCTCGGGCTGCTGCGCCGGCGGCGCCGCGACCGCCATCGCCACCTGCTCCTGGTCCTGCACGAGCTCCGCCTCGCCTGCCGCTGCCGCCGCCGCCGCGGCCGCCGCGGCCGCCTGCTGCCGGCCGCGCTTGGCCCGTGCCTTCCAGCCCGCCTTCCAGCCGGCGCGGGGCCCGCCCGACGGCGCGGCCGCGGCTGCGGCCGCTGCCGCGCCGCTGTCGGCGGCCGCGCCGCTCGCGCGGCGCTTGGGCGGCGGCGCCGCGCCGCCGACGGAGCCGGCGCGGGCGCCGCCGCCTGGCGCGGCCGGCGGGAAGGGCAGGTGCGCGTCGCCGTCGGGCCGGTCGCGCGCCGCGCCGGCCTGCTCGGCCGCCGCGGGCTGGCCGCCATGACCACGAGGCTCGCCGCCGCGTGCAGCGCGTCGTCCGCGCCGGCCTCGGCCTTGGCGGCCGCGCCGCTGGCGGCCTCGGGCTTGGTGGCGGCCTCGGCCGCGCCCCCGGGCGCGGCGCGCTGCGCGGCGCGGCCGCGCGCCCCGCGCCGCGCCGCGCCGCGCGGCGCCGCCACCGCCGGCGCCGGCGCGGGCATGCCCGCGGTCAGCGCGGCGCGCGTCGCCGCGACCTCGGGGCGCGCCATACGCGGCCGCGTGGAAGTTGAGCGCCGGCTGCAGCATCGCTGCCGCGGCCGCGAGCGCCTCCGCCGCACCGTCGCCGCCGCCGTCGTCGTCTTCGCACCAGAGCGCGGGGGTCGCCAGGTCGTGCGCGCGCGCCGCGCCGGCGGCGTCGGTGAAGCCGCCGAGCGCCACCGCCGCGCCGCCGGGCGCCGTCACGCTCGCCCCAAACAGGCCGGTGCCGGCGTCGCGCGTCACCCCCTTGAACGGGCCCGCCGGCGCGGCCGGCTCCTGCTCCGCCGGCGCCAGCGCTGACGGGGCGGGCGCTCCCACGGCCGCCGGCGGCCGCGGCGCGGCGGGCGCCGGCTCGGCGTCCGCCGGCGCAAGCATACCGACGCGGCCCCCGCCGCTGCTGCCGCTCGCGCGCTGCTCGGCTGCGCCGGCGCACCCGCCGCCGGCGTCGCTGGCGGTGGGCGTCGCGGGCGCGTCCGGCACCGCCACAGGCGCCGGCGCCGGCGGCGTGCGCCGCGCGGGCTCGGCGGGCGCCGGCGGCGCAGCGGCGGCGCGGCGTCGCCCGCGGGCGCGCGGAACACGGCGCCGCCGGCGAGGCTGACGACCTCCAGGGGCGCCCAGAAGGCGAGCACGTCGCCGCCAGGCAGCGTGACCTCCACCAGCGCCTGGCGCGGCGTCGTCTCGAGCGCGACAGCGGGCGCGGCGCGCGTGGCGCGCGGCCGCGCCGCCGCGCCCGGCGCAGGCGGGAGCAGCGCCAGCAGGTCCAGGCCCGGGGCCGGCCGGTGCGCCCCGTCGAGCGGCGGCGCCTGCGGCGCAGCCAGCGCGCAGCGGCGGGCGCAGCGCGCAGCGCGCAGCGGCGGCCGCGGGCGGCGTGCGTGCGGCGTGCCGCGCAGGGACGGCGCCCGGCGCGGGCAGGGCGCCAATCTGGGCACGCCCCGGCCGCGCGCGGGCTGCGGGCGTGCTCGCGCGCGACGCAGCGCGCGCGAGCTCGCGCGGCCCGCCCCGGCGCGCGCCCCCGGCACCGCGATCGCGGCGCGGGCTCACCGCGTCGACCTCCGCCATTGCAAGCGCGCCGCAGCCGCGCCTCGCAGCGACCGCGCGCTCAAAAGTCGGGTCGGCAGGCGCGGGCGCCGGGCAGCCTCGAGCGCGGCTTGCGCGCTCCGCTCGCGTGCGCGTGAGCGCGTGCGAGTGGATCCCCGGCCGCTCGAGCTCCGCGTTACGGCGCGGCGCCGCGCTGCGCCCTGCGCCGCCGCCCGGCCGGCGCTGCCGCGCCGCCGGCAATACCCCTCGCCACCCGGCAGTTCGTGGTGCGCGCCGCTGCGGGTGACCGCGCGCCGCCGCGCCGCGCGCCGGCTGCCGCTGCAGCCGCGCGCGCCGCGCGCCGCGCGCCGCGCGCCGCGCCGCGCTGCGTCCGCTGCCGCTGCCGTCACATGAACGCGACGACCGCGAGCACGACCAGCACGACCATGAGGAACACGATGAGCCCCAGCTGCGTGGTGGTGCCGCTCTTCCTGATCACGTCCATGATCTGCGGCATGCGCGGCGCGGCGCGCCGCGCTCGCAGGACGGCGCGCGCGCGCGCGCGGCCGCTCGCGGGACGGCGCGAGCTCCCTACCCCGCCCCCCCCCCCCCCCCCCCCCCCCCCCCCCCCCCCCCCCCCCCCCGCGCGCGCCGCCGCGGCCCGCCGCGCCTTTTTCTGCGTCGCGCGCAGCCGGCTGTGCGTGGTGTCGACGTCCTCCTCCAGCTCGTCCAGCATGGCGCCCTGCGCGCGCACGGCAGCGGGGCCACGTCAGCGGCGGCAGCCGGCGCCCCGCGGCCGCCCGCGGCTGCCGCCCGCGGCGGCTCTCCGGCGCCGCCGCCGCGCCGCCGTGCCGCCGCGCCGCGCGCACCTGGCTGGCCAGCTCCTCGTGTATGGTCAGCCCCACGCGCCCCAGCCGGCTGACCGCGGCCTCGATGTCCTCAAGGTGCGCGTCCTGCTGCCTGCGGCGCAGGCAGGCGGGCGGGCGCAGGCGTCGGCGGCGCGGCGCCGCGCGCGGCCGCGCCCGCTGTGCCGGCCCCCGCGCCCCGTCCCCAGCTGCCCGCGCTCGGGTCGGCTCGCGCCTCACTTCAGCATCATCTGCTGCGTGTGGCCCTCATCGCCGATGAAGGCTTCGTTGGCCTTGTGCAGCTTGGCCTCCGCCGCGTTGACCGGCGCCGACGTCGCGGTCTTGATCGTGTCCAGCAGCCCCTCGACCTGCGCACGGCCGCCCGGCCAAGGCCCGCGGGGTCGTGCGCGGGGCGCGGAGCAGCCCGCAGCGGCGCCGGCCCGCCCGCCCGCCGGCCGGCGCCGCCACCGGCTGCGAGCCCCGCGGCTGCTGCGCCAAGCTGCGCAGGCCAGCCGTGGGCGCCGCGAGGCCCGCGCCGCACCTGCCGCCGCGTCGTGCTGATCCACTTTCGCCGGCTGGCGATCTCCTCGGGCGTGAGCCCGAAGCGCTGCGGCTGCTCGGCTGCCCGGTCGAGCGCGCTGTCGAGCTCGTTGACCTGCGGCGCCGCCGCGCCGGCGGCCCGTGCTGCTGAGCACGGCGGCGGCGGCGGCGCAGGGGCCCTGCTGCCGCAGGCGGCTGCGGCGGCGCGGGGGCCCCGCTGCCCTTAGGCGGCTGCGGCCCGCGCCCGGCGCCGCAGCAGCTGCAGCCCGCACCTGCCACTTGAGCGACTGGCAGCCGTCCGTGACGTGCGCGGCGATGGTTTTGCGCTCCGGGTTGGCCGCCGTGAGGCCGTGGAAGCGGGACATGCGCGACTGCAGCTCGTTCACCTGCGGCGCGCCGCCGCAGCAGCGGCGGCGCCGCGCGCCTCGGCGCCACGCGCGGCGCGGGGCCCGCCTGGCGCCGCGCCGCCGCCCGGCGTCGCAGGGCGGTCTCCCGCACCGACTCCTGTATCTCCTGGCGCACTATGTAGAACGGGTCCTGCGCCAGCCCGCTCGCCATGCTGCGCGCAGCCCCCGCGGGCGCGGCGAGCGGCCTGGCGCCCGGCGCGGGCCGTCTCCAGCGGCCCCCGACCCGCGGGCGAGGTCCACGCCTGCCGCGGGGGCGCGTTGCGTTGCGCTGGGCGGCGCGGCAGTAGCTGCTGTGCCGGGAAGCTGCCCTGCGTGGGCCGTGTCGGCTGGTGAGCGGCTGGTGAGCGGCCGGCGGTGTGGCGGTCGGCGCTGAGGAGACGCCGCGTTGGACTTGCGCGCTACGGGCGGCGGCGCCCGCTCGGTCGCCGCTCGTGGCCGCGCTTGCGGGCGGCGGCGCTGCAGCCCGTCTGGGCGGGGCCGGCGACCACCTCGTCGGGAGCAGCCGCAGCAGCCGCCGCCTGGCTGCCCGGACCGCGCCGCCGCGCGCGCCGCCGCGGACCGGGTGACGCGACAACGGCGCGCGCAGCCCGCGCAGCGCCGGTGACGACGCCCACCCGCGGCGCCGCGCCGCCTCTGAGGTTTTTTCGATCCCCGCGTCCCGTCCAGGCGCCGCGTGCGACTCCCGCTGCCTGTTGCGAGCACAACAACTCGTGCGGCCCGCGCGGCGCGGCAGCGGCTCCGCCCGCAGCTCACGCCCATGACTGCTTGAGAGCTACCTGGACACGGACGTACGCATGGCCCGGCCCGGCAGCGCCCCGGCGCCGCAGGGCGCGGGCCGGCAGCTTGCGATGCGCGAAAAATGGAGCGCGGAGCAGCTCATGGCCGGCTGGAAGGTCGAGACGTGCCCCCGGGTGCGCGCACGTCGCTGGCACCAGCCGGCCCGGGGCAGGCCCCGCGACCGGGGCCGCGCGACCGGGCCTCATCCTGCCTCGGGCGGGTGGGGCGGTCAGGGCGCGCCGCCCGCGCTCGATCGATCCCGCTCAGCTCGCAGCAAGCGCGCGAACGACAGCACGCACGAGCTGCGGCGGCGCACGGCGGCGCGCGGCGGCTGCGGCAGCAGCGCCGTAACCCCGGGCGTTTGCGCAAATGCTGACCGTGCCCCCGCCGCGCCGCTCGCCGCGCCCCGCAGCGCGGCTCGCACGACTGGCAGGCCTGCTTCTACTGCCACCCCAACGAGAAGGTGCGCCGGCGCTCACCGAGCACGCACGCCTACGCCGCGGCGCTCTGCCCGGATCAGCTGTCGCGCGGCACGTGCCCCGCGGGCGACGCCTGCCGCATGTCGCACTCCATCTTCGAGTACTGGTGCGCGGGGCTGGGGGCAGGGGGGCTGGCGGCAGGGGCGCGCCGGCTGCTGGAGCACCACTCCCCGCCACCCCCCGCCGCAGGCTGCACCCCGACAAGTTCCGCACCCAGGTCTGCGTGGACGGGCAGCGCTGCAAGCGCTGCGTGTGCTTCTTCGCCCACGGCCCCGACGAGCTGCGCCTGCCGTCGTACAAGGCCGCCGCCGAAGCGGACGCGCAGCTGGAGCGCGCCGCCGCCGCCCTGCAGGGCCAGCTCGCACACGTGCCGGCGCTCGCGTGCGGCGACGGCGGCGGCGGCAGCAGCGCGAGCAGCTGCACCTCAGCGGTCGACGCCGGCTCGCCGTCGCGCGCGGCGGGCGCGCCCGCCGCGCTGCTGGGCCCGCCGCCGGCGGCGGCGCACCACGGCGCCGCGCTGGCGATGGCGAGCGGCCTGGCGCCGCCGCCGCTGCCGGCGCAGCAGCTGCTCGGCCTGCAGCCCGCGCCCTGGCCCGCCGCCCTCAGCGCGGGCGTCGGCCAGGCTGGGCAGCCGCAGCCTGCCCAATGGGCGTTCCAGCAGGCCTGGCAGGCCGAGTCTGACGCCGCGGCGCTGCTCGCGGCGCTGGCAGCCGTGGGGCTCGGCAGCGACGGTGGCGGCAGCGCGGCAGCGACCGCCGGCGCCGCGCCGCACTTTGACGCCCACCACGGGCCGCTGGGCGGAGGCCCCGGCTGGGGCGCCGCGTGCGCAGGCGGCGTCCACCCGCTGCACCTGGCGCACGCGAGCCTCGCGCTGCACCAGCCCCCGGCGAGCCTCAGCGCCGCCGCCGGCTGGGCGGGCGGTAGCGGGGGCATGGGCGGCCCGGTGCTGCAGGGCGGCGATCAGGTGGGCCTGCATGCTTATTCGGGCTTCATGCTCTCTTGAGGCCGCTGCTCAAAACCGAGCTTGGGTGGGAGCGCATAGCAGCACACGCATAACACTCTCAACACGTGAGGTTAACGCAATGAACCGCGGCGGGCCAACTGTCCTCAGGAACTGCAGACGTAGTTCTTCAACGCCCGCACGGATCGGCGGGGGGTGGGGGGCAGCACCTGCCGCGCCTGGGATGCTTGGTTTTCGTTTTTTTGCTTTGCTTGCTTGCTTTGTGCCTCGCGATGAAGGCAGGCGGGCGGGCGCTGCTGTGGCGCTGCTATTGGCCGCGCTGCTATTGGCCGTCCGATTGTCGAAACGCTGGCCTGTGAGCCGAACCGTTGGCAAGCTCTGTGCCGCTCGCTCGCTCGCGCGGGCGGCTCGGTGTGAGCAGCGGCGAGCACGCGTCTGTGCCGAGCCTGCAGCCGCTGCAGTGCTGCGGCGCATGCATGCATGCGCACATGTTGACCAGTTTTTTTATGGGCGCACGCCCAATCTTGATAGTCTTGCCGCACTCACGCGCAGCGGACGTTTCGGAGCTTTCTGATGTAAGGCGCACTGTGCTGTGCGACGGGCTTCGCATGTGCTGGCGGTGCCAGCGGCAGCACTGCCGCGCGTTGATCGTGACCATCAACCAACCAACCGCGTTCGTTTGTGGCGGCGGCGGGCATTGGTGGCGGCGGCGTTCGTCCATCGATCGATCAATGGCGGCGAGCGATCGGTGCGTCACGCGTTGCATTGGTGTGACCGTGCATACCTTCCGGGCGCCAGGCGCCCCGCGCGGCGCTCACCACGCAGCGCTGCGGCTGCGGCCGCGCGGCGCGTCGCCGCCGCCCTCGCCGCCGCGTCCCCAGTCCTCGCGCGGGCCCGGGCCAGGGCCGTCGCGGCCGGCGCTGCGCCCGCGGAAGCCGCCGCCGCGGTCGCCGCCGCCGCCGCCGCCCCAGCGCTCGGCGCCGCCGCCGCCGCCGCCGCCGCCGCCGCCGCCGCCGCCGCGCCGCCGCCGCCGCGCCCGCCGCCGCCGCCCCAGCCCCTGCCGCCGCCGCGCCCGCCGCGCCCGCCGCCGCCGCCGGTGCCGAAGCGCGTCTTGCTCGCCGCGGGGCGGCGCACGCGCGCCGCGACGGCCTCGAGCTCCGCCGGCACGTCCTGCCCCGCGCCGCGCATGATGTCCACCAGCACCGGCGTCACGCCCGCGTCGGCGGGCGTGAGCAGCGTGAGCGCCTCGCCCTTGCGCCCCGCGCGGCCGGTGCGGCCGATGCGGTGGACGTACATGTCGTGGTCGCTGGGGAAGTCGTAGTTGACCACCGCGGTCACGCCGGGGATGTCGAGCCCGCGCGCCGCGACGTCGGTCGCCACCAGCACGGGCACGCCGCCGCCGCGGAACACGCGCAGCGCGGCGTCGCGCTCCGACTGGCTCTTGTCGCCGTGCACCGCGACCGCGCGCACGCCGGCGCGGCCGAGCTCGCGCGTGAGGGAGTCGCACTCGCGCTTGGTGCCCGCAAACACGACGACGCGCGGCCGCGGGTGCGCGTCGTCCTCGCCCGGCCACGCGCCGTCCGGCGCGCCGCCGCGGCCGCGGTCGCGGCGCTCGGCGCCGCGCCGGCCGCCCGCGGCAGCGCCCGGCGGCGGCGGCGGCGGCGCCGCTGACCCCACGCGCTCCTCGCCGTGCAGGTGCTCGTGCAGGTAATCCTGCGGGGCGGGGAGGGGCGAGCGAGCGGTGAGCGAGGGGCGGAGGAACGAGGGGCGGGGCCGCGCCCGGCGGGCGGAGGAGCGCGCACGCGCGTGCGGCGCCCCGGCTCCAGCCGCAGCGGCGCGGCGCGGCGCGGCGGCGGCGGCGCGCCTGCAGCGCTGGCAGCCGGTCCTCCGGACCGCCGAGCATCGCGACCAGCTGCGTGACGTCGCGGTTGGCGACCAGCTTCTCCTGCGGGGGGCGGCGCGCGCGCGTGCGTGAGCGCCCGCGGCGGCGCGTGCGTGCAGGGGCTCGCGCGGCGCGCCTGGCGGCGTGCGGCGCCCCGCGCCCCCAGGGTAGCGCAGCGCGGCGCGGCGCGGGCACCTGCACGTTGCCGACAAACACGCGCACGGGGTCGTTGCGGCAGAGCGCGCGCGCGATGCTCTGCACCTCCTTGGGCCACGTCGCGCTGAAGAAGAGCGTCTGCCGCGGCGGCGGCGCCAGCGCGCCCGGCGGCAGCGCCGCGCACTGCGGCCCGCCTGCGACCGGCGGCGGCGGCGGCGAGGGTGGGCGGGGGCCGGGCCGGGCGGGCGGCCACGGGCCCCGGTGTGGGGCACCGCGCGCCCAGGCGCCGGCCGTGCCCTAACCCTGAACCCACCGGGCATGTACGACAGCAGCTCCCTAATCTGGGGCTCAAACCCCATGTCCAGCATGCGGTCCGCCTCATCCAGCACCAGCATCGACACCTGCCGACCGGCCGCGGGCGGAGCGGGAGGGCGTCGGCCAGGCCGCGCCGGCGCCGCTTGCGCACGCCGGCGCTGCTGCGCGCCGCCGCCCCGCCGCCCCCGCGCGCGGCGCGGCGCGGCGCGGCGCGGCGCACCCGGCTGACGTCGAGCTCGCCGGAGCTCACAAAGTCGAGCAGCCGCCCCGGCGTGGCGATGACGAGCTGCGGGCCCCGCGAGAGCGCGCGGCTCTGCGGCCCGCGCGGCGCGCCGCCGTAGAGGCAGCTGCGGCGGCGGGCGTCGGCGGCGTCGGCGGGCGTCGGCGGGCGCGGCCGGGGCCGCGGGCGCGCCGCGGCGCGCGTGCCCGCGGCGCGCGGGGGCTCACGCGTTGCGGATGCGGCAGGCCGTGCCGAGGCGGTCAGCCTCGTGCTGGATCTGCTGCGCCAGCTCCCGCGTCGGCGCGAGCAGCAGCGCGAGCGGCGGCGACCCGCCGCCGCCCGCGCCCCAGCTCGACAGCCGGTTCCAGCGCGACCAGCCGCGCGCCGCGCCGGCGCCGCCGCCGCCGCGCGGCGCCGGGGCGGGCGGCGCCTCGCCGCGCTGCGC
This sequence comes from Scenedesmus sp. PABB004, assembly GCA_014905635.1. Lineage (NCBI taxonomy): Eukaryota > Viridiplantae > Chlorophyta > Chlorophyceae > Sphaeropleales > Scenedesmaceae > Scenedesmus > Scenedesmus sp. PABB004. The sequence continues at coordinate 167,377 of JABVCE010000016.1, forward strand.
CGCGGCCGCCGCGGCCGCCGCCTCCTGCGCCTGGATGTGGAGGAACGCGGGCATCAGGAAGCCGGCGGTCTTGCCGGAGCCGGTCGACGCGATGGCCACGAGGTCGCGGCCCTGCCGCGCGATCGGCCACGCCTGCGCCTGGATGAACGTCGGCGCGGTGAAGCCGTGCCGCGCCAGCTGGTGGACGTGCCGCGGCGGCGGCGGCGCGGCGGCGGCGGCGCGGCGGCGGCGGCGCGGCGGCGGCGGCGACGTGAGGCGTGCGGCGGCGGTAGCGCGGCGTGCGGCGCGGCGGCGTGCGGCGGCGTGCGGTGCAGGGCGCGCACCGCGCTCAGCATCTGCGGCGGCAGGTCGGCCTGCTCGAACGTCTGCGCCGGCGGCGGCGCGTCCTTGGCGTCCACAAACATCTGGAACTTGCGCCTGCGATTGTGACACGGGGCGGGCCGGGCGCGTGGTCGCGTGGGGCGGCAGGCCCGGTGCGCCCGTTTGCTGCGAGCTGCGGGCGCCGGCGCCAGCGGTGGCCGGCCGCTGCCAGCTGCGCGCACCTGTAGTCGGCGGCGCTCAGCAGCGCCGCCGGCGCCGGCGCGTCCGCGTCGCTGTCGCACTCGCTGCTGCCGCCCACGTCCTCCAGCGCCGCGCTCGCCGCGGGCATGCCGGCCAGCCCGCGGGCGTGCGGCAGCGCGAGCGCCGCCGCCAGCGCTGGCCGCGCTGCCGCGGTCGCTGCCGCCGCGCGCGCCGCCGCCAGCGCCGCCGGCAGGGCGACCTCCAGGCCTGCCAGGGCGCCGCCGAGGGAGCCTGCGGGCGCGGCGCGTGGGCGGGCCGCCGTCGCCGCCGGCGGCGCAGCGCCGCCGGCGCGCCGCCGGCCCATGCGCGCGCGCTGGCAGCGCGCGGCGGCGTCCTACCTGCTGAGAGGAGGCCCACGGCGCCGCCGCGACGCGCAGCGCGCGCCGCGGCGCGCGCCAGGCGCAGCGCCATGCTCGCCGGTGTGCGCGGCGGGCGGCGCGGCGCTGGCGAGGGCCTGAGCTGTGCGGGCGGTCGAGAGTGAGGGCGTGGAATCGTGGCCCTGGCCAGGGGCCCCCGGAGCGAGGGCGGTTCAGGCACTGTGGCACTTGGGCTTCTGTCTCGCTCCGCAGGCGTTGCACGCGCCGCCCGGCCGCGCAGACACTGCCCTTGGCTCATAGACACCAGCGCGTCACAGCCACCAGGCGCCGCCGCGTGCCGCCGTTGCCGCCGCTGCGCTCGCTGCGCGCCGCCGCCGCTCCGCCCGCACCGATCGCCGGCCGGCGGGCGGCTGCCGCTGCTGCCCCAGCGGCGGGCCCAGGCTGGGCGCCGGCGACGGTCCCGGCGGCGCGGCGGCGCCGGGCATGGCCGCGCCGGCGGGCGCCGCCGCGGGCAGCGGCGGCGCCGCGGGGGGCCTGGCCGCGCGCTTCTCGCGCTTTGCCGCGACCGCGCCGCGCATCGTGCTCGGCACCGCGAGCGCGTCGCGGCGGTCCATCATGGATGGCCTGGCCGCGGAGCACGGCTTCACCTACGAGGTGGTCAAGCCGGACATTGACGAAAAGGCGCGGCTGCCGCCGCGGGTGCCGGCGCCGCTGGGGGCGGCCGCTGCGCGTGGCACGGCCGCGCGCGCAGGAGGGCGGCCGCCGCACAGAGCGGAGCCCCGACGCCGCCGCACCGCGCCGCGCCGCGCCAGGCCATCCGGCGCGACGAGCCGCGCGAGCTCGTGCTCGCGCTCGCGCACGCCAAGGCCGACGCGGTGCTGGAGATGCTGCGACGGCAGGCGCCGCCTGGTGGTGACTGTGGCGACGGCTACCTGATCACGTGCGACCAGGTCGTGCTGCACGAGGGCGCCGTGCGCGAGAAGCCGGCGGACGTGGCCGAGGCGCACAGGCGCGTGTTTGTGTGCTGCCGCCGGCGCGCGCTCCCGTCGCGGAGCGGCCGCCGACAGCGGCGCTCGCACACGCAGCGGCCTCACAAGAAACACGCACGCACACCAGCGGCACCGTGGCGCCCGCCCGCCGCCGCAGGTTCATCCACAGCTACGCGGCGTCGCCCGCGCAGACGGTCGGCGGCGTCGTCGCGACGCGCCTGCGCACCGGAAAACGGGTCGAGGCGGTGGAGGTGTGCGCGATCCACATGACCGACATGCCGGATGACGTCATCGACGCCCTGATCGCCGAGGGCGACGTCATGTGGTGCGCGGGCGGGCTCATGGTCGAGCACCCGGCCGTCGTGCCGTACGTCACCCGCATCGAGGGCACCCAGGACGCGGTGATGGGCCTCGGGCGCGACACCGTGATGGCGCTGCTGCTTGACGCGGCGGGCATGTGAGCAGCGCGACGATGGGCCGGCCGCGCGCGGCGGCCACGCAGCGCGGCGGCGGTGCGCGCTCACGTGTGCGGCGAGCGCCAAAACCGCGCGCGGCTGTGCCCTGAACCGCCCGCGGCCCTGTGGCCGGAGGGTCAGAGAATGTAACGCTCTGCTGCGAGCGGCGAGGGGCGTGTCGCCGGGCGCGGGCAGCTGCTGGCGCGCGACCGGCGGCAGCAGCGCAGCGGCGATGCGGTGGCGCGCCCCCTGACCCCTGCCGCGCCCATACAAGCAGCCATGAGCGTGCTGAACGTCAACGTGGGCGTGCTGGGGCACGTCGACTGCGGCAAGACGAGCCTGGGTGCGCAGCAGCGGCGGTGGCGGCAGCGCCGCCGCGGCGCGGCCCGGCTCCTCCGAGCCGCGCTGGCAGCTCTGCGGCGCGTCGAGCCCCGCCACGCGCCCCCGACGCGCCGGCGCAGTGGCCGTGCTGTCGAGCACGCTGTCGACGGCGGCGCTGGACAAACACCCGCAGAGCCGGGAGCGCGGCATCACGCTGGACCTGGGCTTCTCCTCGTTCACGGTGCGGTGCCCAGGACTCGGCCCATGAGCAGCAGCAACAGCCGCCGCGCGGCGGGCGCCGCCGCTGGCTCACGCTGCGCTCGGTGCCGGCCGTGCACGCGCGGCCGCGCAGGTGCCGATGCCGCTGCGCCTGGCGGCCGCGGGGGCGGCCGAGTCGGAGCTGCAGTTCACGCTCGTGGACTGCCCAGGGCACGCGAGCCTCATCCGCACCATCCTCGGCGGCGCGGCGATCATCGACACAATGGTCCTCGTCATCGACGTCACCAAAGGTCGGCCGCGGGCGGCGGCGGCGGGCCCGCCGACCTCACACGCACGCGGCGCGGGCGGGAGGGCGCCCGCGCCTGCGCCCACGCCCGCGGGCCCGCCTGCAGGCTTCCAGGCCCAGACCGCGGAGTGCCTGGTCGTCGGCGAGATCGCGGCGCGGGAGCTTGTGGTCGCGCTGAACAAGGTGGACCTGCTGCCAGAGGTGAGGCGAGGACGCGCGTGCTGCCGCGGCCTACACGCCCCGGCCGCACGCGCGCAAGGGCCGCCGCGTCCACCGCCGCGCGCGCCGGCGCCGGCGCGCAGGCGGTGCGGTCCAAGGGCGTCAAGCGCGCGACGCGCCTCGTGCGCGAGGCGCTCGCGGCCACCAAGTTTGCGGGCGCCGCGGTCATTCCAGTCAGCGCAAAGCCCGGTGCGTCACGCTGGCCGCGCTGGCCGGGCTGCAGGGCGCCGCGGCGCTCGCGGCTGCGGGCGGGCAGCTGCGCCGTTGCCGGCCCGCCGACACCGCCCGCCCGCCCGCCCGCCGCCCGCCCGCCCGCCCGCCCGCCCGCCCGCCCCGCCCGCCCGCCCGCCCGCCGCCCGCCCGCCGCCCCGCCCGCCCGCCCGCCCGCCCGCCCGCCCGCCCGCCCGCCCCGCCCGCCCGCCCGCCCGCCGCCCGCCCGCCGCCCGCCCGCCCGCCCGCCGCCGCCCGCCGCCCGCCCGCCCGCCCGCCCGCCCGCCCGCCCGCCGCCCGCCCGCCCGCCGCCCGCCCGCCCGCCCGCCCGCCCGCCCGCCCGCCGCCCGCCCGCCCGCCCGCCCGCCCGCCCGCCCCGCCCGCCCGCCCGCCCGCCGCCCGCCCGCCCGCCGCCCGCCGCCCGCCCGCCGCAGAGCCGCTGGGCGTGGAGGAGCTCAAGGGCTGGCTGGTCGACAGCGCGGTGCAGCGCCTCACCGCAAAGGCCGGCGAGGCGGCGGCTGGCGGGCCGTCGGGCGCGGCGGGTGCGGCCGCGGCGCCGCCCTTTCTCTTTGCCATTGATCACTGCTTCGCGGTCAAGGGCCAGGGCACGGTGCTCACCGGCACAGTGCTGCAGGTGCGCCCTGCACGCGGCCTGGTGCGTCTGCCGGCACGGCCGCCGCCGTGCGCGCCGAGAGGGCGGGCGCCGCCGCCGCGCCGGCGCGCGCAGGGCGGCTGCCGCGTGGGCGAGACGGTGGAGCTCCCTGCGCTTAAGCTGCGGCGGGCGGTCAAGGGCATGCAGATGTTTCGCCGCCCCGTGGAGGCCGTGCGCCGCGGCGACCGCGCCGCGCTGTGCGTCACGCAGCTCGACCCGGGCGCCATCGAGCGCGGCCTCGCGGCGGCGCCGGGCGCGGTGCCGACGTTTGCCGCCGCCGTCGCCGCGGTCGACAAGGCGCGCCGCCGCGCCGCCGCGCCGCCTCGCCACGCCTTGCCCCCTGCCGCCGTGGCCGCCGTGGGCCCCTGCCTGCCGCGCGCCCTCCCCGCCCCCTCGTGCGCCCTGCCCTGTGCCCTGTGCCCTGACCCGCGCCGGGCCCCCTGATCCCTCCCAGGTGCGCTTCTATGCCGCCGCCGTGCCCAGTCGGTCAAAGTTCCACGTCAGCATCGGCCACGCGACCGTCATGGCGGAGGCGCTCTTCTTCGGCCTGCCCGACGCCCCCGGCGGCGCCAGCCAAGCGGGTGCGGGCGCGGCGCTGCGGGCGGCCCACGCGTGCGCGCACGCGGCCGGCGGCGGCGCGCGCCGCCCACGCGCGTGCTGCACCCGCCGCCGCTCGCTGGCCTGCCCGCAGACGCGCTGCGGCTGATGGTCGAGGCGCTGGCGCGCACGTCGCTGCACGGCGCGCCGGCGCCGGCTTTTGACTTTGGCGCAGAATACCTCGCCCAGGACGCGCTGCACGGCCTCGAGGGCCGCCCGCTCGCGGCGCCGGCGCCGGCTGGCGCGCGCGACGGCGCGCACCACGGCCCGCAGTGGGCGCTGCTGCGCTTCGAGCAGCCCGTCACCGCGCCGCTGGTGCGCGTGCGCGCGGGCGGGCGGGCGGGCAGCTTGCGCGCGCGCGAGAGAGAGAGCGCGACCTCGCCGCGGCGGCTGTTGCTCAACCCCCCGCGCGCGGCCGCCGCCGCGCCGGCGCCGCTGCTGCTTGCAGGACAGCGTGATCGTCGGCGCGCGGCTCGACGCCGACAGCGGCGGCGACGCGTGCCGGCTCGCCTTCTATGGCCGACTCGCGGCGGGCCTCGGCGACGGCGGGCCGGCCGAGCTGCGGCGGCTCCGCGTGTTCAAGGTGTTCGCCCGCGCCCGCAGCCGCCGCCGCCGTCGCCGCAGCCTGGCGAGCCCCCACCCCTCTGCCCCGCACGCCCGTCCCCGACGCGCGCCCGCTCGCGCGCCGCCGCGCCGCCGCTGCCGTGGCGGGCGGCGCAGGTGAAGGAGCGCGTCGGCAGCATCTCCCGCCCGTCGCCCGACGGCGGCTCGGCGATCGCGGGCGGGCTGTTCAAGCGCGAGACCGACCTGAGCGTCTTTGCCGGCGCGGCCGTGACGACGGGCGCGGGCGAGCGCGGCGTCGTGTGCGGGCGGTTTGGCACGTCGGGCAAGGTCCGGGTCGACTTCCCGCCCCCGGGGCTGCGCGGCGAGCCGCCGCCGCGCAGCGCGGCCGACAACGTGCTGCGCCTCGCCTACAAGCGCTTCCTGTTTGAGCCCGACCGCCATGCGATCCGGCAGTGAGAGAGAGAGGCCAGCGGCCCCTCTCCCTCTCTCTTGCGCCCGGCGGCGCGGAGGGTCTCGCCTCGCCTCGCCTCGCGCGCCGGACGAGGCCGAGGCGCGTGTGTGGGCAGCCGCCAGGTGCGGCGGCGGGACTGGCCGCCCTGACTGCGTGGCTGGCTGGCCGGCTGGCCGCCGGCGAGCTGCTGACGACGCACCGGCGCTGCCGCCCGCAGGCGGTGTGGTCGGTCCAGGCGCCGCAGCTGCAAGAGTGCTGCGCGCGAAGTGGGCCCGGCGCGGCCGGCGGCAGCCGTTTGCCCGTGCCTGGCTGAGCGGCAGTTCGGCCCCACGGTCTGGCTCGTGCGGGCAACCGCCGCTGTCAGTGACGCCGCGCCGCACAGCCGTGCGCGCCGCTCGTCTGGACACAGTCAGACATCCACCCCTGCCTGCGACCGGACGACACCTCCCGCGCTCGCTCCCGCGCGCCCGGGCCGCCTGTGCAGGACGAGCAGCGGCGACGGCGCCGTGATTGCTGCGCTCGCCGGGCCGCAGCGCGCCACCTGATCGCTCGCAGCGCTCTCCCTGATCGCTCGCAGCGTGCGCTCCGTCGTCCCTCCCGAGCACGCCATGGAGGAGCCGCCCGACGAGAGCGGCGGCGGCGACGCGCCGGCGCAGCAGCAGGCGTTTGCGCTCACCAAGGAGCTGGCGCTGTCGTCGGACCTGCGGCTCGCGCTGTGGTGCCCCACCATGGACCTCTGCGCCGTCGTCGCCGCGGACGGCCAGCTCCGCCTGCACCGCATGGACTGGCAGCAGCTCTGGGCGACGGCGCCCGAGTCGCCCGTGACTGCCCTCGCGTGGCGCCCCGACGGCAAGGCGCTCGCGGCGGGCCACGCCGGCGGCGGGCTGTCGATCGTCGACGTCGAGACCGGCGACGTGACGGCGGAGCACGCGGTGCACTACGCGTCGATCGCCGCGCTGAGCTGGTCCGACCAGCACGCGCCGCCGCAGGCGGGCGAGCAGCAGCAGCGGCAGCCCGACGGAGGCGCCGCCGCGGGCGGCGGGGGCCTGCTGCCGCAGGCGGGCGTCGCGCCGCACCAGCGCTACCGGCGGCTCTTTGTGCCGCCCGTCACCGAGCCGCACCCGCCGAGCAGCACCGAGCCGCCGCCCGACCCCTATGACCTGGCCATGGAGGCAGCGGGCACGGCGGCGTGGCCCGCGGAGCGGCCCTGCCTCAGCCTGCTCGCCGCCGCCGACGCGCGCGGCCACGTGAGCCTGTGGCTCCAGGGCGAGGTGCAGGTGGCGGAGCTCGCCGGCGGGCTCGCGCCGCCTGGTGGCGGCGGCGGCGACGGCGAGGCGCAGCAGGGGGAGGAGGAGGAGGAGGAGGAGGAGCCGTACAAGCTGCTGCACGTGCGTGCTGCGCGCCGCGGCAGCAGCGCCAGCCGCGGCGGCGGCAGGCGAGCGCTCGGCTGCAGCGCGCAGCGCGCCGTGCGCGCTGCGCGGCGGCGCCTGACCGCTGCGCACACGCACCCGCGCAGGTGACGGCGAGCGCGGGGCTCGACCAGCTGATCACCGTGCACGCCTCGCCGTCGGGTGCGGGAGGGCGTGGTCAGGGGGCGGCGTCCTGCTGCGGGCGGGCGCGCCGGCCCCGGCTGACCGCCGCCGCCGCTGATGCCCGCCCGCCCGCGCGCACCGCCGAGCGCCCCGCAGGCGGTGTGGCGCTCGCGTCGCACAGCCTGGCACTGCTGCGCGTGCACCAGGAGCCGCTGCAGCAGTGTACGGCGCTGTTCAGCCAGCTGCAGGCCTTGCTCAAGGGTGCGCGAGCGCGCGGCCGCACAGACGTCACCCGTGTGCCTGCTGCCGCCGCCACCGCCGGGCCCACCGGCCGCGCCGCCGCACCGCCGTGACCGCGCAGCCGCGGTGAAGGGCGTCGAGGTCGCCTCCCAGGACTGGGCCGGCGCCATGGCCGACTTTCGCAAGCGCTTCGACGCGCAGCTGCGCCAGGAGCTCGCCGACCACGGCTCGACCATCACAGGTCCGCCGCGCCGCCGCCAGCGGCGGGGCAGCGCCGCGCGCCGCGCGCCGCGCGCCGCGCGTTGCGCAGCCGCAGCCGCCCACGCCGCCGCCGCCGGCCGCCTGGCGTCTGCCGCGGAGCAGTCCCGCAGCAGGAGCTGGTGCTGCTGCTCGCGACGGGCTGCCCCACGCCGCCGATGCAGACCTTCCTCGCGAGCACGCTCGGCGAGGCGGGGCTGCGCCGCCTCGCGCGCGCGCTCGACGCGACCGCGGGCGGCCTGCACACCGCGCTGCTCGAGCGGCTCATGCCCCTCACCGAGCTGGCGCTCTTCCTGCTCGGCGAGCTGCGCGGCTGCGTCACCGCGCAGCAGGACGGCGGCGGTGGCGGCGGCGGCGGCGGCGGCGACGGCAGCGGCAGCAGCAGCATGGCCGGCGGCGGCTGGCTGGGGCTGGCGGCGCCGGCGCTGCGCGCGCTCGAGCTCAACGCCGCGGCGCTGCTGCTGCGCGTGGAGCAGCTGCGCCGCGCGGTCACCGGCGTCGCGTGCGGCTACCGCGCGTTTTTCAGCTGGCTGCTGCGCACGCTGCGCACGCTCGACGGCGGCGGCGACGGCGGCGGCGACGTCGGGCTCGGCGGCGACGCGGGCACGCCGCTGCCGCAGGCGCAGGAGGTGCTGGCCTTCCTGAGGGGACAGTTTGCCGCCGACGTGATCGGCCCCGAGCTCACGGTGCGGCGGCGCGGGCGCGCCGCTCGCGCACGGCTCCGCGTGCGCGTGGCCCCCCGTGCCGGGAGGACACCGCGCGGCGCCCGCCCGCCCGCGCGCCCGCGTGCCGCCGCGCGCAGGGCGCGCCGCTGAGCCCCGGGGCGCGCGCCGCGGCGGAGGCCGCACTCTACCCAGGCATCCCCCGACCGAGGCGCACGAGCTGCTCGCGCTGCTCTTGCTGCCCCAGGGCGACCTGCACGGCGGCGGCGTCGGCGCGCACGGCGAGGCGTGCGGGCCGGGCGCCGCGGCGCTCGCGGCGGCGGCGGAGGCGTGCGGCCGCCCGCTCGCGGCGCAGCTCGCCGCGCTCGCGGGCATGTGCGAGGAGGCGTTTGAGGCGCCGGCGATGGCGATCAGCCCGGCCATCGCGGCGCAGACGGGGCGGCTGCAGCTCGTGCCGGCGCGGCCGGCGCGCGGCGCAGCGGCGGCGCCGGCAGCGGCGGCGGCGGCGCAGGCCGTGGCGGTGGGCCCGCCGGTGCTGCAGCCGGCGCGCTGCCGGGACCTGCACGTCTACGTCTGCTGCGCCCTGCCCGCTGCCGGCGGTGGCGGCGGTGGCGGCGCGCAGCAGCTGCTGCTCGTGCGCCTCCCGCCCGACTCGCTGGCGCCGCAACTTGGGCAGGGACAGGAGGAGCAGGGGCTGCTGGCGCCGCGGCACTCGCCGCCGCCGCCGCGGCCGCTGGCGGCGGACGCGCTGCTGCTGGAGCTGCCGCGCGGCGAGGCCGCGCTCGCGTGGGCGGCGTACCAGGGGGAGCAGCTCGCGCTGCTCACGCACGACCGCGGCGGCGGCGGCGACGCCGGCCTCAGCGGCAGCAGCCTGCAGCTGCTGGAGCTCGCGGCCGCGCCCTGGGCGGCGCTGCCGGCGGGCGCGCTCGGGCGCGGCGGCGCGGCGGCGGCGGCGGCGGCCGCCGGCGCGGTCGTCGCAGCGGCCGACCTGCCGCGCCGCGCGCGGCGCTTCGCGCACGCCGCGACGGGGCAGCTCGCGGTGAGCCGGACGCGCGGCCTCGCCGCGGTGGTGAGCGAGCTGCAGCACCTGCTGCTGCTGGACCTGGAGGAGGACGAGGAGGGCGGCGGCAGCGAGGAGGGCAGCGGCGACGAGCGCATGAGCGAGTGAGCGAGTGAGCGCCAGCCGGGCGCGAGGCGGCCGCGAGCGGCGGCGTGGGCGCCGTCCTGCCTGTTACTCCCGTGCGCTCCCTCCCTCGTGCGTGCGACCGATTGCGGCCGCGCGCGCGCGGCCGCGCGCCCGCCGCCGCCGCCGACACACGCATGCGCGCGGAGGGCGGCTGCTGCGGCCCAACGGCCCTGCCCCGGTGTGGCAGCAAAAGCGCAGGGAGGCTACGGAGCCTCCGCCGCCGGTCGCACGTGACGTGTGCGTGAGGATTGGGTTCCGCTCCCTCTGCTTGTGCCCCCCCCCTCCGCGCCACGGGCCATCGTTTCAGCCCGCGGCGGCGCGCCCGCGGGGGCCCCGCCGCGCCCGCGCCGCCGCGGCCGGCGCCGCGGCGCCGCCCGCCCGGGCCGCCGCTCACGCCGCGGCGGCCTTCTTCTTGGCCGCCGCCGCCGCCGCCTCGCCCGCCTCCACCTTGGCGTACAGCGCGTCAATCTTGGCCTGAGGCGGGGGACGGCGGCGGGGTGTGAGCGCAGGGTGAGGATGAGGTGTGGGCGCAGAGGTGTGAGCGCAGGCGTGCCGCACAGCGGGCGCGCCCCCGCTCCCGCGCCGCCCCCGCTCCAGCGACGCCCCGCCGCTCGCGCTGCCGCGCCGCGCCGCGCCGCTGCCGCCCCCTCGCCCTGCCGCGCCGCGCGGCGCGCCTGGTAGCGCTTCTGCAGCTGCGGGCGCTTGAACTTGAACGTCGGCGTGAGGCAGTCGTTGTCGACGCTGAACTGCTCCGGCTCGAGCAGCAGGCCCTTGATCGCCTCAAAGCCCTTGGTGCCGTTCGCGCGGCCGACCGCCGTGAGCTCGCCGAGCACCCACGCCTCGGCGGCCGGGTCGGCGCAGAGCTCCGCGACGGTGCCTGGCGGCGGCGGGCGGCGCGGCGCGGCGCGGCGCGGGGCGGCGGCGGGCGGCGTGGGGCGCCGGCGCCGGCGCCGGACCGCGCGCCGCGCCGCGGGGCGGGCCCACGCCGTGCTGCGCGGCGCTCCGCTGCGGCGCGTGCGGCCGGGTCTCGCTCGCTCGCGCGCTCACCGGTCTTGCCGTTGGCGCGCGCCCAGTCCTGCAGCGCGTCCTCCTTGGGCACCACCACTGCGACGAGGCTGGGCTTGAAGCTGTTGCCGTACACCCACACCTGCGTGTGGAGACGGGGGAGAGGGGGGGGGGGGTGAGGGCTGAGGGCGGCGCAGGCCGGGCGGGGCGCGGGCGCGCAGAGCGCCGCCGCGCGCCGCGCGCCGCGCGCCGCGTGCAGCGCCGCGCGCGCCTGCTCCACGGGCGCCGCCTTCTTGTAGATGGCCTCCAGCTTCTCCACAGCGATGTACTCGCCCTGTGGGGGTTGTGTGTATGTGTATGTGTGTGTGGGGGGGGGGTGCGAGCGGGGAGCGTTGAGTGTGCGGGGCGTGGGTGTGAGCGTGGGTGTGAGCGGGGGAGCAGCTCTCCGCGCTGTTGGGCCGCCCGGCCCCAAAGCAAGAGCCCCCCGCGCGCCCGACGCCTCGCCTGGCTGAGCTTGAAGATGTTTTTCTTGCGGTCCACGATGCGCAGGCCGCCCTGCGGCGTGACCACGCCGATGTCGCCGGTGTGGAACCAGCCCTCCGCGTCCATCACCTCGGCTGTCTTCTCCGGCTGCGAGCGCGCGCATTGGGTGTTTTGAGGGGGGATTCGGGGAGGGGGGGGGCGTGTGAGTGTGTGCGGGTGCGAGCGTGCGTGTGCGTGGGTGGGTGGGAGGGCGCGGCGGCGCCGGCGGCGCGCGCGGGCGTGGACGCGCGGGCGCTCCAGTTTGACTCGCTGCGCGTCACGCCCCCGCGCGCTGCCGGCACGCGGCGCTCGTGCAGTGCACGTCAGCCCGGGCGGGTCGCGGCGGAGCTTTGGTCCACGTGCCCGCCGGCGCCGCACCCCGCCCGGCGCGCCGCGCCCCTCCCCCCGCACACCCACCCACACACCCACAACACCCACAACACAGCCCCCCCTTTCCCGCGCACCTGCTTGTAGTAGCCGCTGAAGAGCTGCGGGCCGCGCAGCAGCACCTCGCCCGCGGGCGCGGCGGCGTCGGTGGCATCGTAGTTCATCTCTGTGTGTGTGTGGGGGGGGGGGCGCGTGTGTGTGTGTGTGTGGGGGGGGGGGGGTGAGCGTGTGACTGTGTGTGTGTGCGAGAGAGAGGGAGAGAGAGGGAGGGAGGGAGGGAGAGAGAGGGAGAGGGAGAGAGAGAGAGAGAGAGAGAGAGAGAGAGAGAGAGAGAGAGAGAGAGGGAGGGAGGGAGAGAGAGAGAGAGTCAGTGCGCCGCGCCGCGCCGCGCCGACGAGCGGCGGGCTGGCAGGGCTCAGGCGCTCGGCGGCCATGTGGAGGCATCCGTGAACCTCAGCCCTGCCAGCCGCCGCCCGGCGGCGCGGCGCCCCGCATCAGCGCGACCGCCCCGCGCCCCGCGCGCGCGGGCGGCGGCGCCGCCACGCGGCGCGCTCAGCGCCGGTCAAACGTCAACCAGAGCCGCCACGCGGCGCGCGCCACGCCGCGCCCGCCCTCGCGCCCGCCGCCGCCGCGGCGCACCCGGCACGCTCTCGAGGCGCAGCTCGGTGCAGGGCGTGGCGGGGCCGTTGGTCCCGTGCATGGCCCAGACGTCGGGCACGGCGATGCAGCTCGCGGCGCACGTCTCGGTCAGGCCGTAGCCCTGCGCGCGCACGGGTGCGCGCGTGGGGCGTGTGGCGTGCGAGCGCACACCTCTGACACAGACGCAGACGCACAAAACAAAACAAAACCAAAACCGCCCAAAAACCGCGCAGCACCTCGCAAAACCCCGCCGCCGGCCGCCGCACCTGCACCACGGGCGCGCACATCGCGACCTTCAGAAACTCCTCCACGTGCGGCGCGAGCGGCGCGCCGCCGCTCACGATGAGCCGCACGCAGCCGCCGAGGCGCGTCTTGACCTTGGAGAAGACGAGGCGGTCAAAGAACGGCGCCGCCTGGCAGGTTGGCGGGGTTTAGGGGCGGGGTGAGGGACGAGGGTTTAGGGGCGGGCGAGGGGGGAGGGCCTAGAGGGAGTGTGGCGGGAGGGAGGCGCGGGGCCGAGGGGGGGGAGGCCGGGGCAGGGGCGGCCGCGGGCGGCCGCGGCGGGCGCGCGGCGGTCGCACGCCGGAACGCCCTGTCGGGCGTGTCCGCGTGGGACCGCCGCGCGCCCGTCGCGCCGCCCGCAGCGCCATGCCCTTCGCGCCCGCTGCGCCCCACACGCGCCACCCACCCCCCACCAACCCCACGCCCACGGCCCCCCTTGGCGCCCCCGCGCGCCTTGTCCTGGGGCACGCCCTGCTTGAGGTAGAAGAGCTTGCGCGCGGCGCCCCAGTTGAAGAGCAGCTTCTTCACGCCGCCCGCCTCGTTGATCTGCGGCACGCGCACGTCAGGGGGTGAGCGGCAGCGGCGGAGCGCCGCCGGCGACGGAGGGTCAGGGACGAGGGCCGGCGGCAGCGCGACGGCAGAGACGGCGCCGCGCGTCCAAACAACAACAAAAGCAGCGCCGCGTGGCGCGCCTGGTCCGTGACGCGCGAGTAGATGCGGTCAAAGACGCGCGGCACGCCGATGAAGAGCGTCGGGCGCAGCGCGCCGATGTCGTCCACGAGCGTCGCGACGCTGCCCTGCCAGTACCCGATCGCGCCGCCGACGGCAATCAGCATCTCCTCCGCCGTGCTGCGCGGCGCGGGGAGTGGGAGGTGTGTGGGGGTGGGGGAGGATGCGGGTGCGTGTGGGGCGCGGCGGGTTTGGACAGGCAGGGAGAGAAAGGGGCGGAGCGAGCGCGGCCGGCGTCGAGCTCCCCCGCGACACCTAAGCATGGGGCCTGCCAGCAGCGTGCTCTCGCAGGCAGGCGGCATGCTAAGGTGTCACGTGGGGCCCGACACCGGCCGCGCCCCGCGCGCCGCGCCGCGCCGCGCCGCGCGACCGCCGCGCGCGCGCGGCCGGCGCTGCCAGCTGCCACGTGACGCTGGGCCAGCGGGAGCGCGACAGCACGCAGCGCCGGCCGCGCGCGTTCGGCGCCGGCGGGTCGGGCAGCGGCCCATGTGGGTCGCGCGGGTCAGCGCGCGCACCGGTCAAAGATGTGCGCGAGGGGCAGGTAGGAGAGCATGGAGTCGCCCACGCCGATCGACTTGTCCGCCACCTCGGCCAGGAAGGCCAGCAGGCTCGCGACCGTCGCGACGACCGCGCTGTGGCGCAGCAGCACGCCCTTGGGGTCGCCTGCGCGGCCGTGCGGGCACCACGTGGCGCGCGCGCGCGCGCGTGTGAGCGGCGGCGGGCGGCCGGGCGCGGCCGGGCGCGGCCGGGCGCAGCCGGGCGCCGGCGCGGCGGGCCGGCGCGAGAAAAACGACGCCGCCCCGCGCCCCGCCCCCCGGCGCGGCGCGCACCGGTGGTGCCGCTGGTGTACATGATGGTGCAGTAGTCCTCCGGCGCCGGCGCGACCGCGGGCGCCGGCGCCGCCTCGCCGGCCGCCGCGAGCGCCTCAAAGGTGAGCACCTCGACGCCGGCGCCCTTGAGCGCCTGCGGCGCGGGCGGGGCGGCCGCGCGCGGGCGGCGGCGCGGGCGGGGCGTGGGTGGCGGCGGCGGCGGCAGAGCCGGCAGGGCGCGGGCCGGGGCGACACGGGGGCGCGCGGCTGCGCGCGGGGCGCACCTCGACCGCGGCAGCGTTGGGCTTGCCCCAGGCGACGACGGTCTTGAAGCGCGCAGTGTCGATGCCGGCCGCCGCCTTGGCGAGCGGCGCGAGCTTGGCGCCGTCCGCAAACGCGACGACCGCCTCGCTGCGGCGGCGGCGGCGGCGTGGCGGCGGCGCGCGCGCGTGTGGGCGGGCGTGGGCGTGGCCAGCCGGCCGCACGCGGGCGGGGCGCAGCGGCGCGGCGGCGCGCGGCTGCCGCTGCGGCGACGCGGGCCAGGGGCGAGCGTTTGGTTCGCCCGGACCCAGCGGAAGCGTGCCCGAGAGCCAAACGCTCGCCCCTGGCCCGCCCTCGCCCGCAGCCGCAGCTGCCTCATCGCTGCGCCGCACGCCGCCCTCGCCCCCGCCCCCACCCGCCCACGCCCACCCGCCCACGCCCCGCGCTGGCCCCTCTCTGCCCCGCGGCGCGCCACCTGTGCTCAATGATGAACTCGATCGCGTTCTCGCCCAGCGTGTCGTAGAGCGGGACGCACTGGTAGCTCATGCGGTTGCACGCCTGGCGCGGTGGCGGTGGTGCGCATGTTTGCAGGACAGCAGCGGCGCGCGGCGGGGGGGACGAGGGGCGCGCGCGAGCGTGGGCGGCGGCGCGAACAACAAGGCCTCGCGCGGCGCGGCGCCGCGGAGGTTGGGGCGGTTGCGCGGGAGCAGCAGCAGCGGCGGCGCGCTGCTCGCGGCGCGGCGCCACCGCGGCCGCCGCAGCCCCCGCGGCGCGCCTCGACGCCTGCGCGTGGCGGCGTCCCACCTGCATGGCGATCATCCACTCGGGGCAGTTCACGCCGTAGACGCCCACGCGCTGCCCCGGCTGCACGCCCAGGCCGGCGAGGCCCGAGGCCACCGCCTCCACGCGCGCCGCCGTCTGGGCGTAGGACAGCCATTCGTAGGGCCCGGGCTTGCCGTCCGCGCCGACCGGGCGCCAGCCGAGGAGCTTCTCGGCCCCAAACTTGCCCACGCTCGTCTGGAAGAGCTCGTAGAGCGTCTTGACGCCCCCCGGCGCCTCCGGGAAGCCGTCCTTTGCCACCACGTTGCGGTAGACGCGGCTGGCGCTGGGCGTGTCGCCGCTGGCGGGGCGCACCTCGCCCGTCGGCACCAGGTAGCTCGCCACGGGCGCCATGGCGGCGCTTTGGACGCGAGGCGGGGGTGTGAGGCAAACGCAGTGGCGGCGGGGGCAGGCGGGGCCCCAATTGGAGGCGCGCCCGGGCGCGTCGCCGCCGGCTTGGGCTTGGGCGGCTTAGGCTTGGGCTTGGCCGGTGGCTGCCGCGCTGCCTGCTCGTCCTGCAGCCGCGCCATCTGCTGCTGCACCGCGAGGCACTGCGCCGCCGCCGCCGCCTCCTGCACGCGCGCTGCTCCTCTGCCAGCCGCTCCGCGCACCGCGGCAGCAGCGCTAGCAGCAGCAGCAGCGGCGCCGGTGGCGCCGGCGGCGGCAGCAGCAGCAGCGGCGCCAGCAGCAGCGGTGCCGGCAGCGGCGGCGTGAGCGCGAGCAGCAGCGGCAGCGGCGGCGCGAGCTTGCCGCCGCCGCCGCCGCCGCCGCCGCCGCCGCGGCCGCCGCCCACGAGCAGCAGCAACAGCAGCGGCGGCGGCGGCGGCGCAGGGGCGCTGGCGGCGCGTGCGCCGCCGGCTGCCGCTGCAACCAAGGCGGCGGGGCCGGCGGCGCCTAGCCGCACCCGCGAGGCGCTCGCGCCGCGCGGGAGCAGGCGCCGCCGCGGCCGCAGCCGAGCACGCTGCACGAGGTGCGCGTGCAGAACGGTGACAGCGCAATGGTGCGGGAGGCGATCCAGCGCTCGCAGCGCCTGCAGCAGCGGGGGCAGGCGTCGCCGGCCGCTGGCCGCCGCGACCCAGCCGCCTCGGGCGCTGCTGCCGGCGATGCTGGCGACGCTGGCGACGCCGCGACCCAGCCGCAGACGTGGTGGTGACCGAGATCCCGGAGAAGCAGCCCGCCGCCGCGGCCGCGGCCGGCGGCGCCGACGACTACGGCTACTGAGCGCGCGGCGCGGCGCGGCCCGGGGGCTGGCGGCGTGCTGCGGCCCCCGGGCGCCCGCGGCGGCGCGGCCGGCGGCCGGCGGCTGGCGACGCCGGCGGCGGCGCGCGGCAGCAGCTGCTGTCGCGCGTGGCTCCAATGTGTAATGTAACACGCGCCCACAGAGCCCGGCCACAGCTCATTCGCCGGCGGCCGGCCCCTCAATGATCACTGCAGGGCTCACGCTCCAGGTCGCGCCCGCCTCAGGCTCGCGGCGCCGCCGCTGCCACGCCGCGCGCTGCGACGCTGCCGCGCGCCGCCGCACCGCATGCGGTGCGGTGCGGCTGCGCAGCCGCGCCGCGGCGCCCGCCCCCGCCCCCTCCCGGGCAGCCCCGTCCCCACCACCACCATCAGCACCGCTCGCTCACTCCGAAGCGTCCCGCACCGATCACGAATCGCTTGTGTACACGGAGCGGGCGCGCTTCGCGCCAGGCGGCGGCCGCGCGGTGCCCGCCAACGCAGCGCGCGGCCGCCGCCCCCTCCACGCGCCGGCCCTCACTTCTGCGGCTTCGTCTGGATGACCACGCGCCCGCTGCTGCTGCCGTCGCCGACGATCGTCTGGCACGCCAACCGCCAGCTCTCCGGCTTCTGCGCGGCGCGCGTGCGCGGGGGGCGGCGCGCGCGGGCGTGAGCAAGCGGCGGCGCGGCGGCGCCCCCTCGCTTCGTCGCTGCCCGCTCCGCCGCCGCGGCGCTGCCATGCCCCCGCCGCGCCTTGCTGAGCTTCTTGGCCTCCGTCGCGGTGCGCTCCGACAGCAGCTCCGCCCCCTCGGCCACCTGCACGATGCACGTCCCGCACTGCCCGCCGCCGCCGCACTGCCAGATCTTGCCCCAGGTGGTGTAGAGGTCGACCTTGCCGTCCAGCATCGCCGCGCGCAGCTGCTCGCCGCTGGGCACGTCGAGCGTGAGCGCCGGCGCGTCGTCGCTCAGGAACGTCACCTGCGGGGCGGCCGCACCTGAGCGCATGATTCGCAGGCCACGGTCGCTGAGCATGCCTGGCCCCCGTGCGGCGCCCCGCCGCGCCTGCACGACCGGCTCTTCCGCGCCCGCCGCTGCTGCTGCTGCTGCTGCCGCGCGCCGCCGCGCCGGCCGGCTGCCCAGCGGTCCCCGTTGCAGCGGAGTGCGTTGGGCGCAACGCCCCGGGCGCGCGCGGCTGGCTGGGCAGTGCATTGCGGCGGGCGCAGCAGCGTGGCGGCGCGCGGGCCTCAGGCCCAGTGTTTGTCCCAGCGAGCGAGCGAGCGCGCCCAGTCGCGGTCGCGGTCGAGTGAGCAGGGCTGCCAGCGCGGAGGCTGAAGCTGTAGGGGCCCCGCTGGCGGTTCTGTGGCGGCGCAGCGCGCCACTGCTTGCGGCGCGCGCCGTAGGCGCCGCAGTCCCCCCCGCCGCCTGGCGCCGCCGCCGCCGCCGCAGCCCCGATGGCGGAGGTGGTCTTCGTCCCGCTGCTGCGCGTCGGCGGTGCGACGTATCGCCGCCGCACGATGCCGATCGACGGCGTGCGCGGCACGCGCCACCACCAACAACACCACCAGCAGCACAGCGCGGACGCCGGCGGCGGCGCCGACGACGACGCCGAGGGCGAGGCGGCATGGGAGGCGCAGCAGCAGCAGCAGCAGCGGCAGCAGCAGGCCGACGCCGGCGACGGCAGCGGCGTCCCGCTCGAGCGGGACGGCGACGAGTGGGTCACGCGCGTGCTGGTGGACCCGGAGCTGCTGCCGCTGATCATCGGCAAGGAGCGGCACAGGGCGCGGGAGATCGAGGCGTCGACCGGCGCGGCGCTGTCCTTCCCGCGGCCGCCCGCAGGCGCGCCGCCGGCGGCGCGGCGGCGGCAGCGTCATCAATTGGCTTGCAAGGCGGCGCGCCCCGCCCCGCCCTGCCCGCGCGCGTCGCGCCCATGCCGCCGCCGCCGCCGCCGCCGCCGCCGCCGCGGCGCCGCAGGCGCGCGCGGAGGGCAGGGCCCGCCACGCCAGCGGCCGCAGCAGCCGGCGGCGGCGGCGGCGGCGGCGCAGGTCGTGGGCGCGGCGCGCAGCGAGGCGATCACCATCCGGGCGCCGAGCCGCGCCGCCGCCGCGTCGGCGCGCGCGCGCGTGGAGCAGGCGATCACCGCCGCCATCAGCAGCCGCTTCGTGGACTTCACTCACTTTGTCTCGCTGCCGCTCGCCAACGGCGCGGCCACCGACGAGCGACTGACCGAGTTCCGGGACCAGGCGAGGGCGGCGGCGGCGCCGCGCTCGGCGCCGCCGCCGCGGCGTCCGCAGCCGCCGCGTCCGCAGCCGCCGCCGCCGCCCTGCCACGCCGTTGCCGCGCCCCCGCCGCGCCGCGCGCCGCCAGGTCCTCGCCGCGCCCGGCGCTGCAGAGGCGGGGCTGGAGGCGTCGGTCTTTGCCGACGCGGCGAAGCTGCACCTCACCCTCGTCATGCTCAAGCTCTGCAGCGACGCGGCGCGCCACGCCGCCGCCGAGGCGCTGCGCGGCCTCGCGCCGGCGGCGCGCGAGCTGCTGGGCGGCGAGCCGCTGCGGGTGCGGCTCGCTGGGCTGGAGGTCATGCGAGGCGACCCCAGCGACGCGCACGTGCTGTACCTGAAGGTGCGCTGGTGCCGGCGCTGGTGCCAGCCAGTGCTCTGCAGCTCTGCCCGCCGGCCGCCCGCGCCGCGCGCCGGCCGGCGGCGGCGCGGCCCAGCGCCCCGCGCCGTCGCGCGCGCAGGTCGCCCCGGAGCCTGCCGGCGACGGCCGGCTCGCGCGGCTGTGCGAGCTGGTGGTGGCCGCGTTCAAGGCGGCCGGGCTGCTGCAGCCGGTGCGCGCGCGCGCGGCGTGCGCGCGCCGCCGCGGCACGCGCGGCAGCCCGTGCCCACCCGCGCGGCGCCCCCTCGCCGCCGCCGCTGCCTCCTCCTCCCCTTCCGCCGCCGCGGCCGCAGGGCCAGGCTGAGCACGTGAAGCTACACGCCACCGTCATCAACACGCGCCACCGCCACGTGCCGGGCGGTGGCCGCGAGCGGCGCGAGCGCGTGGGCGTCGACGCGCGGGCGCTGCTCAGCGAGTGGGGGGGCCTCGACCTCGGCGAGCTCACCCTCGCGTCGCTGGAGCTCAGCACGCGCGGCGCGTCCGACGCGCGCGGCTACTACGCCGCCGCGGCGACGCTGCCGCTCCTCGACGGCGTGTGAACCCCACGGCCAGGCCCTGCTCGGCGGTTTGAGCGACCCGGCGACCGCTCCGGCGAGGGAGCGCCCTCCCACGCGTGCAATCCTTCGCGCCGCCGTCTCCGCTGCTCTCCGGGAGCGCAGGCGGCTCTGCGCGCTCGCGGCCGCCGTCGGCAGCAGCAGCGGCCGCCGCTCCCGCCCGCGCGCGCGTGCCGGCGCCTGCTGGGCAGCCCGGCGGCGCGTCTTGCTGGCAGGGCGCGCCCTCACCGACGGCCGGTGCAGCCGGGGCTGACCGTCCCGCCAGCTGGGCGCGCGGAGCGGCCACACTGCTGACCCGATGGCGGCCAAGAGCTTCACCGTGGGCGGCGTCGGGGCGGCGCCGGGCGTGGACGACGTCGCCCGCATCGCGCTGGGTGGGCAGCCGGTCGCGCTGGACGCGGCGGGCGCGGAGCGCATCAAGCGCGAGTCGCCGCCCCCCAAGGCGTTCGAGCCGGAGCCGGAGAGCCCCGCGCCGGCCGGCGGAGGCCCGGCGCTGAGCGCGCAGCAGGCCAGGGCGGTGCTGGCGACGCGGCTGATGAGCCTGATGGCCGGCAAGAGCGGCGTGCGGCTCGCCGTCGCTGACTTCCTCGCCGCCCTGCTCAACGCCGGCCTCCCGCCCGCGCTGCCCGCCGCCGACGACGCCTCCGCGCTGGGGGCGCTGGCGGACGCCTGCAAGGGCCTCGGCGGCCTTGCGGCCGACCCGGCGCGGCCGCTGGCCGCCGCGGCGGCGGCGGCCGGGCTGTCGCCGCCGGGGCTGAGCGCGGCCGAGCGCGCCGCGATCTCCGCGGGCGCGTCCGCCTCGGCGGGCGTCGCGTCGCTGGTCATCGTCGGCACGCGGCAGCTGCTCGGGGCGGTCACCGCGGTCGCGGCGCTCGCGTGCGAGGCGGCCGGCGCGCAGGTGCGCGCGCGCCCGCCGCCGCCGCGCCACGCACCACGCGCCGCGCGCCCCGCCCTGACGCCACCGCCCGTCCCTCGGCGCGGCGCAGACCAAGGCCTTTGACGCGGAGCTGGTCGAGGCGCGCGGCTACAAGGGCGCCGTCGCCGCCGCGGACGAGCTGCGCAGCCTGCTCGACGGCTCGCGCGCCGCCGGCGGGCGCAAGGGCCTGCCGCTGGACGCGCAGGCGCCCTTCAGCAGCCTGCCGCAGGTCCGCCGGCGCGGGGCCCGCCGCCGCAAGCAGCGGCCGACCGCGGGCCCGGCGCGGCGCCGGCGCGCGGCACGCCCGCGCGCCTCACGCCGCTGCGACCGCCGCCGCTGCGTGCTGCAGGCGCTGGGCGCCGCGGCGGACGCGGTCACTGTTGCCTACAACAACGTGCGGCCCGAGGTGCAGAGCGCGGCGCTGCCGGCCAAGGTGCGGCGGCCACGCGTGCGCGTGTGTGTGCCCGTGTGTGTGCGTTGCACGCTGCCCAGGGCTCGCGGCGCGGCCAGCGCGGGGACGAGTGAGCTTATCCTTCTGACACCTCTTGTGCGAGGGCCCGTCACACGGCTCGCTGAACGCAACGCAGCTTCCAACAACTGAGCGCCCCCGCCGCGATCCCTGCGCGTGCTGCGTGTGCGTGCGCGTGCGCTGTTTGCGGGCTGACGTGCTGTGGCTGAGCTCGGTGTGCTGATGAACCAGCTTATCCTTCTGACACCTCTTGTGCGAGGGCCTCTCACAGGGCCCGCTGAACGCAGCAAAGCGACTCGAAACCTGAACACCGCCAAGCAGCGTGCCCCTCCTGTCTGCGTGTGCGTGTCGTGTGCGCGGCATGCCGCCCAGCCGGCGGGTGCGGTGAGGAACCAGCTTATCCTTCTGACACCTCTTGTGCGAGGGCCTCTCACAGGGCTCGCTGAACGCACCACAGCTTCCTTTTGCCTGAGCACCCCTGGCGTGTGTGTGGGTGTCTGTGGGAGCTGAGTTTGTGGCGGGCGGCTGGCTCACCCCGCCGCCTCTGCCGCCGCTGCCGCTGCCGCCGCAGGCGGGCGTCAGCGGCGCCGCGCCCAGCCCGACGCTGGCGCCCGCGCTCGTCGACGCTGCGCGCGCGCTGCTGGCCCTCGCGCACAGCTGCGTGAGCCGCGTGCACGTGCTCGCGGGCGCGTGCCCCTCCGCTGCGGCGGCGCTGCAGCAGCAGGCGGCCGCCGTCGCGGACGGCATGCTGGCCGCCGCGCAGCAGCAGCTGGCGGCGGTGGGCGGGGAGCTGCTCGGCCCCGCCGGCGTGCAGTGGCGCGCCGGCGGGCCGGGCCCCGAGCTGCGCGCGGCACTCGCGGCGGCCGCGGCGCTGGACGCGCTGCAGACCGCGGCGGCGCTGGAGGGCCTCGCGGCCGTGGCGGTGCTGCGGCTCGCAGAGGTGCGAGCCTGGCGCGTCGGCGTGGGCCGCCCGGCCGCGCGGCCGGCGGCAGCGCCCCTCTGACGCGCGCCGCCGCGCCCGCCGCGCAGGGCCCCGCGCCGGAGCCAGCGCCCGCCGCGGACGCGGCGGCCGGCGAGCAGCAGCAGCAGCAGGACGGGCAGCAAAAGGGCAAGGGCGACAAGAAAAAGGACAAGAAGGCCCAAGGCCTCGGCCTGGGCAGGGGCACCGCCGTCGTGCGCGCGCACCTGGAGCGCGCGGTCGCGGCGGCCGCCGCCGCCGGCGCCGCGGTCGGGCCGTCCGGCACGCTGCAGGTGCGGCGGCCGGGCCGGGGCCGGCGCGGGCTGCGGCGCAGCCGCGGCGCGCGCGCGGCCGCCCACGCCCACGCCGCGCCGGCCGCGCAGGTGCTCGACGGCCAGCTGGGCGGCGCCGACGCCGTGCTCGGCAGCGCCGCGGGGCTGGACGCCGCGGCGGGCGTGCTCAGCGCGCACGAGGCGGCGGCGGTGCAGCTCGCGGATGACCTGCGCGCCGTGGTGGAGGCCAACCAGGCGACGCGCAAGCCCAAGGTGCGCGGGCGCTGCGCGGCGCCTCCCGCGCGCGCGCGCGCGGCCTGCACGCGCCCCGCGCCCCCCGCGCCGACCCCGCCGCTCGCGTCCCTGCCCAGGTCGCCAAGGGCGCGCGCGACTTTATGCCCGACCAGATGGCCATCCGTGAGGCGGCGTTCAACACCATCACCGGCGTGTTCAAGCGCCACGGTGCGCCGCCGCCGGCGGTCCCGCCGCTGGCGGCGCCGCGCCGCGCCGCGCCGCGCCGCGCCCGCTGTGCCTCGCCGCGCGCGGGAGGTGCATCACGACCCGCCGCCGCCGCCGCCGCCGCCGCCGCTGCCGCTGCCGCGTCGCTGCCGCGTACGCGCGCGTGCAGGCGCGGTGTCGATTGACACGCCCGTGTTTGAGCTGCGCGAGACGCTGATGGGCAAGTATGGCGAGGACTCAAAGCTCATCTACGACCTCGCAGACCAGGCGCGCCGTCGTGTTTTGTGTCTCTGTGTGTTTGTGTTTGTGTTTGTTTGTTTGCAGGGGCCTCCTCGTCCTGTTGCACGCACGCGCGCGCGCGCACGCGGCCCACCGCCGCCGACGCGCCGCCGCGCGCCCGCCGCCGCCGCGCAGGGCGGCGAGCTGCTGAGCCTGCGCTACGACCTGACCGTGCCGTTTGCGCGCTACGTCGCGGTCAACGGCGTCGGCAACATCAAGCGCTACCACATCGGCAAGGTCTACCGCCGCGACCAGCCGCAGCTCGCGCGCGGCCGCTTCAGGCGCGCTGGCGGCTGCGCTCGCGCGCGCATTCATTTTTGCGCATGCGTGCGCGGGCGGGCGGGCGCGAGGGGCGAGGGGCGAGGGCAGGAGAGCCCGGGCGCCGCCGGCCGCGCCCTCGCTGCGGCCGCCGACCCGCCGACCGGCGTCGACCCGACCCGCGCGGACCCGCGCTGTGCAGGGAGTTTTTCCAGTGCGACTTTGACATCGCGGGGTCGTACGCGGCGATGGTCCCGGACGCCGAGGTGCTCGCGGTGGTGGTGGAGATCCTGACGTCGCTGCGGCTGGGGCCCTTCACGGTCAAGCTCAACCACCGCCGCCTGCTCGACGCGATGCTCGCCATCGCGGGCGTGCCGCCCCAGAAGTTCAGGCCGATCTGCAGGCGAGCCCAGCGCGCCGGGGCCCTGGCTGGCGCGCTGGGGCGCGCTCGCGCGGCGGCGGCGGCGGCGGCGGCGGCGGGGCGGCTCGCGGCGGCGCGCACGCCCACCTGAACGCGCACGCGCACGCGGCACACGCGCGCACGCGCCCCGCATCGCGCCGCGCAGCGCGATCGACAAGCTCGACAAGGAGCCCTGGCCGGTCGTGCGCGCGGAGATGGTGGAGGAGAAGGGACTCCCCGGGGACGTGGCCGACGCGATCGGGCAGTTCGTGGTGCTCAAGTGAGCGGCGGCGGCGCTGGGGTTCTGTTCTTGTGCCAGTCGCGCCGCTGCCGCGCGCTGCCGCTGCCGCGTTGCGCGCGTTGCGCTGCCGCGCTGCGTCGCCGCGGCGCCGCGCGGCGCGGCGCCAGCGGCCGACCCGCCGCGCCCGCGCCCGTGCGCCCGCGCCTTCCGCCGCCGCAGGGGCGCGCCGCGCGAGCTGCTCGCGGCGCTGACGGCGCCGGGGCACCCGCTCGCGGCGCACCCCGACTCGGCGGCCGCGCTGTCGGAGCTCCGGAGCCTGTTCGACTTCCTCGACGCCCTCGGCGCGCTCGGGCCGATCAGCTTTGACCTCAGCCTCGCGCGCGGCCTCGACTACTACACCGGCGTCATCTACGAGGCCGTGCTCGACGGCGGCAACGTCGGCTCCATCGCCGCGGGTGCGGCACCCGCGGCGCGCCGCGCGACTGAGGCTGCGGCTCGCTGCGCGTGCGGCTGGCTGCATGGCGGCTCGGCCGCACGGCGAGGCGCCGCCGCTGACGACGCGCGCCGCTGGCCGCCGGCGCGCGTGTGTGTGTGCCGCCGCACAGGCGGGCGTTACGACAAGCTGGTGGGCATGTTCAGCGGCAAGGACGTGCCCGCGGTGGGCGTGTCGATCGGCATCGAGCGCGTGTTCACCATCATGGAGGCGCAGGTGGGTGGGCTCAACCCTGGGGCTGCGGGGCCTCTGGGGTTTAGGGTTCAGGGGTTGCGCGGCAGCAGGAGAAGAGCTGGGGGGCGGCGCGCTCGCGGCGGCATGACAGGCGCCACGCCGCCCGCCTGAGCCGCGCCCCACCGCCACGCCGCCGCGCCGCCGCAGGAGCGCGCGCGCGCCGCCGAGTCGGGCGCCGCGATCCGCGCGACGGCGACGCAGGTGCTGGTCGCGAGCATCGGCAACGGCATGCAGGTGCGCACCTTGCAGGCCGCGCGCCTGGGCGCCTGGGCGCCACGCGCCCTCCGCCGACGCCCGCGCGCCGCCGCGCGCGCAGGCCAAGCGCATGGCCGTCGCGTCGCGGCTGTGGGCCGCCGGCATCGCGGCCGAGTTTGGGTTCAAGCCCAACCCCAAGATGGGCGACCAGCTCGGCTACGCGCTGGAGCAGGGCATCCCCTTCCTGGTGCTGTTCGGCGAGGACGAGCTCGCCGCGGGCCAGGCGCGCCGCGGCGCGCGCGCGGCGCGGGCGGCGCTGCTGGCGCGGCGCGCGGGCGTGGTGCGCCCGCCGCGCGGCGGCCGACGCCGCGGCCGGCGGCGCGCGCGCGGCGCGCAGGTCAAGGTGAAGCACATGGCCGCGAAGACGGAGGAGACCGTGCCGCTGGAGGGGCTGGTCGACGAGCTGCGCCGCCTGCTGGCAGAGGCGTGAGTGGGCGGGGGCGCGCTGCACCTGGGAGGGCGGGCTGCACAGGGCGGGAAAAAGACGATGATGAGCAAGTGACGAGCGCGCGAGCGAGAGACGTGTGCCGCGCGCAGCCGCCGCCGCTGCGGCCGTGCCTGCCGGTGGCCTGTGACGGCCGCGCCAGCAGCGCCCCGGGGCCCAGCCGTCAGCGTCGCCCGCGCAGCAGAGCAGCGTGCGCCGTGCCGCGCCGGCGCCGCCGCGTGCGGCCAGTCCGTGCGTCCAGGCGCCTTCTCACGCGTGCAGGATGCTCCGCGCGCTCGTCGTGACGCTGTGGATGCTGGTCGCAGCCGGCGCGCTGCTCGCCGGGTGCGAGCGGACTGCCGCCGCCGCTGCCCGCGCGCTCAGCCCCAGCTGCTCCGCGCGCTGGCGAGCTCCAGCAGCTCATGGAGCAGCCCCCGTGGCCAGCGCTTCAGCTGCGGGGCCGCGCCACGGCCGCGCCAACCGCGCGCGCTGGTCCGCCGCCGCAGGCCGTGCACTGCGGCGCGGCGCGGCGAGCAGCCCGGGGACCGGCAGCTCTCTGGAGCGGAAGAACAGCTGCCACCGCTGCCGCCGCTGCCGCCTCTTGAGCTGGCGTCGTCAGAGCTGGTGGCGGACGCGCCGGCGGCAGCGCCCGTGAGGCGCCTGCTGGCCGCCGGCCCAGCGCTGGCAGCCAGCGGATGCGGCAAGCTTGGTCAGCAGATTGCCCCGCCACCCAGCCTGCCCGACGGCTCGCTGTTTGGCGTCTCGCTCGCCGCGTCCGCTGACGGCGCGGTCGCGGTCGCGGGCGCGCCGCTCGGCGGCGCCGCCGCCGCCCCGGGCCGCGCGCTCGTGCTGCGTCGGGGCAGCGCGGCGGCCTGCGACTACGTGCCGGCGCCGCTCGCGCCGCCGGCCGACGGCAGCGCGTCACGCGACTTTGGCGCGCAGGCCGCGCTCTCGGCCAACGGCGCGACGCTGCTCGTGTTGGGCGGCGCGGAGGCCGCCCCGGGCGCCGGCGCCGCCGCGGGCGAGCGCCCCGTCACGCACGTATACCGGCGCGCAACGGGCGGCGGCGGCTACGCACACCTGCAGCGCCTGCCCTGCGCGCCGCGCGCCGCGCCGGTCGGCGCGCTCGCGGCGTCGGTCTCAGCCCGCGGCGAGGTGCTGGTCGTCTCCTTCGCCATCGGCGGCGACGGCTCCACGGACCGCCGCGGCAGCGCGCAGGTGTTCGTGCAAAACGGGACGCGCGGGTACGTGCTCCTGCAGGACCTGGCGGAGCTGAGCATGCCCGCGGGGCCGTCCCGAGAGTTTGGCGCCGCGTCCGCGATCAGCGCGGACGGCGGTGTGATCGCGGTCGCGGCCGCGTCGGCCACCGACCCCGCGGTCAAGCACACCTACCTCTACCTGAGAGACGCCGCGACAGGTGGGTGTGGCGCGCGCTCCGGGCAGCCGCGCCGCCCTCGGCGAGCTCTCACCAGTCGGTCGGCTGCCGGCGCGCTGCGGGCGGCGGCGCTGCAGCCCCTGACCACGCTGGCCGCGCCGTGCCGCCGCAGGGCGCTTCAAGACCGTCTTCTCCCTGCGCCACGCCCCGCTCGCCAGCGCCGCGAGCACGCTCGGCCGCGGGGCCAGCCCGACCGACGGCGGCGGCGCGCTCGCGCTCAGCCAGGCGGGCCGCTTCCTGCTGCGCAGTGAGGGGCCGGCGCTGGCGGTGTTCGAGTCGGCGCGCGCCGGCGCGGCCGCGACGTGGCTGCGCCGCTGCACGCTCGCCGCGCCGCCCGGGTTTGACCTCCGCGCCGGTGAGCGGGGCGCCGTGGTTCAGCGTCGCCGGGGCCTCTGCCGCTCCCAGAAGATCCGCTGGACAACATTACACGACGCGCGCCGCCCCGCCGGCGCGCGCGCAGGCGGCTACGCGCTGAGCGCGGTCGAGGCATCGGGCAGCCGCGCAAAGTTTGCCGCGGGCGCGGTCGCGGCCGACCATGGCGCCGGGGCTGCCGTGCTGTGGCATCTGGACGTGAGGCCGCCCCTCCCGGGGGGCTGCGCGCTGGCGCGCTGCGTGCTGTGCGCCTGCTGGCCCCGCGCCGACGCGCCGTGCGCGCTCCGCCGCAGACCTCCAAGCCCGGCAGCTGCCCGTGGCGTCCCGCGGAGGTGCACATGCTCAGCGGCGACCCGCTCGCCTCCTTTGGCGCCGCGGTCGCGCTCAGCGGCGACGGCAAGCTGCTGCTCGTCGGCGCGCCGACGGCGCCCGACGGCGGCGCCGCCGGCCGGCGGGCGGGGGCGGTCTACGCCTACGATGTGACCGCCGCGGCCGACGACGGCCTGGTCGCGCCCGCCGACGCGAGCGCCGCCGCCGCGGCCAGCGCCGACCCGGTGCGCGCGCGCGCGCGCCGGCGCGGTGCCGCGCGCACTGGTGCGGTGCCGCGCGCGTCTGCCGGGCGGCTAGGCCGCCCAATGCGGCGGCTGTTGCCTCACACACCGTCCTCGGGCGCCGCAGGGCTGTGTTGGCGGGCTGGACGCGTCGGGAAATCCGTGCGTGGTCGTCGTCGTGGTCGGCGCGCGGCCGATCACGGCGACGGGCGGCGTGGTGGGGTCGGCGATCAGCACCCCCGGCGGCGCCACGACGTCCGCGCTGTCGGCGTCGACCGTGCTCGCGTCGCGGTCCGGCGGCTTTGTGTCGCTGGGCGCAAACGCGTGGGCCACGCCGAGCACGGGCGTGACGGGGCTGGCAACCAGCGTGTTCTTCGGCGCCAGCGGCGCCGGCGCACGCAGCGGCGCGGCGGGGTCTGCTCTGAGCGGCGGCAGCGGCACGGGGGCGCTCGGCGGCGGTGGCGGCGCGGCCAGCGCGGCCGCCGGCGGCACCGCCGGCAGCACTACTGGCGGGCGCTCGGCGCTGGGGACGATCGGTACCCTGCTCTCGGGCATGGGCGTGCTTTTCAGTGCGCTGGGCACGCGGGGGGCGGCGACGGGGGGGTGACCGGCGCAAGCGCGCCGCCGGCGGCGTGACCGGGTCGGGCGCACCGCCGGCAGAGTGACCGGGTCGGGCCTGGAACTACGCCAGTTGTCTGAGCCCGGACTCGTTAGACCGCGGAGAGACAGCGCACCACGCGCAGAGTCCCGGGCTCGCCGCGACGCCGCGGTCTTGCGCGCGCGCAAGACCACGACCGCGCGGTCGTGTGCCGCCGTCGCCTGCGCCAGCGGGGGCACCAAAACTGTTCGCTCTCGACAACCGCCGGTCCACCTAAGTGCAAGCTCTCTCCTGACTGCCGCGCGCCGCCCACAAAACAGCAGCACGCGGCCGGGCGCGCGACAGCAGCGATGGCGAGCGGGCCGGTGCTCGCGTTTGTGAAGGACATCGCCGCCAAGCGGGTGCGGACGTGCGCCGGTGGTGGTGCTAGCACGCCTCACGCTGGCCGGCGGCGTGCGCTGACGCCGGCAGGCGCCGCAGACGGCGACAGCAGCTGCGCCGCCGCCGCCGCGCCGCCGCGTTGACCAACCTGCTGTCCGGGTGTGAATTTGCCCCCACATCACCCTCCCCGTGCAGGTCACGGCAGTGGCTGCGCGCCTCAAGGCCAAGGAGCGGCCCAACCAGCGCTACGTTGACCCGGCGCGGCAGGGCCTCGCGTACGCGCTGCTGCACCGCGCGGCCGAGGCCGGCAGCCCGGAGATCGTGCTCCTGCTGCTCCGCGCGGGCGCCGACGCCAACGCGCGCGACAGCCGCGGCCGCACGCCGCTGCACTGGCTGGCGGCGCACGCGGGCGACGCGCATGCCAAGGTTGTGGGTGCGCACACCATGCGCGCGTGCCGCTGAGTTGCTGGCGACTGGTCTCGGGCGCCTGCGCGGCGCACACACCGCCCGCACGCGCGCACGCGCAGAGGCGCTGCTCAAGGCCAAGGGCGTCGACCTGCAGGCGCTGAGCGACAAAAAGGAGACGCCGGCACACGAGGCGGCGGCCGCGGGCAACGCGCGGCTGCTCGGGCAGCTGCTCGCGGCCGGCGCGGACGCAGGCGACGCGAGCCCCGGGCACACGCTGCTGCACGCCGCGTGCCAGGGCGCCCCCGACTGGGCGGCCGCCGGGCCAGTGATCAACGCGCTGCTGGCCGCGGCGCCGGGCGTGCTGGCGCAGCATGTGTGTGTGTATACGCGCGCCCGTGGCGCGGCGCGCCGGCGGGTGCATCGCCGCTGGTGCGGCCCCGAGCCTGACGCGCCGCCGCCGCCTGCACAGGACGCCGCCGGGTGGACCCCGCTCATGCGCCTGCTGGGCTGCGGCTGGGCGGGCGCCGCGCGGGAGCTGCTGGCCAGGGGCGACTGCGGCGTCAACGCGCGGGTGCGCGGCGGCAGCGGCGGCGGCGACGCGCGGCGCCGCGGCTGGCGACGGCACTGCCGGCACGCGCGCGCACTGGCCAAGGCGCAACGCGCCCTGGCCGCAGGCCGCGGGCGGAGAGTCGGCGCTCCTGCTCGCGTGCGGCGCGGCGGCGCCCGACGCGCAGCTCGTCGAGGCCCTGCTGGCGGCGGGCGCGGCGCGCGGCGCGCAGGGCGGCGCGGGCGGCGACACGCCGCTGCTGCTCGCGGTGAAGCGCGGCGGCGCCGCCGGCCTCGCGCTGGCGCGCCAGCTGCTCGGGCCGGGTGGTGACAGCAGCGGCAGCGGCAGCTGTGGCGGCGGCAGCTGTGGCGACGCGTGCGGCATCAACGCGGCCGACGCGGCGGGCGGCACCGCGGTGGCCCTGGCGGGCGCGGCGGCGTCAGCACCCAGCGCGGGCGAGCCCGCGCTGCAGCTGCTGGGGCTGCTGCTCGCGCACCAGGCGGCGTTGCCGGCCGAGCTCGGCGCGGACCTGCTGCGGCGCGGGCTGGCGCGGCAGCTGCCCGACGGCGTCACCGCGCAGCTCTTGGCGGCGCTGCCAGGCGATGCCGTCGCGGCTGCTGCGGCCGCGGCGGCGGGGCTGGCGCAGCCGCTCAGCTTTGAGGGGCTGGTGCACGCAGGGCTGCCCCGCACCGCCGTCGCGCACCTGCTCCGCGCCAGCGGGGGCGCGCCCGGCGACCCGCAGGACGGCGCCGGCAACACGCACCTGCACTCTGCTGTGGCGGGGCCGGACGACGCGCCCGAGCTCGTGGCCGCGCTGCTCGCGGCCGGCGCGCCGCCGGACGCGGCCAACGCCGACGGCGACACACCGCTGCACGTCGCCGCGCGCCGAGGGCACGCCGCGGCCTGCGCTGCGCTCGTGGCGGGCGGCGCCGACGTGCTGCGCCGCAACCAGAAGAACCGCTCGCCCGGCGGCCAGCTCAAGGTGCGGGCGGCCGGGCTGCGCCGGCGCCGGCGGCGGCCGGGGCGGGCAACACCCCCTGCTCGCGCGGGCCACGTCAACCCCGCCGCCGCGCACGCGGGCACCGCCAGCTGCCAGAGGCCACGCGGGCGCTCCTGGCCGAGGCGGAGGCGGCGGCGCGCGCGGCGCGGGCCGAGCGCGACCGCGGCACCTGGGGCGCGGGCATCGCGGCGGCGCAGACGGCGAGCGCGGTCTGCATGCGCGTCGCGTGAGTCGGGCCGCGGCTGCGGCAACCGGGCGCTCAGCGGTGCGAGCTGGGGTCCAGCGGGCGTGCGCCCTGGCGGCGGCTGCGAGCTGGTGAGCCATGCCCCCCGGCCAGCCTGTCGCTCCAACCACAGCTGCAGGGCGCCCCGTGGCGGACCGCACAGCCGGCCGAGCCGCCAGCCGCCAGCCGCCGCTGCGCACGTCGCTGCCGCCGCCGTCGGCCGGGGCTCCGCGGCCTCCCAGGGCGCGTCGGGCGAGCTCGCGCGAGCGACACTTAGGGTCCTCGCCCCCCGCGCGGCCCGCGCGAGCAGCGAGCGCGGAACAGCGCCCCGAGCGCGCGCCGGCCGGCGGCCGGAGCTGCGTAGCGCCCCGCGCGCCATGGCCAAGGCACGAATGCTGCTCCTGGAGTGGAGCCAGGCCGCCGCGGCGGCCGCCAACGGCATGGTCTGCGCGCTGGCAGGCCCGATGGCGTGCAGCAGAAAGGAGCCCGTGGGCCACGGATTCCACTACAAGGTCCTCCTCCAGGCCGGCGTCATAGGTGAGGGGCGAGCCGGCCAGCTGCTGTGCGGGCCCGCGGGCGCCGCATGCCGGCGCGCGGCCCGCCGCGCGGCCAGCCGGCAGCGTCGTGGCGCCGGGTGCGGCGGCTGGCTGGCGCGAGCAGCCGGCGGCTGCCGGCCAGCTCCCCAGCTGCCCAGGGCCCACTCCCAGCACGCCTCCCAGCACGCGCGCGCCGCGCAGCCAGCGCGCGCCGCGCGGCGAGCCGAGCCGCGCCCGCCGCCGCCGCCGCCGCCGCCGCTCGCAGAGCTGCCCGGCGAGTCGAGCAGCAGCGGCAGCAGCGACGACGACGGCGGCGACTCGACCGACGCGAGCAGCGCGCGCGGCATGCCGGGCAGCAGCAGCGTCGGGAGCAACCTGGACGACCTGCAGCCGCCGCCGGGCGTGTCCTGGAAGAAGAGCAAGGCCAAGAAGAAGCAGGCGCGCCCCGCGGCTGGGCAGGCGGCCGCGGCCGGGGCGGCTGGGCAGGCGCCGCGGTCGCGGCGGCTGGGCGGCGGCGGGCGGCGGCTGGGCGACGGCGGGCGGCGGCGGCCGCCGCTCCGCACGGGCGCCGCGCCGGGCTCGCCGCCCCGCCGACATGCTGCACCCCGCGCCGCGCCGCGCCGCGCCGCGCCGCGCCACGCCGCGCCGCGCCGCGCCGCAGGCCAAGGCCAAGGAGGAGGTGGATTACTACGCGCTGCTGGGCCTGCAGCACGAGCGCTGGATGGCGACCGAGGCGCAGCTCAAGCAGGGTGCGCCGCGCCGCCGCCGCGCCCCGCGCCGCCGGCCACGGCTCTCCGCGCCGGCGTCCGCACGCGCCCGGCCGGCCCGCGTGCCGACTCTCTTCTTCGCCGCGCCGCGCGCCGCTGCGGCGCCCGCCCCGGCGCGCGCCGCAGCGTACCGCAAGGCCTGCCTGGAGCACCACCCCGACAAGAAGCTCGTGGGCATCGACTGCGAGGTCGCCAAGGGCGAGGCTGAGGAGCACTTCAAGGCGATCCAGGCCGCGTACGACACGCTCAGCGACCCCGCGAAGCGACGCGAGTACGACTCGGTCGACGAGTTTGACGACTCCCTCCCGCTCGACTGCGACCCAGCAGACTTCTTCAAGGCGCGCGGAGTGTGGGGTCCGCTGGGGAGCAGCGCGGGCGGAGTGCAGCGCGCGGGCGGCGCGACCGGCGCGGCGGCGGCACTGACGGCGCGTGCCTGTGCCCGTGCCCATGCCCGTGCCCGCCGCGCACGCAGGTCTTTGGCCCCGCGTTCCGCCGCAACGCGCGCTGGAGCTCCGAGCCCGCCGTGCCCGAGGTCGGCGACGAGTCCACGCCCTGGGAGGAGGTCTCTGCCTTCTACGACTTTTGGTACGCCTTCCGCAGCTGGCGCGAGTTCCCCCACCCCGACGAGGAGGACGTGGAGGGCGCGGAGAGCCGCGAGCACCGGCGCTGGATCGAGCGGTGCGCGCGCGCGTGCGCAGCGCGGCGCGCACCACCCCCGCGGCGGCACGCCGCGCGCGGGCGGCGCTCGCGCGCGCCCTTCCGCGGCCGCCGCCGCTCAAGCTCTCGCTACGCCGCGCGCCGCGCAGCATCAACTCCAAGCTGCGCGAGAAGGGCAAGAAGGAGGAGGGCCGGCGGCTGCGCGAGTTTGTGGACGCGGCGTACCGCGTCGACCCGCGCGTCGCGGCGCGGCGCGAGGCGCAGGCGGCCGAGCGGTGCGGCGCGACGTGCGGCCCGCGTGCGGGCGCGGGCGCGGGCGCGAGGCCGCGGCCCTGCCCGCGCGCCTCCGCGCGGCGCTCCGCGCGCCCCACATGGCGCTGGCGCCGGCGCTGACACGCCGCCTGGCGCAGGGAGCGCAAAAAGAACGAGAAGGCCGAGGCGCGGCGCGCGGCGGCAGAGGCGGAGCTGCGGAAAAAGGAGGAGGAGGAGGCGGCGCGGTGCGCGCGCCGGCTGTCGCGCCGGGCGCGCCGCGGGGGCCCGCGCCCGCCCGCGCGCGCGCGCCTGCCTCACGCCCCTGCACCTGCGCCCGCTCGCCCGCGCGCGCGCGCGCGCAGCGCCGCCGAGGAGGCCGCGGCCAAGGCGGCGGCGGCGGAGGCCAAGAAGGCACGCGAGGTGGAGAAGCGCGCCGTGAAGAAGGAGCGCCAGCGGCTGCGCAGCCTCGCGGCGCCGGAGGGCGTGGAGCGGCTGCTGGGCGTGGGTGCGCGCCGCAGCACGGCGCCGCCCGTCCGCCCGCCCGCCGCGCCGCGCCGGGCGGGGCGCCGCTCACGCGCCGCCTTCACCCTGCGCCGCAGACGACACCGAGCGCCTGTGCGCGTCGCTGGACCTGTCCGCGCTGCAGGCGCTCGGCGACGCGGCGAGCGCGGAGGGTGTCGACCCGGCGGCGCGCGCGGCGCTGCTCGCGGCGGCGGTGGCGGGGCTCGACGCGCGCGAGGAGGACGAGGCGCGCGCGCGCGAGGCGAAGAAGCGCGAGGCCGAGGCCGCGCTCAAGGTGGGCACGGCACAGCGCGCGGCCGCGCCGCGCCCACGTTGCCGCCCACGCACCGCGCGCGCTGCGGCGGCGCCGCCGTCTGAGCACCGCCGCCGCCGCCGCCACCGCCGCCATGCTGCACCCTGCAGACGATGGCGGCGCGCGACCACGCGCGCAAGGTCGAGGCGATGCGCGAGTGGGACGACGACGAGCTGCGCATGCTGGACAAGGCGGTCAAAAAGTTCCCCACCGGCACGCCGCGCCGCTGGGAGCAGGTGCGCGCACGCGGGCGTGGGGCGGCGCCGGTGGCCCAGTCGTGGGCGCGCGCGGGCGCGCGGGCGCGCGCGTGCCGGGGCGCGGCCCGTGCTGAGTCGCCGCCGCGGCGCGGCAGGTCGCTGCGTACGTGCGCACGCGCACGCTGGAGGAGGTGCTGCTGATGGTCAAGGAGCGCCAGGGCGCGTCGTCGACGCGCACGCGCGCGCAGGAGGACTGGAAGGGCGCGGCCAAGAAGCGCGCCGAGGTGACGAGCGAGGCCGACACGCGCGACGCGGCGTTCACGGACGTCGAGGTGCGCGCCGTCGCGTGCGCCGGCGCGGGCGGCGGGGGAGGCGGGGCTGCGCCGCCGCCGCTCACGCGCACGCACGCGCGCCGCCGCCGCCGCCGCCCCCGCACGGCAGGTCAAGGTCGCGGCCGAGGCGGCGGAGCGGCTGGCGAGCAGCGGCGGCCGCGCCGCGCCCGCCGACAGCAGCAGCAGCACAGCCACCGCCGCAGGCGCGGCGGGCGGCGGCGACGGCGCAGACGCGCCGCCCAAGAAGGTCGTCGCCGCGGACAGCGGCGAGTGGGGCGAGGAGCAGGACCGCGCGCTCGTCGCGGCGCTGAAGCAGTTTGGCAAGGAGCTGCCCGACCGCTGGGAGCGCATCGCGGGCGTCGTGCCGGGCAAGGGCAAGGCGGCATGCTTCAAGCGCTTCAAGGAGCTGCGCGACGCGGTGCGCAGCAAGAAGGCCGGCGCCGCCGAGTGAACCGCCGGGCCGGCAAACGAGCGGTCGCGGCGCGGTTATTCGGCGTGTAACGCCGTCCCGTGCCCTGGGACGCAAACCTGCGCGTGAGCGTCATACAGCGCGACCGGCTGGCGACCGGGCAGGCGGCGGCGGCGGCGGCGCGAGCGGCGGCGGCGGCAGCAGCGGCGGCAGCAGCGGCCGCGGCACGCAGGCATGGCTGCGCAGCAACAGCAACCGGAGCAGCAGCCGGAGCAGATCGACATCGCCGCGGCCAAAGCAGCAGGAGACGCGGCCTTCAAGGCCGGGCAGCACGCGGAGGCGGAGGAGCACTACAGCGACGCGCTCGTCGCGAGCGAGGCCGCGGCCGACGCGACGCACCTGCGAGCGATCTATTCGAACAGGTGCGCGCTGCCTGCATGCACAGCTGCCTCTCCTGCCCACCTGCGCGGCCGCCCGACCCCCTCGCCGGCGCGCGCGCAGGGCGGCGGCGCGGCTCGCGCTTGCGGACTGGCGCGGCGCCCTGGCGGACGCGCAGGCCTCGGTCGCGGTCGACGACGGGTGGGCAAAGGGCTGGTTCCGCTCCGCCAGGGCGCTGCAGCAGCTGGGCCGCCCCGCGCTGGCGGCGGCGGCCGCGGCGCGCGCGGTCGCGCTCGCGCCCGGCGACCGCGGCGCCCTGGAGCTGCTGGCAGCGCTGCGAGCGCAAGAGCGAGAGCAGCAGTCACAGTCGCCGTCGCAGTCGCAGCAGCAGCCAGGCCCGCCGGACGACCCGGCGCCCCTCCTCCCGTGGGCGCAGCTCTGCCGGCTGCGCGCGCGCATGCCGCTGGCGCTGCTGCCGCCGCCGCTCGTGGCGGGCAGCTGCTACCTGCCTTCTCCCGACGGCGTCAACGCAAACCTCCTGCTGCTGCTCCACGGCCTGGGCGACACGCCGGCGGCCTTCACAGGTGCGCACGCCGCCCGCCGCGGCGCGCCGCGGGCCGGGCGCGCCGCTCAAGCCGCCGCCGCCGCCGCCGGGCGCAGCGCTGGCGCGGCGCATGGCGCTGCCGCAGACCGCGTGCCTCGCGCTGTCGGGGCCGCTGCGCGTGCCGGAGACCCACGGCGGGCGGGCCTGGTTTGAGTCGTTCGAGGCAGACGGCGAGCTCATTCAGGTGCGTGGTCAGCGCCTGAACGCCCGACCACGACCAGTCCTGGACCTGGCATGCCCGGCGCGCCTTCTCGCGGGGCACGCCGGCGCCGCTGCCCTTGCGCCTCGCCAGCGCGCCCTGTCACCTCACCCCGCCGCCGCCGCCGCCGCCGCCGCCGCTGCCAGCCGCGGCCCGGCGACACGCGGCGACTTCACTCGCTCGCGGCGACCGTGTCGCTCGTCCGGCAGCAGCTGCTGCCGGCGCTGAGCGCGGCGGGCGGTTGGGCGCCGGAGCAGTTGCAGCTGCTCGGCTTCAGCCAGGGCGGCACCGTCGCGCTAGAGCTCGCGCGGGCGTGCCGCGGCGCCGCGTGCCGCCTCGGCGGCGTCGTCGCGGTCTCGGCGGCGCTGCTGGAGGAGGCGCTCGACCAGCCGGGCAGCGGCGGCGGCGGCGACGACGCTGGGGGCGGCGGTGGCGGCTGCGACGCGCTCATCACGCACGGCGACGCCGACGCGGTCGTGCCCCGGCCGCTCGTGTCGCGCAGCGTCGCCGCGCTCGCCGCGGCGGGCTGCGCGGCGCGGCTCGTGCCGGTGCCGGGCAAGGGCCACGGCATGATCGGCGGCGAGGCCGAGATACGGGCGGTCATGGAGTTTTGGGGCGCGCGGCTGCGGGCGCGGCCGGTCGCGGCGGACGCGAGCTTCGTTGAGGTGCCGGGCGGCGGCCGCCCTCTCGGCTGAAGCGCGGCGCCGGGGCTTGAGCGGCGCAGGGCTCAGCGCGGCCGGCTCGCGTGGGTGACGAGCAATCGGCCCCTCGCCTGAACAGCCCGGCCCCCTCCTGCGCCTGCGCCTGCGCCCGCTCTCCGCAGCGCCTCCGCACGCTGCCGGCAGCGCCGGGCGCGGCAGCCGCCGCCGACGCTGCCGGCGTCTGCCCTCCGCGCAATCCATGTCGCGCCAGCAGCCCCTGCGCCTGCTGGCGGCCTGCCAGGCGCTGTCTGGCGGGTGGCAGCCGGCAGCAGCGGCCGCCGCGGCAGCGCACGCGCAGCTGGGCTCGGCCCTCGCCGCGCCAGGCGGCCAGGCCGACGTCTGCTGGAGCGGTGATGACGATCGCGGGCCGGGCAGCGTGCCGCCGGCACGCCAGCGCGAGCGGCGGCACCAGCAGGCGCAGCAGCAGCGCATCGCCTGGCCGCCGCGCCCGGGGCCCTGCTGCGCGCCGCGTGGCGGCGGCCACCCGCTTCCCTGGCACCTGCACCACCTGGTAGCGGCGCGCGGGCTCGCGACGACGGGCGCGGGCGCTGCAGGCGCTGGCGCTGCCGGCACCGGCGCGCCTGCGGCGACGGGCTGGGTGCAGCGCTGGCTGCCGGCGGCGGCGCAGCCCTACGCGCAGCTGATGCGGCTGGACAAACCCATCGGCTCCTGGCTGCTCGCGTGGCCGGGGCTGTGGTGAGGCGCGCGCGCGCTGCTCGGCGCTGGCGCACGCGCGCGGCCGCACCGGCAGCCGCGTGCCCAGCTTGCCGCGCTCACCGCCGCGGCAGGTCGATCGCGCTCGCGGCGCCGCCGGGGCACCTGCCTGACCCCTGGCTCACGGCGCTCTTCGGCGTCGGCGCCGTGGTGCGCCGCGCGCCTGGGCGCGCCACCCCCGTGCGCGCGCCGCCGCCGCCGCCGCCACGGGCCGCGGCTCGCGCGCCCGGCCGCTGACGCGCGCCGGCGGCGGCCGGCGCGCAGGTCATGCGCGGCGCGGGGTGCACCATCAACGACCTGTGGGACCGCGACATCGACGCGCGCGTGGCGCGCACCGCGGGCCGCCCGCTCGCGTCGGGCGCGCTCTCGCCGGCCGCCGCGCTGGCCGCGCTGGGCGCGCAACTCGGCGCCGGGCTGTGCGTGCTGCTGCAGCTCAACGGGACGACCCAGGCGCTCGGCGTCGCGAGCCTCGGCCTCGTGGTGGCGTACCCGCTGATGAAGCGCTTCACGCACTGGCCGCAGGCCTTCCTGGGGCTGACCATGAACTACGGGGCCATCATGGGCTACGCCGCCGCGGCAGGGACCCCCGACTGGGCGGTCGTCGCGCCGCTGTACGCCGCGGGCGTGTGCTGGACGCTGGTGCGGGCGCGGCGCGGGGCGCGCCGCGCGGCTGCGGTGGCGGCCCGCGCCGACCCGCGCGCGCACGCACACGCTGCCGCTGCCTCTGCCGCCGCGTCGTGCCGCTGCTCGCGTGACCACCATCTCTGCCGCGTGCCGCGCGCTGCCGCGTGCGCCGCCACACAGGTGTACGACACGATCTACGCCCACCAGGACAAGGCCGACGACGTGGCGGTGGGCGTCAAGTCGACCGCGCTGCTCTTCGGCGACCGCACCAAGGCCTGGGCGGCGGGCTTTGCGACCGCGCAGGCCGCCGCGCTGACCGCCGCGGGCGCGGCCGCGGGGTGCGGGCCGGCCCTCTTTGCCGCGGTCGCCGCCGGCGCGGCGCACCAGGCGTGGCAGGTGTGGACGGTCGACCTCGACGACGGCCCCGACTGCAACGCCAAGTTTGTCAGTAACGCCTGGTACGGCGCGATCATCTACGCCGGGCTCGTGGCCGACCGCCTGCTCGCCGCCGGCGGCGCGTGAGCGGCGGCGCTCGCGCGTGGGCGGCGCAGCGGCGAGCTCGTCGCTGCCTCGAGGCGCCGTGGGCAGCTGGCGTGCCGCGTTGTGGGCCGGGCGTGTGGGCCGGGCCGCGGGGGCGCGTAACACGGCGGGCCGCCAATTGGCGGCAAGGCGCCAGCCCCCCGCCGCCGCGCTCACAGCCGGCTCGGCCCGGCGCGCCCGCCGACGCCGCCCTCAAGGATTGCGACGGCCGAGGCAGAAAAGACGCCGCCGTTGGCGTAGACGAGCGCGTGCCGCGCGCCGGCGACCTGCCGCCCCGCCGCCTCGCCCCGCAGCTGCGTGACCGCCTCGACCAGGCTGAACGCGGCGGGCGCCTCCCACGGCGCGCCGCCGCCGAGCAGGCCGCCGTGCGTGTTGACGGGCCACACCGGCGCCGGCGCCCGCTCGTCGCCACCGCCGCCGCCCGCCGCTGCGCATTCGAGCGGGCCTGCTGGGCCCAGCAGGCGCGCGTACTGCTGCTCCACGTACCGCCCCCCGTCCGGCGCGAGGCCCACCGCCTCGATCGCTCTGCGCGGCGGCGGCGCGACGCGTCCAGCCACCCCGCGCGGCCGCGCGCGCGCCCGGCGCCAGGGTCGCCCCCGCCCCTGGCCTGCCCTGGCCCAAGCCGCCCAGTCCGTGACCCACCGCACGAAGCAGACTGGGAAGCAGTCGTACAAACCCCAATGATCGATGTCGCTCGGCGCCAGCCCTGCTGCCGCGTACGCGGCGGCCGCCGCCGAGGCGGCCGAGAAGCACTCCTCGCTCAGCTGCGCCGGCGGCACGAGCGGGCCGCTGCCCTCGCCGCCGCCGAGCACCGACACGCCTGCGGCGCGGCGCGGCACGGGGGCGTCGTGCGCTGGCGCTGGCGCGCCCGGTGTGGCGCGCCAGCTGCTGCGCGCGGCGGCGCCCGCCGGCGCTGCCCTCGGGGCCTGCTGCGCGCTGCGCCGGCGGTGCGTGCTGCGCACGCACCGCGGGGCCGTCGCAGCGCGACCCCGCCGCGGCGACAATGAGCGCGGCCGCGCCGTCGGCGCGCCGCGCGCACTCGAGCTTGGTCGTGACTGACGCCACGGGCGGCGAGGCCAGCACCTCCTGCGGCGCGGCGCGCGGCGCTGCAGCTGCGGCAGCCGGGTGCAGCTCACGTGCGCGCGGCCGCGCGCCAACCGCCCGCCCGCCTCACCGCGAGCGGGCGCGGGCGCCGCTCGAGCGCGCCGGGGTGGCGGCTGGCCTGCAGCGTCATGAGCGACGCACACATCGCGAGCTGCTCGCGCGTCGTGCCGCGCGTCGCCATGTGCCACGCCGCGACGCGGTCGTACAGGTGCGGTATCACCGGCGACGGCACGGCCGCGACGCCGCCCTCCCGCGGCCGGCACGCCGCGTCGGCGCGGGCAAGAAACTCGGCCGTCGGCACCGACGCGACGGCGTCGCCCGCGACGACCGCGACTGCGCGGGGTGGTGGCGGGGGCCGGCGCAGCTCTGTGTGTGCGGCCGCGTGACGCGCGCTGGCCGCCGGCCGGTGCGAGGCGCCCGGCGGCGGCCGAGCGCGCACCCGCGGCGCGGCCTTCATGCTGCACCGCGCGCGCCGCCGCGAGCAGCGCCGCGACGGGGCCCGCGCCGCCGACGTCGAGCGTCCGGCAGAGCAGACCGCGGCGCGGCGTGAGCCCTGCCTGCGCGCGCGCGCCGCGCGTCGGGGGCCGGCGGTGGGGGGCACGGCGCCGCGCCAGGCCCGCCCTGTCCGCGCCGCGCAGGCGCCAGCCAAACCCCTCACCGCCTGCGCGACGGCGTGCGCGGCCATCATGTGGCCGCTGCCCATCAGCGGCGGCAGCGCGATGAGCGTGTCCAGGTCGCCCAGCGCCATGCCAGCGTCGTCCAGCGCAGCACGCAGCGCTCTCACGCACAACCCCACCGCGTCGCCGGGGCCGCCGCGCGCTGGGCCGGGCCCCGTCAGCGGCGTCGCGCCGGCGCCGACGATGCGCGCCGCCGCGGGCCGCATAGCCAGCGCTCTCGCGGCGGCAGCAGAAGCGGCGCCGCTGGCGCGGCGTCAGCAGCAGGGGGCGGGCGCGGCGACAGCAGGAGCACAGGGAGGAGTGTCGTGCGGTGCCGGGCGGGCGGGCCGGGCGGGCCGGGCGGGTTTGCGGGCAGTGACCGCAGCCGACTGGCCTCGAACGAGCGGCCCGTCGCGACGCGGCGGCGCAGCGCGCGGCGCGGGGAGGCGCGCCGGCGCCGCCGCCGCTCGTCCACAACGCGCGCGCCTTCCTGGTCCTCGTGCGCGGCTGGGAGGCGCATGCTGCGCGGCCTCATGCGCCTGCAGCAGCAGCAGCAGCCGCGAGCCGCTGCGCGAACAGCCCGCAGCGCCAGGGTGCACGCGCGGCCGGTGGGTGCACGCCAGGCATGCGCAAGCGCCTGGATTACGGCCCGCACGCGCCTGGGCGCGCCGCAGCGGCGGCCGCCGCTGCCGCCGCCGCCCACGTCGCGGCGCTGCCCGCCCCCCCCCCCTGCAGGCGGCCTGCGCCAGCCGCGGGCGCTCCCATCAAGCAGCAGCTGGCGGCTCGATGGTGGTGGCCGACGACGCGGCGCCCGCGCAGCAGCACGCCGGCGTGCGGGACGCGGCTGCGGCGCTTGCGGCGCTTGCGGGCCGCAGCGCCGCGCGCCACGGCGCTGCCGTCAACGGCGCGCAGCAGCGGCCGGGCGGGCTCGCCACGCAGGTGCTGCGCGTGGACCCGGCGGCGCTGCCGCCCGTCGCGGCACCCGACGCGGCCGCGGCGGCCCTGCTGCTGGCGGCGCGGGAGCCGCCCGACCTCGGCCGCGCCAGCTGCCCGCACCTGTACTACGACCTCCCGCCGGCAGCGGCGGCGGCGGCGGCAGCAGCAGCAACGGTGGACGCCGGCGACGCTGCCAGCAGCAGCTGCAGCGGCGACGCCAGCCGCGGCGACGCCAGCGGCGGCGAGGCGCAGGTGCAGGCGCAGGCGGCGGCGCTCGCTGCGCTCGCGCGCGGCGCGGCGCTGCTGCGCGCCGGCGCGGCGGTGGCGATGCCGACCGAGACGGTCTACGGCCTCGCCTGCAGCGCGCTGCGCGGCGACGCGGTGGCCGCGGTCTTTGAGGCCAAGGGCCGCCCCGCCGACAACCCCCTGATCGTCCACATCAGCGACCTCGACATGCTCGACGAGCTCTACGCCCCGCCGGCGGGCGGGCCCACGGACGGGGCGGCGGCGGGCCCCACGGATGGGGCGGCGGCGGGCAGCAGCGACGGCGGCGGCGGCGGCGGCGGCGCGGCGCGGCGCGGCCCCGCCGGCGCGGCCGTGCCGGAGCAGTACCGCCGGCTGCTGGCGGCGTTCTGGCCAGGCCCGCTCACGGTGCTGCTGCCGGCGAGCCCGCGGCTGGCGCCCGCGGTCACGGCGGGGCGGCGCACGATGGCGGTGCGCATGCCGGCGCACCCCGTCGCGCGCGCGCTCATCGCGGCGGCGGGCGTGCCGCTCGCCGCGCCGTCGGCCAACACGAGCGGCCGGCCGTCGCCGACGACGGCGGCGCACGTGGTCGACGACCTCGGCGGCCGCGTCGCGGCGGTCGTGGACGGCGGGCCGTGCGGCTGCGGCGTCGAGAGCACCGTCCTGGACGGCCTGCGCGCGCCGCCGGCGGTGCTGCGCCCCGGCGGCGTGCCCGCGGAGGCGCTCGCGGCCTGCCCGGGCATGGAGGGCCTGCAGGTCTATGCGCTCGACTTCACTGACGCCGCGCTCGAGGCGGCGCCGAGCACGCCCGGCATGAAGTATCGGCACTACAGCCCCTCCGCGCCGCTGCTGCTGATCGACCCGGGGGCCGGGCCCAGCCCCCCGCGCGCACGGGCGCGGGCGGCGGCCGGCGTGCAGCAGGAGCAGGAGCGGCAGGTGGAGGGGGAGCAGCAGCAGCAGCAGCAGCAGCAGCAGCAGCAGCAGGAGCGGCAGCAGCAGCGAGAGCAGGCGCAGGCGCAGCAGCAGCGCGAGCAGGCGGGCGGCGGCGACGCACTGGCGGCGAGGGTGCGCGCCGCGACGGCGGAGCTGCTGGAGCAGCTGGGCCACCAGCTGCCGGCACAGCCGGAGTGCGCCGCGCCGCGCCGCATCGTGCTGCTCAGCACCTGCCCCGGCGCCAGCGCCAGCGGGGCTGCGGCGGAGCCGGCGGTCGGCTGGACGCCCGCCAGCCTGGCCGCGCTGCCGCCGGGGCTGCGCGACGACGAGCAGCAACGAGAGCAGCCGCAGCAGGCGCTGGAGCAGGGGCAGCAGCGAGGGCCACGCCCCGCCGAGCCATTGCTACGCGACCCGGGCGGCGTGCAGGTGCTGGAGTACGTGCTCGGCAGCTGGGCACACCCGGAGCTCGTGGCGCGGCAGCTCTTTGCGGGGCTGCGCGCGGCCGACGGCGCCGGCGCCGCCGCGGTGGTCGTGCAGGGCGTGCCGGCGGTCGGGGCGGGGCAGGCGGTGATGAATCGGCTGGCCAAGGCCGCGAGCGTGCGCCTGGCGCTTTAGGCCGCGCGCGAGGCCTGTAAAACACGCGCGGTTCCAGCGGCGGGGCCTGGGTGGCGGCGCTGACGGGAAAGGAGCAGGACGCGGCCGGCCGCCCCCACAGGGCTGCCTCCCGCCGCCGCTGCGCGCCACAGCTCCGCTCCGCTGCCGGCAGCGACGCGGTGCTGCTGCCGCTGCCGCCGCCGCCCGCGTCCCGCATGACCAGCATGCGGCTGCGGCGACGGGCTCCGTGAAGCTTGGGCGGGCTCGTGATCGGGCCGCGGGCGCTCGTCCGCGCGGCTCTGGCCAGCAGGGGGGCTCCAATCAAGCTGGCGGCACTCCGGCGCCAGCAGGCGTGCGGTGGCCGCGGCGCGGTGCTCCAGCGGTAGCTATTGCTTGGTTCGTGCTGCATCTCGGCGCCCGCTGCCGGCTGTCCCGCGCCGGCGCCGCCGCTGCTGCTGCTGCGGCGGCGGCGACGGAGGCGCGGCGACGGAGCCAACATGAGGCAAAAGAAGGATCGCCGGCGCGAGCTGCTGCTGGATGCGGAGCGTGAGTACGCAGAGGCGCGGGCTCGCGTCGACTCGCTGCAGGACGAGCAGGTGCGCGTGCGGCGGCGCGGGGCACCGCCGCTGTGCGCCGCTCGCGGGCCGCCGCCGCGCGCATGCGCCTCACGCCGCGGTCGTCCGCCCCCGCGCCAGGTCCGCCTGCGCACGACGGAGGCGCTGCTTCTGTCCATGATCGAGGGCATGCGGATGCTGGCGACCTGCGTGCGCGAGCGCGAGAGCGCGCTCGCCGGCGCCGGCGGCGCCGCGGCGCCGGCGGCGGTCGCGGCGGCGCAGCTCGAGGCGCGCATCGCGGCGCACCTGCAGGCCTTTGCCGGGCTGCGCGCGCGCGCGGGCGGCGACGCACCGCCGCAGCTGGCCAACATGGCCATGGCGCAGCGGCTGTTCGACCCCGGCTTTGTCGCCCAGGTGCGCCGCGGGGGCGGTCCGGGCGAGCGTGGGGGAGCACTCTAGGGCTCAGGCCCAGGCGTCCGCCGCGGCCGCAGCTGCACAGCCGCGGCCGTGGCGGCGGCCGAGCGCCGCCCGCGCGCCCGCGCCGCCGCCGCAGGTGCTGGCGATGCCGCTGGAGGCGATCGTCGCCCGGCTGTGCGTGCTCGCCGGCAAGTGTGCGATCCTGGTTTTCCAGGCCCCCGCCGCGCGCGAGCTCTGGGCCGACGGCGGCGGCGCCGCC
This sequence comes from Scenedesmus sp. PABB004, assembly GCA_014905635.1. Taxonomy (NCBI): domain Eukaryota; kingdom Viridiplantae; phylum Chlorophyta; class Chlorophyceae; order Sphaeropleales; family Scenedesmaceae; genus Scenedesmus; species Scenedesmus sp. PABB004. Next base: position 211,563 of record JABVCE010000016.1, read on the forward strand.
GGCGGCGGCGACGCGTGCGCCCCCGACCCGGTGCTGCAGCGCTGCGCCGCCGCCGCGCGGCAGGCGGGCGGCGCCGGCAGCGTCCCGTCCTACGGCGCGTGCAGCACGACGGCTGGCGAGGCCGGCGGCGCCCCGGCGGCGTCGCCGGCCGCGGAGGCTCAAACAAGCGTGTTTGAGCCTGCTGTTGAGTTCACGAGCCTCATGTTTGCGATCATGCTCTTTGACGAGCCGCGCTTCGGTTGCATCGTCAGCACCAACCTCGAGCTCGGCACGGGGCCGATGCAGCTGCCGGGTGCGCGCCGTGCCGCGCCGCCGCCGCCGCCGCCGCCGCGCCGCGCCGCGCCGCCGCCGGCGCGCCCGCGCGCTCACGCACGGCGCCGCCGCCCCTCGCCGCCCGCCGCCGCCCCGCGTCCGCCGCCGCCGCCAGCGTCGTTCTGGCTGCTGGTGCTGGAGAAGCTCCACCTCAGCGCGGAGCAGCTCCGCGCGTTTGAGTGCCTCCGCTCGCAGCACTTTGCGTCGCTCGACGGCGTCTTCAGCAACCTGCGCGTCGCCTCGGCGCAGCACGAGCGCTCCAGCAGCCGCCTCGCGGCGCTGTGCCGCCAGGCGTCGGGCGTGTCGGGCGACGCGGCGGCGCCGCCCGCCGCGCACGCGCACTCGCTTGCGCGCCAGCTGAGCGGCCTGCGTGTGCACGAGACGGGCGCGCTCATGGCCGAGTCGGCGGAGCTCCTGCAAGCGCAGGGCTGCATGCTCACGACATGGAAGCTGCGCAGCCTCAACCTCGGCCTCGCCACGCTCGCCACGCTCACGCCGCTGCAGACGGCGCTCTTCATCGCTGGTGGGACGGGCGGGGCGCCGCTGGGGCGCCGCGCCGCGCCGCGCGGGCGCGCTTCCTGCGCGGTGCCGCTGGCTGACTGCGCCCGCCCACGCCCACGACGCCTCGCGCCGCGCCGCGCCGCAGCGAGCTTCCCACTTATGCCTCGCATGGACCTTCTGCTGGCGGCGATCAACGAGCGCACGCAGGAGCAGCACGCAGCGGCGGCGGCGGCGGCGCCGGCACCGGCGCCCGCGCCCGCGCCCGCGCCGGCGCCGGCGCCGGCGCCCGCGCCCGCGCCGGCGGCGCTGCGCGGCGGCGGCAGCTCGCCGCGCGGCTGGGGGCGGCCGGCGCTGACGCCGGCGCCGGCGCCGGCGCCGGCGCCGCGCCCGGCAGCGGGACGTCGAGCGGATCGAGCTCTGAGCCGATGGCCGTTGGCGCCTGACGCGGCGCTGGCGCTGTGCATGAGCGCGGTGGGCGCCTGCTGCGGCCGGCAGGCGCGTGCTCTGTCCCATGGTGTGCACGCTCGGTCTCTGCACGCTGCGCATGCTTCGGTTGCAGCTGGCCTGGCAATGCGCTGCCGGGGCTATGAATTCCATCGTCAACCGGCGGCGCTGGACGGGGATCGCGTTGGCGGGTGTTTATCGCGGAGTCAATGCAGCGGGGTGTCACAAGCCTACTCGCTGTTGGCTGCGACGGCGGGCCATCGCTTACAGCGGTCCAAAACGCCGTGACGTCTGCGGGGGTCGGGGTGGTGCGCCGTTGCTGCGGCGGCCGCCAAGTTGACTGAGATTTGCCATGCGTTCACTGCTTGCGCCAAACTCTGCGCACAGTTGTGGCCGGGCGCAGGGCGTGCCGGCGGTCGGGGCGGGGCAGGCGGTGATGAATCGGCTGGCCAAGGCCGCGAGCGTGCGCCTGGCGCTTTAGGCCGCGCGCGAGGCCTGTCAAACACGCGCGGTTCCAGCGGCGGGGCCTGGGTGGCGGCGCTGACGGGACAGGAGCAGGACGCGGCCGGCCGCCCCCACAGGGCTGCCTCCCGCCGCCGCTGCGCGCCACAGCTCCGCTCCGCTGCCGGCAGCGACGCGGTGCTGCTGCCGCCGCCGCCGCCGCCCGCGTCCCGCATGACCAGCATGCGGCTGCGGCGACGGGCTCCGTGAAGCTTGGGCGGGCTCGTGATCGGGCCGCGGGCGCTCGCCCGCGCGGCTCTGGCCAGCAGGGGGGCTCCAATCAAGCTTGCGGCACTCCGGCGCCAGCAGGCGTGCGGTGGCCGCGGCGCGGTGCTCCAGCGGTAGCTGAGGCTTGGTTCGTGCTGCATTCCGGCCCGCGCAGCCGGCTGTCGCGTGCCGGCGCCGGCGCCGCCGCCGCCGCTGCCGCCGCCGTCGCCATGCTGCGCGCGCTGGCTGCCGCCGTGGAGACGGTGCCGCTCCACGGCGCAGCAGCCGAGGACGGGGACCTGGATGCCGCGCTGGCAGCGCTGCAGGCGTCGCCGGCGTGGGCGGCTGCACTCGACCAGCTCATCGCGCCCGGCGTGCAGGGCTGTGTCAAGGACGGCGGCGCGGCGGCGGTGCACAAGGCGCGGGGCAGCGCCGCCGTCGCCGCTGGCGAGCTCGATAAGGCGGCGCGCCTGTACTCAGAGGCGCTGCAGCTGCTGCCGCCGGGGGAGCCGCTGGAGGCGGCGAGGCTGCACGCCAATCGGGCGCTCGTGCTGCTGCGGCTCGCCGCGGCCACAGCCTGCGCTCGCGCCTGCGACCGCTGCAGCGGCGGCGCTCGCAGCAGCCAGGGCGGCGCGCTGCTGCAGCCCTGCCCTGCAGCGCGGCTCCGGGAGGCGGCGCAGCAGGACTGCACGGCTGCGCTGGTGCTGCTGCCGCCGGGCTCGACCCTCGAGGCCAAGGTGAGCTGAGCGCCTGGCGCGGCAGGCCGGCTGGCTGCCGGCTGCGGCGCGCGCGTGCACAGCGCGGCGCCCGCTGCTGCGCGCGCACACAGGTGCTCTTTCGGCGGGCCTCGGCGAGCCTGGGGCTGCAGCAGCACGCGGCGGCCGCGGCCGACGCCGGGGCGGCGCTGGCGGCGGCGCGCGCGGCTGGCGACGCGCGTGCGTGCAGCGACGTGCAGGCGCTGCTGACTAGGGCGGAGCAGGCCGCTGCGGCGGCCGGTGCTGACGGCGGCGCCGCGGCGGCCGCGAGCACTGCGGACGCGGTCGAGCTGCTGGGCCTGGGCGGCTCTGGCGCGCCAGCGAGCCGCAGCCCGCAGCAGGAGCGAGCGGAGCAGGAGCGAGAGCAGCCGACAGCGGGCCCGAGCCTGGCGGAGCTGGACGTGCTGCTGGACCACCAGGCGCGCCAGGCGTGGCAGCTGGTGCGCGAGCACCTCGGCAGGGGCGGCGGTGCAGCGGCCAGCGCGGCCGGCGCGGACGCGGGGCCGGGGCTGGCGCCCGGGCTCGGCAGGGTGCGGAGCCGCTACACGCGGCGCGCCGGGCGGCACCTGGTTGCCGCGGTGGGTCTCCCGCCCGGCGCCCTACTGCTGGCAGAGGACGCGCTTGCCGCCGTGCCGCTGGTGGTCAAGGGCGGTGCGCGGCGGTGCGACTGGTGCTGCGCGGCGCTCGGCCCCGCGCCCTGGCCCTGCTCGCACTGCGCGCTCGTGAGCTTCTGTTCAGAACCGTGCCGTGCTGCGGGACTGTCTGCCGCCGGCGGCCATGCGCCTGGCGGCGCCGAGTGCGGGCGGCCCTGGATGCGGCTGCTGCCGGAGCACGCCCGCCTGGCGAGCAGGTGCCGGGCTGTGGCAGCAGCAGCGAGCAGCCCCGAGCAGCCGGGGCGGCACGAGGCTGCGCACGTCGAGCGGCTGCGGCTGCGGCTGCTTGGCAGCCTCCAGCAGCACGCGTGGTCTGGCGACGCGCAGAGCTATTCCGGCGCCGCCGCCGCCCAGAGCAACAACAGCGGCGGCGGCGGCAGCGCCGCCGACCAGCTGCGGGAGCAGCTGCTCCTCGCGCACCTGGTTGCGCACGTCGGCGCCGCCGCGCCCGCCGGCAGCGGCGGCGGCGGCCACGCCGCAGCGGCGCAGCGCGCGCTCGCCTGCCTCGGGCAGATCGTCACCAACGGCGTGGCGCTGCGGCCGCTGCTGTCGGCCGGGCCGGAGGAGCGGCGGGGGCTGGGGCTCTTTCCCGTGGCGGCGCTCCTCAACCACGACTGCGACCCAAACTGCAGCATCAGGCGAGCGCGGCGCCGCCGCGACGCGGCGGCGCGCGGCTGTGCGTGCGCACGCGCGCGGCAGCGCTGACGGCGCGCCAGGGACCTCCCGCGCCCGTGCCGCGCGCGCCACAGGTTTGTGGGCCGCACGCTGCTGCTGGTGTGCGTGCGCGGCGCCCGGGCGGGCGAGCCGCTCACCATCAGCTACGGCCCCCAGGCCGGGCGCGCGCCGGCGCGGCAGCGGCGGCGGCGGCTCGCGGCGCAGTATGGCTTCACCTGCGCGTGCGCCGCCTGTGTGGCCGCCTGCGCGGAGGCGCAGCAGCGCGAGGCAGCCGCCGCGGGCCTCGCTTGCCACCGCGGCGGTGGCGGCGGCGGCGGCGATGGCACGGCCCCCTGCCCCGGGGTCGTGCCCGCCGGTGAGCTGCCGGCGGGGCTGGTGGCGGAGCGCCCGGCGGTGACAGAGCGCGCGGCGGCGGCGGCCAGCGACGGCGCTGCAAGCGCCGGCTCCGCGCCCTGCAGCGCGTGCGGCTGGGCCATGTCGCGCCAGCAGCTGCTGGCGGCGCTCGAGGCGCTCGAGGGGGCCGCCGAGGCAGCCGACGCGGCGGCGCGCATCATGGCGCGGCGCCAAGCCGCGCCGCCCTGCGGCGGCGGTGCGCCAGCAGCACCGGACGAGGTGGCGCGAGCCGCGGCGCTGCTGCACCAGGCCGCGGCGGTGCGGCAGCAGCACCTGCACCCACGCAACCAGCTGCTGGGCGCCACCCATCACCGGGCGGCCGCGGCGGCCGCGGCGGCGGCGGCGCTGGCCTGCTGCTCGGGCAGCGGGAGCGGCGCGAGCGCCGCGCTGGCGGCGCTGGAGGGCTGCCTCGGGGCGTGCGAGGCGCCCGAGCTGTGGGCGCTGGTGCTGCAGGCGGAGGCGAGCCTCGCGGACCTGCGGCGGCGGGGCTCGTGCGGCTGCGGCGCGTGCGCCGCGGCCGGCGCGCCGCCGGCGCCGCGGCAGCGGGCGCTGGCGGCGCTGCTGGAGCAGCCGTGCGGCTGCTGCAGGGCCGCTCGCGCAGCGGACGAGGGGGCGCACGTGCAGCAGCAGCAGCAGCTCGCGCGCGCCGCGCAGCACTTTGCCGCCAGCGCGGCGGTGCTGGCGGCCAACCAGGCAGCGGACGCGCTGGACGCGGCGCTCGAGCGGCTCTGCGGGGGCATCGCCGGCGCGGCGCTGCTGCACGCCGGCCGCGGCGGCGGGGCGCGAGGGGGCAGCAGTGACGTCACCACCAGCGGCGCGGCGCGGTGCTGCCGCTGCAGCGGCCTGCTGGCGCTGGCGTCGCAGGAGTGCGCATGCGCGGCGCGCACGATCGCCCGGCACCTCGGCGTCGCCGCGGGCGGCGCGGTGCTGTGCCTCTGAGAGCGCGCGCGCGGCCTGGGCTGGCGTCGGTTACTGCGGCGGTCCGTGCGGCGTGCACCCAGCACCCAGCCGCTCGCTGACAGCTGATGGATGAGTACAGTGCAGAGCGCGCGATCACTGACAAGCCCGCTGTCACACCCAGCGCCCCCTCGCCCGCCAAAACTGGTGCAAAACGCCAACGACAGCTGTGCACTCGCGGCCGGCAGCAGCTCGCGCAGTCAGGGCGTGCTGCCGCAGTTCAGAGCAGCGACCAGAACTCTGTGAGCGCCTGTCGCGGCGCGCCCGAGGCCGCAGCGGGAGGCCCGCTGCGGCGGCGCGGCCTCTCACAGCAGCAGGAGCAGGATGGAGCCAGCGGCAGCGGCGCCGAGCAGGGAGCCGGCCGCCACGCTCGCAGCGGCGCTCTTCGTGCCGGTCAGCGCGGCGGCGGCGGAGGCGAGGGCGCCCGTCGTCGCGTTCGTCGCCGTGTCGAGCCCGCCGCTGACGGCGCTCGTGGCCTTGGTTGTGGTATCGGCGACCGCGCTCGTGGCGGTCTTGGTCGCGTTTGTCAGCGTGCCGCCGACCTTGGCCGTCGCGTTGCCCACCGCCTCGGTGAGCTTGTCGAGCGGGCCCGCGCGGGCGCCTGCCGCGGGCGGCAGCGCGGGAGGCGGCGCGGGGTCGGCGCGGGCGGCGGCGCGGGGTCGGCGCGGGCGGCGGCGCGGGCGGCGGCGCGGGCGGCAGCGCGGGCGGCGGCGCGGGGTCAGCGCAGGCGGCGCGCCGCGGCAGCGCCCGCGCCCAGCACGGCGCTCGGGACGCTAGGTCTGGGCCGGGGACGCCCGTGGGACCCTCGGATCAGGCCGCGGTTCGCCGGCACCGGCGCCGGCGGCGCCAACCGCTGCTGCCGCGCCGGGCTGTCGGCTGTCGACCGCCCAGGAACCGCGGCCGCAGCCTCACCCGCCGCGAGGGCGATGACCAGGAGGGCCGCCAGCACGAAGAAGGCGGTGGAGCGGGCCATGGTGGTGCCTGCGCGCGGCGGGCGGGAGTGAGAGAGATCGCGGCCGGGCCGTCCGCCGCGCCGGGCGAGCGGGCGAGCGCGGCCGCGCCCGATCCGGGCGCGGCAAGCTGCGGGCACGGCGCAGCCAGCCGCTCGCAAAGGCCGCGTCGGCAGGGCAGCCCAGCGCTCGCAGAGGCAGCTCACCGTGCGAGCTCTTGCTTGCGCGTCGGGGATGTCGAGGTGGGCGAAGGGTGGCGTCACGAGATCAGCCGGGCGCTGTTTGCGGCGGCGGCGGCGGTGCGCGGGAGTTTGAACGCGGTTCAACGGCCGCGCCGAACGCGGCTCGCTCGTCTGTGTGCGTTGCCACGTCGTGGTGGCACGGCGCGGCCGGCACGGGAGCTGCTGCGCCCCCGCGACGGTGCCGCCGCCGCCGCCGGGCGCTGGGCCCGGGGCGCTGCGCCGCCGACACGCCGCCCGCCCCGCGCCGGCCCCGCGGCGGCTGTCGCCCCGCCTGCCCGCCGGTGCGCCACACCTCCTCCACGCCCCCACACCCCGCCCTCTCCACCCTCCTCCCCCGCACGCCGCTGCAGCGCCCGCCGCACCACACCATGGCCCTCTCCATGATGCAGGCGCGTGCGGGCGGCCTCCACCCAGACGTTCAGACGCGCGCAGCACGTTGCGCCCGCGCTGGCCCGGACCGCGCGGCGCGGGAGGGGGGCAGCGACGCCTTGCGCTGCTCCCGCCCCGCGCTCGCGGCCCCCCAGCGCGCCCGCCACGGCGCATTGCGCGGCGCACGGCCACAGCTTTTCGCTGCCTGGCTCGCCCCGCGGCGCCGTGAAGGGCCCGCGCTGCGGCAGCGCCCGCGACCGCGCGGCACCAGACAGGCGCCCGCGGCCGCGCCGCCCGCCCGCGAGCGCGCGCCACCTCACGCCCGTGAATCACACGCCCTCGCCGCCGCCGGCGCCGCGCGGTCCGACGCGCAGAAGCGCGCCGTGGCGCCGGCGCGCGCCGGCCGCGCCGCGCGCGTGGCCGTGGTCGCCCGCGCGAGCAGCAGCCCCAGCAAGACCGCGACCGGCCTCACCGTCCTCGCCAAGATCGAGGAGCTCGGCCTCCTCTCCAAGGCGCGCGGGCGCGGCGGCTCGCGGCGGCGCTGCGCCGCGCGCGCTCGTGCGCGGCCCGCTCCGGCGCGCGCCACGGCCCAACGCTGGCCGCCGCCGCGCAGGTGGAGGAGCTCGGCCTGCTGAGCAAGCTCGAGTCGAGCGGGCTGACGCTGAGCCAGATCGAGAAGAGCGGCCTGCTCAGCAAGGCGGAGAAGAGCGGCCTGCTGACGCTCATCGCCGACAAGTGAGACCGCGCGCGCGCGGAGGGCTGGTCTCTTGCCTCTCCCTTGCTCTCTCTTAGGCCAGAGAGCCTCTGGGAGACGGGGAGAGGGAGCCTGTCCTGCTGCGGCGGGCGATTCCAGGCGGAGGGCTGGCGCCAGCGCCCGCCCGCCCTCACCCCGCCGCGCGCCCGCGGCCGCGGCGCACGCGCAGGAGCACGCCCGGCCTGCTCTCGACGCTCGGCCTCGTCGCTGCGGTGGGCGCTGCTGGCCTCGTGTACGCGATCCCCGACGACAGCCAGGCGCTCGTGGCGGCGCAGGTCGTCGGCGCCGCCACGCTCGGCGGCGCCGCGATCGCCGCGTTTGTCGGCTCCAGCATTCTCGGCTCGCTGCAGAAGGTCTGAGCGGCGGCGGCGGCGGCGGCGGCGGCTGCGAGTTGTTGTGTCGAGCGCGAGTGCGTGTGGCGAGCGGGCGAGCGAAACAACGCGGGCAGCGGGAGGGCGCCGGTGCGTCAGCGGCAGTGCCGCCGCTGCAAGCGCCCGCCCTGCACTTTGTTACACGCGCGGCGGCCAGTCCGTTGCGCCCAACCACGAGCCGCGAGCCGTGAGCAGCCGCAACGCAAGCAGCCGCAGCCGACCGCGTGCAGCAGCAGCGGCCGCCGGCGGCTCAAAGCTCGAGCCCTCCAGCGGCTGCGCGCCCTCCCTGAGCTGCTCACCGATCCATCGCACGCACCGGCCTGCCGCGAGCCCTCCCGGGCATGGCGGCGGCCAGGGGCCGCCCTGGGACGCCCGCCGCTGCCATGCGCGGCGCCGCCGCGCGCGCCCTGGTGTCTGCGTTCAGCAGGCAGCCAGGGCGCCAGCGGTGCTGCAGCGCCGGCAGCCGCCGGCTGGAGGGCACGCCGCTGGACGCGGCGCTCGCGCCGTCGGGGCTGGCGCTGATGCGGCAGGTGGGCTGCCGCACCTTGTTTCGGGACGGCTTTGCCGCGGGCACCGCCGCGCTCGCGCGCGCCGTGGGTGCCGCGACCGAGGCCTGCGCGACGACCGCGATCGGCGGCGGCGACTCGGTCGCCGCGCTCAACCAGCTGCGCCCGCGGCCAGCGGTCAGCTTTGTGGGCACCGGCGGCGGCGCCAGCCTGGAGCTCATCCAGGGCCGGCTGTTGCCGGGCCTGCGCGCGCTCGCTGATGCCGGCCGTCCCCTCGCTTGACCATGGCGCTCACCAGCAGCACCGCCGCGCCGCGCAGGAGTTTGCGGTGGCCGGGCGCGTGCTCGCGCTCATCACGCCGGCCGACGTCGACGCCGTGCTCGACTATTTCATTGCCGAGGGCGTCGACGGCGACCCCTACTGGTGCGGAGAGCTCGGCAGCGAGCCCGGGCGGCACCGCGCGCTGGCCGGCGCCGGCCGACGCCGCCCGGCCGCCCGCGCGCGCCCGCGCGCCCGCGCCGCAGGTGCCGCGTGTGGCCGTCGGCGATCGCGCTCGCGTCGCAGCTGCTGGCGCGGCCGGCGCTGGTCGCGGGGAAGCGGGTCGCCGACCTGGGCGCGGGCCTCGGCGTCGCGGGCATCGCGGCCGCGCTCGCGGGCGCGGCCGAGGTGGTGCTGCTGGACCGGGAGCCGATGGCGCTGCAGTGCGCGCTCATGAGCGCGGCGGCCTCGGGCGTCGCCGGCGTGCAGGGGCTCGAGTCGGTCGCGCTGCGCCCGCTGGGCGCCGCCGGCGCGGCCGGCGGCGGCGGCGACGCGGCACGCGCGGCGCCCGAGGGGCTGCTCCAACTGGCCGAGCTCTACGCGCAGCAGTCGCGACTGCTGCAGCAGTCGCAGCCGGCCCAGCAGTCGGCCCAGCAGCCGCGTGCGCAGCTGGCGCCGCAGCCGCTCGCGCCGGCGGACGCGCGCCGCGGCGGCGGCGGCGGCGTGCTGCGCGGCGAGCTGTTTGACTGGAACGCGCCGCCCGCCGGGGAGGGGTTTGACGTCGTGCTCGCCTGCGACGTGCTCTACGAGGACAGCGCGGTCGCGCCGGTCGCCGCGGCGGTGCCGCGCCTGCTGCGCCGCCGCGGCGGCGGCGCGCTGCTGCTCGCCGACCCGCCCAACCGCACCGCCGCGAACCGCGCGCGCTTCGCCGCGCTGCTCGCGGCGCCGCCCGGCGGCGGCGGCGCGCGGCTGGTGCTGGAGGAGTCGGCCGTGACGGCGTGCGACGTGGAGCAGCTGGACCCGGAGATGGCCGGCGGCGTGGGCAGTGCGGAGAGCGTGCCGGTGCAGCTCATGACCTTCCGCGCCCCCGTGGGCAACGACACTGTCGGCCTCAAGCTCGACCCGCTCGGCGCGTGACCGGGCCCACGCCGAGGCGTGGCGGCGGCGGCGGCGGCTGAGGGGGGCCGGCGCGGCTGGCGGCGCCGCGCCGCGCCGCACTGTGAGCGTGCGGCCAGGCCTGGCAACAACGTCGCCGTTACCCGCAGCGCAGGGATCGTCCGTCCTCCCGGCCGCGCGCGCGCAAAGAAGCATCCTGCGTCTAGGGTACACTCCAGCTCCCTCCCTGCCCGCGCGCCCGCTACTTGCGCAGTAGCTCCGGCGCCGGCCCGCACGCCGGCCGCGCGGGGTCGCTGCAGCTGCAGCCGGTCAGAAGCAGCAGTCGCAGTCAAACGGGCACAGCGCCGTGTCGCCGCCGTGCTTGGCGAGGCCGAGCTCGTCCTCACGGTAAATGGCGTACCCCTCCTCGGTGCGCTTGCGCGCCGCGCCGCCGCCCTCGCCAAAGATGTCGTCCTTGCTGCCCACGACCTTGGGCCGCTTGCCCGCCGCCTGGCGCGCGGCGCGCGGCGCAGCGCAGGGTCTGGCCCGGCCCGCGCCGCCGGCGAGCCGCGCCGGGCGCGCCGCGCGGCAGCAGCAGCGGCGGCGCACCTTCTGCCGCGCCTCCGCCACCTCCGCCGCGACGCCGCGCAGCTCCGGGTCCAGCTCCGGCGCCTTCTCCGGCTCGGCGCGCTGCTTCTTGGCGCCGCCAAAGATGGCGTCGATCTCCTCCTTGGCACCGCGCTTGGCGCCGGCGGCGCCGCTGCTGCCCGCCTGCGCGCCGCGCGCCGGCGCCGCCGCCGCCGCCGCCGGTGCCGGGTCGCTCGCCTGGCGCGGCTGCTTGGCCGGCTTCTGCCGCGCGCGGCCGGGCTGCTCGGCCGCCGGCTGCGGCGCTGCGGCCACGGCGGCCGCCTCCTTCTTGCCCATCGCTGCCGCCGCTGCGGCTGCCGCCGGTGACGTGGCTGGCGGCCCGCCGGAAGAGCGGCCGGCCGCCGCGGATCGCGCACAGACCACTGTGCGCCGGCGGCGCCGCTCGCTCCGTCGGCGTCAGCTCGTCGCATTGCGCCCCGCGCCGCGCGCCGCAGGGCCGGCAGCGCCGTGCTCGCCCGACAATCGCCGCTGCCGCAGCGCACGCCCGGGCACAACCGCGCGGGCCCACACTTGGCAGCAGCGGCGGCAGCAGCGGCGGCCTCTCGCGCCGCGTGTGCGCCGCGCGGCCCGCGCCCTTTCAGTCTGCGCCGTTCGTGGTGGCCGCGGACATCATGACATCGAGGGGGCGTCACGCCCGCGGCCGCGCGGGGTCTCTCGCGCTCGGGGGGCCCGCCTGAGCTCCCAGCCCCAGGATGTCGCCCCGCCGCGCCGCCGCCGCGGCGCTCCTGGCGCTGCTGGCGACCGGTGCGGTGGCCCAGCGCCCGGCGGCGCCGCTGCCGGCGGCCCAGGGCCCGGCGGCGCCTGGCACCGGCGGCGCGCGGGCAGCAGCGGCGCCGCCGCACCGCTGCCCCGGCGTCGTCGCGGGCGTGTGCACCGCCGCGTGCCAGCTGCACACGTGCGAGGCGCTCGCCGCGATCTACAAGACCTCCAACAACGTCAGCGACCCCTGGGACAACGAGCGCGGCTGGGCCGCCACGACGCGCGCGCCGTGCTCGGCGCTCGTCGCCGCGCCCGGCCCCGGCGGCGCGCCCGCATACTGCGCCTGGTTCGGCGTGAGCTGCTGCGCGCCGGCCGACGTGCGCGCGGGGCGCTGCGCGACGGCGGGCGCGGTGCGGGGCATCGAGCTCCCAATCAACAACCTCAACGTGAGCCTCAGCGACGCGGCGCTCACGGGCGCGCTGCTGGACGTGCACGCGTGCGGCAGCCTGCGCGTGCTCAACCTCGAGGCTAACAACCTGGCCGACGGCATCGACGCCGCGTGGGGCGCGCTGACGGGCCTCGAGACGCTCAGCGTCGGTGCGCGGCGCGCGGCGGCGCGCGGCGGCGCGGCGCGCATGCGCACGCGCGCGCTCGCGCGGGGCGGCGCGGCGCTCACTGACGGCCGCCTCAACCCACCACCCCACCCCCGCGCCGCGCGCGCGCGCCGCGCAGCGGCGTGCTGGATGGCGGGCACCGTCCCGACGGCCCTGCGCTCGCTGCGCAACCTCACGTCGCTGGACCTCAGCAACAACTGGCTCAACGGCACGATCCCCACCTGGCTCAACGAGCTGCGCGCGCTGCAGGCACGCGCGGGCTGCGCCGGGCGCGCGCGCGCGCGCACAGCGGCGGCAGCGGCGGCGGCGCCCCACCCGCGGCGGCGGCCCACGCGCGCGGCGCGCGGCCGCGCGCACGCGCGGCGCAGGTGCTGCGCATTGGCGTGCAGTTTGGCGGCAACGAGGGCAGCGACGCGCTCGGCCTGACCGGCACCGTGCCGCGCGAGCTCGGCGAGCTCCAGCGCCTGCGTGACCTCAACCTCGAGATGAACTCACTCACAGGCGAGCGCGCCGCTGAGCGCCGCTGGGCGCCGCGCCAGGCCCGCCATCCGCCGCACGCGCTCACGCCGCCCGCCGCCGCCGCCGCCGCCGCGCGTCGCGCGCAGGCTCGCTGCCCTCGGACCTCTGCAGCGGCGGTGCGCCGCGGGGGACCGCGCCCGCAGCGCCGCGCCCACGCGCCGCGCGGCCGGCGGCTCGGCCTGGCCGCCGGCGGCCGCCGGTCCCCGCCGCCGCCCGCGCGCTCACTGCCCGCGCCGCCCGCCCGCCGGCGCCGCGCCGCCGCCGCCGCGCAGCGGCGAGCACGCTGGTGTCGCTCAACGTGCGCGCCAACCAGCTCGAGGGCGATGTGGCTGGCGCGGTGGAGCCGTGCCACAACCTCATCACGCTACAGCTGGGCTACAACGCCTTTTCGGGTCGCCTGCCCGCGGGGCCGGCGTGGTCGCAGCTGGCAATCTTCTCCGCGCCGTCCAACCGCTTCACCGGGCCCTTCCCCCGCGCGCTCGCGTCGTACGCGCGCATGCTGCAGCAGCTCGACGTCGGCGGCAACGCGCTCACGGGGCAGCTGCCCCCGCAGGCGCGCGCGTGCCGCCGCCGCCGCGTGCTGCCACCGCGCGCGCGCTCTCCCTCTCCCTCGCCCTCTCTCACTCTCGCCCTCACCCCGCGCCGCCCGCACACAAACAAACAAACAACAAACAGATCACGCTAATGAGCTCCCTCGCCACGCTGATCATTGCGGGCAACCGCTTCGCCGGCACGCTCAGCACCGACCTCTACTACCTCCCAGCGCTCGCGCGCCTCGACGCGAGCCACAACGCGTTCGTGGGCACCATCCCGGCCGCGATCGGGTGCGGCGCGCGCGGCCCGGCCGCGCCCGCCCGCCCGCCGCGCCGCGCCGCAGGCCGCGCCCCGCGCGCCGCGCGCCGCCGCCGACCGCCCCGCGCGCCGCCGGCGCGTGGCCGCCGCCGCGCCCGCCCGCCGCCGCGCCCGCCGGGGGCCCGCAGGCTGAGCTACAGCCTGGAGAGCGTGGACCTGTCGGGCAACGAGGGCGTCACGGGCATGCTGCCGCCCGAGATGGGGCTGCTGCTGCGCCTGAACGTCTTTCGCGGCCGCGGGACGTCACTCTCCTGCGCCGGCGTGACGCGGCCGTACACGGTGACGACGAACTCGAGCTGCAGCGACCCCACGGCCTGCAACACGCCCGTCGTCACGAGCGGCGACGCCGACGGCGTGTGCGCGACCGACGCGCTGCTGCCCTGCTTCCTCACCTTTTCAAACGACTACCTGCCCCGCGACGACGCGAGCAACATGCGCTGCCGCGCGATCGTGCGCGCGTCGCCCGACGCCGCGGAGGCCGCGTGCGCCGGCACCGGCCCGACCGCGCTCGGCGACCAGGTCGGCCTGCTGCCCCCGCCCGACGCGGCGGCCAACAGCGAGCAGACCTGGGTGATCGACCCCGCGTACTTCCAGTTTGCCGTCTGCGAGTGCCTGCTGGTGCGGGCGCCGCGCCCGCGCGCCACGCCGCCGCGCGCCGCGCAGCACCGCGCCGCCGCTCACGGCCGCCGCCGCCGGCCGCCGCGCCGCTCACCGCCGCCGCTCACCGCCGCCGCCGCCGGCCGCGCATGCGGTCGCGCGCCACAGGGCTTTGACGAGATCTGGCGCGAGAACCACACGATGCTGTCGTGCGTGCCGAGCCCGCCGGCGCGGGACAACAAGCTCCAGATCGGCGTGCTCGGCGGCGTGTTTGGCGCGGTCGTGCTGCTCGCCGCGCTCGTCGGCTGGGCGATCTACCTCCGCACGCGGCCGCGCTGGCTGCGCGAGCGGCGCATGCAGGCCAAGCGCATGCGCGGCGCGCCTGCGCCGAGCGGGCGCTCGCACGAGCGCCTGCCGCTGAGCATCGCCGTCACCGACGTCAAGGACTACACCGCGCTCACGCGCCGCCACCCGCGCCTCATGACAAAGGCCATGGGCGCCCACAACCAGGCGCGGCGCCGGGGCGCCGGGTGCCCGCCGGCGTTCGCGCCGGGGCGCTGGGCGCCCGCCGGCGCGCCGCGCCGACGCGCGCGTGCCCGCGTGGACCCGCGCGCCGCAGATCCTGCGCAAGGCCTGCCACACGCACGCCGGCTACGTGCTGGACCAAGAGGGTACGCCGCCCGCCGTGGCGGGCCGCGCGCGCGCGCCGCCGCCGCCGGGCGAGCCGACCGCGGCCGCGCGCACGCACCCGGCCCGGCCGCAGGCGACTCCTGGGTCCTCGCCTTCCACGAGCCGCTCGACGCGGTGGCCTTCAGCCTGCAGGCGCGCGCCTGGCTGCTGCGGCGGCGGACGCCACCGTGGGCGCGGCCGCGGCGCCCTGGCGCGCGCGCGCGCGCGCGGCGCTGACCCGCGCCGCCCCGCGCGCGTCTGCGCCGCCGCCGCAGGTGCAGCAGGCGCTCACGAGCCGCGTGTGGGGTTTCAAGGCCAACGAGCAGCTGGACGGCTTCCTCGTGCCGCCCAAGCCGCACGACAACATGCCGCTCTCGGTGCGCCTGTGGGGCACCGGCGGCTCACGCGGCAGCGTGAGCTCCGCGTCGGCGCTGCACGGCAGCAGCGTGCACTCCGGCGAGTCGCCGGCCGCCGCGCCGCAGCAACGCGGTGGCGGCGAGGACGCGGACGAGCAGGGGCTGCTCGCGGCGCTGCGCAGCGGCGTGGGCAAGAGCGCGAGCTTCACCGCGGCGCGCAGCGGCGGCGGCAGCTTCACGCACAGCAGCCGCAGCGGGCTGCACCATGACGTCGAGGAGGGCACCACGATCGGCAGCGGCATGGGGAGCTTCACGACGAGCGGCGGCCCGCACGCGCGCGTGGCGCCGCCGCCCGCCAGCCTCGGCGACGCCGCCTGGGAGGTCGCGCCGCTGCCGCCGGTGTACGGGCACCGCCTTACGCAGCAGCCGAGCGGGCAGAGCATCGGCGGGTCGTCCACGCAGCCCGGCAGCTTTGGCGGCAGCACCACGGGCAAGGCGTCGACGATGGAGAGCAGCGGCGGGCGGCTGTGGAGCGCCACGGCCGGCGCGCTCGCGCGGCGGCTCTCGCGCGCCCGCCCCAGCGCATCGGGGCAGCTACTCCCCGGCGGCGCGCCCGGCTCGCCCGACGGCGAGGCGACGCTGATTCGCCTCGAGGTGCGCATCGGCGTGGCCACGGGGCACCTCCCGCCCGGTGGTGACATCAACTCCTGCTCCGTCAAGGACCGCGCGCAAGGTGCGGCGCCGCGCGCGCGCCGGGTGCACCGGGCGCCCGCGCCCGCGCCCTTGGTGCCCGCGCCCACGCCCGCCGCGAGCCCACCCGCCGCCGCCCCGGCGTCGCGCGCGTCCCGCAGAGCTGGTCAGCGACGTCGCCAACGGCGGACAGGTGCTGCTCGACGAGGCGACCTTCCTAGAGGTCAAGGACAGCCTCAGCGTGCTGGGCACGGTCAACGAGGCGGGCTACGACGACGACCTGCTGCAGCAGCTCATGCAGGCCAACGTCGTCGCGGGGCTGCGCCGCCAGGTCGGCTTTGCCGCGCCGTGCATGCGCTCGCGCGGCGACTCCTTCTCGAGCTCTGTGCTGCTCGGCGGCAGCGCGCGCGACCCGCACGAGATCGACAGCGAAGCGCTCGTCGCGCACATGGGCGGCTTCCGGCTGCCGCCCAACTCGCCCGGCCTCGGCGGCGGCGGCGGCGGCGGCGGCGGCGGCGGCGGCGGCCGCGGCGGCGCGAGCAGCGGCGGCGGCGGCCGCGCGGCGCGCGGCGACGACGCCGACAAGGCCAACGGCGCGACCGCGGCGGACGCCGTCGCGGCTGCGGGCGCCGGTGGGGGCGCGTCGTTCACGTCCGTGACCACTGACCGCGTGGAGCGCCAGGCCTCGGTGGCGGGCCTCGCCAACGCCGGCGCCGGCGGCGGCGCCAGCGGCGGCGGCCGGCGCGAGCGGCACGCGGCCAAGGCCGACGTCGTCGTCGTCGGCGGCGGCGGCGACGACGACGGCAGCCCGCGCGACGGCAAGGCCGCGGCGCAGGGCGGCGCGGGCGGGGCGCAGGTGCTCCACCTGTTCAGCATCGCCGCGCCGGGCATGCGCGCGGCGCCGACGCGCACGCGCGACCTCGCCGCGAGCTGCGCGTGGACACTGCCTGTGCGCGCCAAGCCCGGCTGGCAGCAGGTGCAAAAAGGCTTCTTCGAGGCGCCAGGTGCGCCCGCGGCGCGCGTGCCCTGCCCAGCGCCGCCGCCCCGCGCCGCCTCCCTGCTCACGCAGCAACGCACGCACGCGCGCCCGCGCGCCGCCCAGGCGCCCTCGCCATGGACCTCTCGCCCGCCGCGTCGCGCAACCGCACCGGCGCGGCGAGCCACACCGTCGCGCTGCCGGACGTGACGGTGGTCTTTGCGGCGGTCGAGGACGCGCACGCGTTTGCCGCGCGCCGCGGCCGCGGCGACCTGGCCGAGCTCAGCCGCGCGCTGCGCAACTGCCTCCTGGAGCAGCTGGCGGCGGTCCCCGGCGGGTGCGCGCCGCGCAGCGCTGCGCTGTGGTGCCGTGCGCGGGCGCACGCACCGGCAGCGCCACCGCGCCGCGCCCGGCCGCGCCCGGGGCCGCCGCCGCCGGCGCGCGAGCCCTCGCCCCGCGCGCGCCCGCCGCCGCCCCTCGACCGCTGCCTCCGGCCTCGGCCGCCGCCAGGGACGGCTACCTCTGCCGCTGCCGCGACTCGGAGCTCAAGTTCATCGCTGCCTTTGAGGAGCCCCACCGCGCGGCGGCGTGGTGCATGCTCGTGCAGGCGCGCGCGCGCTCGCCGCCGCGCGCGCCCGCGCGCCGCCGCCGGGCGCGCGCCGCGCCATGCCACCGCACCCGCCACAAGCCCCGCCGCGCCGCGCGCCGCCGGCGGCGCCGCCGCGCAGGAGGCGCTGCTGTACATCGACTGGCCGCCGGGCGTGCTGTCGCAGCCGGGGTGCGAGGAGGTGCTGTCGCCCGACACCGGCGCGCCGCTCTTCCGCGGCCCCCGCTTGCGCATGAGCCTCGCCGAGGGCAAGCCGAGCGCGGTGCTGCCCGACCACACCGGCCGCGCCACGTTCTACGGCGACGCGGTCAACCGCGCCGCGCGCTACATGGACGCCGCGGCGCACGGCGGGCAGGTGGTCACGGACCTGGAGCTCGCGCGCCGCCTCGCCGAGCGCTGGGCGGGCGAGGGCATCGCCGGCGCGCGCGCCGCGCTCGCGGCCGGCCGCGAGCAGGGCGGCGCCGCCAGCCCCGAGCGCCTGACCGAGCGGCTGCTGCGCCGCGCCGAGGCGGAGGTGGTCGCGGCGCTCGTGCTGCAGGCCGACGCGCCCGCGAGCGCCGCCGCGCCGCTGGCGCAGCCGCCGCGCCGCGGCATGGGCTGGCGCGGCGGCGGCGGCGTCGGCGGCGCCCGGCGGGGGCTGGGCCGGCCGCGGCGGCTGTCGGACGAGGAGGAGGACTGGGCTGACCCGGGCAGCCTCACGCTGGTCGGGCGGAGCATGAGCGAGACGGCGGCGCGCAGCTACGGCGGCGGCCGCGAGCCGCTGCGCCCGCACGCGTGGGGCCGGCCGCTCGGCTCGGCGCTGCGCAAGGCGCCGCCCGCGACGCTGCGCGAGGAGGCGCAGCCCGGCGACGCTGCTGAGGACCACGACCTCGCGCCGCGCACGCGCAGCTTGACGGCCGCCGGCGCGCTGCCGCCGCTGCCGCGCGCGCAGGCGCGCGGCGGCGAGGCCGCCGCGGCCGCGCCGCACGCGCCGCTCGCGGGCGCCGGCGGCGGCGCCGGCGACGGCGCCGCCGAGCCCGACCAGGACGACGCGGACGCGGCGGACGTGGAGCGCGTGCTGACGCAGCACCTCGGCACGTTTGGCTTCAAGGGCAGCGGCGTGTTTGAGATGGTGCAGCTGCTGCCCGCGAACCTGGCGGCACGGCCGTACCCGGCGGAGCCGCCGCGCGGCAAGGGCGGCCGCATCGCGGCGCTCAGCGGCCCCGTGGACCGCCTGCCGGAGGTGCTGCTGCTGCTGCCGCCGACGCTGCTCGCGGCGCGGCGCGCGTGGGCCGCGCAGCACGCGCTGGACGGCCCGCCGGCGGCCGCGCCGGCGGCAGCGGCGCCGGCGGCGGCGGCGCCGGCGGCACAGCCCGAGTCGCCAGAGTGCGCCCACCCGCAGTGAGCGGCTGGGCTGGGGGCCTGCTGACCACCCTGTGGGCATCCTGAGTTTCTGTCAGCGGGCATTCTGGGATCGGTGCCACGTACGCTTTGCTGGCCGGCGCGCTTCGGGCAGGCCCCTGGTATTGCCGGCGGCGCGCGCGTGCGGAGCGCGCGCACCGTGACCCGCTCGCGTGCGCAACGAACGTGCCTGAAGTTACGAAGTTACGGACGCCAGGAACGGCGCGTGTGATCTTGGGATGCCAGCGGCGCGGCCGCCCCGGACTTTGCGCAGGGCGCACGCGCTCGCGGGCTGCCGCAGCAGCGGCGCCGGCGTGTGGGGCGCGCCGCCGCTTAGTAGCCTCGCATGCCTTGGCGCTCGGCAGATCGCTTTTCAGCACTGGGCCCCCGCGCACGCCTATCCTCCCCAACCTGTTGTTGCCGTCACGGTCACATGCGTTGTTCCTTGGGCACGTAGGGCCGTGCGCCGCCGCTGCCCGTTCACCCTCGCACCGCCGGCGCACATCACGAGCCGCGAGCGGCGCGCCGGCGCGTGCGGCCGCGCGGCGCGGGGGAGGCCGCGTGACCCGGGGCGTGGGCGTCGCGCGCAGGGTTGGCTTGTACACTTTTACACTTTTAACTCATCTCCCGGACCGCCGTCAGCCGCCGCCGCGCGACGCCGCGCCCGCCGCCGCGCCCGCCGCCGCGCCCGCCGCCGCGCCCCGCCGCGCGCGCAGCCGCGCCGGCGGCGCGGGCGCGGGCGTGACGCGCCAGCGCGCGCGCAGCTCGTCGAGGTCCTCGTCAAAGTGGCGCTCGTAGTAGATGCACATCAGGTCGGCGCAGCGCAGCCCCGTGCGCGCGGCCCAGGGGAGGTAGGCCGACCACAGCAGCGCGCGGTCGGACGGCGAGAGCTTGAACTGCGCGCCCACGACCGCCATGCCCGCCATCGGCAGCCCCGTCTGCGCGCGCGGGGCCGCGGCCGGGCGGGAGGCGCGTCGGCGGGCGGCGCGGCGGCGGCGAGGCGGGCGGGCGCGGCCCGCCCGCGACACCTTCTCACCTGCACAAACTCCAGCGCCTTCAGCGCCAGCTCGCCAAACACGTTGGTGTGGCAGCCGAACAGCACGTGCCAGAAGTCGTGCACCTGTGCGGCGCGCCGGGCAGCGGGAGGGCAGCGTGACGGCGGCGCGCGCGGCGGCGGCCGCCGGGGCTCGTGCGCCGCGGGCGGGCGCGCGTGTTGGGCGGCTTGGGAGTGCCGGCGCCCACGGCGGTGGGGCGCCGGCCCTTGTCTGCCGCCCGCGCGCTGTCGGGAGGCGGGCGCCGGGGCGGCCGCCGCTGGGGCGCCGCCGCCCGCGCGAGGGCGCCCGCGGCCCGGGCTGCGGCGGCCGGCAGCGCCGGCGCGCCGCGCGGCGCCCACCCCGGCGCCCCGCGCCGCGCGAATCCCCCGCGCACCTCCCGGGCGCGCTGGACGACGTACGCCAGCTCCTCGTCGTCCACCAGCCTGGCGCGGCGCCGCGCGGCGCCGTGTGTGGGGCGCGCGGCTGGCGACGCGGCAGCGCGTGTGCGGCGTGCCGCGGGCCGCGCACCGCACGACGGGGCGATCGTCCGCCCTGAAGCCCCGGGCGCCCATGAAGGAAGCATAGGCCCCGCCAAACGTGCTCTCCGGCAGCTCCCAGCACCGCGCGACGGCCACGTCCTGCACGCGGGCGCGCCCGGGCGAGGCGCCGCGCTCGCACGGCCGGGCCGGCGCGCCGCGCCGCGCCGCCGCCCACGCGCCGCGCCGCCGCCGCCCGCGCGTGCCAGGCGCTGCCCACCGTCACGCGCGGCCGCTCCGCCAGGATGGCACGGCCGGTCGGGCTCGCGCGCATGCGCTCCGCCATGCGCCGCACCGCGGCGTCGCCCCACGTCTCGCCCACCACCGCCACCAGGTCGCCGCGCGCGGGGCTGCGGCGTGCGTGCGTGCGGGCGGCGGCGGCGGCGGCGTGAAGGGCTTGCGCGCTGGCGGCGCGGACGGGCAGCGGCGGCGACGCCCGGCTCACCGCACGAGCGCGCCCACCGCCGACAGCACCGCGACGGCGCCCTTCTGCACCGGGTGGAGCGGCACGTGCGTGGCGTACAGCGGCGGCGGCTGCTGCGGCGGCTGCTCCCTGCGCGGCACGCACGCGCGGCGTGAGCGACTGTGAAGCCCGCGGCCCGGCTCGGCCGCGCTCCGCACGCGCCGGGCGGCGCACCGCGGTGGCTGCTCCACGCCCGACGCCAGCGGCGCCGAGGCGTGCAGCGCGCGCAGGCCGGCGAGGGCGGCGGCTGCCGCCGGCGGAAGCGGCTGCTGCGCGGCGGCAGCGACAGCAGCGGCCGCTGCCCGTGCAGCCGCCGGCCCGCCGCGCGCGGCTGCGCTGCTCATGGCGGCTGCAGCAGGCTCCGCGCGGCAGCGGCGTGTGGCGTGTGGCGGAGCCGGCGCGGGAGCACCTGGCGCGGCGTGGAGATACACAGAGACAGCCCCCTGTGAGCGCGCGCGCGTGTTCCAGCAAGAGCGGCAGCGCCGCTGTCGCGACGCCCGGATCGCGTCGCGCAACGCACACGACCGCGCCGGCGGCGCTCTCTCCGCCGCACAACGCACCGCAGCGACCCGCCGCATCCTCTGGGCACGGCCGCGGCATCGACCCTGGCGCCACCATGCTCGCGCGGCGCGGCTGCTGCCGCTGCTGGCGGCTCGCCGCGGCCGCCGCGGCCGGGGGCCCGCCGGCGCGCGCCCTGTGCAGCGGCGGGACCAGCGGCGCGCCGCTGCGCACTCACCGGCGGCAGCTGAGCAAGCTGGAGCGCGCGGCGGCGATTGGGCTGGCGGCGCTGCAGCAGCAGGAGGCCGCGGCGCGCGGCGCGGCGGCGCGCCCGGCGGCGGCCGGCGGCGGCGGCCCGGGCCCCGGCGGCGGCGGCTCCCCGTTGCCCGGCGGGCCACTGCCGGCGGTGTCCAGCCTGGAGCAGCTGCAGTTGCTCGCGCCGGCGAGGGCGCGCAAGCGCGTCGGTGCGCGCCCCGCCGCGCGCGGCGCAGCGGGCGGCCGCGTGCCGCGGCGCGGCGCGGCTCTGCTCACGCGGCAGCGCCCCGCGCCCGCGCAGGCGCGCTGCAGCGCCTGCCCGTCATCCCGCCCGCCGACGAGCTCGCCGCGTCGGCGCTCAAGCGCGCGCTGCGCGTGCAGCCGGCGGCGGGCGTCAAGAACGAGGCCGAGCGCGAGCGCAGCCGCGCGGCAAAGCAGCTCGACACGCACATGAAGGTGGGCCCACGCGCGCGCGGCGCGCCGGAGCCTTTGGGGCGGCGCGGCAGCGCGGGGGCTCACCCGGCTGCCGCGCGCGCGCGCGGCCGGCGCGCGCAGGAGCTGTCGGTGCCGCTCGGCCGCTTCGTGCGGTCGTTCCCGTCGGCGGCGGGGCTGCACCCGTTTGAGGCCGCGCTGCTCGACCTCACCGTCGGCGCCGCGACGTACGCGAGCGTGTTGGCCAAGGTCGACGCGCTGCGCAAGGCGCTGCAGGAGGTGCGGCGCTGTCAGGGCTGCGTGGGACGCGCCAGCCGCGCGGGCGCGCCTGCGCCGGGGCGGCAGCGGCGGGGGCAGCCGCCCCGGCACGCTGGCAGGGGCGCCGAGTGCTGAGCGGCGCCCGCCCGCGCGTGCGCACGCGCAGACCGGCAAGGGCTACGCCAACCGCGCCGCCAACGCGGCGAACAAGCGCGCCGCCGCGGCGCTCGCGGAGGAGGGCAGCGCCGCGCTCGGCGCGCTGTTTGACCGCGGCGCCAAGGCGATGGAGGACCTCAAGCGGGTGGGCGCGCCTGCTCCACGGCCCCGCGGCCGCGCGGCGGCGAGGGACGCGCGGCGCGGCGCGGCGCGCTGACCCGCCGGCGGCGCCGCTGCGCGGCAGGTGTCGCGCGCGCTGCGTGGGCTGCCCTACGTCGACCCCTCGCTGCCGACGCTCGCGCTCGTGGGCGCGCCCAACGTGGGCAAGTCCAGCCTCGTGCGCGCGCTCAGCAGCGGCGTGCCCGAGGTGCGCGGAGCGCCCGCGCAGCGCCTGGCCACGACGCCGCGCCGGTCAAACGACCAGGTGTGCGCGCGTCATCTAACAGTGTCATTTTTGACTCAAAACCGCCCCGCGCCCCGGCCAGGTGTGCAACTACCCCTTCACCACGCGGAGCATCAAGATGGGTCACTTCTACGTCGACGCCGCGCGCCACCAGGCGCGCCCGCGGCGCGGCGGCGCAGCCGCAGGACACGCCGCCGCGGCGCGCCGCGGCCGGCGCCCACGTGCGCGCGCGCGCGCGCCTGTCCGCGCGCAGGTCACCGACACGCCCGGCCTGCTGCGCCGGGAGGACGAGCACCGCAACGCGATGGAGCTGCTCACGCTCGCGGCGCTGCAGCACCTGCCCAGCAGCGTGATGTTTGTGGCAGACCTGACCGAGGACTGCGGCACGAGCGTGGCCGACCAGTGGGCGATTCGCGCCGAGCTGCGCCGCCGCTTCCCGGCCAAGCCCTGGGTGCGCCGGGGCGGCGGGGGTTGGGACCGCACGCGAACATATGGGAGGGAGAAGCAGCCAGCCGCGGCCGGGCGCCCGCTGCCGCACTGCCTCATGCCTGGCGACCGCGGCCGCTGTGTGCACAGGTGGACGTGCTGTCCAAGGCAGACATGCTGGGCGCCGTGTGGGCGGCGGCGGACGGCCTGCAGGCGCAGGCCGCGGCCAGCGGGAGCAGCAGCAGCAACGGCGGCGGCGGCAGCAGCGGCGGCAGCAGCCAACCAGGCAGCGAAGCGAGCAGCGTGCTGGCCGCGCCGCCAGAGGTGCAGGACGCCGTGGAGTATGCGACGGCGCTGCCGGGCGCGGTGCGCGTGTCGACGCTGGACGAGGCGGGCCTGCCGGACCTGCAGCGCGCGCTCGTGGCGATGCTCGCGTCGCCAGAGGCGGCGGCCAAGGCGGCGGCGGGCGCGGCGCTGCTCGGCGGCGCTGGCACTGACGGCGCGGCGGCGCCGGCGTGATCGCAGCAACTCTCGCTCGCACCGAGCCGCGTTCAGGGGGCCGCATGCGCGGTCGACAGCTCCCTGCAGCTTCTGCAGCTGCGCGGCCAAACTCCCCGCCGCACGCCGCGGCCGTGACGGCCTCGCTCAGCACGCTCCTGCACAACTGCTCCTGCGCACGCACATACGCCACGGCTCCACCACTCGGCCACGACGACGACGCTCAGCTCAGCTCGCCTCCAGCTCGGCTCCAGCTCGGCCCAGCTGCGCTCAGATCTGGCCGCCCGTGCCCTCGACGTACTTCACGCCCTCAGTGCCCAGCCCCGCGACCAGCAGCGCCACCGCCAGCACCTCCACGACGCTGCCGCCCAGCAGCGGCGGCAGGCCGTGGCCTGCGGGGCGCCGAGAGCGCGCGCGCGGCGCGCGGGGGCGGGGCGTCGACGGCGCGCGTGCGTGCGCCCCCGCCGCCTGCGCCCGCCCCGCCCCCGGCGCGCCGGCACGCACCCGTGGCGGCGTGCACCGCCGCCGCGGCCGTGACGACGGGCGCGGCAAAGAGGGCGGCCTTGCGGTTGACGACGTACCAGCACCCCTTGACGTCCCCGGCCGCCAGGTTGGCCATAAAGCTCTCCCAGTTGTTCGTGGGCACGCGCGCGGCGGGCTTGAGCAGCCGCGCGACGACCTGCCCGGCGGGGCGCGGCGCGGGGCGGGGCGCGCGGGCGCGCGCGCGCGCGCGTCGGCGGGGCCGGCTGGGCGCGCGCGTTGAGGGCCGCACACGCGGTGGCGCAGGCGGCGGGAGGCCAGCCGGCGCACCTCGCCCGGCTCGCTCGCCCAGCGCTCGATGTGCTCCACTACGACGCCCCGCGCCCCATCGATGACGTGCGTGGTGGAGCCTGGCGGCAGGCGCGGACCGAGACGCGGCGGCGCGCCGCGCTGAGCGCTGCCAGCCGCCCGCCGCCGGCCTCCGCCGCGGCGCGGGCGCGGCGCCCCGCGCGCGCGCGCGCGCGCGAGCACCGCCGCGCACCCGCCGCCGCGAGGCGCGGCCGCCAGGGCAGCGCCAGGATCGCGCTGAAGCGCCAGTGCGCCTCCAGCGTGTTGCCCGCGACCTCCCACCGCGTGATCTGCAGGTCGACGTCGGAGCTGCGTGCAGGCCGCAGCGCCGGGCGCGGCCGGGTCGGGGCGGGTCGGGGCCCGCGCGGCCCGGCGCGGGCACGTGGCCGCTCCCCACCCCGCCGCGCTGCGCAGCGCAGCGCGCACATGAGGGCGCCGAGGTTGGAGACGTTCTTTTTGAACCGCTCCGTGCCGCGGAACGACACCTGCGCACACGCGGCGCGGCGCGGCGCGCGCGCGTCCGTGCGGCGTGCGCAGGCGGCGCGGCGCGGGCGCGCGCGGCCCCTCGAGAAGCGCGCCGGCGCGCGGCGACGGCTCACGAAGGGGTCTGCGAAGAGGCAGTCCGGGTCATACTGCGGGGGCGCGGGGGTGAGGCCCAGGGCGCGCGGGAGGGGCGCGCGGCGCGGCAGGCGGTGCGGCGCTCGCGCGGGGCTCACCGCGGTCATGTCTCCCTTGCCGCTAATGAAGTAGTCAGCCGCATAGTCGGCGCGGATGGCCTCCAGCACGCCTGCGAGCGCCGCGTCGCCGGCGCCGGGCGCCGCGGCGCCGCCGCCCGCCGGCAGCGACGACGCGGGCGCCGCGGGCTGCTGCTCCTCCGGCTGCTGCTTCTTGCCGCGCGCCATCAGGTCGCCGAGCGCCTCGGCCGCGAACCAGGTGGCCTTGAGTCCCACGCCTGAGCGCGCGGCGGCGCGGGGCGGGGTGGCGCGCCGCGCTGCGCACACGCCGCCGCTCGCCGGCCGGCCGCCGGCGGCGCTTGCCGTCCGCATGCGCGCACCCAATTCCTTCTTGCGCACGGCGCGGTTGTCGCCGGCGAGCGGCGCCTCCGGCGGCGGCGCGCCCTGCTGCTGCTGCTGCTGCTGCTGTTGCTGCTCGCCATCCCGCTTCGCTGCCCGCAGCCGCGGCGTCGCCCGAGCGCGTGGCCGTGTCGCGCCTGCGGTCGCGCGCCTGGCCAGCGGGCCGCGCGATTGGAGGCCCTGCCGCGCCAGCGCCATTTTCTGGGGCTGCTCTGTGGCCGAGCAGGGTCAGCGGGGTGCTTGACGGAGCCTGGAGAGCTGCAATTGCGCGTGGTGTGGCGGCCAGGGAGCCGAGCGACTCTCGCCGCCGGCGTCCCGAGAGCGCGCTTGCGCCGCCGCGTTTTCGCCGAACCCCAGCGCGCCGCAGTTCGCCGAGCACGCTCTCGCCCGCGGCCACCGACGACAGACGCGCCCGTCGGGACGCGCAGCGCTGCCGTTGCGCGACGCGCGCGCGCCAACCGCCGCTGCAACCGCTGCCTGCGCCCCCACTCGCCGCCCCGCGCGATGCAGCGGCTCGCGGCCGGCGACCGCGTCGCCGCCGGCGCGGCGTTTGACGAGTTTGCCGCCCTCGCCGTCGGCGTCGCGGCGGCGGTGTGGGCGGCGGCGCAGCTGCCCGCGGTCGCGCTCCCCGAGCGGCGCTGCTCCTGCTCGCTGGCGCGGCCGCGGGCGCCGCCGCGCTGCTGTGCGCGGCGGCGGTGCTGCTGTGGGCCCTGACGCGGCCGGCCGCCGGCTGGCCGCCGCGGCGTGGCGCCCACCCCGGCGCAGCGGCGGCCGCCGGCGCGCACGCGGCCGCGCACGCGGCCGCGCACGCGGCCGCGCCGCCGGCCGGCGGCCGCTGGCCCGCGCTGGCGCGGCGCGGGCGCTTCCGCGGCGTCCTGACGGTGCTCCCTGCGTCGGCGTGGGACGGCGCGGCGCTCGCCGACGCGCCGCCGCCCGCGGCCGCGCGCTGGCTCGCGTCCTGCGAGCGCGGCGCGCTGGAGCTGGTCGCGGCGCCGGACGGCGGCGCCCCGCAGGCGGCAGCGCTGCGCGTCGCGCTGGCGGGCTGCGACGTGTCGGTCGCGGCGGGCTGCCTCGGCGGCAAGGGGCCGTTCTGGCCCAAGGCGCCGCTGCTGCTCAGCCACGCCACGCGCGAGCTCCTCGGCGGCGAGCGTTCGCTCGTGCTGTTTGCGGAGCACGCGGCCGCCAAGGCGCAGTGGCTCGCAGCGCTGCGCTGGGCCGCCGGCGGCGTTGCGGGCGCGGCGCTGCGCCGGCAGCACCGCGCGTTTGCGGCGCTCTGCCGCCAGGCGCGCGGCGACCTGGCGGCGCACCTCGCGGGCGGCGGCGGCGGTGCGGCGCCGGCGCCGGGCGCGGTGCCGCCGCAGGACGTGGAGGGACTGTGGCGCGCGCTGCGCGCGGACGGCAGCAGCGACTGCGTGGTCGTCGCGCAGCGCGCGGGCGGCGGCGGGGCCGGCGGCGCGGCTGCCAAGCCGCCGCCGCAGCCGCAGCAGCAACAGGAGCCGCGGGCGGGGCGCGCAGCGGCCCGGCGCTCGGCGGGCGGCGCGCCGGGTCCGGGGCCGGGGCCGCGGGGCGGCGCCGCGGGCCACGCCGCGCTGCTGGGCGTCAACGCGCTGCTCGCACGCGCCGCCCACGAGCTGCTGCAGAGCGACGCGCTGCAGGCGCGCCTCGCGGCACTGCTGCAGCGGGCGCTCGACGGCGTGCGCCGGCCGGCGTACTTGCAGCGGTGAGCCCTCGCGCGCAAGCCCCGCGCGCGCAGCCGATTGATCCGCCTTTGCGCGCCTCGCGCGGCCGCCGCCCCATGCCGCCGCCGCCCGTGCTGCCCCGCGCGCGCGGCCGCAGGATGCAGCTCGCGCGCCTGGAGCTCGGCGCGGCAGTGCCGGTCGTCACCGGCCTGTCAGCC
Organism: Scenedesmus sp. PABB004; assembly: GCA_014905635.1. Taxonomy (NCBI): domain Eukaryota; kingdom Viridiplantae; phylum Chlorophyta; class Chlorophyceae; order Sphaeropleales; family Scenedesmaceae; genus Scenedesmus; species Scenedesmus sp. PABB004. Next base: position 238,870 of record JABVCE010000016.1, read on the forward strand.
GCAGCCTGCCCCGGCACCGCGTCGGGCGTGCTCACGCCGCTGCTGGAGGTGTCGCTGTCCTTCCAGGCGCGCCGCGCCGCGCCCCGCGCACGGCGGGCCGCGCGCGCGCGGCAGTGCACGGCGCTCAGCGGGCGACTGGCGCGCCCGCCGCCGCGCAGGGCTGCGCCAGGCTCTGCATCGACACGGCCGTCGACCTGCAACGCGCGGGGCCCCCGCAGCCCGCGCCGGCGGCGCCGCGCCACGCGGCGCCGCAGGACAGCGACGAGCAGGCGGACGCCATGCACGAGGCCGTGGCCAGCACGCTGCGCTGGGAGCAGGGCCTCGCCCCGCACGCCCCTGCGGTGGGCGGCAGCGGCGGCAAGCTCCTGAGCGTGCTGCGCCTGCGCCGGGCGGCAGAGGCGGCCCTGATGAGCGCGCCCGCGGCGCTGCGCGTAGTTCCCGTGCAGGTGCGGCGGGGCCCGGGGGAGGGGGCGCTGCGCGGCACGCAACGGCCCAGCGCCAGCGCCGCCGGCGCATGCCGCGCGCCCGCAGCTGGAGCTCGAGCTGTCTCGGCTGGAGGGGCGCCTCCTGTGCTGGATGGCGCCGCCGCCGTGCGACCGGCTGTGGATGACGTTTGCAGAGGCTCCCGTAATCGAGCTGGCGGTGCGGTCGCCCGTGGTCGCCGGCCGGCAGCTGCGCTGGCCGGTGCTCGCCAGCCGCGTCTGCGGCTGGCTGCAGGGCCGCGTGCTGCGTGCCGTGAGCGCTGGCTGCGTGTTCCCCGCCGCCGCGGACGTGCCGCTGCCGCTCTTGATGAGCGCGCTGGCGCCATGCGCTGCCGGCGGCGCTGGCGCGGCTGCGGCCGCCGCGGCCGGTAGCAGCTGGCAGCGGGCTGCCGCGGGGACGACCCCGAGGCCAGCAGCAGCGGCACCAGCAGCGAGCTGGAGAGCGGGCCCGAGGCTTGGGAGGAGGAGCCGGCGCAGGCCTGGGCCGCCGCGGCTTGGGACGAAGCGCCGCTCCGACTGGGCAGCATGCCTGCTCTTGGCGCAAGCCCCGAGCCGCACGGCGGCTTGCAGCAGCGGCTGCAGCACCTGGGCGCGGCGCCGGGCCCGCGCGCGCGGTCGCTGCCGCCAGGCCCGCCCGCCTGGGGCGGCGCGGCGGCGCTGCGCCGCGGCGCCGAGGCGGCAGGCACGTCGGAGGGCACGAGCGCCGGCAGCGGGCCGTCGTCGCTCGCGTCTGCGTCGCCCCACTCGCCGGGCGCCGCGGGTGCCGCGCAGCAGGCCGGCGGCCCGCGGCCGGGGCCCGGCGCGCAGCAGCAGCCGGTCAGCGGCAGCGAGCGCTCGCTGTCGGAGCTGCTGAACACCAAGCTGTTCAGGCGGCGCCGCAACAAGACCCGGAAGCGCCTGCTGCAGGCGCGGCGGGGGACGCGCGCGGCACACGGCTGCCGCGCAGGCGCCGGCCCGCCCACGGCTGCCGCCCCGCCCTCCGCGCCGCGCCGCCAGGCCTTCACGGACGCGCGCGCCCACAGCGCCGACGAGGCTGACTTGCGGGAGGGCGGCGCAGCGGCGGCCGCGCGGCGCGGCGGCGGCGCGTGCCGCTCGCCCGGCCGCCTCGCCAGCAGCCCGGGGCTGCACCGCCCCGGCGGGCGGTCGCGCAACGGCCTGGCGCTGGGGGAGCTGGGCGGCGGTGCGGCCTCCGACTCCGACGCGTCCGCGGCGGAGGGCCGCGGCAGCTGGTGCTTGCAGGGCTCGCCGCGGCTGGCCGTGCAGCCCAGCTGCTCGTCCATGCCCAGCCTGGTGCACCTGCGGTGAGTGGGCGGCTGCTCTCGAGCCGGTGCCACAGCCCTGCCCGGCGCCCCGCCGTCGCAGCCCCGCCCCACCCGGGCGCGCCGCCGCCGCCGCCGCGCCGTGCAGGCCCGCTGTGGAGGGCTCGCACGGACCGTGGGGCGCGTCCGACTCGGACGCCTCGGCCTCGGCGGTGCCGAGCCCGACGTCGCGGCTCTCCGCCGTGAGCAGCAGCTTCAGCAGCCTCAGCGCGGCGCCCGGCGCTGGCGGTCAGTGGCGCGCCTTCACGGACCGTGTGGGCGAGCGGCTGGGAGGCATGGTGCAGAGCGCCGGCGGCGGCGCCCGCGCGCGGCACAGCGCGAGCCCCGACGGGGGCAGCCAGGGCGCGCAGCGCGCCGCGCCCGGCGTGGCGCCCAGCGGAGGCTCCGCGAGCAGCAGCAGCGGCAGCAGCGGCGCGCCGCGCCGCGCGGCGCCGGGCCGCCTCGCGCTCCACCTGCCGGCGCCGCTGGAGCTGCCCGTGCTGTCGCCGGGCGTGGCCGCGGCGGGCCAGCCGTCGCTGCGCGCATGGGGCGCGCACGAGCTGGCGGCGCGCGGCAGCGCCAGCAGCAGCGCCGCCGACGCCGACTCGGCCCTGGGCGCCCCGGCGGCGGCCGCCGAGCTGGGGCAGGGGCCGGCGGCGAGCAGCGGCGGTGGCGCCAAGCGCGCAAAGCAGCACCGACGGGGGCTCAGCTGGGCCGAGGTCGGCAGCTGGGCGTCGGACGTCGCTCTGAGCCTGACCGGCAGGGAGGGCAGCCCGGCGGGCGGCGGCAGGGCGGGCCGGCAGGGCGCGCGCGAGAGCGGCGGCGACGGGGCGCGCGCGAGCGCCGCGGGCCACGCGCGGTCGCGCTCGCTCTTTGGCTGACGCGGCGGGCCGCCGCGTGAAACTGCCGCACGCGTGCCCGCCGCGCGCGCGCGCCGGCCGAGCTCGAGCGGGCGCCGTGCCACCCACACACGCACGCACCGCTTACACCGCCGCCGCCGCCGCCGCCGCACCGGCGGGCGCGCCCTCGGTGTGCTGCCGCGCGGGCGCGTACCACGTGTCGGCCCCCGCGCGCGTGATGAGCCGCGCGGGCGAGACGAACATGTCGGAGTACTCCCCCTCGGCGAGCCAGCCCGGCGGCGCGTCGTCGCCGACGCACACGATGGTGCTGCCGCTGCCCGTCATAAACACCGAGTCGAACCGCCCGCCGACCTCCTCCGCGAGGCGGGCCTTGAGCGCGGCGAGCGCCGGCAGCGAGTCAAACGCGGGCTGCTCGAGGTCGTTGACCACGAGCGCCGGGTCGGCGCGCCCCGCCGCGGCCATGCCCGCGAGCAGCGCGCGCGGGTCGGCGTCGCTGCGGCGGCCGAGGTCGAGCGCCTTGAAGATCGCGGGCGTGCTCAGCCCCACGGGCGGCTTGACGAGCAGCAGGCGCGTGTCGAGCGGCAGCGGCGGCGCCACGTCCTCCACGACCTCGCCCCGCCCCGTGCAGTACGCGGCGCCGGTCGAAAAGAACACGCTGATGTCGCTCCCAATCGCGCCCGACCACTCGAGCAGCTCGGCGTTGCTCGCGGGGCGCCCCGTGAGCGCGTTGGCCGCGTACAGCGTCGTCGCCGCGTTGCCGCTGCCGCCGCCAAGGCCCGCGCCTGCGACGCGCGGGCGTGCGCGACGAGCGGCGGGTGGGCGCGCGCGGGCACGGCCGCGGCCGCACGCACGCGCCCGCGCCTGCGCGCGCTGGGCCCGCGGGGACGGCCAAGGCGGCGGCTGCGGCGCGCACCGTGCGGCACGCGCTTGTCGAGTGTGACCTCGAAGCACTCGGCGCGGCCCGTCTTGGCGCGGAAGAGCTTCAGCGCCTGTGCCCCCCGCGGCGGCGGCGGCGGCGGCGGCGCGCGCGTCGGCCGCTGCGCGCGCCGGGCGCGCCTCGGTCCTGCGGGCCAGCTTGGCGACCGACCGCAACCACAAGGATCATTGAAAGCAAACAAACAAACAGCACATAGACGCTCGATCGATTGCGCGGCGCGCACCTTAATGACCAGGTTGCTGTCGTCGTGCGGGATGGTCGGGTCGCTGCACACGAGCACGTCCGCCGCCGCGCCCGGCGGCAGCACCCGGAACGTCATGTTGTCGCCGAGGTCGATGACCTGAGGGGGAGGGCGGCCGGCCGCAGCGGCGACCGCGGCATGTCGGCGACGGGCGCCGCGGCGGCGGCGGCGGCGGTGGGGGCGGGCCGGCGCCAGCCCATGATGTGCGGCCGCGGGCGCGGGCGCGGGCACAGGCGCGGCCGCGGCGCACGTGGAAGAGGGAGGCGAGGTCGTGGTAGCCGTCGTCGCGGCGGCGCACGACGCGCAGGAAGAGGTTGAGCTGCGCGTTGCACCGCAGGAGGGGCCCCCGTCGCGCGGTGAGCAGCGGCGTGGCGCTGGCGCTGCGTGCTGGCGCTGCGGCGCGCAATGGAGCGAGGGCCAGGGAGCAGCGCGGTGGGAGCGGCGTGCGCGCGCACCTTGCTGGGCGAGAAGAGCGCCAGGCTGCCGTCGGCGCCGGGCGCGTCGCCCGCCGCCGCCGCGGCGCGCGGCCGCCACCGGGGCTGGGGGCGCGCGTGTCCCGCCACGCGCGTGGGCACGGCGGGCCGGGCGGCGCCGCAGGGCGCGAACGCCCGCGCCCGGGCGCCCAGGAGCATGCTGCTCTTTGCCTGCTGCTGCTGCTGCTGGCCGGGCGGGCGCGCTCCGGATGGCCGCGGCCAGGCGCGTCACGTGTGGTGCGTTCGGTCAGCGGTGTGCGGGAGCCGCGGCACGAGCGGGCGGTGTAGGGGCAGCGCGGATTTCAGGGCCAAACACCGCGATGTGACAGGTGCTCGGCGAGAGCGCGCCCCCCCCCCTGGCCGACCGCACAGACTCCCAGCGACCGTCCCTCCACCCCTCAAGCCCGCATCTCACGCCACGCCGCTGCTGCGCGCAGCCAGCGTCTTTTTGCACCCCTCCCGGCCTGCGCACACGTCCCAGCGCCGCGCGGGCCCTCCCGGCATCGTCTGGAAACTGCCCTCCACCTCTCGCGCACGCGCAGCGCCCTGCTGGCCCTTCCACGCGCCGTCGTGCCCGCGGGCCCGCGCCTGCAGCGCCCGGGAGGCCCCCTGCCGCAGCCCCTCCGCACCACCACGCTGCCAGCACTCAAGGCGCGCCGCCCGGCCGCGGCCGCGGGCCGGCATGGCGGACGAGGCGGGCCTGGAGAGGCTGGCCCCCCAGTGGCTCAAGCACGGCCTGGCGTCCCCCAACGGCGCCGGCAGTGGCGCGAGCGGTGAGCGGGGCAGCCGGGGGGTGGGCGCCCAGGCGGCGGCGGCGCGCGGCGGGCCCGCGGCGGCCGCCGGCGCGCGGGGTCGCGCCGCGCGCTGCTGTTCTGCTGCTGCTGCACCGCCGCCGCCGGCCGCCGGCCGGCTGTGCGTGCGTCCTGACGCTCCCCCCCGCGCCGTCCGCTGCGCAGGGGCCTCGCGGCTCGCGGACGCGGCGCGCAGCAGCGCCCGCGGCGGCGGCGGCAGCGGCGCCCGCACGCCCGTGCCGGATGAGCGCCCGGCGGGCGGCGCGTGGAGCCCGCGGGCGGGCGCCGGCGGCCGCGGCTTTGGCGGCCGCCCGAGCGGCAGCGGCAGCGGCGGCGGCGGCGCGGCGCGCGTGCTGCTCAAGGACCGCCACCACGCGCCGCTCAGCCCCACCGCCGCGGGCGGCGGCGCGCTGGCGCCGAGCTGGGTGCGCGGCGGCGCCGGCCCGCGCGCGCCCGAGCCGCCGCCGCCGTCGCGGTTTGTGAGCCTGCAGCGCACGGTCAGCGACGGCGCCGCCGACGACCGGCCGCAGCGCCGCGAGGGCAGCGGCGCCGGCGGCGCCGGCAGGGGGTCGACGCCGCTGAGCCCGTTGGACTTTCCCACGCTCAACGCGGCGGCCGCGGACGGCGCCTACACGCCCAGCCTGGCGCCCTATCGGCAGGGCTTCCTCGCCTCGCGCGCGTCGGCGGGCTGGACGTCCAAGCTCGCCGACGTGCCGACCGAGCCCGCCGCCGGCGGCGCCGGCGGCGGCGGCGGCGGCGGCGGCGGCCCCGGCGCGGCGCCGCGCGGCGTGGGCGCGGTGCTGCCGGCGTCCGCGCTCGGCGGCGGCGCCGGCGGCGCGGAGCGCGCGCCGGCGGCCGCGCCGGCCGCACCAGCTGCCAGGGCGCCGGCGGCCGCGGCGGCCGGCGGCGGGCCGCCGAGCCTCGCGGAGACGCTGAAGCAGGCGGCCGCCGCGGCGGCCGGCGGCGCCGGCGCAGCGGCGCCGGCGGCCGCGCCACGGGCGAGCAAGACGCTCGTTCCGCTCATTCCGGGGGCCAAGGCGAAGCAGCAGCAGCCCGGCGCACCGCCGCGCGCGGGCGCGGGCGCGGGCGCCGCGGCGCCGCGGCCGCTCGAGGTGGCCAAGAGCGCGGCGCCGGCGGGGCGCAAGGCGGGCGCGGAGCAGCTGGCGTCGCCGACCGGCCCGGCGCCGCCGTCGCTGGTCAAGCTGGGGCACGGCCCCGCCGCAGAGGCGGCGGCGGGCGACGGCGAGCCCGGCGCGGGCCAGCTCAAGCTGCCCGGCGGCGTCGGCAGCGCGGGCGCCAGCGAGCAGCGGCAGGCGCTGCGCGACCGCAGCAGCTTCTTTGCCGTGCTGCGCCGAAAGACGAGCGGCCTCGTGGGCGGCGGCGGCAGCGGCGACGGCGGCGCGGAGCCGCCCGCCGCGCCCCAGCAGGCGGGCGGCAGCGCCGACGCCGCGCACAGCGGCGGCGGCGCGGCGGCAGACCAGGACGCCAGCGGCGGCGGCGGCAGCGCCGGCGCCGGCTGCGGCGCCGGGCAGCGGGAGGAGCAGCAGCCGGCCCAGCAGCACCCGGACCAGGGCGAGCGCGCGGCGCAGGAGGCCGCCGCCGGTGCCGCCGGCAGCGCGGCCGACACCGGCGAGCCGCGCTGGGACGGCGCGCCCGAGGAGGAGGAGGCGTTCCTGCGCTCGCTCGGCTGGACGGCGCTGTCGTCGGACGACGACGAGGAGTGGGGCCTGACCGCGGACGAGATCGCAGCCTTTCAGGCCGCGGCCAACGCGCGGGCGGCGGCGGCGGGCCAGGCGCCGCGCCCGGCGCAGCCGCAGCGCGCGCACCGGGCGGCGGCCGGCGCGCTGCAGGGCGGCGATGCCCTGCTCGCCGCCAAGCGGCTCGCCGCGGGCGGCGGGCTCGCGCTCGGCGCGGGCGGCGCGGCCGCCGAGGCGCAGGCGTGCGGGCTGCTGCTGGGCCTGTACCTGCCGCCCGCAGCCGAACTGCTGGGCCTCGGTTTTGGGGCCTACGACGACAGCGGGAGCAGCAGCAGTGACGACGAGGAGTGACGCGGAGCGAGGACGGACTTGCATTGAGTTGACTGCGCGAAGAACAGGAATCGTTCAACACATCTTCACCAAGAATGCGGCTCGAGGAGGCCCCCGGCGGCGCGCGAGAGCGCGCGCAGACTTGTACAAAGTGGGGCGTCGGGAGGGCCGGCGCGTGTATACCTCAGAGCCGCGGTTGACTGCCGCCGCCGTTGGCGCCGCCGTTGGCGCCGGGACCATCTGTTGCTGCGCGGCGCGGCGCCGGGCCCGCGGGCATGGCATGTAACCGGGCGAATCGGGGAGTGGAGCGTGCGGGCCAACACGGGAGCGGCAGAATGGGTTGCGCCCGGCGCACTCGCTCACGGCGGCAGCTCCTCGCCCGCAGCCAGCCCCGGCGGCGGCGGCAGCGCCCGGTCTCCGCTCCCGCCCTCGTCGTACGACAGGGCGGCACCAGGCACGTTCAATCCGCTTTTCAGCGCTTCTTTGCCAGTGCTGACCCACCTGCGAAGTGTCGTGCGGTGCCGTCAGCGCGTGCCAGCGGCAGGGCGAGGTCAGTCGGGCGGTGCGAGCAGCGCCTGCCCGCAGCACGGGCCGGCCCGCACGCACCGCCCGGGCGGCGGCCGCCGCTTGCCCGACGGCGACCACACCTGCGCCCGGCGCGGCGGCGCGGGCGGGCGCAGTGTGGCGCGGCGACGCGACTGCCTGCGGCTCGCCAGCAGCTCGGCAGCGGGGCCGAGGCCGGGCGGGCGCGTCTGCTGCGGCCCCCACCTCGCTCCAGCCGGCATAGCCGCCCTCCAGCTTCACCACGCTCGCAAACGCGGCGCCCGCCAGCTCCGCCAGCGCCGCCTCGGACAGCGCGCCGCCGTCGGCGCACATCTGCGCGCAGGTGCGGGAGGCCGCGCAGCACGTCGAGCATGAGCGCCCCTGCGCGGCCGCGCTTGGCGCCGCCGCCGCCGCCGCCGCCGCTGCGTGCGCCGCGACAGGCGCAGTGCCCGCACCACAAGGAGCTTCGCGCCCCTGCCCGCCACCGCCGCCGCGTCGTCCGCGAAGCCCGGGTTGCGCGTCGCGCCGTCGTCGAGCACGGCCGGCGCGTTGACGCAGCAGCGCACGGGCTTGGTGATGTGGCCGCGGTCGTACTCACGCGCAGACCTGATGTCAAGTATCTTCCAGCCCTCCCGGTCGATCAATCGCCTGGCCTCCTCCGCGCCCACGCTGCCGCCGGCCGCGGCGGCGCAGCGCAGCGGCGCGCGCGCGCGTGGTGCCGCCGCCGCTGGCGCGGACGCCCAGGAGCAGCGGCGCGCCGGTGCTGCGGCGCCTGCGCGCCGCTGCTGCGGCCGGACGCCCAGCTGCTGCATCACGCTCCTCAGCTTGGGGGTCCGCGCGTTGCCTGCGCGAGCTGGGCGAGCACCGGACGCGGCGGCAGAGGCGGCGCAGCAGATGGCGAGCAGCGGCGAGCGCGCGGCCGGCTGGGGCGCAGGACGGGTCGCGCGCTGGTCGCGTATGGACGAGAGCGAAGTGCCCGTGCCTGGGGCGAACGCGCAACCCTGGGCTGCTGCGGTTCAGGGCCAGGCGCCGCCGCTGTGCCGCGACCGACCGCCCGCCGGCGCCGGGACAGTAATTGGTCGCCCGCTGCTGCCCGCGTGGTGCCAGAGCTCGGAGCCGGTCACAGCTGCGCAGCAGGCGGCAGCGCGGAGCCGGCCGACCGCGTTGCCTCGCGCCCGCGCGCCAGCCCGCCTCACCCCCGGGAGCGGCTCGAGCGCTCCCCCTGCCCCCGCTCCCGCCCGGCCGCGCGCACCGCACGCGCCGCGGCGCCGCCGCCGCGCGCCCGCAGCACGCCCGGCGCGGCCGGGGTCCGGTGTCCCGCGCAGCCACGCGGGTCCGACGTTCACATGTCGGTCACGCGTACTGCTCGTGCAGCGCGGTGATGACGTAGAGCGAGCTCCAAAAGGTCGCCATGACGGCGAGCGCGGCGCCCGGCGCCGAGCCCCACGCGAGCGCGGCGAGGCCCCAGACCGTGAGCGCGCTGCCGACGTACTGCGGGTGCGCCACGGCGTCAAACGGCCACCCGTGCGCCCAGGGAATGACCTTGCCGAGCTTGAAGCCGTAGTACACGCCGTCGTGGCCGATCGCTGCAAAGGTGCCCACGTTCAGGCTCTGCCCGAACGCGGCGAGCAGCAGGAAGGCGAGCCAGCGCCAGAGCGGCACCGCGCCGAGGTCGAGGCACAGCCCCCGCGCGCGCAGGCCCGCGAACCAGAGCAGCACGAACGACGCCTGCAGCACTGCGGCGGCGGCGGCGGCGGCGGCGGCGGCGGCGGCGGCGGCGATCGTTCGCCGCGGCGGCAGCGGCGGCAGCGGCGGCGGTCCGGGCCGCGCCCCCGCCGCCGCCGCCTCACCCTTGCCCAGCGCGCCCGCTTGGGCGAAGCGATCGACGGGCTGCTTGGGGAAGAGGGACATCCAGAGGGCCGGCCGGAACCAGATCAGCGCGTAGAGAAAGTGCGGCGCCGCGACCGCCATCATCGTCGCCAGCGCGCTCGGCGCGAGCAGCTCCGGCCGCTGGCAGGTCGCGAGCCGCACGAGGTCCTCCGTCACCGCCTCCATGGCTGCTGCGGCGGCTCCCTGCCAGGCGCTCGAGGATGCCGCCGCGCCGCCGCTGCCGCCGCTGCCGCTGCCGCTGCGCCGGCGCGCTCGGGCCAATCGCAGGGGCTCGCTGCGGCTGGCGGGTCGCGCCGCGCTGTGCGTGCGAGGCGGCGGGGATCCTGAGAGCGGGAGCCGCAGCGGGCAGCGCGGCGCTGGACCGCCAGGGGTTCGCACCGACGCCACGCGCGTTCGTCACTCGGGCACGCCCACCGCCCCGCGCGGCGAAGCTGCCCTGACTCCTTGTGCACCGTGCGCGCCTTGCGACTGGCGCGCCTGCACACACGCGCGCACCACCACGTGCCTCAGCGCGCGGCGGCCGCGCCTGCTGGCGCGCGGCGTTGCAGCCGGAACGCGCGCCAGTCCTCCTCGTCGCTGCTGCTGTCGCCGTCGCCGTCGCCGTCGCCGTCGCCGTCGCCGTCGCCGTCGCCGTCGCTGCCTGCGGCCAGCGCGTGCGACTCGACGCCAGGCCGCCCCGCCGCCGTGATGATGCGCTCGGCGCCCGGCTCGGCGCCCGCGGCGGTGCGCTCGCGCAGGTCGAGCGCGACGGTGGGCCGCTCGGGCTGCCACACGCGCAGGACGAGGCCCTTGGCGCTGGCCGCGCCGCCCCTGGCGCCGCCGGCCGGCGCCGGCGCGCCGAGGCTGCCCGCCTGGCGCGGCGGCGACGGCGACGACGCAGCGCGCGCCCAGCGCGGCGTGTAGCTACAGGCGGGCGCGGGCTGCCGCGCACCCGCGTCCTGCGGGCACGCGCGCTGCTCCAGCTCCCGCGGCGGCGCCGCCTCCGCCTCCGCCTCCGCCTCCGCCTCCGCCTCCGCCTCCGCCTCCGCCTCCGCCTCCGCCTCCGTCCCCGCGTCGCGTGCGGGCGCCGCGGCCACGCCCGCGCTGCTGCTGCTGCTGCTGCTCCCTGCCGCGCCCGCCCGCGCGGCTGCCGCCGCCAGCCGCAGCAGCAGGCCGTCCAGCTCCCTGTCGGGCAGGCCGCCGCGCAGCACCAGCGGCGCGCCCTGGGCCGCCGCTGCGTCGGCAGCCGGCGCCGCCGGGGGCTCGGCGCGGGCTCGCGCGCCTGCGGGCGCTGCCGGCGGGCTCGCGGGCGCCGCGCCCTCCGCGGCAGCACGGCGCGGCGGCGATGTGGGTGCGGCCTCGCGCGGGCCGCCGAGCGCTGGCACCGCCTCCCCCTCGGCTGCGAGCGCCTCCAGCGCCTCCGCCGCCGTGCCCGCCAGGCCGGTCAGCAGCGGCCGCGGGCTGCTGCCCTCGTCGTCGGACGAGTCGCTGGCGGCGCCGGCGAGCGAGGGCAGCGCGCCGGGGAGCATGCTGGCGCCCGCGCCGGGCGAGCGGCGGCAAGCGCCGGCGGCGGGGCCGGCAGCGCGCGTGGGCTGGCGGGGCGGTGCACCGCACGGCGTGTGCTGTCCTCCGGACGCGGGACAGCGCTGTCGCGCGGCGGCGGCCTGTGCAGCGCTCGGGCGCGCACGGCGCCCGCTCGCGCGCGCCGGCAGTCGCGCGGCGGCGCCTGCCCCCTGCCTGCTGCCAGGGAGGCGTGGTGTGGTGTGGAGGTGGCGGTCTGCTCGGCAGGGGGTTGGCAGGGGCTGAAACTGTGTGGCCGCGCCTCAGGTGGTGCCAGGCCCTGCGCCGCGGCGGCACAAGCTGGGGCTCCCGCTCCCGATCGCCGATCGCAGGCGGCACCCCCCGACCCGTCACAGCCCACGCCCGCACCCGCACCGCAAGCACGACGACAGCTGCTGCTGCTGATCATCCACAGCGCTCGCGCCCCCTCTCGCGGCGCCGCCCCGGCCGCCCGCGCCCGTCGCCGGCGCCGCGTCTTCTTGAGCCCCAGCGCCCGGGCGTGCTCGCGCCCGCCGCGCCGGCCCCGCGCCGCGAGAGGCCCGCCCGGCGTCGCCGGCGCAGCGGTTGCCCCCGCCCCGCACAGCCCGGGCGCCATGCTGCCCAGGCCGAGCGCCCACTCCAAGGCCCTTGGGCCGGGCGTGACGGGGCCGGAGCTCGCGGTCCCGAGCTCGGTGCCGCTCGCGCGGCCGCCGGGGCACAGCGCGCAGGCGCCGCTGTCGGGCGGCGAGGCGTTCATGGTCGACCCCCACGCCCTCGCCGACGCGTCGCGCCAGCACACGCAGTACCCCTACGTCACGGGGACCTCCGTGCTCGCGATCAAGTACAGGTCGGCGGCGCCGCGCGCGCGGGGACGGGGCGGGCGGGCGGCACGGCCTCATCCCGCCGCGTGGCAGCAGAGCATGCGGCAGCGTGCTTCAGCGCGCCTGCGTGCGCTCCCCCCCCCCCCCCCCGCGCGCGCGCAGGGACGGCGTGCTGGTCGCGTGCGATACGCTCGGCGCGTACGGGTCGACCAAGCGCTACAAGAGCGTCGAGCGCATCAAGAAGGCGCGGGCGCCGCTGCCGCCGCTGCAGCGGCAGCGGCAGCGGCAGCAACGCGCGCACGCACGCACACACATACACACTCTCACGCCCCCGCCGCCGCCGCCGGGTGCCCCGCCGCCGCGGCGCAGGTGAACGAGCGCGTCGTGATCGCGGCGAGCGGCGAGCTCAGTGACTTCCAGTACCTCATCAAGCTGCTCGACGAGCTCACCACCGACGACTTCAGGCGCGACGCGACGCGCCGCGCCGCGACGCCGCGACGCCGCCGCGCTGGCGGGCAGCGCGCGCCCTGGGCCGCCGCGCTGGCGGGCGGCGCGCGCGCGCCGCGCTGGCGGCGCCGCGCCGCGCCGCGCTCACGCCGCGCCGGCCGCCGCCGCTCGCGTGCGCGCAGGGCCGACGACGGCATCGCGCTCGGCCCGGCCGAGGTGTATGCGTACCTGTGCCGCGTGATGTACAACCGGCGCAACAAGTTTGACCCGCTCTGGAACAGCCTCGTCGTCGCGGGCGTGGAGCCGGGCAGCGACGAGGCCGACGGCAGCAGCGGCGCGAGCACATTCCTCGGCATGGTGCGGCGGGGCGCCGCGCGCGGGGCGGCGCGGGGCGGCGCGCGCGGGCGCCGCAGCCGCGCACTCGGGAGCCCACCGCCGCCGCCGCCGCCACGCGTTGGGCGACTGTGCGCGCCCGCGCGTGCGCGCAGGTGGGCATGATCGGCACGCACTACACCGACAGCCACGTGACGACGGGCTTTGCCAACCACCTCGCCCGCCCGCTCTTCCGGGAGCGCCAGGACGACGGCATGTCCGAGGCGGACGCGGTCGAGCTGATGCACGAGGCGCTGCGCGTGTGCTACTACAGGCGCGGCGCCCGCGGCGCGGGGGGCCGGCGCCCGCGGCGGCGCCCCCGCGGCTGCATGCGGCGCCCGCGCCGACGCGCCGACGCGCGTGCGCTGCGGCGGCGCCCGCGCGGCGCAGGGACAAGCAGAGCATCAACAAGTTCCAGCTCGCCAAGGTCACCGCCGCCGGCGTCACGATCAGCGAGCCCTACGCGCTGGACGTCAACTGGGACCACAAGATGTTCGCCAAGCCCTCGCCCTGGGCGGTCGGCGCGTGGTGAGACGGCGCGCGAGCGAGCAGAGGCGGTTGCGTCGGCCGGCCGGCCGGCGGCGGTAATCGGCGGAAGCGGCGTCGGGCGTCCGCACCGCCGATCGCCCGCTCTCGCAACGCAACCGGTGTGGCGGTCGCGCGCCGCGGCCGCGGCAGCCCGGCGGGCGCGCGATCGAGCGGAGCAGCGGCGCAGCGTCCGCCGCCGCTCCGGCGCCCAGGCGATAACGGGCCGCCCCCGCGCCGCTCCACCCGACAATCTGCGACGTCACGCTCACAACGCGCCGCCCTGCGTGCCCAGTGCGCGGCCAGAATGGCGCAGTCGGCTCTTGCGCAGTCGACCCGCGGCTGCAGACCCGCCGGCCGCCCCGCGGGGCGCCGGTGCGGAGCGCCCTTCACCGCCGCGGTCGGCGCCCGCGGCGCTCGGGCGCCGCGCGCCGGCGCGGGCGTGGCGCGGGCGCAGTCGCAGCAGGCCGGCGCAGTCGCGAGCACGGCGGAGCTGGCGCCCCTGCTGCCCCTGGACGGTGCGTCCCGGGGTGTGCGCGAGCCGTCGCGACCAGCGCCGCCTCGCCGCGGGCGCCGCGCGGCGCCGAGATCGCCGCCGCTGCTTCCGGTCGCGCCCGCCGCAGACAACTACGAGACCGCGCACGCCTTCTCCGACTTTGCCAACTGGCTGGTGCCGGGCACGCTGCTGGTGGGGCGCTACCCCTACGTCGAGCCGAGCCGGTGCGCTGCGGCCGGCGCCGGCCCGGCGCGACGCGGCGCAGCAGGACTGTGCAGCGTCGGGCCGGCGGGCCTTGCCGCGGTCAAATTGCGCAGCAGCGGGCAAGCGGGCGCCGCCCGCCCCGCGCCGCCGCGCGTCGCAGCTGCAAGACGTACGACGAGGGCGAGCGCAAGCTGGCGCAGATCCTGGAGGCCGGCGTGACCACTTTTTTCTCGCTGCAGGCGCGCGCGCGCGCGGCCGTGCCGGGCGGGCGTGCCGCCGGCGCGCGGCGCCCCGCTCACGCGCCCGCGGCGCGCCGTCGCGCGCGCGCTGGCGCGCAGGCCGAGGTGCCGGCGCAGGAGGCGCTGCCGCTGCGCGGCGCGAATGGCTTCATGCCTTACAAGAGCGCGGCGGAGCTCATCAAGCACTCCATGGTCGGGTGCGCGACAGCCAGGCGACTGCGGCGGCACCGCGGCGGGCCGCGCAGCGGGCGGCGCGCGGGCGGCGCGCCCGCGCCAGCGCGTGCGCGGCGCTTGCCGCTCGGCGCCGGCTGGTCGCCGGCAGGTCGGCCGGCCGCGGGCTGACCGGCTTGCCGCCGCCGCCGCGCGGCGCAGGCCGCCGCCGTCCGACCTCATGAACGGACTGCGCACGCCTGAGCTTGATCGCTATCTCCCGCCCAGGGTGCGCCGCGCCGCGCCGGCGCGACCACCACCCGCGCGACCACCGCTGAGGCTGGCCGCCGCCGCGGCGCCTGCCCCGCGCGCCCCCTGCGACCCGCGCGCCCGCGCCCCACGTCCCTCCCCGCCGCGTCCGCGCCGCGCGCAGCACAAGCCGGCCAACGAGGCGTACGTCGCGTACGCGGCGCGCGAGACGCTGCAGTTTGGGCACTCGCCCATCGAGGACCTGGGCGTGCCAAGCGAGCGCCAGTGCGTGCCCGCCGCGCCGCGCCGCGGCGCGCACGCCGCGGGCGCCGCGTCCCGCCCCTCGCGCGCGCCGCGCCGCGCCGCGTTTGACCAGCCCGCCGCGCCGCGCTGCTGCAGGCTGGAGGAGCTCGTCGCCGAGCTGCAGCGCCGCGTGGAGGGCGGCGAGACGCTCTACCTGCACTGCTGGGGCGGCCGCGGCCGCGTCGGGCTCGTGGGCGCGGCCTTCCTGGCGGCGACGTACAAGTGCGGCCGGCCGCGCGGCGCCGGCCGCGCGCCGCCGGGCGGCGCGTCCCCTCGCCGCGCCCCGCGCCCACGCGCGCGCCGCCGCGCCGCCGCGCCGCCGCAGCCTGAGCGCAGAGGAGGCGCTGGAGCGCGTGCAGCGCGCGTTTGACACGCGCAAGGACAACGAGCGCCGCAGCCCCGAGACGGACGCACAGCACGCGATGGTGCGCGCGTTTGTGCAGGCGCACCAGTCGCGCAAGGCCGGCACGGTGCACAAGGAGTGAGGGGAACTCCGCGCGCGGGGCGTGGCCGAGCGTTCAAACGCACCTGGCGGCGGTGTGAACCCTGGCGGTGCAGCGCACGACTGCGGCGCCGCCCGCTGCCGGCGCCCGCTCTCAGGCCCCCTGCCGCCTCGCACGCACAGCGGCGCGACCCGCCATCCGCAGCGAGCCCCTGCGCGTGCGCCGCTCGAGCCCGGCGCGAGCAGTAGTCGCGCCGCCTGCCCGCACCCGCCGCCCGCAGCGCCTCGCAGCGCCTCGCAGCGCCCTGCGGTCTGGCGGGCGCCCCGCCGCCCGACAGGCCGCGATGGCGCAGGAGCTCGCGATCTCGCTCGTCAGCACCGAGGGCGGCGCAGCGCTCCCCACCGTCTCGCACAACGGCAGCGTCTGGGTCGCATCCGAGCCGGGCGTGGAGTTCCAGGTCCTCGTGGTGATCCGCCGCCCCACCCCACACCAGCGCTTCCGGGTGAGGGCGCGACGCGCGTTCGAAGCCGCGCTGCCGCGCGCCGCGGCTGCGACGCCGCCGCCCCCGGCGGCGCGGCAGGTGTCGGTCAAGCTGGACGGCGAGTCTATCGGCTACACCAAGACCCACTTCTCCGTCAGCTCCGCCGTGCCCGTCAGCATTCGCTTTGAGGGCCTGCCCGAAATCGACAGTGAGCGCGCGCGCTGCGCGCCGCGCCGCCGGCCGCGGCGGCACGCGCGGGCGCGCGGCGGCCGCGGCGGCACGCGCGGGCGCGCGGCGGCCGCCGCTCACGCCGGCCGCGTGGGCACGCGCGCGCGCGCGGCGGCCCCGCGCAGAGCACGGGGCCGTGTCGTACCGCGCGTTCCGCATGGCGGCCGCGGCCGCGCCCGGCTCTGGCGACGCGGTGGAGGTGGAGCACCCCGACCAGATCAAGACGGGCCGCGTCGACGTCTCGGTCGAGCTCGTGCAGGCGGCGGGCGTCAGCGCCGGGCCGGTGGCGCCGCCGCCGCCGCCGCGCATCGGCGGCGCCGGCAACATGCGGCTGCCCGAGGGTGCGCGCGCGCGGGGGGCGCGGCCCCTAGAGCTCCTCCGCAGCCGCGCCGCGCCGCGCCGGCCCTGCCCCGCCCCGACGAGCCCGCCCCGGCCTCCTGCCAGGCAAGAAGTGGTTCCTGCAGCCGGGCCTGCAGGCGGGGGCGGGCAGCAGCGTCACGCACAGCGGCCAGGCGTGGGACCCCACCATCTACGCGACCGTCGGCCACCTCGGCAAGGCCACGCTCAAGTACGACACCGCGGAGCAGCTCTTCCTGCGCAACGTGCTGCGGCCCAGCGTCGCGACGCACGCCGCCATCATGCGCCGCAGCGCCAACCCGCGTGCGGACGCGCGCGTGGCTCGCAGGACGGGCGCGCGCTGGCTCGCAGGACGGCGGCGCGCGCGCGCGCGCGCTTGCAGGACGGGCCGCGCCGGCGACGCACGCGCCGCCCCGCGCCGCCCCGCGCCGCCTCGCAGGCATCGCCGCCATCGGCCGCGGCGAGGGCGACGACGGCGGCGGCGCGGCGCGGCAGCCGGCGGCGGCGGCGGCGGCGGCGGCGGGCGGCGGCCTGCGCGGCGTCAAGCGCGAGCGCGGCGGCGGCGGCGGCGGCGGCGGCGGCGGGCGCGTGAAGCAGGAGGGCGGCGGCGGCGAGGCCGTGCCGCGGAGCGCGACGGCGGAAACCATCGACCTGGTCGAGAAGGCGCGGGGCGCGCCGGCGGGCTGCGCCAGCGTGCAGCACGCAGGGCGCCTGGTGCGGCCGGCCCGCTCACGCGCGGCGCGGCGGCGCGCCCGCAGGACGCCGGCGCGCGGCCGCTGGTGGTGGGCGGCAGGGCCGTGGCCAACGACGAGCTGGCGGTGTGCGACCTCTGCGCGAGCGACGACGAGGCGCCCGCGTGGCAGGCGCGGCGCTGCGCGGCGGGCGCCGCACGGCGCGGCTCGGCTCGCGCGCTGACCGCGGGGCTGGGCGCCGCGTCCGCCGCGTGTGCTGCCGCGCGCGCGAGCAGGTGCAGAAGAAGCCCGCGCTCAACCTGTGAGACAGGGCAACTTTACACGACACGGCGCTGGGCTGCGCCAAGGCGGGGCGGCGGGAAAGAGAGGAGTGCATCGCGTGAGCAGGAGAGTTGACTGCATGATGCAAAGGCGCGCGCACCGTGGCTCACGAGTCTAGTCTCGCTCACGAGTCAAGGGTCTGGCCCACAGGAGGTCAAGGGCCTTTATTTGCAGTGCGACCGACCCAGCGGGCGCGACATCGCGCCACGCTGCACCATGGCACACGCGCGCGCAGGGCGGTGCGCCCGCTCGCGAGTCAAGAGTCAGGCCCACACGAGATCAAGAGCCTTTATTTGCACTGCCCGGCCGAGCCAGGGCCAGCGGGCGCGGCGCGGCGCCGCGCTGCACGCCGTCGACGGATATCCGGAATGGGGAGTCCAGTCGGGCCGGGTCGCCGCACCACCAGTCACAGCGCTCACAGCAGTCACAGCACGTGCGCTCAGTGCGCGCCGCCGCCGCCGCCGCCCTTCATCTGAGCCGCCACAAGCCGCGCGTACCCGCCGTGCGGGATGGCGAGCAGCTCGTCGTGCGTGCCCTGCGCGCGCGGCGGGCGGGCGGGCGGGCGGGCGGCGGCGGGGCGGGCGCGCGTCACGCGAACCGCGCGCGTCGCGCCCGCGCGCCCCTCCCTCCCTCCCCCTCCCGCCACACAAGCGGCACGCGGCTGCGAACGAGCCCCGAGCAGCGCCCTGCCCCGCCCCCAATAAACACACACCAAACACACCCCACACACCCCCCCCCACACACACACACGCACGCACGCACCTGCTCCAGAATGACCCCCCTGAAGACCACCGCGATCGCGTGCGCGCCGCGGATGGTGCTCAGGCGGTGTGCGACGACGACGCTCGTGCGCCCGCCCATCACGCGGTCCAGCGCGTCCTGGCGCGTGGCCGGCGCGGCGGCGCGGCGGGGGCAGAGTCGAGCGCGGCGCGGCAGCCCGGCGCCCCGGGCGGGCGAGCTGCGGCGGGCGCGCGCGGGGGGACCCACCTGCACGACGCGCTCCGACGCGGCGTCGAGCGCGCTGGTGGCCTCGTCCTGCGCGCCGGCGCGGCGCGGCGCGGCGCGGCGCGTGCTCGGCCGGCGCGCGTGCGCTGCGGGGCGCGCAACAACAACAGCGCGCCGTTGCGGCCCCGCGGGCGCGCGCTGCGGGCCTCGTCCCGCGCACCAGGAGGAGGATCTTGGGGTCCTTGACCACCGCGCGCGCGATCGCGACGCGCTGCTTCTGCCCGCCGCTCAGCTGCACGCCGCGCTCGCCGACCTGCGCGCGCGCCGCACACCGCGCGCCGCGGCGGCGGCGTGTGGGCGCCGAGGCGGCGCGCCGGCAGCACGGGGACCGGCCTGTGCGCACACCCTGCTGCACACGCGCGCGCGGCGACGGCGCGGCGCGGGCGCGGTGCGCGCACCGGCGTGTCGTAGCCCTGCGGCAGCGCGCTGATGAAGTCGTGTGCGTTGGCGGAGCGCGCCGCGGCCTCAACCTCCGCCAGCGTGGCGGCTGTGGGGGCGGCGCGGGGGCGCGGCGACGCGGGGGCGGTGGGCGGGCGGACGCGGCGGGGGGCGCAAGCGGTGGGGGGTGTGGGCGCGCGGGCGGGGGTGGCAGGCCGCGGCTGCGCGGCGCGGCACGCTGCGCGGCGGTGGCGCGCACTGGGGCGGCCGTAGCGGATGTTGTCGATGATGCTGCCGCTGAAGAGCAGCGGCTCCTGGCTCACCAGCCCGATCTGCGCGGCGGCGCGGTGCGGCACGTGGCACGGCGCGGCGGGGTGAGGGGCGAGCCGGCGGCGGCGCGTGCCGCGGCCAGCCTGGTGTGGGGTGCCGGGCGGGCGGGCGGGCGGGCCGCTGCGGGCGTGTGCGTGTGTCACCCACCTGGTGTCGGAGCCACTTGAGGTTGTAGGTGCGTATGTCGCAACCGTCGAGCAGCACCGACCCCTCGAGGGGGTCGTAGAAGCGCTGCGGGGGTGGTGGTGGCGGTGGCGGTGTGTGTGGTGGCGGTGGGGGTGTGTGTGAGAGTGTGAGAGTGTGAGGTTGTGTGTGTGCGCGCGCGGCGCGGCGGAGAGGCCGGCGCGCGGCGGCGGGGCGCCCGCGCGCACCTCGATCAGCCCCACGACCGTCGACTTGCCGCTCCCCGACTCGCCCACGAGCGCCACGGTCTTGCCTGCGCGGCGCGGCGCGGGGCGCGGCGTGGAGTGGCGGCGGCGGCGCGGCGCGCGCGGGGCGGCGCCGGGGCCCGCCAGCCGCGCGCGCGGCAGCGCGGCGGGTTGTCGTGGTTGAGCGGCCGAGCTTTGAGGCGCTAAACCGCGACAACCAGCCGCGCCGCCGCGCGCACAGCTTCACACGCCGCCGCGCCGCCGCGCGCGTCGCCGCGCGCAGCTCTCTTCCCCCCCCCCCCGACCGCCCGCGCGCGCCCCGGCCGCGCCGCGCCCCCGGCGGCGCACCCGCGGGCACCGAGAGGCAGAAGTTGTTGAACACGCGGACCGCGGGGCGGTTGGGGTAGGCAAACACGACGTGCTGGCGGGGGGTGAAGTGAAGTGTGGGGCGAGCGGAGCGTTGCGTTGGGTTTCAGCGTAAAGTCGGTTTGGGGTGAGTTGAGCCGGGCGCGGGGCGGCGCGGGCGGGGGCGGGCTTGCCGGGAGAGGCCAGGCAGGGGCTGCGCCGCGCGGCCGCCGCGGCCCGGCGGCCGCCGCCGCACCCGCAGCTCGAGCGCGCCCGCGACGCCGCGCGGGTCGGGCGCGTCGCCGTCGGCGCTGGCGCTGTCGATGGGCGGCACGCGGTCAATCATGGGGAACACGCGCGCGAGGGCGCCCTTGGCCTTGGCGAGGTCGGGGAACGACATCTGCGAGTGTGGGTGTGGGGTGTGGGTGTGTGTGGAGGGGTGTGTGGGTGTGCAAGGGGAGAGGAGGATGCACGAGCACACGCAGAGCGGAGCAGGCCGTCCCCGCCCCCACCCCGGACTGTGCGCGCCCCAAAGATGCGCGCCCCTGCGGCCGCCGCGCCCCCAGGGCCGCGCCCCTCCGGGCGCGCGCGCGCCTGCGACTGCGCGAGCCCGAGGGCGGCAAAGATGACGCAGAAGAAGGCCTTCAGGAAGGAGTCAAAGCTGGAGCGGCAGGAGGAGAGCTCGTACCCGCCAAACCACGTGATCAGTCCGTACCTGGGAGAGAAAGGGGGGCGTGTGTGTGTGTGTGTGTGTGTGTGTGTGTGTGTGTGTGTGTGTGTGTGTGTGTGTGTGTGTGTGTGGAGCGGGGGGAGGCGCGCAGGGGGCGCGGAGGTGAGCAGCACACGCTGCCGCGCCGCACGCGGCGCGCAGCACGCGGCGCGCAGCACGCGACGCGCAGGAAAGCGCGGCGCAGCGAAGACCGGCGCGCAGCAAAGCGCGGCTCGACACGGGGCGCGGCGGCGGGTGCGCACATCGCAAACATGACGAACTGGCTGTAGCCCATGCTCGCGCCGCCGATGGCCGAGGTCTTGCGGTTGGCCACGTTGGCCGCGTGCAGCAGGTGGCGGTACGTGCCCGACACCTGGGGCTGCATGTTGTACGCCTGCGCGGTGAGGGCGGGCGCGGGCAGGTCGCGTCAGCGCATGCGACCGCGGCCAGCATGGGCCGGGCGGCGCCGAGGCCGAGGTCGGCGCTGCGCCGCCGCACGCGGCCCCGCGCCCCCGCGCCGCGGCCTTGCCTGGATGACGCGAATGCTCGCGACCGCCTCCTGCACCGCCTGGTTGGCGGTGGCGTAGAGCTTGTCGGAGCTGCTCGACAGGCCAAACGTCAGCCGGATGTGAATGTAGCTGCGCCGCGGCGCGGTGCGCGCGGCGCGCGGCGCGGGGGCGACGTGGCGTTGGTGCGAGAGGGCGCCGGCAGAGGGCGGGCGCGGGAGGGCAGCAGCGGGGGCCGCGCTGCGCCGCGCAGACGGGCGGCGGCGGCGCGGCGGCGGCCGCGGCGCGGCGGGCGCGCACCCGCCGACGACGACGAGCGGCGCGGCGCCCGTGATGAGCAGCGCGACGCGCCAATTGAGCCAGAAGGCCAGGCCGTACGCGACTGAGCGCGAGGGGAGGGTGTGTGTGGTGGGGGCAGGGCGTCGTGCGGGGCGAGGGGCGCGGCGGCGGCGGCGGGCGCGTGGTGGGGCACGCGGCGCGGCCGGCGCCTGCCCCGGCCGCGCCAGCAGCCGCGCCCGCAGCCCGTTCAACCAAAACCATGAGCCCCTAAACCCGTGCCCGCCGCGCGCCGCGCTCACCGGCCATGAGGCTGACGTTCTGGCTGACCACGCCAAAGACGTCGCCGACCGCGCCGCGCAGCACCGCCGCGTCGGTCGCGAGCGCCGACCCGAGCCGCCCGCTCGCGTTCTCGTCCAGGTCATACCAGCCTATGTTCTGGCGCAGCATCGCGCCAAAGAGCAGCAGGCGCACGCGGCGCGAGAGCGCCTGCCCCGCGACGGCAAAGCTCCACAGCTGCAGCGCGGTCGCCTGCGGCCGGCGGCGGGCGCGACGGCGCGCGGCGCGGCGCGGCGCTCGGCGGGCTGCCCGGCCCGGCCCCCTCCCATCCCGGGTGCGCCGCCGCGGGCTCACAATGAGCACACCCCAGCGGCCCCCACTGCAGCCCCCACTGCAGCCACCCCCCTGCAGCCCGCCCCCCATCCCCCGGGCTCACGATGAGCACGCCGCAGGCAATTGCAAAGAAGGCCCAGGCGTAGAGGCTCGCCGAGCGGCGCAGCGCCCACACGTCCTGCGGGGCGGCGGCGCGGAGGGCGCGCGGGCTTCGAGGCCGGGGCGCGGCGAGCGGGGCCGCCGCGCTGCGCGCGCGCGCGCCGCGGCGCGGCGCGTGGCGGCTCCGCGCGGCGCTCACGGGCGTGAAGAAGTTGGCGGTCATGCCGCTGCGGGGCGGCGGCGGGGTTTGGGCGGCGGCGGCGGGCGCGTGCGTGAGGCGGCTGGCGCGGCCGGCGCGGCCTAGCTTGGCGCGGCGTTGGCCTGGCGAGGCCGATGTGTGCGCGCTGCCCCCGCCCGCACGCACGCGCTGCCCGCGCACACACGCACGCGCTGCCCGCGCACACACATCACAAGCACACACACGCCGCCTCACCTGATGATGAAGGCAAAGGCCGGCTGCACCGCGCCGACAACCGCGCTCGCGACGGTGCCCAGCAGCAGGTAGCCCAGCTCGGGCCGGTTGAGCGCAAAGAGGCGGGAGAAGGGCACCTGCAAGCGCGGACGGGGGGCGCGGGAGACCGCACGGGAGACAATGCATGGTGAGTGCTCACGATGCAGCGGGCGGCGGGGGGAGCGGCGGGGGCGGGCGAGGCGGGCGCCGGAGCGGGCGCGCGAGCGGCCGCGCGGCAGCGCGGCGCGCACGTTGACCGCCGGCTCGGCGGGCGGCGCCTCGTCCTTGCCGTCCTTGGCAGCGGCGGCCTTGCCGCCGCACCGGGCGAGCCAGCCGGCGCGCCGCGCCGTGGGCGCCGTTGCCGCCGCGGCGCCCTCGGTCGCGAAGGCGGCCGCCGGCGCCGCGCCGTGCGGCGGCGCGGGCGCGCCCTCGACCACCACCTGCACCGCGTCGCGGCTCGCGCTGCGGGCGGTGCGGCGCGGGGCGCGGCGCGCGCCTGGGCGGCCGCCCAGGGAGGCGGCGGCGCGGCCCGCCGCCCACGCGCCCGCGCCTGCGCCCGCGGCGCTTGTGGTGCCGCACCGCTTCGCGACCTCCGCCTGCTCCGCCGCGAGCGCCTCCTCCAGGCTGTGCGTGCTGGCGTGCGCCGAGGGCTGGGCGCCCGAGCTGGTGCGCCGCGCGACCTCCAGCGAGCGCCGCCTGCGGCCGGGGGCGGCCGCGGGCGGCGTGCGGCGGGCGGCGGCGCGGCGTCGGGCGCGGCGGGCCGGCGGCGCGCGCCGCCGCCGCCGCGCCGCGGCCGGCCGCCGCGCGCCGGGCACCTGGAGGCGACGCGGTCGAGGCTGTCGCGCGAGACGGGGCAGCCGTCCGAGGCGAGCACCTCGGCCACCTCCGCCTCCACCTCGTCCGCCGCCTCGGCCTGCTGCATCTGCAGCTTCACCAGGTTGGTGTACGCGCCTGGGCCGCGGCGGGCGGGTGGCGGGGCGCGCGCGCGCGGCGTCGACCACCCGTGCCGCCGCAGAGGCTGCGCGCGCGCCCGGCCGCGCCCACTGCGCTTCGACCCGCTCGATGTTGCCGGGTGCGTCGCGCTTGACCTTGGAACACCCACATGCCAATGGGTGTACAAGATCAAGCGCGACGCAGCCGGCAACATCGAGCGGTCCAAGGCGAGGCCGGTCGCCACAGGGCCGCCACCAATGCGCGCGCGGCGCCCGCGCGCCCGCCCGCCCGCCCGCCCTCGAGCACGCGCGCGCACACTCACCGAGCGGGTCGGCGAGCAGCTCCGCGTGCGTGCCGCGCTCCACGACGCGCCCGCCCGCCATGACCACGATCGCGTCGGCGCCCTGCACCGTGCTCAGGCGGTGCGCAACGACGATGGTCGTGCGGCCGACGACCATGCGGTCCAGCGCGTCCTGACGCGCGGAGGGCGCGGCGCCGTGCGGGGCGGTGGTGTGGCGGTGCAGTGCGGCAGGGCGGGGCGCGGGCGCGGCAGGGCAGCGCAGCGCAGCGAGGGTGCGGGCAGCGGAGCGCAGCGCCGCACCTGCACGATCGCCTCGCTCTCAGAGTCGAGCGCGCTCGTCGCCTCGTCCTGCGGCGCGGCGAGAGCGGCCGCGCGGCTCGCGGCCACGCCTCGCGGCCGGGCGCGCGCGCCGCCGGCCCCGGCGCGGCGACCGCCGCGGCGCGGCGCCGCACCAGGAGCAGGATCTTGGGGTTTTTGAGGATCGCGCGCGCGATGGCGATGCGCTGCTTCTGCCCGCCGCTCAGCTGCACGCCGCGCTCGCCGACCTGCGCGCGCAGCGCGCCGCGGGCGCGCACGGAGGCGGCGTGAGTGCTGGGGATGGCCGCGGCTCCGGCGCGCCGCCCGGCGCGCGCAGCCGCCGCCGCGGCCGCCGCGCCGCCGCAGCGCGCCTGCGTCTGGTAGCCCTGGGGCAGCGCGGTGATGTAGTTGTGCGCGTTGGCGGAGCGCGCCGCGGCGGTCACCTCCTCCTCGCTCGCGCCTGGCCGCGGCCGGGGCGGCGCGGCGCGGCGAGACATAGGCGCATGAGCGGCGCGGCAAGGGCGGCGCGTGAGCGTCGGCGGGCGGCGCCGTGGCGGCCGGGGGCGGCGGCGGGGGCGGCGCCGCGCGCGCACCGGGGCGGCCCTGGAGGATGTTGTCGTAGATGGTCGTGGCAAACAGCGTGGGCTCCTGGCTCACGAGCCCGACCTGCGCGCGCGCGCGTGCGCACGCGGCGCGGGCGTTCGGAGCTCAGGGACAGCGCAGTGGGCGCGTGGCGCGGGGCTCGGCGACGGCCGCGGCGTGCGTGTCGTCGTCACCTGCGCGCGCAGCCAGGAGAGCTTCAGCGTGCGTATGTCGCGGCCGTCGAGCAGCACGGCGCCCTCGAGGGGTCGTAGAAGCGCTGCGGGGGTGGTGGTGGCGGTGGCGGTGGTGGTGGGGTGGGTGGTGGGGGTGTGCGGCGCGGCGGAGCGGTCGGCGCGCGGAAGGGCAGCCGCGCGCACCTCGATCAGCCCCACGACCGTCGACTTGCCGCTGCCGCTGCTGCCGACGAGCGCGACCGTCTTGCCTGGCGGCGCCGCCGGCGCGGAGGGGCGGGCAGGCCGCGCGGCGCGTCGGGCGCGCGCGGCGCGGCGCGGCGAGCAGCGTGCGGTGGCGCGGGTTCGGCGGCGTGCATAGGACACGGAACGCACCCGCGGGCACGTCGAGCGTGAGGCTGGTCATGACCATGACGTCAGGGCGGGCCGGGTAGGCAAAGCTCACGCCCTCCAGGCGCAGCGCGCCCGCCACGGCGCCCGGCTCGTCGCCGTCGCACTCGGCGTCGATCGCAGGCACCCTGCGTGCCGCGCGGGCAGAGGCGCGGCGGGGGTCGGGCCCTGCACGTGACGCGCGTGCGGGGCGGGGCTCCCTACTCGCTGCCCCCCAGCCCCGCGCGCGGCCGCCCCGCCTCCTCTCTGCCCCTGGCGAGGCCACGCCCCCCCCCCCCCTTCAACCCGCCCCGCCGTCCTCGCCTGTTGATGACGCTGAACATCTTGGCCCCGCTCGACGCGCCCTTGTAAAAGTGCTGCAGCTGCGGCGCCGCCTGCGCGCGCGGGCGCGGCGGCCGGCGGGCCGCGCGCGTGGGCGCACGGCGCGGCGACGCGCGAGGGCGGGGGCCAGCCCCGCCGGCCTCCCCGCCCGCCCTCCTCGCTCCGCCCCTCCCCGCTCCGCCGCCGCATGCCGCACCATGCCGAGCGAGAAGGAGCCGAGCAGGGCGGCAAACATGACGTTGATCACGTCGCCGCCCATCATCGCGCCCTGCGTCACGCGCACCGAGCCTGCGCGCGCGCGGCGATGGCGGCGCCGCCGGCGGCGGCGGCGGGGCGGCGGTGCTCGCCCCGCGGCGGCGCGCTCGCCCGCCCCGCGGCGCGCCCGGGCGAGGCCCCGGCCTCGGACGCCGTGCTGCCGCGACGCGCGCGGCGGCGCGGCCCACCGTAGAAGAGGGCGACCGCGTAGGAGCAAAACATGACAAACTGCATCGCGCCAAGGCTGAGCCCGCCGAGCAGGCCGACCTGGTTGCCAACCTGTCGTCGCGCCGGCGGCGGCGGCGGCGGCAGGGGGAGGGAGGGGCATTGGTCCGGGGCACGCCGCGGCGGCGCAAGCGCGCAGAGAGCGCGCGTCTCGTGCCGCGCGCGAGTGTGGGTCTAGGCGCGCCTTCTGGGGCACGTCCAGGCGCGCGTCGTACTCGGCGTGCGCCGCGGCCTCGCCGTTGTAGGCCGCAACGGTGCGGATCTGGCGGCGGGCGCGGCGGCGGACGGTGCGGCGTGGGCGCGCAGGCGAGCGGGCCGCCGCCTAGAGGACAGGCCCCGCCCTGCGAGGCTCGCCGCGCACCTGCGCGAGGCTCTGCTGCACGACCGCGCCGGCCTCCGTGTACGCGGCGTTCTGCTTGTCTGTGAGGCTCGTGGTGAGCTTGGCGAGCACTCCGCCGACGCCGGCGAGGAAGGGCATGCAGCCGACGAGCACGAGCGTCATGTCCCTGCCGCCGGGGCGGGGCGGGGCGGCGCGCGGCGCGGCGAGACGCGTGGGAGGCGGCGCGCGGCGCGGGAGCACAGCGCGCGGCCGAGCGGCGTGCGGCGCGGGGGGGGGGGGGGGGGGCGCAGCGTGGCGGCGCGGGAGCGCGGCACGCGGCGCAGTGCGGCACGCAGCGCGGCACGCGGCGCGGCACGCGGCGCGCACCAGCCCTTGACGAAGGCAATGATGAAGCCCACGATGAACGTCGAGCTGTGCTGCAAGAACACGCCCACCTGGCGGCCGCGGCGCGCGGGCGCCACGGGCGCCGCGTGTCGCGCGGGCGCGCTGTGCGGGCGCGCGGCGCGGGCGCGGCGTGCGCGGCGCGGGCGCGCGCGGGCGCACGCGCGGGGCGCGCCTTGTCGGAGAGCGCCTGCTGCACTGCGAGCGCGTCCTCGTTGAGGCCCTGCAGGAGGCCGCCCGTCGTGGCCTGGGTGTCAAAGAAGCTGATGTCCTGCCGCATCACCGCGCGCAGGTAGAGACGGCGGAGGCGGTTGGTCTGGCGCACCGAGGCGAGCGTGAACGCGCCCTGCTGCAGCACGCCCGCGACGGCCGCGCCTGCGCGCGCGAGCGCCACGCGCGGCGGCCGGCAGCCGGCGGGTCAGCCTCACCACCGCTCGGCGGCGCCGCGGCCCCTGCCCGCGCGGGCGCGGCGCGGCGTCCTGCGAGCGCGCGGCGCGGCGTCCTGCGAGCGCGCGGCGCGGCGTCCTGCGAGCGCGCAGCGTCCTGCGAGCGCGCGGGCGCGGCGTCCTGCGAGCGCGCACCGATGGCGAGGTAGAGGAACTGCAGCGCGATGGACGAGACGAGGTTTGAAAACTCGGCGTTGCCGATGAGCCGCCCCGACGCGGCGAGCAGCGGCGGCGGCGGGCCGGCGCAGTCGGGCCAGTACTCGCCAAACGCGTTGACGAAGCCTCCGAACAGGATGCTGAAGAGCGGGAGCATCACGCCGCTCGCGAGGCCGCCGAGCACGCCCGCGGCGACGAGCGCGCGGTCGAGCGCGTCGGCGGTGCTGCGTCGCGGCGACGGGCGTCGGCGCGTTGGCGCGACGCCGGCGCGCGCTGGCGCGCGTTCCACGACCCGCGCACGCTCTCCCACTGCTGCTGAGCTGCGCCGCACCTGTAGAGCGCGAAGTAGCCGGTCGCCGCGGGGCGCTCCGTCGCCGGGGATGGCGCCGCCGCGCTGGTGGCGTCGCCGGCGCCGCCGCCCTTGCGAGGCGAGCTGTCCGACAGGCTGTAATCGGCGCGCACGCTCACGACGGTCCCGGACGGCTTCTCGGGCTGCGTGTCGGCCATGCTGGCCGGCGCCGCGCAGCAGCTGCGCCGCCGCTGCGGCCGGGGGGGGGGGGGGGGGGGGGGGGCGCCCTGCGACGCTGTCGAGGACAGGCGACGATGCGAGGACGCGGTGGAAGGTCAACCAGGCGGGGAACGGCTCGGCGAGCCGCGACGGTTCGCTTACGCTAGAACGGCGCGAGTGGCCGCGGCGGCGGGGCGGCGGGGCAGGCTCACAGCACCGGGGCGGTGCGCGGAGCTGGGGAGTGGTCGCGGCCCGCGGCGGGAGCTCAGGCAGCGGCGGCGCAGCAGCGGCGCGCGAGCAGACGCGGCGAGTTTAAGCGTCGCAAGCCGCGCCACACTCTCGCTTTCGCGGCACTAGCGCCCGTGCCCTCGCCCGGTGGCCAGGCACGCAGGCGCCGCCGACCGACCGGAGCAGCGGCAACCGCCACCGGCAACCGCTGCCCGCGCTGCCCGCGCGCCGGCAGCCGTCCGGCCAGCGCAGCGACAGCGGCGGAGACGCATCCAGAGACGCATCCAGCAGCGGCGACAGCGGCAGCGGCAGCGGCGGCAGCAGCGGCAGCAGCGGGCGGCCGCGGCGGCGCCAATGGGCGCGCAGCACAAGCAGCTGGGCCCGCTGGCCGAGCTGCTGGCGGGCCTGGCGCTCAGCGGCTTCGTCGGCAGCATCCTCGGCGCGCTCGCGCTGCTGCTCGGCGCGGCGGCCGCGCTCGCGCTCGCGCCGTTGCACCCCGCGTCGTGGACGCTCGCGGCGCTCGCGGTGCGGTGCGCGGCGCCGCAGCGATTGCCCAGCCGCGCCGCGCCGCGCGCCCACGCGCCACGCCGCCCGGCCCGCCGCGCCGCGCGCCCACGCGCCGCGCCGCCCAGGCGACGCTCACGTTTGTACCGTTGTGGGAAAAGAACGGCCCGCTCGCGGACGGCTTCATGCGCTACTGCTGCGCCGCGGCGGAGAGCTACTTTCCAGTTGACGTGGTGCGCGCCACGGCGGCGGCGGTGGGCGCATGCGGCGGCGGCGGCGGCAAGGGGCTGGTTGGGGGTCTCGAGGGGGCAGCAGCGGCGCGGGCGCTGGCAGCGGCGCGTCCGGCCGCGCCACGCCGCCGCCGCCGCCGCCGCAGGTGACGGAGGCGGGCGCTGAGTTCAAGGCGGACCGGACGTACGTCGTCGGTGAGCGCGGGGCGGGCCCTGCGGGCGCGCCGCCGTGCGCGCGCAGCCAGCGGCGCGCTGCGGCGAAGGCGGCCAACCGACGGCCGCCGCCGCGGCGGCGCAGGCCTCGAGCCGCACTCGGCGCTGCCGACGGCGCTGCCCGCGGTCTTCGGCCTGCAGTCGTCGATGCTGCCCGACGGCCTGCGCGGCCGCACGCACGGCCTCGCGTCGTCGGTGGTGCGCGCACGCGCCGCCCGGGGGGGCCCGGCAGCCGGCCCTCAAAGATTGGCGCGTTCGGTCCGTCCAGCTGTCTGTCCAACGCTCTCTCCCCCTCCCTCCGCCGCCCCCGTGCGCAGTGCTTCCAGATCCCCCTCGTGCGGCACATGTACTGGTGGATCGGCATCCGCCCCATCACGCGCGCCGTCATGCACCGCCTGCTGGGCCACGGCAAGTGCGTCGTGCTCGTCCCCGGCGGCGTGCAGGTGCGGCGGCGGCGCGGCCCGAGCGGCGCCGGGCCGCCGGCGGCGCTCGCCCAGATCTCCGAGGCTGGTGCCCCGCACACGCACGCGAGGCTGGTGCCACGCGCACACTCGCACACCCACGCACTCGCACGCTCACTCACGCGTATGCACGCGGTGGCTTCCCACCCACACACCGCGCGCAGGAGTGTGTTTACATGCAGAAGGGCTGCGAGACGGCGTTTGTCAAGTCGCGGCGCGGCTTCATCCGCGTCGCGATGCAGGCGGGCGCGGGCGTGGTGCCCGCGTTTGCCTTTGGGCAGAGCGGCACGTATTCCTGGTTCCGCCCCGGCCCGCCGCTCATGTCCGAGGCGGCGGTGCAGGCGCTCTCGCGCCGCATGGGTGCGCGCGCCCTGCGCGCCGCGCGGCCGGGGTGGGGGTGCCTGAGCCCCCGCGCAAGCGCTCACGGCCCCGGCTGGTGCGGCCCGCGCCTGCCGCGCACGCGCAGGCCTCGTGCCGATGGCGCTCGTGGGGCGCTGGGGCACGCCCGTGCCGCTGCGGTCGCGCATGACGGTCGCGTTTGGCGCGCCGATCGAGGTGCCCCGCTGCGAGCACCCGACCGACGAGCAGGTGCGGGCGCCTGGCGCGGCGGCGCGCGCAGCGGCGGCCAGCCGAGCGCACAGCACAGAGCGCTGAACGCGCTGACCGCGCCGCGTTGCGCAGCTGCAGACGTACCTCGACGCCTACATCGCTTCGCTCACTGCGCTGTTCGAGAAGCACAAGGCCGCCGCGGGGTACGGCGACTACAGCCTCATCGTGATGTGAGCACCTGGCGTGCGCGGCGGTCGGCGCGGTCGGCGGCGGCGGCGAAAAAAATGAAGAATTGGACGTTCCTGCAGCAAGAGCTGGTGGCGGCGCCCGCGGCGGCACGCGCGCTTGTGACGCAGCAGCGGCGGCGGGCCGCGCCAACCGCTGCGCCCCGTCCCCCGGTGCGCCGCACTCCGCCCTTCACGCGACCCGCTGGCGCCAGGCGTCGCCGTGGACGCACGCCGACGGCCAGTCCGCGCAGCCGCCGAGGCGAGCAGCAGGCGCGCCCGCCGCAGCGGAGGCCCCGCAGCCCCGGCCCCGGCCGCGCAGTCGCAGCATGGCGTCGAAGGGCAAAGGACTGCGCGAGCAAGTGAGCAACCGGCGCCGGCGCGGCGCGGGGGAGGGCAGTGATGGCAGCGCTCGCCCATCGCGGCGCCCCCGCGCGCCCCCGCCGCGCCGCGCGCCGCCGGCGCGCGGTCGGCCGCATGCGCCGCTCACCCCGGATCGCGGTGGCGGCGCGCAGGACCTGAAGGCGCTGGTGGTGGAGCAGCTGAACCCGCTGTCGCCGGAGGTCATCAGCAGGCAGGCCACCATCAACATAGGTGCGCCCCCGCCGGCGCAGGCCGCGCCCAGGGGCAGGCAGGCCGGCGCGGCCGCCCACGCGCCGCCGCGCGCCGCCGCTGCGGGCGCGCGCGCCGGCGCGGCGCGGCGCCGGCGCGGCCAGCCGGCCGCGGGCGGCGGCCGCGCGCCGGCGCAAACGCGCGCACCCCCTGCAACCGCCAGGCACCATCGGGCACGTGGCGCACGGCAAGTCCACGGTCGTGAAGGCCATCTCGGGCGTGCAGACGGTGCGCTTCAAGAATGAGCTGGAGCGCAACATCACCATCAAGCTCGGCTACGCCAACGCCAAGGCGCGCGCCAGCGGGCTCGCCGGCTTGCCGGCGGCCGGGCGTCGGCAGCGGGCGCGACGCAGCGCGGCGCGCCGCCGCGCCGAGCAGCCGCGCCGAGCAGCAGCCGCGGCCGCGCTCCTCCCCACCGCGCACACAGATCTACAAGTGCCCGTCCTGCGAGCGCCCGACCTGCTACAAGGCGTACGGCAGCAGCAAGGAGGACGCGCCGCCGTGCGAGCAGTGCGGCACGCCGATGCTGCTGATCCGGTGCGCCCCTCGCCGCGCCGCGCCGCGCCGCTGACGCCTCGCTGGCCCTCGCCGCGCCGCGCCGGGCGCGCGCGCGGGCCCCCGCCCCGCCGCCGCTGACGCCGCTGCGCCCCGCCGCGCAGGCACGTGTCGTTTGTCGACTGCCCGGGGCACGACATTCTCATGGCCACGATGCTGAACGGCGCGGCGGTCATGGACGGCGCGCTGCTGCTCATCGCCGCCAACGAGTCCTGCCCGCAGCCGCAGGCGCGCCGCAGCGCAGCACGCGCGCCCGCGCGCTCCCTCCCTCCACTCCCTCTCTCCCTCTCTCCCTCTCTCCCTCTCTCCCTCTCTCCCTCTCTCCCTCTCTCCCTCTCTCCCTCTCTCCCTCTCTCCCTCTCTCCCTCTCTCCCTCTCTCCCTCTCTCCCTCTCCCTCTCTCCCTCTCTCCCCCTCCCCGTTCTCTCTCCTCCCTCACTCCTCCCGTGCCGCGCCTCCCCGCTTCCCCGCCGCCGCGCCCGCGCCCGCTCCCCGCCGGCAGACGTCGGAGCACCTCGCCGCGGTCGAGATCATGCGCCTCGCCGACATCATCATCCTTCAGAACAAGATTGACCTCGTCACAGAGTCGGCCGCGACCGCGCAGGCAGAGGCGATCCACAAGTTCATCCAGGGCACCATCGCGGGTGCGGCCGCGGCGCGGGCCGCGCGGGCAGCCGGCGGCGGCGGCGGCGGCGCGCGGCGGGGCCGCACGCGGCGGCAGCGGCCAGGGCGGCGGCAGCGGCCAGGGCGCGGCGGGCGCGGCGGCGGCGGCGGTGGCGGGCGCGGGGGCGCGCCGGGCGCTGCCAGCAGCCGCCTCCTCCCCCTCCGCGCTCGCTCACCCACCCCGCGCCCACCCCGCGCCCACCCGCCCGCCCGCCCGCCCGCCCGCAGACGGCGCGCCGGTTGTGCCGATCAGCGCGCAGCTCAAGTACAACGTGGACGTGGTGTGCGAGTACGTCGAGAAGCGCATCCCCGTGCCCAAGCGCGACTTTGTGTCGCCGCCGCAGATGATCGTCATCCGGTGCGGCACGACGCGACGGCACAGCAGCGGCGGCGGCGGCGGCGGCCGCGGCGGCGGCAGCAGCGGCGGCAGCAGCGGCGGCAGCGGCAGCAGCGGCAGCAGCGGTGGCGAGAGTGTTGTTGTTTTATCTTTGTGCTTCTTTGTGTGTCTTCCCTCAGGGCACGCCGCCGCGCCCCGGCCGCCGACACCCCGGCGGCCGACCGACCGCGCTGCCGCGCCGCCGCCGCCGCCCGGTGTGCGCAGGTCGTTTGACGTGAACAAGCCCGGCAGCGAGGTGGAGGAGCTCAAGGGCGGCGTCGCGGGCGGGTCGATCCTGCAGGGCGTGCTGAAGATGGGGCAGGAGATTGAGGCGCGCCGCCGCCCGCGCTCCCACGCACGCGCGCGCACGCCCCGCTCGCTCGCGCGCGCGCGCCTCAGCCGGCCCGCGAGCCCCGCCAACCCTGCGCCGCCCGCCCGCGTCGCCGCCGCGCCCGCGCATCCATCCAGGTGCGCCCGGGCATCATCACCAAGGACAGCGAGGGCCGCGTGAAGTGCATCCCCATCTACTCCCGCATCGTCTCCCTCTTTGCGGAGCAGAACGAGCTGCAGTTTGCCGTCCCCGGCGGCCTCATCGGCGTGGGCCTGACCGTCGACCCGACGCTCACGCGCGCCGACCGCCTCGTCGGCCAGGCGCGCCGCCGCCGCACGCCACCGCGCCGCCGCCGCCGCCCCGCTCTGCCCCACGCCACACCCGCGTTCACACCAACACCAATACGCCCCCACACCACCCACCACCGCGCGCGCAGGTGCTGGGCGAGGTGGGCGCGCTGCCGGACGTGTACAGCGAGCTGGAGGTGAACTTCTTCCTTCTCCGCCGCCTCCTCGGCGTGCGCAGCAAAGAGGGCGAGAAGGCCGGCAAGGCGCGCTACGCACGCGCGCCGCGCGCTGCCGGGGCTCGCGCCGGCCTCGTCTCGCGCAGGGGCCGCCACCGCTGGCCGCCCGCGTCGCGCGCGCCGCTCACGCCCGCGCCCGGCCCGCCGCGCGCGCGCGGCCCGCGCCCCGCCCGGCAGGTGACCAAGCTGTCCAAGGGCGAGGTGCTGATGCTCAACATCGGCTCCATGTGCACCGGCGCGCGCGTGCTCGCGGGTGCGCCGCGCACCGCCGCAGGCCGCACAGCCCCGCCCTGCCCCGCCCCCGCGCGCCCGCGCGCGCGCCGCCGCCACGCGCCCGCGTCCGACCTGCGCCGCGTGCCCGCGCTCACACTCCCCCCACGACGACCGCAGTGAAGCACGACCTCGCGAAGCTGCAGCTCACCAGCCCCGTGTGCACCAAGGAGGGCGAGAAGGTCGCGCTCTCGCGCCGCGTGGAGAAGCACTGGCGCCTCATCGGCTGGGGCCAGATCCAGAAGGGACTCAAGATGGACCTCCCGCCCCGCGCGTGAGCGCGCCGCCGCCGAGCGTGCGCGTGCCGCGGCGGCCGTCGTGTGCGCGGGCGCGGGCGCGGACGCGGGCGCCGCCCGGGCGGCGCCAGGGAGCGTGCGGGGGCGCGGGGCTGGCGGGGGGGGGGGGCGGGGACGAGAGAGTGCGCGCGTTGCCTGGCTGGCTGTGCCTGGCGGGCGGGCGGCAGCGTTGACCGCAGGCGCGGGGGCGCGGGCCGCCCTGCGACTGCAGCTGCACGCAGCAACGTCGCCGACAGGGACCGGCGCCGTTACTAGCGCGCCCGCCGCGTCACTCGCCGCCGCCGCCCGCCGCGGCCGCCTTTTTCTTCTTCGGCCGCCGCTTGCGCTTCGGCCGCTGCTCCTGCTGCTGCTGCTGCTGCTGCTGCTGCTGCTGCTGCTCCTCCGCGAGGCCGCCGCCGGCGTCGCCGCTGAAGAGGTCGTCGAACGGCCCCGACCGCTCAAACCAGGGCGCGTCGTCGGCCTCGTCCTCCTCCTCCTCGTCGACGGCGAAGAACGTCGCGGGGTCGTGCCGGCTCCACGCGACGCCGCCCGGCGCCGCCGCGGCGCTGGGCGCGTCGCCGCCGAGGCCGTCGAAGAAGCCGCCGCCGTCGCCGTCGCCCTCGCCCTCGCCGGCGCCCTCGCCGTCGTCGTCCTCCAGGTCCGACCAGCCGCCGGCGCCGGCCGCGCCGGCGCCGGCCGCCGCGGCGCCGCCGCGCGCCTCGGCCTCCGCCTCTGCGATGTATCGGTTGAAGTCGTCCCGCCCGATCGCGTCCTGGATCTGCGCGCCCCGCCGGCGCGGCCGCGCGCGTGCCGCGGTTGGCCGGGGCAGCGGCGCGCCTGCGGCGGCCGGCCGTACAAGCCACCGCCCGCCCAGCCCCCGCCGCGCCGCGCCGCGCTGCACACGCCGCGGGGGCGCGCGCCGCACCTTTTCGAGCTCGTCGAGGCTGTCGTCGTGCTCGAAGCGCACCTCCGGCGTGAGCCGCAGCTTCACCGCGTCGCCGATGCGGGCGCGCACGTACGGCGCGATGCGCTGCAGGTTGGCGATCGCGCGCGCCTTGCCCGCGGCGTCGCTGTAGACCGACACGTACGCCTTGACCACCTGGGCAACAGGGGGGCGCGGGGCGGCCAGGTCAGCTCCCCGCCAGCCGCCACGCCGGGGGGCGCTGCGCGGCGACCGACACCGCGCAGCGCCCGGCGGCAGGCGCGGTGCAGCAGGTGCGAACAGCGCCCGGCGGCAGGTGGTGCGGCGCCGCGCCTGCAGGTCGTTTGAGACGTAGACGCTCGTCACGCTCGCGACGGCGCTGAGCTTGTCGTCGAGCCCGCGCGCGCGCTCGGGGCAGATGGCCTCCTGCACCACGCGGTCGTAGATGAACATCTCGCTGATCTCACGCTGGATCTGGCTCGACACCTTGGCCACGCGCCGCGGGTGCGCCTGCGGACGCCACGCGGCGGCGCGGCGGCGCGGCGCTCGCTCCGCGTGGCGCGCTCGCCGGCGGCGCCCGGCGCCCACGCGGCCCCCGCGAGCCGGCTGCAGGCGTGGCTGCGCGCCGGCCGCGACGCCTGGGCGCGAGCGCGGGGCGCGACCGCCGCCGCGGCGCCGGCCGGCGGCCGCCGCTGCCGCCGCTGCCACACGCGCCGCCGCACCTGGCACACCAGCGCCTCACGCCGCCGGACGGCCGCGCCGCTCTGACCGAACGCAGGCGCCAGGGCGTGCGGGACCGCCGCGGGCGCGGCGCGCGCGCCGGCGTGGCGGGCCGGCGCATGCGCGAGGCCGCCGCGCAGCATGGCGGGCCGCTGCGATGGCGGTGTGCCGCGGAACGGCGTCTCGGCACTTGAGTGCACGCTCCTGGGCCCAGCGGGCGCGCGTCGCGGCCGCCCGCGCGAAGCTGGCTCGCGGCGCGGCGTGCGGGGATCCTGGCAGGCGCGGGCCGGGTCGGGGGGTGCCTGGACGGCTACCGCGCCTGCCGCGACGCGCGTGCGATGCGTGCGGTACCGGGGAAGCGCAGGAGGCGCGGGTTCAAACTCGGCCCGCGCCGCAGCTGCGCCGCGCGTCGCGGCCAGGCCGCCCAGCGACGCCCCGGCGCGTCCACAGCTCGCGCGCCGCCTCCCCGCCCCTGACCCTGCATCCCCGCAGCCCGCGTCGCTTCGCCTCGCCCTCCGCTGCTGATCGCGCGCCATGGCCTTCCTGCTCAGCCGCAACGGCGTGCTGCTGGGCCGCACGCTCGCCTCGGGCGGCGTGGCGCGCCGCGTGGGCACGCTGGCGCCGCCCGTGGGCGCGGCGAAGGCCAAGGAGGCCAGCGCCACGGTGGGCAAGGCCGTGCTGGCCAAGCGCCTGGCCGAGGAGCGCCCCAACCTGAGCGTCAAGGAGGCCACCGACATCATCGACGCCCTGCTGGACGACATCATGCTCTCCGTGGCCGAGGGCAACGCCGTGACCATCCCGGGCTTCGGTTCCTTCAAAAAGCGCACCCGCGCGGCGCGCAAGGGCCGCAACCCCAAGACGGGCGAGGAGATCTCCATCCCCGCCACCGACTCGCCCGCCTTCAGCGCCGGCACGGTCTTCAAGGGCGTCGTGAAGTCGGGGTCCTGGGAGGCGTTCGAGGCGGCCGCCGCGGCAGCCAAGGCCGCCAAGAAGAAGTGAGGCGCCGTGCCCTGGAGGCGAACGCGCGCCGCCGCGGAGCGGCGGCGCCCCTGGACGGCGGCGCGGGCGCTGCTGCCGCTGCTGCCGCTGCTGCGCGCCCGCCGCCGCCCGGGCGCCGCCGCGCGGCCGCCGCGGCGCGCGGGCCGCGCGCGCGCAGCAGGCGGTCCGGCCGCCCCGCCGCGCCTGGGCAGCGGCGTCGGCAGCTCGGCGCGAGGCGGCGGTTGGGGCGGTTGGCGCGCAGCAGAGCGCAGCGGCGCAGCGGAGCGCAGCGGAGCGCAGCGGAGCGCAGCGGAGCGCAGCGGAGCGCAGCGGAGCGCAGCGGAGCGCAGCGGAGCGCAGCGGCGCATCATATGAGCTGGACGCGGCAGCGGCGCGCGGCCGCTGCGGGCGGAGCGGGCGCGCGCGGACGGACGGGCGGCGCGGTGGGCCGCGCCGCCCGCCGCGCGCGGCCCGCAGGGCGGCGGCGCGGCGCCGGGGCGCGGCCGGGGGCAGCGCGCCCCGGCGCCGCGGGTGTGTCGTTGGGACTCGGGCGTGTGCACGGCGCGGCGCCCCCTTTTTTCGACAGCTCCTGCGGCCGCGGCGCGGCCCGGCGGCGCGCGCGGGGCGCAGCACTGCACATGGGCTCGCAGGACTGGCCGCCGAGGGACTAGCGTGTGCGGTCGGCACCGGCGGCGGGCGGGCGGGGTAACCGTTTGTTGAGCGCCACCCCGCGGCGGCGCAGCTCCAGCGCTGCGTGCCGCTGCCGCTGCAGCAGGCGCCGCCGACTAGAGAACAAACAAACAAGGAAGGTGAGGGGAAAAACTCAGTGCGTCGAGTTGGAGTTTGGTGCACCCAACTCACGTGATGATCTGTGCTTAGTGTTTTGCGCGTCCCGTCCCGCCCCGCGCCGCAGCTGCTCAGCCGCGCAGCGCGTCCTCGCTGAGCACGCCGAGCGGCAGCGGACCCGTGACGAGCTCCACCTTCTTGCCCGTGTCGGGCGCCTTGCTGCCGACGACGACCTTGGACCCCGGACCGCGGATCGGGTACTCGGGGTCTGCGTACGGGAACGCGCCGCAGAAGCTCACCGGCGCGGCCGCCTTCTCGGCCGCCGTGCCCCAGAGCTTGCACCGCCCGGCCGCCTCGGCGCCCGCAAACTTGCTGAACATGCAGGGGTAGCTGCAGATGTGGCTCGCGATGCCCCAGGGCAGCAGCTTGCACGCGTTCATTGTGTCCAGCTTCGCCCACGCCTCGGGCTGCACGGAGAAGGCGCCCGCGCCAAACGTGATGTCGCCGCCGACCTGGCGGGGCGGCGGGCGGAAGTGCGCGGGGCGCGGGTGCGGCGTCGGCGCGGCGCCGCCGCGGCCAGCCGCCCGCCCGGCGCCGCGCGCCGCCGGGCCGCACCTTCGTGTAGTTCCATGCCCGCACGCCGTCCACCGAGGTCCTGTTCACGGTCGAGCAGGCCATCATCTGGGGCGCGCAGGGCACCTGGGGCACAAAGTCGTAAGCAAAGGCGAGCCTGCAGGGCCGCGGCGGGCGGGCGGGTGCGTGCGGGGTGAGGAGTGAGGGTGTGTTCGTGTTGCAGTTTGGCGGGAAGGGGTCGGCGGCGGGGGCAGGAGGCTTGCGTCGGCGCGTTGCGGGCAGCGCGGGGCGCGCAGGGCGCGCGTCGGCGCACCGGCGGGCGTTGACGCGCGCGTTGAACGCATTGACAAACTCAGGGTCGCCGACGTTTGGTGCCGCAAAGAGCAGCGCGTCGACGCGCACGGCGGGCTTTCCCGCGGCGGACAGGCCGTCGTCGAGGAACACCTGTGGCCAGTGGCGGGGCGGGGCGGGCAGGGCTGGCAGGTGAGCGAGCGAGCGAGCAAGCGTGCGCTCGCCCGGCGCCAGCGCCGGCCGCAGGCCGACACGCGCCGCCGCCACCGCGCGCCTGCGCCCGCCAGCTCAGCAGCGTCGCGAGCGCGGCGCCGAGGCTGTGGCCCGAGATGGCGACGTTGCGCACGCTGCCTTGCACGACCTCGCGCGCGAGCGCGGCCTCCAGCGCGGGCCACAGCAGGCGCGCGCCAAACATGAAGCCCTTGGACAGCTGGCCCGGGTAGGCCGGGTCGCGGCCCTGCTCGTAGCTCAGGTCTGGGAGCGGCGGGAGCGGCGGGAGCGGGAGGCGGGAGGGGAGGCGGGAGCGGCGGCGGGAGGCGGCGTCGGTGGCGTGCACGTGCCCGGCCGCGCTGCGCGACCGCGGCGCGTCGGCCGCGGCGGCGGCGCGCACCGACGGCCCACTCGGTGGCGGTGCGCGTGCCGCGGATGATGACCGCCAGGCTGGCGCCGTCGTCGGACTTGATGATTCCATACATGGGGATTGGCCTGCCGTAGGGGGGCTGCGGCGGCGTGGAGATGATGTCGACCAGCGACCAGCCCTCGGGCACTACCCAGCGCTCCGTGAAGCCCTTGGTGCCCTCGCACGGCGCCCAGAGGAAGAGGTTGATGGCAGAGGTGATGTGCCAGTACATCGTGCCCCCTTCCTCAGCAAGCACCTCGGCCTCGCCGTCCCCAAACGACGCCGGCAGCGGCCGCCGGTCGGCGAGCGGCCGCGGGATGGGCCGGCCTGCGCGGCGGACGCGGCGGCGGCGGTCGTGGGGCGGCGGCGGGCGCGCCGAGCGCGCTGCGCAACGCGCGGCGTCTGCTGCAGCTGCGGCGGCTGCAGCTCGCGTCGCCGGCGCACCCTCGGCGTCGACCGTCTTGACCGGCGCCTGGTAGTGCACCGTGCAGCCGCCGGTCACGCGCTGCGTGAGTGCGTCGATCGCGTTGAGCGCCGTGCAGGTCAGGAGTCCCGGGCGGTGCATGGCGAAATCTCCGCAGATGGAGATGGGGCTGATCGTGATGGTGTGCTCGAGCAGCTGCGTGAGGCCGCCGCTGCAGCTCGCGTTGGCGCGCTGCCCGGTGTTGCGGATCAGGGCCGCCAGCTGGTCATACTGGCTCCACGCCGGCACCGCGCCAGCCACGAGCAGCAGCAGCGCCGCACGCTGCAGGCAGCGCATCATGGGGGGCCTGTGCTCCGGGCAGCGTCGGGCGGGCGCCGCCAGGCGGTGAGCTCTTCGTGGGCCTCGCCCTGAGCGGCGCGCAACGCTGGCGTGATCTGTTACTGCTATGAAGCTTCGGGAGCTGAACTAAGGCCATTCAGCGCGCCGCGCGGACGGTTGGCTCTCTCGCGCCATTCGCCCTGGCCGCGCACCCGATTGCTGCCGCACGCCGCTCCGCAGGCCGCGCGCTGTGCTACAAGACACAAGACAATGCCGTGGGAGCTACGCGGAGCTCGGCGCGGCCGGACGGCAGAGTTGCAAAATTGCGGTGGCGGCCAACTGCCGGCGAGGTGGTGCGGTGTGCCCGGTCGGCGCGCGGGAGCTGCGTTGCGCGACGAGTGCGGGTCGCGCGCCCGATCACGGTGCCGCCGGCGCGCGGCGCGCGTTCAACGCCGCCGCCACGGCGACCGCCGGCCAGGGCTCAGCGGCTGCCCGCCTCCGCGCCCACCGCGCCCCCTGCCTCCGCGCCCGCCGCCTCCGCGCCCGCCGCCTCCGCACCGGCCGCGGCCGTCGCGGCGGCGGCGGCGGCGAGCAGGCGGTCGAGCTCGGCCGCGAACGCGTCCCAGACCGCGCGGCTCTGCGCGGGGCCGGTGATGGTCTTGAGCTCGCGCGTGTCGCGGCCGCGCGCGTCGCGCTGGACGATGAGGATGCGCTGCGCCGTGGCGGCGTCCAGGGCAAAGGGAAACTGGTACAACGGCTTGACGCGCACCTGTCGCGCAGCCGCGGCGGGGGAGCCAGCGGCGGCGGCGGGCGCGTGAGCCGGGGGCGCGCGGCAGCAGCCGCGCTGGGCGGGCGGCGCGGCGGCGGGCGGCGCGGCAGCAGGCGGCGCGGCGTGCCCCCCGCCGCACCTGGCAGGGCCAGCCGCCGGGGACCTGCGCCGCGGGCAGCGGCCGCGCGTCGAGGTCGGGCGTGAAGACGCCGCGCAGCGCGAGGGCCTCCGCGTCCCACAGCAGCAGCGTCGCGCGCGCGGCCTCCTCGGGGCGGTCCGCGACGTCCACGTCCGCCTTGGTGCGCCCGACGAAGCAGAGCTGCGGCGGCGTGGGCGGGCGGGGTCGCGCGGCGCCGGGCGCGGCGGGCGCGGCGCGGTCGCGCGGCGAGCGCGGCGCGCGGCGCGGCGGGGGGCTGCGGCGGGCCACCGCGCCGCGCGCACCTTGCGCACGCACTCGTCCGCCAGCTCGCTGGTGGGGACGTTGAAGCAGCGGCCGAGGCCGACGTCGCTCGGCCGCGGCGGGGGCGGGCCCGCCGCCGCGACGGCAGCCGCCACGGCGGCGGGGTCGGCCGCCGGCGGGCCGCCGCGCGGCTCGCGGCGCTCGCGGCTGCGCGCGCGCTCGTCTGCGCGGCTGTCGCGCCCGCGGCCGCGCTCCCGCTCCCGCTCTCGCTCCCGCTCCCGCTCTCGCTCCCGCTCGCGCTCCCGCTCGCGCTCGCGCTCCCGCTCGCGCTCGCGCTCCCGGTCGCGGCCGGACTGGCTGCGCTGCCACTCCCTGTCCCTGTCCCTGCCGCGGTCGCGCTCCCGGTCGTGGCGCCGCTCCTTCTTGCGCTCGTGGGAGCGGGAGCGCGGCCGGGCGCGGTCACAGTCGCGCTGGCGCTGACTGGAGCGCTCGCGGTCGCGCGGGCGGTCGCGGTCGCGCCGGTCGTCGCGGTCGCGCCGGCTGCCGCTGCTGCGCCAGCCCGGGCTCCTGCGCGCGCGCGGCGGGCGGGCAGGTGAGCTCAGGGTGTGGGGTGCAGCCCGGGCGGCGCTCGGCGGCGGCACCGCACCTGCGGCCGCCCCTCGCGCTCCGGCTGCGGCTGCGGCTCCTGCTGCGGCTGCGCCGCTGGTCGCGGCCTCCGCGACCGCGGCTGCCGCCGCTGGAGCTGCGGCTGCGGCTGCGCTCGCGCTCGCGCCTGCCGCCGTGGCGGTCCCTGCTGTGGCTGCGGCTCCTGCCGCCCGTCGCCTGGGCCGCGCCCGAACCGGGCCTGCGCGCTGGCGACGCCCGCGGCGTCTGCCGCGAGGACGGCCTGGCGGGGGGCTTGCCAGACGCCGGGCGCTCGCCGCCCGAGCCGGCGCCCGCCGACGCCGGCGGCCGCTTGCCCGTCGAGCCAGCCTGCGCAGCGCTGGCGGGCCGCCGCTGCGACGCCATCTGCTTGCCACGAGCCTGCTGGTCGTCGCTGCTGGTCCCGGAGCTGCTGCTGGTCCCGCTGCTGCTGGAGTCGCTGCCGCTCCCACTGCTGCTGCTGCCGCTCCCGCTGCTGCTGCCGCTGCCGCTGCTGCCGTCGCTGCCGCTGCTGCTGCTCGTCCCGCTGCTGCTGCTGCCGCTGCTGCTTGGCGACGCAGAGCGCCGCCGCTTGGCGGCGGGCTGCGCGCCCTGCGCAGCCGCCTCCTTGCGCTTGGCCGGGGCCCGGCCGCCCGTCGCCGCGGCGGCGCTGGCCGCCGCGCTGCCGGCGGCGGCTGGCCGGGCTGCGCCGCCAGAGCCGGGCCAGGGCGCTGCTGGCACTGGCTTGGGTCCTGCCTTGCGGGCCGAGGGCTGCGTGCCAGCCCCGCCAGCGGCCCCGGGCTGCGCCGCGGCCTCGGCCACCGCCGCCTGGCGCGCCGCCCAGGCGGCCAAGGGCTGCGCAGGGCAGAAGGCCGAGTCGCCCCACGCAGCGAAGCGCGCCGACAACTCTGCCAAGCTGCGCGCCGTCGGTGCGTAGGTGGGCGCCGGCTGGCCCGCCAGGTCCCAGCGCACGACGTCCGGGCCCGCGCTCGCCCAGTGCGGGGGCACCGCACCCGCCGCGGCGCCCGCCGGCTGCAGCTTGCCGGCCGCAGGCGTGGCCGGCTGCGGCGTGGCAGCCGCCTGCGTGTGCTGCGCCACCCGCTTGCCCAGCTGCTCCGCCGCCAGCTCCACGCCTGCGCCCGGCGGGGGCGGCTGGCCAGCCTGTTTTTGCGCCGCCGGCTCAGCGGTTGCGGGCTTGGCAGCCGCTGCGGGCGCCGCCTCCTGCTGGGCTGCTGGCGTCTGGCTGGCGGCCAGCTGCTGCTGCTGCTGCTGCTGCTGCTGCTGGTCCTGCTGCTGGTCCTGCTCCTCCTGCAGCGCCGTTGATGCCTCTGCTGCTGACACCTGCACCGCCGGCACCTCTGCCGTTGACACCACCTCCGCAGCAGACGCCTGCACTGCCGGCACCTCTGCCGCCGACACCTGCACCGCCGGCACATCTGCCATCGGAGCCTGCACTGCTGGCACCTCGGCCGCCGGTGCCTTAACTGCCGGCGGAGCTGCCGCCGGCGCAGCCGCCGCCGACGCAGCCGCCGCCGGCACGTCTGCCGCGGGCGCAGCTGCCGCGGGCGCAGCTGCCGCGGGCGCAGCTGCCGCGGGCGCAGCTGCCGGCGTCGGCGCAGCTGCCGGCGCCGGCGCGGCAGCCGCCGCCGCTGCCGGCAGCGGCACTGCAGCCGGCGTCGCGGCGGGCGTCGCGGCGGGCGTCGCGGCCGGCTTTGCGGAAGCCTCGCCGTCGGCGGTGGTCGAGCGGCGGCGCGTGCGGGTCGCCGTCGGCAGCGGCGGCGTGTGCGAGCGCGTGGACCGCCTGCCGCCCGTGCCAGCGGCCTTGGCGCCGCCGCTCCTGCCCGCCGCCTCCGCGGCGGCCGCGACGGCGGCGTGTGGCTCGGGCGTCGCGCGGGCGTCGGCAGACTGCCCGGTGCCAGAGCTGCTGCGGCGCCGGCTTGCCCGCGTGCCTGCCGCCGGCGTGTCGCCCGCTGCCGCCGCTGCCGCCGCCCGGGGCGGCACGGCCCCCGAGGCCGCCGCTGTGGCCGCCAGCGCTCCAGCCACGGCGGCGCCCGGCGTCACGCCGTCGCCAG
This sequence comes from Scenedesmus sp. PABB004, assembly GCA_014905635.1. Taxonomy (NCBI): domain Eukaryota; kingdom Viridiplantae; phylum Chlorophyta; class Chlorophyceae; order Sphaeropleales; family Scenedesmaceae; genus Scenedesmus; species Scenedesmus sp. PABB004. Next base: position 282,169 of record JABVCE010000016.1, read on the forward strand.
AGCCCTTGGTGCCGGCCTTGCCGGCCGTCTCCCCGGCAGGCGCGCCGGCGCCGTCGTCGCTCGCGACCGTCGCCGCCTCGGCGCATGCGCCGCCGCCGCTGCCTCGCGCCCTGGGCTTGCGCCCCGGCGGCGCCGGCGCCGGCGGCGGCGTCGCGGTGCTGCCGCCGCCGCGGCGCCGCAGCCGCGTTGAGATGGGGGCTTCGCCGTCGCCCAGCTGCTGCTCGCCGTCGCCTGCCGCCGCGCGCGGCGGCGGCGTCGCGGGCGCAGCCTTGCCGCGCCGGCCTCCCTTGGCCCCGGCAGGCGCGGGCTTCGGCTCCGTCGCCTTGGCGCCGCGCTTGGGCCGCGCAGCAGCTGCAGCGGGCTGCGGCTGCGCGGCCGCCTCGGCCGCCGCGGGCTCGCTCGACGCGGCGCGGTGCCGCGCCACAGCCAGGGCCAGGGGCATGTCGTCAGAGTCCGAGCCGCTCATCCCGGCCGCCGGCGGCCCTACGGCGGCGGCGGTCGCCGCCGGCGCGCGCGTGGGCGCGCGCTGCTGCGGCTGCAGCGCCCCGCCACTGGCTGCGCCCGGCGGCCCGGGCGTGGCACTTCACGCCATGTCCAACGCGTCGTGGAAGCCAGATCGTGCTGCCAGGCCGCTGGCGCTGCAGCAGCAGCGCGGCGCCATGGAGGGGGGAGCAGCGGCGGCGGCGGCAGCGCCGTCGTGCCGGCCCGCTGATGCTGCTACACAGCCGATCGCGCACCTGCGGCCCTCACGGACAGAGCGCCACCTCCAGGGGACCGCCCGCGGCGGAGCGCGACGCCGCTGCGCCGCTGCTGCTGCGCCTGCGGCGAGCCCGTGCGGCCACGGCCGCCAGGCCGCCCACGGTCAGTCGCCTGCGGCCTTCTGCGCGTTCCCGCATCGCACCGGCAAAGCGGGCCGCGCCACGGCGTCGCTGCTCTCGGCGGTTCGCCGCCGGGCCCAGCGCGCCGGCACCGGCGACAGAGCCGGGCGCCGGGCCCTGGCGCCGCCGTTTCCGACCCACCGTCACACTTCCGAAACCACAGCGCGCGCGCCGCTGTCCCTCGCGTGGAGCTCTGCGCGCCGCCGCTGCTGAGCGGTCACGGCGGTGCCGCTGCCGCGCGGCGCCCAACCAGGCAGCGGTGCCCGCCCGCCACCGACGCCGTCCGCGGTCCCCACAGCCTTTCGTAGCCCCCGCGCAGCAGGTGGCGCCGCCGCCGGCGGCGGCGGCGGCATGGGCGCCGCGGGCGCCGCGCCCGGCGGCGGCCGGCAGCACGGCGCGGTGCTGCTGCTGCTGCGCAACCCGCTCCTCCTGCGTGCCACGGCGTGCACCAGCGCCGCCGCGCTCAGCGCCGGCTGGGTCATCGGTGCGGCGGCGGCGTGGACACGCGGCCGGCGCAGCAGCGCGCGCCCGGGTCATGCCGCGCTCTCTCTCTCTCTCGCCGCGTCACCCCGCCGCGCGCGCCGCGCGGCAGGCATCTGGGGCGGCGTGACGTCCATGCCGGAGTTCCACGCGCGCTTCTTCGGCGCTTCGCCGGGCGCGGGCGGCGTTGCGGCGGGGGACGCGTACTGTTTGTACAAGGACCAGCTGCTGTCCCTCTCCGGCAGCTGCATCTACCTCGCCGCGCTGCCCGCGGTGCTGCTCGCCGCGCCCGCGACGCGCAAGCACGGCCGCCGGCCGACGATGTGGTGCGTGCGCGGGGGCGCGGCGCGGCGGCGCGCGGCCGTGGCCGTGGCTCGCACCCAGCGCGCGCCGCGGCCGCTGCGCAGGTGCGGCGCCGTGCTGATGCTCGCGTCGGCCGTGGTCGGCGTGACCGCCACGAGCCTGGGGGCACTCTTTGCGTGCCGCGTGCTCGGCGGCGCGGCGATGGGCCTCGCCTTCCAGGCGCGCGCGCCGCCGGCCTCGGCGCAGCCGGCGCGGGGCGCGCCACGCACGCCACCGGCGGGGGGCGCAGCCGCACCGCCGCCGCCACGCACCCGCCCGCCCGCCCGCCGGCCGCCCGCAGGCGCCCACGATGTACCTGGCGGAGCTCACGCCGCCGGAGGCGCGCGGCGCGGCGCTGTTCACCTTCAACGTGGCAATGATTTTCGGCGCGCTGCTGGTGCAGGTGCGTGCGGCGGCGGCGGGGGCGCGCCGCGGCGTCGCTCAGGCGCCGCCCGCGCGTTATCGCCGCGCCGCCGCACTTCGCAAGCAAAGCCGCGCCCGCCGCGCCCGCCGCGTCCGCCGCGCCCACCGCGCCCGCCGCGCCCGCCGCGCGCGCAGCTCGCCAACCAGTTCCTCGTGCACACGCCCTGGGGCTGGCGGCTGAGCATCGGCCTGAGCGGCCTGCCCAGCCTCGCCGCGGCGGCGCTGCTCGCCACGCTCCCCGAGTCGCCGCAGTCGCTGCTGCAGCGCGGCCGGCCAGACGCGGCGGTCCGGGCGCTCGAGGCGGTCCGGCGGCGCCCGGCGGCGGAGCTCGCGCCCGAGCTCGCGCAGCTGCGGGAGGCGGCCGACCGCAGCGCGGCGGCCGGCGGGTGCGCGCGCGCCCTCGCGCGCGCGCAGCGCTCGCCCCTCGGAGCGCGCGCCCCGGCCGCGCCTCAACCCCGCCCGGGCCGCGCGCGCGCGCCGCGACCCCGCCCGCCAGGACGTTTGAGCGCCTTGGCACGCTGCTGACGACGCGGACGTACCTGCCCGAGCTCTTTGCCAGCTGCCTCTATCCCAACGTCCTCATGGTGAGCCGCCGGGCCCCGTCCCGTCCCGTCCTGCCGCGCCGCGCGCCGGCGCGCCGGCGGTCCCCGCCGCGCTCGTCTCCCCGCCGCCGCACCCCGTTGATACTCCCTCCCTCCCCTCGCCCTGCCTCCCCAGTTCTCTGGAATGAACGTGCTCGGCCAGGTGCGGCCGCGGGGCCGCGGGGGCCGTGCTGACCACCGGGGGACTGCCGCACCCCGTGCAGCGCCCGCCGCGCGCCCCCGCGCCGCACGTGCGCGCCGACCCGCCGCCGCGCGCCCGCGCGCCCGCCCGGCTCCCCTGCCCAGTGGATGCCCAACCTCATGATCGTGATGGGCGCGACGCCGCGCTACGCGCTGACGTCGTCGTCGCTGCAGTGGTTTGTCGGCCTCGCCGCCATGCTGCCGGGTGCGTGCGACACGCCGCGCCCGCGGCGGGGCGCGGCGCCGCTGCGCCGCCGCGCTGCGCCGCTCCTCACCGCCCGCCGGCGCCGCCGCCCGCCCGCGGCGCGCGCAGCGGTGGTGCTGATCGACCGCCTCGGGCGCCGCACGCTGCTCGCGTGGGGCACGACGTGCATCATCGGCACCATGGCCGCCGTCGCGGCGCTGCTGGCGATATACCTGCCCCCCGGCACGCCCAGCGCGCCGCCCGCCGGCGGCGGCGGCGCGCCGCTGCTGCCGCGCTGGCTGCTCAATCTGATGACCGCGCTGCTCTGCCTGAACCGCGGCGCGCTGAGCGCGACGCTGCACCCCCTTGCAATGACCGGTGCGCGCGCGTCGTGCGCGCGCGGGCAAGCAGCGGGCGGGCCGGGCCCGGCCCGTGCCGCCCGAGGCCCCGCCGACCGCCCGCCCGCCCGCGCGCGCGCGCGCGCCGCGGCTGCGCGCAGTGCCGGCGGAGGTGCAGCCGCTCGAGGTGCGCAGCGACGCGAGCAGCATCACCACCATGGTCCGCAACGGGTCGTCGTTTATCATCGTCCAGTGGGCGCTGCCGCTGCTGGTGCGGCGAGGCGCGCCGCGCCGGGCCCCGCCCAGCCGCCGCCGCGCGTCCGGGCCCGGCCGCGCGCCCGGTCAGCAAGCGCGTTTAGAAGACGCCGCCGCTCGCCGCCGCTCGCCGCCGCTCGCCGCCGCCGGGGCCGCCGCCGGCCCGCGCAGTGCGCCATCAAGTACGGCCTCTTCCTGGTCTTCTGCGGCTGCACGCTCACCGGCGGCCTGCTCATATGGGCCCTGGGTGCGCGCGCGGCCGCGCGGGCCTGCGCGCGCGCGCGCCACGCGGCCGCGCCGCGCCGCCGACCGGCGCGCCGCCGAACGCCGTCGCCGCGCTGCCGCGCCGCTGCCGTGAGCCGCGCAGTGCCCGAGACGAAGCAGGTGGAGATTGAGGCGATGCGGCTCGAGTGGGCGCGCCACTGGTTCTGGTCGCGCTTTGCGTTTGTGCGCGCGCGCGGCGACGCCCCGGCGGCGGCGGCGGCGGCGTCGGGGCCGGCGGCGCCCTTGAAGGGCGCCTTGAAGGGCGCCGACTCGCTGGGGTCGCAATTGGGCAGCGTCGTCGTGCCGCCGTGAGGGGCGGCGGCGCTCGTTTGCGCGCGGTGAGAAACTGCGCTGCGCGCACGCCGCCTCAAAGGTGCCTGCCCGACGCACCGCGCGCCAGCGGAGGCCAGCTGCCGTCACACTCGCCCGCGCGCGTCGCACGCCGCCGTGAGGGGCGCCCGTCAAAGTCCCCGTCACGCGCGGCAATAAACTGCGCTGCGCGCTCTTCCCGCTGCACAGTTGCCTCCTCACGAACACACCGTCGCGCGCTCCGCCAGCCCAAGCGCTGCCCTCAGACCCGCGTCGGCTCACGCCGCTGCCCTCGCCGCCGCGCCGCCGCCGGGCTCGCGGGCCTTGCGCCTGCGCGCCGAGACTCCGCCGTCCCAGTGTCCGTCGTTCGCCCGGCCGACGCGCGTCCCGGAGCCGCAGAACACGACGAGCAGCAGCGCGGTGCTCCAAGCGCCCACAGCAGACACGGCCCGCCCCAGTTCTACGCGCACGAGATAGCTGACAGCCCTGCTCGACTGCGGGAGCGCTCTCGGGCGGGCCATCAAATTCGCAGCGGCGGCGCCGCCAGCTCGCGAGATGGCGCCGCCAGCTCGCGAGATGGCGGCGCCCAGGACGAGCGGCCTCGCCACCGATGAATGGCTGCTGCTGGTGCTCATGCCTTTCGCCTACGGCGCCGCGACACGGTGAGCGGCAGGCGGCAGGCGGCAGCGGGCGGCGGCGGGCAGCGGCGGGCGGCGTGGCAGCAGTGGCGGCAGCCGGTGAGAGCGCCGACCGCGCGCGGCGCAGGGTGCCCTTTGTCTTTGCGGCCCTCTACCTGCTCAACGACCTGGGCTGCAGCATGGCCCAGGTCTGCATCGGGCTCGGCGCGTACCAGGTGGGGCGGGCGCCCGCGCGCGCTGGCTCGTGCGCAGCGCGCGCCCCGCCCCACCCGCCCACGCGCCGCGCCCGGGCCGCCGCCGGCCCGGCTCGCCCTCAACCCTGCGCCGCGCGCCGCGCCGCGGCGGGGACGCGCAGGTGTCGCGCGTGGCGGGCAACTACTCGGTCGTCCTGCTGGGCCCGCGCGCGTCGCTGCGCGCGGGCGCCGCGGCCGGCGCCGCCGGCTACGCGCTGCTCGCGGGCTCGGCGGCGTTTGCGCTGTGCCCGCGCGCGCGCCTCGCCCTCTTTGTCGCCTGCCTCGCGCTCGTGGGGCTGTCGGAGCAGATCGCGGCGCTGCAGCACTTTGTCAAGCGCCGCTACGGCGCCAGCAGCGCGGCGCTGCGCGGCCGCCTGCTGCGGCAGTACGCGTCCAACGTGACCGGCACGTGCGTCTCGTTCCTGCTGAGCGGGCTCACCTTCCACGCCGGCGGCGTCGCCGCCGCCGCGGCCCTGGGCGGCGTGTTTGAGGCGGCGCTGCTCGCCGGCGCGCTGGTCTTCCTGCAAGCCCCCGCGCCGGACGCGCCGCCGGCGCCGGACGCGCAGGACGCGCAGGACGCGCCGCCGGGCGTCGCCGCAGACGACGCGTCGCCGTTTGCCGCGTCGCCGTTTGCCGCGGTTGACGGCGAGGATGGCGGCGGCTACGACTACGTCGGAGCCATCGATCACCTGCCCGTGGCGCTGCCGAGCGCCGCCCCGATCGCCGCCGACCTCGCGGCGACGCTGGGCGCGCCCTCGGCCGCGCGCCTCCAGGCGGCACTGCAGGACGTGCACCTCGTGCGCGGCTTCCGCGCGCTCGCGCGCGACTCCAGCATCGACAACGCCTCCTCTGGCCGGCTCTCCGGCGGGCTCTCGGGCTGGCTCACGAGCCCCTCCCTGCTCTCGAGCCCCCTCTCGAGCTGGCCGTCCAGCCGGCTCTCAGGCCGGCTCTCGAGCCGGCTCTCGGAGCGGAAGAGCCTCGGCGGCGCGCGCTCGCCCGACGCGCCGGCGCTGGCGCCGCACCCCGAGGACGAGGCCGAGGAGGAGGCCGGCGGCGACGCGCCGTCGTGGATCAGCTGCGTGATCGCGCTGACCTTTTGCATCCAGGCCCTCCTCATCGGCACCATCCTCTCCAGCGCGCCGGTGCTGCTCTCCCGACAGCTCGGGCTCGGCGTGCTGCACGTGGGCTTCGCGTTTGCGGGTGAGCAGCCCCGCGCCGCCGCCGCCGCCGCCGCGCGGGGCCGCGCGGCGCGCTGCGCGCCGCGCCGCGCAGCGTGCGCAGCGTGCTTGCGCCCGTCCGAGCGGCCGCGCGCCCGCGCCGCGCGCAGTTGGGGAGGGCCTCGGCTCCGCCGCGCTGCTCTACGGCGCGACGCCGCGCGGGCAGGCCGCGGTGCGCGCGGTGCTGCCGCAGCCGCTCGCGCTGCTCGCCATCCTCACCACGCTCGGCGCGACCGCGGTCGCGCTCCCGCTCGCGGGCGGGCCGCGCGTGGCCATGGCGGCGCTGATCGCCATAATGGCGCTCAACGACGTCGGCACCAGCATGTGCGCCGAGGCGCAGGGCGCGACGCTGCCGGCGAGGTGCGCGCCGCGCCGCGCCGCGCGCCGCGCCGCGCGCGCAGTTGCTGCGCCCCGCGCGCGGCACCCGCGCCCCCTTGAGCCCGTCGAGCCCCGTCGAGCCCACGCCCGCCGCGCCCCGCGCCGCGCCGCAGGCACTACCAGCGAATGAACGTCGCGGGCAACATGCTGCGGCGCATCGGCAACACGCTCACTTGCAGGTCCGCCGCGGCGCCCCCCGCGCGCCCTGCGCCTCGTGTGCCCCCGCGCCGCGTGCCGCGCCAGCCCGCACCGACGCGTGCCCCGCCTGCCACCGCCCGCCCGCCGTGCCGCCGCGCGTGCGCAGCTCCGCGCCGCTGCTGTTCCAGGTCGCGCCGAGCCTTCCCTTTGTGCTCTTCGGCCTCATCACGCTCGCCTGGGTCGCCATGCTCGCTTCGCTCTTTGCCGGGCGCGCGCGTGAGCTCGCCGCGCTCGAGGCGGCCGAGGAGCCGGGGCGCCGCACGTCCGGCGCGCTGCGCAGCGCGAGCGCGTCGGCGGGCCGCGCCCCGAGCGCGCTGCTGCGGCGCCGCGGCGGCGCGCCGAGCCCGGGCCCGGCCGTCGCCGGCGGCGGCGCGCCGGGCAGCGCGCCCCAGCTCTCCCGCATGAGCCCGAGCAGCTACCTAGGCGGCCTGAGCGACCTCATGCGCTACGCCCGCGGCGCGTCGTTCATAACCAAGGAGCAGCGCTTCTGGGCGCGCCGCGACGGCGCGGCGCGCCGCGGCGACGACAAGGCGGAGTGAGGGAGCGTGCGTGCGCCCGCGGCTCGGGGGCGTGGAGAATATGATGATAACACGCCCGCGCGCGGGGGCACTCCCCGCAGCGCGGGTGCGGACCATGCCTCACCATGCTCTGTGCTGTGCTTCCCTGCTTGCCTCCTCCTCCTCCTCGCCACGCCGCCACCTCACCTCACACCACCTCACACCGGCCCTGACAGCCCCCCGGCACGCACTGCCACCTCAACGACGGCACCCAAACTTGCTGTGACGATGTGCTGAGACCGCTCGGGGCGGTACCGCCCGCGGCTCTGGGGGACCGGTTGCCCTGGCCAGATGAAACGAATTTGACCTGAATCAATGGCACTCACTGCGGCGCGGTCTTGACTCGGTCAACTGTTTTTTGGGCCGGCGCGAGCGGCGGGGCGCCGTCGGCGGTCTAGGTTGTGTGGCGGCGGCTCGTCGCGGACCTCTCTCGTGGCGTGTTACCCGTCGCGCGCGTGCACACTGCGCAGCGTGCTGGTGCACCACGTGCAGGGCCGTCTGCGGGAGAGGCAACGCCGGTCACTCACTCGATCCCCGCCCGACCACGCGCACGCCCCGCGCCCCGCCCGCCGCCAGCAAGCAAGCAATACTCCCCGCTGCGCCCAGCCTCCTGCCTGCCGCGCTCGACTCGCAAAACGGGGGCCCGCCGCCGCAACGGGGGCCCGAGAGACAGAGAGAGAGAGAGCGGCGGCCACGCGCGGCCACGCGCGGCCGCGCCGGCGCGCCGCCGCCGGCGCCGGCAGCCGGCGCGCGGCCGGCCGCTCAGAAGCGCAGCGTGTTTGCGCCCGCCGACTTGCTGCGCTCGTCGATCGACATGCCGCCCGCGCCGCCGGGTCCGCCGCGCCGCGCAAACGCGGGGTGCTCCATGATCGCCTGGAAGAGCTGCGTCCCGCGCAGCGCGTTGGTGAGCGGCATGTGGCCCTTGGGCGCGTCGTACGCGTAGGCAAACTCGGCGGGCCACTTGCGGTACACGTTGTTCTCGCCCTGCGTCCAGTCGATGGCCTTGAAGAACTTTGGCCACCGCCGCCCCGCCTGCACCCACATCTCGCGCTGCACGCTGTAGCCAAACCGCCCGCCGCTGCCGGCGCGCCAGAGCGCGTCGACGGTGGTCAGGTCGGCGGAGGGAATGCCGGGGACCTCGGTGAAGTAGACCCAGCCGCGCTGCACCGCGCCCGGGCCGGCCATCTTTATGAGCAGCGCGCGCGTCTCGTCGTCCGCCTTGCGCACGTCGCCCGCCGCCAGGTAGTCGCGCAGCGGCGCGTAGTCGAGGCCGAGCTGCGCGCGCGGGCGCGCGGGGCGCAGCGGGGCAGAGGGCGGGCGGCGCGGGTCGGCGCGGGTCGGCGCGCGCGCGCGCGGCGGCGCGGCGGCGCGGCGGCGCGGTGGCGCAGCGGGCGGCACGGCGCCGGCGCGTGCGGCCGGGCCACTGCGGCCGCCAGCCGGCGCGCGCCCCCCGCGCGGCGCCGCGGGGCACGCGCGCGCGCGGCAGCAGCGGCGGCGCCCGCGCGCCCCGCTCCCGCCGCCGCGCTGCTGCGCCCAATTGGCGCCTGCGCGCGGCCAGGGCGCCGGCGCACCTCGCTGTTGAGGGGGACGTCCTCCAGCTTGGTCGCGGCGCCGCCCTTGGCGGGCGCGGGGCTGCTGCTGCTGCTCGCGGGCTTGGCGCCTACGCTGCTGCTGTCAGCGAAGAGCGGCACGTCCTCCAGCTTGCTCGCGGTCGCGACTGGACGCTGCCGGGCCAGCCCGCTAACCCGGCGCGCCCGCAGCGCGGCGGGGGCGGGCGGGCGTGCCGCGCATGCCCCCGCCGGCCGGCGGCAGGCCTGGCGCCCCTGCTGCAGCGCCTGCATTGTGCGTTTCGGTCGAGTGAGGCTCCTGGGACTGCGCTGGCGGCGCCTGGGCGGCGGCAAAGGCCGATCTTGGCCGGGGCGGTCGATCACGGCAGCCGGCGTGCGCGGGCGGGCGCGGCGCGTGTCGAACGCGGCGAAGCAATGACGACGAACAGCGGCCGGCCGCGATCTGGCGAGCATCGCCGGCGCCTCAACTCGGGCTCTCGGCGCTGTGCCCGCGCGCCCCGGGCCGCGCACGCCCTCCCGCTCAGATCCGGGCGCCCGCCCGCCAGTCGCCGCGCCCTCGGCCGCCGCCCGCCACCTGCCGCCGCCGCCGCCCGCCGCTGCCCGCCGCGCCGCGCGCCCGCTCCTGCTGCCCGCCGCCGCTGCCTGCCCGCTGCCGCCCGGCCGCCGCCGGCGCGGCGCCCGCCGGCGACCTCCGCGCCATGTTTGCGCTGGCGATGACGACGCTCGCGCCGGAGCTGGAGGCGCGCGGCGCGCCGCTGCGCGACGCGCTCGCCCGCATCGAGCGCGACGGCGTGCTCCACCAGGGCTGCGGCCCAGGTGCATGCGCGGCTGCGCCGCGGCAGCCGCGCGCACGGCCAGCCGCGCGCACGGCCCGCCGCGCCGCGGTCGTGCACACTCGCGCGCGTGTGTGCCGCCCGCGCAGGCGTCGCGCGGGGCATCGCGTCCGCGCCGAGCGGCGCGCCGGCGCTGGCGGCGGAGCGCAACACCACGCCGGGCTATGAGTCGCTGGGCGTGATCGCGAGCCTCGCGCGCCCAGCGCCCGGCGGCGCCGCGGCGGGCCTGGTGGCGCTGCTGGCGGAGGCGGCGGAGCGCCCGGGCCCGCCGCTGCTCCTGGGCCAGGCGGCGCTGGCGGCGCACCTGCGCGACGGCGCGGCGCTCGCGCCCCAGGGCGTCTACATCGCCGCTGGCACGCGCAGCAAGGGCCTGCTGCTGGAGGCGCACTCGCCCCACGTCGGGCGCGACTGGCAGCTGCCGCTGCGCAGGTGGCCCCGCCCGTGCCGCGCCGCGCTGCACGCAGCGCCGCGCCGCACTCAGCGCCGCGCTGCGCGCAGCGCCGCAGCGGCCTGCCGCTCGCGCCTTACGCGCAGCCCGCGCACGCGCTGTGCCCGCCTCGCACAGCGTCAGCAAGCTGCTGGTGTGCGTTACGGTGCTGGCGCTGCAGGACCGGGGCCTGCTGGACATCGAGCAGCCGCTGTCCGCCCACCTGCCAGAGTGGGCAGGCGACGCCGAGCGGCGGCGCATCACGCTCAAGCACGTGATGACGCACACAGCAGGCGCGGCGCCTCGCCCGACACACACAGACGAGCGCAAGGCGCCTGCAGCGCCAGGCGGGCCGCCGCGGCGGGCCCTGCCGCCTGCCCGCGATGGGGCGCGCCGCGCCACGCGCGCCGCAGGTCTGCTGGACTCTATGGATCACGCCGCGATGCGTGACCACACCATCAGCCTGGCCCAGGCCAGCAAGCTGCTTGCGGCGATGCCGCTGGAGTGCGCGGTGGGCGTGTTCAACTACAGGTCAACCGCCGGCGGCAGCCGGGCGGCAGCGGCGCAGCGGCCGCAGGCGGGGGCGGCGCGGCGCGGCGCGCTGACGCGCGCCCTGGCGCCGCCGCGCGCCGCCGCTGCCGCGCAGCAACTCGGCGTACCAGCTGCTTGGTGCGGTGGCCGAGGCGGTGACCGGGCAGCCGTGGGACCAGGTGTTCCGCGAGCTCGTCGGCGCGCCGCTGGGGCTGCAGCACACGCGCTGGGTCAACGTCTTTGGCGGCGAGGTGCGCGGCGCCCGGCGAGCGCCGCGCCAGCCCCCTCGACGCGGGCGGCGACCCCGCGCGGCGCAGCCGGCTGCGGGCGGCCGCCGAGCGGGCGACCGCGCCGCCGCCGCCGCAGGAGGGCGCGCCCAACCCCTGCCTCGCCAACGGGTGCATCACCACGCCGGCGGACATGCAGCGAATCATGGCCCTCCTGCTCCACCGCGGCGCCGTGCCGCCGCCGCCCGGCGGCGGCGGCGGCGCGCCCTGCGGCGGCCGCGTGCTGAGCGACGCGGCGTTCGCGCTGCTGGTCAGCCCGCACGTCCGCGCGCCGCCGGACACGACCGACCACGGGTGGCTCACCATCTGCTTTCCCCCCGACGGCAGCGTGCACCCAAAGGTGCGGCGGCGAGAGGGGACGCGCGCGCCCCGCCACGGCGCCACCCCGCTCGTCAGCCGGGCCGGCCGAGCACCCCCGGTCGCGCTGCCCACGCCTGCTGCGCCGCCTCCGCGTAGGTGCAGGCGCTGGTGGACGCGGGCCTCGTGCCAGCGTCCGTCGGCGAGTTTGGCGGCCGGCTGCTGCAGGACACGCAGTACAGCCTCGGCGCCTGGGTCCTGCGGCAGCGCAGCACCGGCCGGCGGCAGCTCGCGGCGTTTGGCAGCGGCGGCAGCCACGCCTGCATCCACGACGCCGACGGCGGTGCGCCGCGGCGGCGGCGGCGCGCCGCGACGGCGGCGCGCCGCGCGCGCGAGGGTGCGTGCGCGCGCTGCGCACCCGACCGATCGCCCCGCCGCCGCGGCCACCGCCGCAGCCGACCCGCTCTGGTTCCTGTTCCTGACCAACAGCTCCCTGTGCGGCTCCGTGGCCCCGGGCGCGCTGATGCTGCTGGACAGCCTGGAGCACGCGCTCGGCTGGCCGCGTGAGCCAGCGGACGCGTGAGCCGGCGAGTTGTAACCCGCCCCACGCAGCCGGGGATGCCACGGGACCCGCGTGGGCGAGCCGGGGGCAACCGGGCGCTGCCGGGCGCCGCGGGGCTGCCAGCTAGCGCAGCCCCGGTAGCGCCGCCGAGGCGCGGCGCGCGTTTCAGTGTCTGCCGAAGCCTCCTGTTCCCGGGCTGCCCTGCCGCCGCGCCAGTCGCGAGATCACGCGGTCCCCATGCTCGATATGGCCTCGCACAGCCCGCAGGTCGCCGCCGCCGCGCGGCGGCTGCTGCCGCTCGCTGCGCTGTTCGGCACCGCGCTGCTGCAGGCGCTGCTGCAGGCGCGTGCGAGGGTTTCGGATCGCGCACGCCCGATCGCCCTGCGCGCAGCCAACGCGCCGCGGCGACGGCCGCCAGCGGCCGCCCGGGCGCGGCGCCCCGGCCGCGCCACGCCCGCACCGCGCCGCACGCGCCCGCAGGCACCGCTCGCGGCCGCGCAGCACCTTCTGCCCACGCCCCAGGTTCAGACGCGCAACCTGCCGCGCGGCGTGTGCGTGGCGCGGGGCCTCGCCCAGCTGCCCGACGTGACCGACCCGACCAGCTACTACGTCTGCTGCGCAGGCACCGCCGCCGTGCGCAAGACCTGCAGGCGCGGCGGCGAGCGCGCTGCGCGGCAGGGCGCGGCGCGGCACGGCGCGCGCGCTGACGCCCGCCCGCCCGCCCGCCCGCCCGCCCGCCCGCCCGCCCGCCCGCGCCCCCTCTCCTCAGGTACCTGCCCCTCGAGGGTGGCCTCTATCAGCCCCTGCTGCCGGCGCCGTACGATGCGACCGCCGGGCGCTGCCTCGAGTGAGGCGGCGCCGGGCAGGCGGGCGCGGCGCACGCGCCTCGCCCAGCGCGTCGCCCAGCGCGCGCGACCCGCACACCCCCCCCCTGCCGCACGCGCAGCCGGCGCGCCAACGTGAGCGCCGCGTTCCGCGCGCTGCCGCCCGCGTCGGCGGCGCCGACGCTGCGCGCGCGCGCGGCCTTCCGCGCCGCGCCGGCGCCGCGCACGGCCGAGGCGGCGGCGACGTGCGCGGCGGCGGCCGCGGCCGACGCGGCCGCGCTGCGGCGCGGCGCGGCGGGCAGCGGCGGCGGCGGCGCCATCACCGGCGGCGCCTACCTCAACGCGTCGATGTTCAGCCTCGACGGCGCGCTGCGCCAGGCGGTCACCGCCAGCGGCAGCGTCGGCACGGCGTCGACGACCATGGGCGCGTGGACGGTCATCCGCGACAGTGCCGGTGCGCGACCGCGCCGCGCCGGCGCGCGTGTGGGCCTGGCGGCGCGGCGGGCCGGCCGGCGCCGGCCAGGCTGTGGGCTTGAAGGGCCTAAACCCTGAACCCCTATGCCCTATCTCTCAGCCCCGCCGGCGCCGACCCGCCCGCCCGCGCAGGCCGCTCGTCGACCGGCGTCGTCGCCATAAACGCCGTCCTGCTGCCCGAAACCAGCAAGGTGCTGATCTGGGCGCGCGTGCACATGGACGGCAGCCGCACCTACGAGCCCGGCGTGATCGCGGCCGACGGGTCGCCCGAGGTCTCCGCCGTTTACGAGTTACGGGCGGCGCGCCGTGCGGGGCGCGCAGCGCCGGGGCCTCCCCGCGATGCCCCCGGCGTGCCGCACGGCGTGCGCGTCGCCGGCTCACTCGCGGCGCCCGCCGCCGCCGCTGCCGCCGGCAGCCCCATCGCCGGCACATATGTGGTCAAGCGGATGCGCCTCACGCCCTTCTGCACCGGCAAGCCCCCTTAGCCAGCTGCCGGCCGCCCCTGCCGCGCGCTCGCCGCGTCCCGACCGCCGCCGCGCCGCGCGCCGCGCCGCGCCGCGCGCCGCGCAGGCAACAGCCACATGCCCGACGGCCGCGTGCTCGCCGCCGCGGCGACGACTACAACGGCGTGCCGGGATACATCAACGGCCTGCGGGGGCTGCGCCTGTTTGAGAAGCAGGCCGCCGGCGGCTGGAACAACGGCACCTGGCGCAACCTCGCCGGCACGCTGCGCGAGCCGCGGTGAGGGCACCGCGCGCGCGCGCCCGCGCCGGCAGCGCCGCCGGCCGTGGCGCGGGCGCCGAGTGGCACGCCGGCGGCTGCCGTGCAGGTGGTATCCCACGCAGACGCTACTGCCAGATGGAGAACGGGTCATCATCACAGGGGGCACGCGGGCCATGACCGATGCGACACCGGGTGCGCTCGCGGGGAGCGGGGGCGCTCGGGCGTCAGGCTCTCCTGGGCCCCGCCCCTGGCGGGCTCGGTGCGCGGCCGCCGCGCGTCCGCCCAGGGCCGCGGCGCCCCCCCCCCCCCCCCCCCCCCGCCCGCCGCCGCGCTGCAGTGCCGAGCGCGGAGATCTACCGCCACAGCACGCGCAGCATCGTGCAGATCAACACCCTCCCCGTGCTGCAGCGCTTTTCAGGCTTCATACGTGAGCTCCGCCTCGCGCACTGCGCGCCGCGCCCGGCGCGCGCGCGCGCGCGCGGCGCGCCTGCGCCTGCGCCCGCCGCCCCCGGCCGTGCGACGCCGGACCGCCGCCGCCGCCGCCACGCCGCCGCCGCCGCTGCTGCCACACAGTCTACCCGCTGAGTGCGCCGCCGGCCGCCGCTGGCGTGGCTGCGCCGCGCTGCGCCGCGCCGCGCTGCGCTGCCTCGGCCTCCCTGCCCTCCGCCGTCTGCCATCGCCGCCGCTCCCTGCCGCCCACTGCTTGCCCCTGCGCCAGTGTATGTGCTGCCCTATACCAGCTCCACCGCGCCCGGCATCACCCACCTCTTCACCTTTAACTGCGACGGCGGCGCGGTGCTGCGGCTCAGCCCCTCCAACGTGTGGGAGGAGTACCGCACAATCCCCAGCTCAATCTGGGTGCGCCGTGGGCGCCCACGACGGCTCCCAGCCGGGCCGGCCGCGACGGGCGCTTGCTGTGCGGCGTGCAGCGCACAGCGCGTGACATGCGCGCCACCGCCGCCGCCGCCGCCCGCCCGCCCCCGCGCCAGCCGACGCCCTACTACTGCGGCAGCATGAGCATGGCCGGCACGTCGACGCTGCTGGTGCTCGAGCCGGAGACCGGCTACGTGGCCGAGGTAGCAGCCGCGGGGCGGGCGCCGCCACGGCCCATCGCGCCGCGCGGGGCTGGCTGCAGCGCTGAGCGTTGACCGGCGCCGGCCGCCGCCCGCCCGCCCCGGCCCCCGCCACCGCGCCTGCAGGTTGCAATGTGCGAGAGCTTGCGCGCGCGCTCTGCCGCGCGCCGGGCCTGCCGCGCCGCCGCCGACGACGCGCGCGCCACTGCCGGTGATCACTGCGGCCGCCGCGCCACCCGCGCCACGCCCTCGAAGGTTTGGCGGCTACAAACGCGGCCGACCGCAGTGTGATTGCGACCAGCCGTCCATGGAATACGCCCACCGCCTGCGCCTCGACAAGGCGACGGTCGACGGCAACAGGCGCGCCGCGCTGGGCGCGAGAGAGCGGGAAGACGGCGGGGCAGCGCGCGGGGCCAAACCGCGGCCGGGAGCTCCCCCGGATGCCGGCAGGGGGCTGTGCGCCGCCGCCGGGGAACCAGCCAGCCGCGCTGCGCGCTGCGTGCGCCGCGTGCGCGCCCGCGCCGCCGCAGGTTTTCGTGGACGCGCGAGCGCATGCCGTACGGGCGCAACATGAATGACTGCGTGCTCCTGCCCAACGGCCAGGTGCTGCTGGTCAACGGCGCCCGCTCGGGGCTCGTCAGCAACCTGCGTGGCGCGGCGCGCGACGCCTGGCTGTACGACCCCAAGGCCGCCGCGGGTGGGTGGGCCGGTGGGCTGGCGCGCGCGCGGGCAGGGAGGCGCCGCGCAGCGCCCTGGAGTCGTTGCGCGGGGCTCCGCCGGGGGCTCCTCCGCGCCTTGACAGGCCCCGCGCCGCGCCGTGCGGCGCGCCCGCAGGCAGCCGCTTCCGCACGCTCGCGGCGAGCGGCGTGAACCGCCTCTACCACAGCACCGCGCTGCTGCTGCCCGACGCGAGCGTCCTCGTCGCGGGCTCCGAGTACGGTGCGCCCCGCGCCCCGCGCCTTGCGGTGCTGCGCCGCGCGCCGCGCGCGGCGCGCGCCCAGCGCGCCGCGCGCGCCGCCGCAGGCGAGTGCACGGCCGCCTGCGCGCGGCCGACGCCGTGGCAGTTCCAGCACACCGCCGAGCGCTTCCTGCCGCCATACTTCTTCATGGCCGGCCGCCCCGGCATCGCCAGCGTGTCGGCCAAGGCGCGGCGCCGCGCGCGCGCACACGGCGCTGCAATGGCGGGCCCGCGCCGGCCGCTGGCGCAGCCGTGCAGGCTGCAGCTGCGCAGCTGCGCATGCGCGCCGGCTGACGGTCAGTCAACCGCGCCGCCGCCGCCCGCCGCCGCCGCCGCCGCCGCCGTCGGGGCACAAAGGAGCTGCGCTACGGCGGGACCGTGACGCTGACCTATTCCGGCGCGGTCAACGGCGCCGTGCTCATGGCGCCCGCGGCGGTGACGCACCAGGTGGGTCCGCGCGCGCCCGGCTGCGCTGTGGGGAGCGCAGCGCCGCCCGCCCACACCGCGCGTGCGCTCGCCCGGCGCGCGCGTGTCGCGCCGCGCCGCTTGCGCGCAGGTCAACATGGGTCAGCGCGGCGTGAAGCTGGCGGTCGCGGCCAACGACGCCGCCGCGCGGCGCATCACGCTGCGCCTGCCGCCAAACGCCTACGTCATGCAGCCAGGGTGGGCGATGCTCTTCCTGCTCAACGGCCAGCTGCCCTGCTCCAAGGCGGCCTGGGTGCGGCTGAGCTGAGGCTGAACTGAGGCTGAGCTGAGGCTGAGGCTGAGCTCAGGCTGAGCTGAGGGCTGGGCCATGCAGCCGGGTGTGCGGCGGCACTCGCGATCACCGACCGAGGCACGCGCAGCACTGACGAGAGGCGCGCCTGACCGCGCGCGAGCGTGCGACGGGGGGGGGGGGGCGATAAAGGGGCCAAGCCGGCGGAGGACTGTTGTGTGTGGGGCGCGATCGGGCGGCTGGCGGGCTGGGGCACGCGGCACGCAGCACGTGCCGCGGGGCAACGCGGTTGCATCGCCGCCGGTTGCCCGCCCGCCTGCCCGCGCACGCGCCGGGCGCGCTCACGCTCACCTCACACGGTGAGGTAGGTCACCAGCACGCGCCGCGCGAGCTCGGTCGCGCCGCTGCCGCGGTAGATGAGCGCCAGGTTGTGCGCCGCCTCGCGCACGAGCCCCCGCGCCAGCGCCCGCAGCTGCGCCGCCGGCTGCGCCGCCGGCTGCGCCGCCGGCGGCTCGCCCGCCGGCGCGTCCAGCTCCATGTCCTGCTGCTGCTGCTGCTGCTCCTGCTGCTGCTTCTGCTGCTGCTCCTGCTCGCCACGCTGCGGCTGCTGCTCGCCGTCCGCGAGCCCGAGGCCGCGCAGCGCATCCGCGGCGCCGTCCGCGGCGGCGCCGCGCGCGGCGGCGGCGTCGGCCAGCGCCAGCACGCGCTCGTAGTGCGCCACGGCGACGTGCAGCAGGCCCACCGCGTGCGCGGCGCGGCCGAGGTTGTACGCCGTCTCGGCCTCTGCGCGGCGCGGGCGCGGGCGGCGCGGGCGTGGGCGCGACGCGGCGGCTGCTGACGCCCCGGCGGACCACACACGGCGCGCGCGCACACGCGCGCACACACGCGCACCTGCGCCGGGGCCACGGTGCCGCGCATAGCTGTGCAGCGCCGCGAAGCCCCGCAGCAGCGCCGTGTTGCGGTCGCGGGCGCCCCGCCCGAGCGCCACGTCAATCTGCGCCGCGCCGAGGCACAGCAGCAGCAGCGGCTCGTCCGGCAGGCGCCTGCGGCGGCCGCGCGCGCGTCGCGGCGACCGTGGGCGGCGGGGGCGGCGGCGGCGGCCCGCGCCGGCGCCAGCACACAGCGGTGGCGCCCCGCCGGCCGCGGCGCGCGCCCGTCGCCGGCCTCCTCACATGAGCGCAGCAGCATAGCCCTGAATTCCTGCCGCGTGCTCGCCAGACGCGACGTCCGCGTGCGCCGCGAGCACCTGCCCGGCGGCGGCACGCGCGCGCGTCAGCACGCCCGCGCGGCCGGCGCCGCGAGCGCCGACACGCGCGCATGGCGCGACCGCCGCCGCCGCGGCCGCGCGGGCACCTGCAGCGGCAGCGAATCTGGGTGCTTGGCGCGCAGCGAGGCGACGCTCTTCATCCAGTGCTGCGTGCGGCCGAGGCGGCCAGTTATGTTCAGGTAGAGCGACCAGGCCCGCCAGCTGCTCGGCCACCTGGCGGCGGGAATCGACGCGGCGCGTGTGTGGGGGGGGGGGGGGGGGGGCCGTGGGGCACGGTGGGCGGCGGGCGGGCGCGTGGGCGGCGGCGCGCAGGGCCGGCGCCGCGCGCGCGCTGAGCGCACGGCACCCGCGGCGGCAGAGCCCCCCTGCACGGCGGCGCGCGCGCACCTCGGCAGCACCGACTTTAGCAGGCGCATCGCCTCCTCCGCCCGGCCCTGCCTGTGCGCCGCGGGGCGCAGAGGGCGCGGCGCCGGCGGTGAGCGGCGGCGGTGAGCGGCCCGAGTGCGCCGCGCCCGCCACGAGAGGCAGCGGCCGGGCCTGAGTGGCACGCGCGCGGGATCGCGCCCACCTGAACGCCACCTCGGCGGCCAGCAGGCGCAGGCCCTCGCGCAGCAGCTTCGCCTCCTCGCGCTGTGCCGCGGCGCCGGGCGGGCCGCCGCCGCCGCCGCCGCCGCCGCCACCGCCCCAGTCGGACGCGTTGCCGTCGCCGGGGCCGGGCGTGCCGGCGCGCTGGCCCTTTTTCTTCTTGCCTGTGCGGACGTAGACGAGCGCAGGCGCGTCTGGCAGCGGCACGCCGCACGCCACTCGGCCGGCACCACGCGCTGCCGCTGCGCGCCGGCGGCGGCACGAGGCCCCCCTGGCTGCGCCCCCGGCACCACGCGCCCACCTGCCGCGGAGGGCCCCCACCACGAGGGGTCGCGGCCCGCGAGCCCCGCCGCCGCAACGGCCTGCGCGCGCGCGAGCAACGCGGTGGCCTGCTCCGCCTGGCCCAGGTCCATGAGCACGTGCACGAGCTCCACAAAGCAGCCTGCCGGGGCACGACGCGGCGCAGCATGGGTCAGACCAGTCGGCGCGGGTCGGCACGGCGCGCGCACCGCGTGCGCTGTGGCTGCCGCGGGGGCTCGCGCGCGGCCCGCCGGCCTGCTGCTGCGGCTCACTGTACAGCTGCGGGTCGCGCGTGAGATCGGGCAGGTCCTCCTGGTCCGCCGCCGCAGCTGCTGCGAGCGCGGCGAGCTCCGCCGGCAGGTCGCCGCCGCCGCCGCTCCCGGGCGCGGCGCCGCTGCCGTCGTCCGACTCCTCCGCCCCCGTGTCGGCGCCGCGCACGCCTGCGCCGGCGGCGGCGCGCGCGCGTCGGCGAGCGGGCCGCGCCCATGCCCCGCGGCGCGCGCGGCCGCGCGAGGCCGGCCCCGCCGCGCGCCCGCCGCGCACCCGCGGCGCGCGCGCGGCGCAGCAGCGCCTCGGCCGCGGCGTCCGCGGCGACGATGTGCGGCCGGCGGCGGTCGCGGGAGGCGTAGCCGGCGAAAACGCTGCCCGCCTCGGCGTCGCCGTCTGGAAGTGCATGCGGCGAGGGAGGCGCGGCGGCGGCGTGGGCGCGGGTCGCGGGGGAGGAGAGCCAAGGAGTGCGGCGCGGACCGCGCACCTGGGTCCCCGCCCTTGCGGCCGCCGGCTCGCGCAAACATCTTGCACCGCTTGAGCGCACGCACGAGCTCTCGCGGCACCGCGCCGCTGGCGGCGGCCTGCGCCGCGGCGGGCGGCCGCCGCGGCGGCGGAGGCGTCTGCGGCGGCCGCGCGCCGCGCCGCGCGGCGCCCGGCCACGGCCCGCCCCGGCGGCGCGCGAGCACACCTTGTTGGCGGCGGCCACGAGCGCGGCGTTGGCCTCGGCCTGCTCCAGCAGCTCCGCAAACTGTGGCGCGAGGCTGGCCGCAAACGCCTCGCGCTGCCCCAGCGCGAGCTGCAGGGAGGCCTTGGTGACGAGGTGCGCGAGCTGCGGGGGCGCGCGCGGTGTGTGGCGCGGAGCGGCGCGTGGGGCGGTGCCCGGCGCGGGCGGCGCGCGCTGCGGCGAACTGGCCGACCGCGCGAGCAGCGCCGCGCCGCGCCTGCTGCTTGCGGCCCTCGGGCAGCGCCAGCGCGTGCGCCGCGAGCGCCTCGTCCAGGTGCTCCAGCAGCACGCGCGCGGCCGGCGCGTCGCCGCCGTCGGCGTGCAGCTGCGCGAGCGCAAGCGCGCACGCGATGTAGCTGGCGGGCGCAGCGGTCGCGGACGCGCGCCCCGGCGGCGGCGGCGGCGGCGGCGGCGGCGTGAGAGGCGCGGCGCAGCGGGACGGGCAGTCGCGGCGGGGCCGGGCGGCGCTCGCGTCGCGGCGCGGCTCACCGCTCGTCCTGCAGCGGCAGCGCCTCCAGGCGGCCCTCGTACATTTCGACCGCCGCGTCGCGCCGCCCCGCCGCCACGGCGACACCGGCGACGAGCGCCCACTGCTCCGGCGCCTCGAGCGTGCCGGCGGGCGCGCCTGCGCGCGGGGCGGGGCGCGGCGGTGGCGGACCGGCGTGTGGGCGGCGGGGCGCGCACCGCGGCGGCGGCGCCTGCCGGCCGGCGGCAGCGGCGGCGGCGGCGCACCCATGAGGCGCTGCGCAAAGGGCAGGGCCAGCGCGTGCTGGCCCACGCGCGCGGCCTCGGACACCACCAGCAGGTACAGGTCCTGTTGGCGCGGCGGCACGGGGCGTGGGCGGAGGCGCAAGTTCAGGGCTCAGGGTTCAGGAGGCCCGGAGGGGGCAGCACGCCCAGTGCGCGCGGGCGGCGCGCGCGCGCCGTGTAGCTCTCGCCGTCGTCGTCCACGACCGGCAGCGCCAGCAGCTCCGCCAGGTCGGCGCGCGCGGCGGCCGCGTTGCCGAGGTGCGCGTGGCACGCGCCTGCGCGCGCGCGGGCGGGCGCGCGTCGTGGAGCGGCGGCGCGGCGCGGCGGCGCGGCGCGGCGGCGCGGCGCGGCGGCGTCCCTGCGGCGGCGCAGGCGCTCACCGCGGCGCACGCGCAGGTCGATGGGCAGCGGCTCGTCGCGGCAGAACACCAGCTCGCTGCGGTTGATGATCGCGACCGCGTGGTCGTACTGGCCCTGGGAGGGCAGGGTTGAGGCTTCAGGCCGCGCCGCGCTGCCGCAGGTCGCCGCCGCCGCCGCTGCCACGGTCGAGCCCTGTGAACCCGTTAACCCTGAACCCCGAGCCCTCGTCCCTCTGGACGCCACCCTTAAACCCCACGCCCCCGCGCCGCCGCCGCACGAGGGCCATGTAGAGGTCGCAGAGCATGTTGATGTGGGTGAGGTCGCAGCGGGCGTGGTGGTTTGAGAGCTGGGCCTCCAGCACGTCGACCGCGCGCGAGAGCTGCCCCGCCTCGTGCAGCAGCGCGACGAACGCCTTGACGACCTCCGGGTGCCCCGGGCTCGCGGACAGGAGGCGGCCGTACTGCTCACGCGCGCGCCAGGGCTCGCCGACGGCGGCAAAGAGCTGCGCGCGCGCGAAGCGCGCGTCAAAGTCGTCGCGCCGCCGCGCAAGGACCTGCGACGTGGCGCAGCGCGGCGCGGCGTGAGAGGCGGGAGAGGGGCGGGCCTGCGCCCGGCCGTGCTGGGTGCGGCGCGCCGAGCACAGCGCGCGCAGCGTGCGTGGCGGCGGGCGCACCTTGCTCCAGCAGTAGATCGCCTGGCGCGTGAAGCCCTGCTCAGTCGACATGACCGCGAGCTTCACCCACAGGCCCACGTCCTGCGGCCACGCGCGTGCGCGCACGCCGCAGCGCCGGCGTCGGCCCCGCGCGGCCGCCGGCGGCGCCCGCGGCCCGCGGCCCGCGCGCGCCGCCTCGGCGCCGTGCCGTCGCGGGGCCCCGCATGCGCCGCCGCGGCCCCGCGCCGCCTCGGCGCCGTGCCGCCGTGGGGCCCGCTTGCGCCGCCGCGGCCCCGCGCCGCCGCCCGGCGCCGCACGTTCTTGGTCATGTGCGCCGCGATGATGTAAAAGTTGAGCGCGTCGCGCGGCGCGCCGAGCACCTGCGCAGGCGCGGCGCGCGGCGGCGCGGCGGCGCGGCGGCGCGGCACGCGCCGTCGGCGGCCGGCGCGCCGCGGCGGGCGGGCCGCGGCGGGCGGCGCTCGGCGCGCTGCGGGCGCCGGCGGCGGCGGCGCAGCGCCGCGGCGCGCGCCTCGTGCAGCGCGCCGAGCGTGTGGTAGGGGTCTGCGAGGTTGGGGACCTGCCGGATGACCTCACGCAGCAGGTCGGCCGCCTCCTGGTACCTGGCGCGGCGCGGGGCAGCGCGCGGGCGCGGCGCGGCGCAGCGCGGCGTGGCCTCGGCGCCACGGGGCGCGCTGCGGCGCGCGGCGCGCGCGCTCACTTGTTGCTCGCATACAGCAGGTTGGCATGGCCCACCATGCGGCTGACGTGCTCCGGCAGCTCCATCTGCCGCGGCCCCCGCGCGCCGCCGCGGCCGCGGCCGCGGCCTCTGCGGCCCCGCCGGGGCGCGCGGGCGGTGGCGGCGCGGGGCGGCGTCGCCGCTGGCGCGCGGGCAGCACCAGCGCCGGCGCGCGGCCAGCGCAGCTGCCGCCGACGGGACGGCGCGCAGCGCCGCACCGGCCGCGGCCCCTCCTGCCACGGCGCCGGGGCTCGGTGTCGAACCCCGCGGCGTCGGCCTCCGAGTCGCTCTCGCTCTCGTCCTCGTCCGGCTCGCTGGCGGAGCTGCCACGCAGCTGCGCCCCGCCGCGCCGGCCCTGGGCGCCGCGCGCGGCGGCGTGAGCCACCGTGCGGACGGAGGCGGAGGCGCGCCGCCGCCGCGCCCGCGCCGCGCCGCGCGCTCCACGCCCGCCGCGCACTCACCCTGCCGCGGCCGCGCCCTCGCCCCGGCCGCGCCCTCGTCCACGGCCGCGCGGCGCCGGCGCGGGCGCCGCCGCCGCCGCCGCCGGCGCCGCCGCGCGGGCGGCGCCGCCCGCGCCGGCCTGGCGCCCCGCGCGCAGCACCTGGTACGGCTGCAGCGCCGCGCCGTCGGCGCCCGCGCCCGGCGCGGCCATGCCGGCGAGCAGGCCGTCGAGGTCCAGGCCGTCGCCAAAGTAGCCGGCGCCGCTGCTGCCCTCGCCGTCGCCGGACGGCCCGTCGGAAGCGGCGCCGTCGCTGCCGCTGCCGAACAGCGACGCGCCGCCTTCCCCCCGTCGTTGTCGCCGTCGTCGTCGTCGTCGTCCGCCACGTAGTCGCTGTCGGAGGGGTCCGACATGGCGCCGCCGCGCGGGGGGGGGGGGGGGGCGGCGCGCTCGGGCGCCGCTGCCAGCGGCCGCTGCTGCCCCCGCTGCGCGCCGCGGGCGGGCCGGCCCGCGCCGCGCCGCGCGGGTGCCCCCGGGGCGATCCGGCGCGCCGCTGGGCGGGGCCCCCGGCCGGCTGCACGGCGCGGGCGGGAGCGGCGCCGCAGCAGCAGCAGCGACGCACACGCGCCGCGTGCGGGGGCGGCGCGTTCGGGCGTCCGCGGCGGCGCTGGCCTCTGATGTGGTGGCATCTGATGTGGTGCGGCTTCCGGGCAGCTGTAGCGGCGCCGGCGCCCCTCGTCGTCAGCCGACGGCGTTAGCGGCGGCGCAGGAAAAAACGCGCTTCGCTGCCGCGCGGATGGCTCGCCGCCGTGGCCGCCGGCGCGGGCACAAGCGGAGTAGGCAGCTTCCCGTCTGGCGCAGAGGAGGGCGTGGAAACGACGGCAGGCGAGCGCCGCGGGCGCCGCGCACACAGGTGCGGCGGACGGCGCGCAGCGCGCGCGCTGCCCGCTCGCCCTGGCGGCCTCCCCGGGCGCGGCCCGACGCCGGTCCGCCCGGGCGGTGCGGCCGGCCGGCCGGCCGGGCACGCACGGCGCGAAAACGGCGCGCGAACTTTGACCTTTGACCGGCGGCCCCCGCACCCCTCGCAGGCACCATGGACACGCTGGCGCGCTGGGAGGACCAGGCCCTGCTGTGTGGCAGCCCGTACTTCGAGCCGGAGGGCTCGCCCGGCCGCGGCTGGCGCAAGGCAGGAAGCGACGCGTGGCTCGCCGGCCTGCTCGAGCGCCCTGCCAGCGACAGCGACTGCGGCGCTAGCACCGCTAGCAGCGCCGGCAGCCTTGGCAGCGCCGGCAGCGCCGGGCCCGGGATCGCCGCGTTTGCGCCCGTGGTGGAGCAGCAGCTCGGCATCACGCGCGCCATGGTGCTCGAGCGCGAGCGCAAGCTGGAGCGCCAGCTCGCGGCGCTGGCGTCGATGGCGGCCGAGTGGACGACGGCGAGGCGCGCCGTGGACCAGCTGGAGGGCCTGCTCTGCCATCTGGGCGCCGCGCCCGCGCCTGTGCCCGCGCCCGCGTGCGCGGGGGCGCCCGCTGACCCCGCTGCGTGGGGCGCGGCGGCAGGCGCCGCGGACGCGCAGCTGCAGGCGTTTGCGTCCCTGGTGCTGGCGGAGCAGCGGGAGGCCTGCGACGCGGGGTGCACCGCGCCGGCGGTGGCGAGGCGCTCGCCGTCGCCGCCGGCGGCGTGCGCGGCCAGTGCGCGCCCGCGCACCGTCAGCTGCGACGGGCGTGCGGCGGGGCTGGAGCCCCAGCTCGGTGCCGCGCACACGCTGTTCGCGGGCGGCCTGCCGGGGCTGATGCTGCCGGCAGCGGGCGGCCGCGGCGCGGCGTGCACGGCGTCACCGCTGGCGACGCCGTGCAGCGGCAGCATCGCGGCGAGCCGGCGCTCGCCGGCGCCGGTGCCGCCGCAGGTGGAGCCCTCGAGCGAGGCGCGCACCACACCGCGCCACCGGCGCACGTTCCACGGCCTCACCGTGCCGCGCGCCAGGTCCCTGGACGGCAGCGCGTCGCCGCTGCCGCTCGCAGACGGCGGCGGCCAGCGCACCGGGGGCTGGGCGCCCCCTGCCTGGGGCGGCGCGCGGTTTTCGCCCATGCCGCCGCGGACTGCCGAGACCCCCGAGCACAGCGGCGCGCTGCGCCTCGCGTCCAGGCGGCGAAGCGCCGGAGGCCGCATGGCCATGGAGCCCAGCGCCGCCGCCGCTGGCGTGCAGCCCTGAGCTGCGCCGCGCGGCGCGCCGCCCGACCCGCACACACGGCGTCGGCGCGGCCAGCCCGCGCGCACCGCGAGTGCGTTGAAGTGCTGGCAGCAGGTGGAGCTGGTCAGGGCTGCAGTAGAGGCAGCAGCATCAGTAGGCCAGAGCGGCAGCGCCGGGCCCTCAGCAGGAGAGGGCTGCGTTGCGTTGACCCTGCGCCAATCCGCGATTGCGGACTTTGATCCATTGCAAGTTCATGCTTGCGCAGGCATTGAGTGCACGCACTCACATTTCGAACGACCAGGCCCCGTCCGCCCCCGTGGGCGGGCATGGGCGGCGCGCATATTGTGCGCCGCCCCAGCCCTCGCCGCCCCCGGCGCCCCTGCGCCCGCGGAGCCCATCCACGTCCCATCATCCCCTTTGGTTGCTGCCGGCTGCAGGTGCCGCGCACATTCGCTTGGCGTTGCTGTTAGTTGCACTTTTGGAGGAATGGTGTGTGCTGTATGAGTTTTCCTTGCCATAGCTCTTGCTGGTCAGTGTGTGTGCTGCTGACCGCGCGCGGGCCGGCGCTGTGGGGTGCTGCGACAGGCAGGTCAACGCTGGCCTAACATTGTGCGGCGTGCCAACGGCACTTGCTGCTTTCCCTCGCAATCTCCCTCCAGCGATGCCCTCACACGCCGGCGGGCGACGCCGCGCTCCGCGGCTGCCGCGGCCGCCTCGGCGGCCGACTCTTTTGCGGTGACTTGCGTTGACTCGGCTAGTTGGTGTGTGCTAGGTGGCGCGTGCGTGCGTGCGTGCGTGCGTGGCGGCAGGGCTGCACCATTACAAACTGGCCAGCAGACAGGGCGGGGCGGGGAGCAGCCACGGGCGAGGCGCCTCGCCCGCGGCCGCCCCAGCCGGCTGGCGGGCAGCGAGCGGGCGCGCAGCGGGCAATTGCCCGCTTGCAAGCGCATCGGCGCTAGTGTCTGGCCCGCCTGGCATGAGCAATTGCGTCAGTCCTGGGGGCGCGGCGAGGGTCTGAGTGTGGCGCATGAACCAGCGTGCGCGGCGGCCGGCGCCCGCGCGGGGACTCCCTGCGCGGCCCATCGGCCGGCCCGCCCCGCCGCCACCGCGCTGCACAGCCCGATTGAGGGCGCCTGCGCTGCTCCTGCGCCGCTGCGGCGCGCCGACGGCGTCGCTGCGGAACCGCCGTCGCCGGCGCGGCCAGACTCTCCCCACGCCCTCCACAGAGCCCAGTTTCCGCGCCCCGCGCTCTCCCGGTCCCTCACACCGCGAATCAAGCAAGCCACGCAGCCATGGCGCGCGCGCAGCTCGCGCTGTTCGCGGTCGTGGTCGTCATCGTCACGGCCGTGCCTGCCGCGGCCGACCGCCGCCTGAGCACCTTTTCGCACCCCTGGCTCGACCACGCCGCGGCAGGCGGCGCCGCCAAGGCGCCATGCTCCGGCGCGGCGTCGTCGCCCGCGCCCGACCTGGGGGGCTCACGCTGGACAGCGTCGCTCTCGGGGGACAAGAACATCAAGCCCGGCACCACGGGCGTCCCCGCGCCGCTCAAGGGGGCCGCCAAGGGCTCGTTTGACCTGACGCTCGACGAGCAGGCCCAGCGCGCCGCGTGGCGCCTCACGCTCTGCGACGTGCCCGGCTACATCGCCTCGCACCTCCACTCGGTGCGCGCCGCGCGAGGGCGCAGCGGCACGCACAGGCGCAGCGCGCCGCGCGCGCTGCGCACGCGCGCGTACGAGCCTGGCCCGCGCGCGGCGCGCCGCCCTTGACGCGCCGCGCTTTGCCCGTGCCCTGCCGCCGCGTTCCTGCGAGCCTTTGAAAGGGTTCGCCGCGGGCCGACAACCCGCCGCCGCTCGTGCCGCTCGAGCCGTACGGCCGGCCGTCCAACCCCTTTGCGCCGCCGGAGCTGCTGCCGCGCCTCTGCCCCGCGGTCGACGTGAAGGGCTGCACCTACGAGAAGCGCGGCTCGTTCGTCGCGGGCGACATCATCCCCCTGCCTGGCCGGGACAGCGAGGTGCCGGCGGTCAAGAGCTTTGCCGATTTCGTCAAGGTGCGGACCCGGCCGCGCGGCGGCGGGGCGGGGCGGGGGCGCGGCCCCCGCGGCGGCTGCCCCGGCACCGGGGCAGGGGCGCGCGCCGCGTGCGGGCCGCCGCCGCGCCGCGGCCGAGCGCCGCGCGCGCGTGTCGTGCGCGCCGACCGCCGCGCCCGGCGCCGCGCTGCCCCCGGCAGGCGCTGCAAGGCGGCAAGATCTATATCAACGTCCACTCCACGTCCGCCCCGCCCGGCATCATCCGCGGCAACCTTGCCCCCGCCGGCGGCGGCGGCGGCGGCGGCGGCGGCGAGACCAGCCCCAGCCCCGCCGGCGGCCCCGCGCCGGCCAACGGCACCACCACCACCACCGAGGCCGCGCCCGCCGGCGGCGTCGCGCCCGCGGCGACCACCGGCGGCACCACCACCAGCACGACCAGCCCGGGCCCCGCCGTGACCGCTAGCGGGACGGCGACCCAGCCTGCCGCGACCAGTGGCACGACCGCGCCGGGCGGAGTGACGCCGAGCACCGTGTCCAGCGGCTCGCTGCCTGCGACCGCGTACCCGGTCGTCGGCACGGAGCTGGCCGACACGCGGGGCACGGGCGTCACGAACGCGCAGAGCAACGGCGGCAGCAGCGCCATCAACGCGGGCGCCCTCCGCGCGGGGGGCTCCGACGCGGGCGTCGGCGGCGCGCTCGGGCGCGCAGGGTTTGGCGGCGCGTTCGCCGGCGCCGGGCCCGGCTCGGGCGGCGCGGGCTCGGGCGCCGCCGTCGGCGGCGCGGGCGTCGGCGCGGGCACCGCCGGCGCCGGCGCCGGCAGCGGCGCCGGCCCTGCCGGCGCGGCCGGCGGCGCGGCCGCGGGCGGCGCAGGCACCGGCCCGGGCACGGGCGCCGGCGGCGTCGGCGGCGGGGGCGGCGCCGGCGGTGCCGGCGCGCGCTGAGCGCGCGCCCGTGCGCAGCACTCGCGTGCGTGTGCGTGTGCGTTGGCGTTGGCGCGCGGCGTCGTGGCTGCGCGCGGTTTGGTTGCAGTTGTGGCGGCCCAGCGGCCCAGGATCAGGCTGTGTGTTGCAGGCCGCGCCGTGCACGGCAGCAGCTGCGCGGCGACGCGCTGCTTGGCGGCGGCGGCCTGGCAAATAAGAGCGACCCGCGGCGCGGCCAGCCCGGTTACCGGCCGAGTTCCTGGCGCGGTCACGCACCGCGCCGCCGCGCGGCTCGCTCGCTCGCTCGCAAGCGCCCCGCGCCCGCCGCCCGGCGCGCACGCGCACGACCCTCGCACTCGCGCTCAGCAGCCCGCTCCCCCCGCCGCTGCCGCCGCCGCTCTGCTGCCGCTGCAGCCGCGCGCGCCTCAGCTGCTGCCGCCGCCCGCCAGCGGCCCCGCAGAGAAGTGGAACGCGGGCTGGCCCGGGCAGGCGCCCCCGAGCGCCACGCCCGCCGCCGCCGCCGCCGCTGCGGCGTCGGGATCGCTGCTGCTGCAGACGGTCAGCTCCTGCGCGGCGCCGCCGCGCGGCGGGGGGCGCCAGCAGCCGTCAGCGCGCGGCGGCCGTCGTCGCCGCGCGCGCTGCCGCGCGCAGGCCACACGGGCCAAGCCGCGCGCGAGGAGCGCGGCGCGCGCACACACACACACACACACACACACACGCACGCACGCACGCGCGCGCGCGCGCGCACACACACACACACACACACACACACACACACACACACACACACACACACACACACACACACACACACACACACACACACACACACACACACACACACACACACACACACACACACACCTGCAGGTTGAGGCTGCGCAGCAGGTAGCTCAGGTTGTCCCGCAGCAGCTGCGCCTCGTCAAACGGCAGCGTCACATCCAGCACCTGGGCGGCGGCGGCGGCGGGGTGGCGCGGCGGCGGCGGCGCGGGGGTGACAGGCGCGCGGGGCTGCTGGCGGGGGTGCAGGGGCGGGTGCGTGGGGGAGGGGGAGGAGAGGGGAAGGAAGAGGGTGTGGTCCCGTGACTAGTGGCTGACGGCGGTGGGACGGCCGCCGCCTGCCGTGGGTGGAGACTCCGGTTGTCAGCCGCGCGCGCGGCGCCGGCCCCCTGTGCGGGCGCCGCCGCCGCGCGCGTCTCGCTCTGGGCAGCGGAAGTAAGGGGCTGCGCCATCGGTCGGGCGCGCCCCAAGGCATTGAGCCGCCCATGCGTGCGTGCACGTGCGCGCGCCGCGCGCGCGGCGGGGAGCAGGACTGGCCCAGCTCGCGCGCCCGCGGCGCCCGTGCACAGCAGCTCGGCGCGGCGCAGCGCAGCGCCCCGCGCGACCGCGCGCACCGCCGCGCCGCCGCGGGCCGCCTCCTCCATCTTGTACTTGGCAAAGGGCATGGCCAGCTGCTTCAGCGCCTTCTCACCGCCAGCCACGTCGCCCGCGACGCCCCGCACTGCCTCGAGCACCGCCGCCGCGGCGTCGGGCGCAAACGCGCGCGCCGACGCGTCGTATTGCGACTGATGATTGGGGCGGGCGGCGCGTGAGCGGCGGCGGCGCAGCGCGCGGCGGCGGCGTGTGAGCGGCGCGGGGCGGCGCGTGCGCACGCGACACGCCGCGCAGCTGGCGCGGGGGCGAGGGGCGCGCGCCGACGCGCCGCCCGCGCCGCCGCGCCGCCGCCAGCGGACCTGCAGCGCGCGCAGCACGGCCTCCTGCCAGCCGACGAAGCGCTCGGCGACCCACACCGCGCCGTGCGTGACCTTGGGCGGCAGCGGCGCGTCGGCCTTCTTCTTCTTGGGCGGCGCCTCGGCCTTGGCGATGGCCTTGCGCATCGCCGGGATGACGTCTGGGGCGGCGGTGGCGGGGCCGGGCGGCCGAGGCCGAGGCGGCGGCGGGCGGGGGGTTGTTCAGGGCGCCCGGCGCGTGCGCCGCCGCGGGGCCGCGGCAGGAGCGGGGGAGCCGGCGGCGCGGCGGCGGCGGCGGCGGCGGCGCGGCGCGGCGGCGGCGCCGGCGCGGGGGTCTGGTGGGCTCACCCTCGATGTACTGCGCCGCGCGCTGCATGACCCAGTCGGGCTCGTCCGCGGCCGGCCAGCCCGCGGTGATCACGCTGCCGGGGCGGGCCAGCAGGGTGCCCCACACGTGCTCCGCGAGGTGGGGCGTGATGGGAACGAGCAGCAGCGTGGAGACCTCGATGTAGCGGGCGATGAGCGCGCGGTTCATGCCGTCGGGCCCGCACGCAAAGCTGCACGGACGCGCGGGCGCGGCGCGGGCGCGGCGCGCGGGCGCGGCGCGGGTGCGGCGCGGGCGCGTTAGGAGGGTTGTGTGGGCGCGGCGCGGTCGCGGCGCGCGCGCGAGAGAGAGCGAGCGAGCGAGCGTGGGGGGGGCGCGGGCTGAGCTGGGCGCGGGGGCGCGGCGGCGGCTGCGCCGTGCCGCGCACCGGTACACGTCGCGCGCGTTGGTCAGGTCGTAGCCGGCGCACTTCAGCGCCTCCCTGCACACCGGCACCGGCGGCGGCAGCGGCGGCGCGGCGGTGAGCAAAAGGGGGCGGGGGACGGGGGCGCGGCGACCGCGCGCGCAGCCACGCGCGCAGCCGTGTGCGCACGCGCAGCCGTGTGCGCAGCCGTGTGCGCGCACAGACCTGAACAGCAGGCGGTCGTAGGCCTCGCGCGCCCTGAAGACGGCGATGTTGAGCTCGTTGGCAAAGACGCGGTCAAACAGGCTGCTCGGCGGGCCCTCGCGCAGGCCTGCGCGCGGCACGGCGCGTCGCGGCGCGGCGACGGCGGCGGCGCGGCGAGGTCGGCGGCAGCGGCGGCGGCGCGGGCCTGCCGCGCCACCAAAGGGACGAGAGCCGAGCCGGCGCTCGCCCGCGCGCAGGCGCACGGCCCCCTCCCCACACCCACACGCACTCTCTCCCAATCTCAACCCTAAACCCTAAACCCTACACCCTAACAGCCCACGCTCACCCGCGCCGGGCGCGAGCATCTCCTCCATCCACGCGAGCTCCTTGGTGAGGCGCAGGATGGCCGCGTTGGCGGTGCTCGTCTCAAAGTTGGCGTCGTCCATGCCATCCCCCGCGTCGGCGAGCGCCCAGCGCATCGCGTCGGCGCTGTACTCCCCGATCGCCTGGCGGCGGCCGGGGGGGTTGGTTGGAGGAGGCGTGGTTGGCGGGGCGGTTGGTTGGCGGTCGGCGGGCGGGTTGGGCGAGTGGGTTGGGCGTGCGCGCGCGGCGGCGCGCGTGCGGCGCGCTGTGCGCGGCGGCGCGCGTGCGGCGGCGCGCGTGCGGCGGCGCGCTGTGCGCGTGCGCGCGTGACGCCTTGTGCCCCTCCCCCCTGCTCCGACTCCCGCCCGCACCTCTGAGAGCGTCTTGAAGTTGCCCGTGCTCTTGCTCATCTTCTCGCTGTTGAGCAGCAGGTGACCGTTGCAGCGGAACGACCCCGGGTTCTGTGCGCCGGCGGCACGCGGCGGGGCGCGCGCGCGCGCGGGCGGCAGCCGTGTCGGCCCCCTCTGCCCCGCAGCGCCGTCGCGCCGGCGCGCGCGCGTCGCCGCCTCCGCGCCCCCGCCCAGCAGCGGGCCGGCGCGGCAGCGCTCCTCCTGCGTTCACGCGCCTTGTCGCCGTTTGGCCAGACGGCGGTGTGCGAGTAGAGGCTGAATGTGAGGTGGTTCTGGATGAGGTCCTTGCCGCTCACGCGCAGGTCAAAGGGGTACCAGAACTCAAACTCACGCCGCATCGCCGACAGCGTGGCCTCCTGGATCGCGCACCCGGGCGGGTAGGGCCTGCGGCGCGCGAGTGTGTGCGGCGGCGGCGGGAGCGTGCGTGCGTGTGAGCGCGCACCCTCACCCCCGCACCCACACGCGCACACGCATGCCACGCACACGCACGCGCACGCGCACCCACACCCACCCACCCACACGCACACGCACACACGCACCCACACCCACACCCACACCCACACACGGCTCTCACCCGCCAAGGAAGATGTAGTCCCACACCTCGTGCGTGAGCGCCTCGGGCGGGATGGGCCCCGGCGTGCGGCCGTACATGTCGTCATTCTAACGAGGAGGGGAGGGGGGGGTAGGGGGCCGGTGGCGGCGCGGCGGAGGCGGCGGCGGGCGGGGGCGGGGGCGGCGAGGGGCGGAGGAGGGGCTCAGCAGCGGGAGGAGGGCGGAGAGAGAGGGGGAGGGAGGTTGAGAGGGAGCGAGGGAGGGAGAGGGAGAGGGAGAGGGAGGGAGGGAGGGGCGTGTGTGGCCCCCTCAAAGTGGCTGCGCCGGCGACGGGGCGCGCGCGGCCGCCGTGGGTAAGGGCGCTGTGCTCTGTGCAGGGCGCTAGTCACGCGCCGACCACGGGGTGGGCTGGCGCGCCGGCTTAATGCGCTGCAGGGGTGCGTTGGCGCGCGGCGCGCGGGGCGCGCGGCGCGTGCGGTGTGGTGCGGGGGCCAGCGGCCGCAGGCGCCGCGGCGGCGCGCGGCGCGCGCGGGCGCGCGGGCGGCGCGGCGCCGGGCGCGGCGGGGCGGCGCCTGGACGCCGCGCCGGACTGGGGACCGGCGGCCGTTCACAGGTGCCCGCCGCGCCGTGCCGCACGCCGCACGCCGCGCCGCGTGCCGCACGCCGCGCCCGGCCGGCCGAGCACGCGCGTCATCGGGCTGTCGTCCGGCTCAGCGCCGCTGGCGCGGAGCGACGACAGCACGATGAGGCGCGTGCTCGGTCGGCTGCCCGTCACACGCACAACATAACAAACACAGGAACAAACGGAATAACACAACAAACAGGTGCGTTGTACGCACCTGGAGGTACTGCGCGATGGTGTAGTAGGCCATGTAGATGGTGCTGTCGCTCAAGGACTCGATCAGGTACTGCTCGTCCCACGGCAGCCGCGTGCCCAGCCCAAACGACCGGCTGCACGCCCACTGCTGCAGCCAGCCTGCGCGGCGGCGCGGGCGCGGCGCGGCAGGTCAGCCCCGGCGGGCTGTGTCCCTGCCGCCGCCGATCCACCCCCCGCCGGGCAAGGGCGCCGCGCGCGCAACACACGGCGCACCGAGGCAGTGCCGGAAGCCGTTCTTGGTCTCCTCGCTGTAGCACTCCATGGCCTCGAGCGCGGCCGACGTGGCCGCCTGCCAGCCGGGCTCGCCGTAGGTGAGGTACCACTGGTCGGTCAGCGCGACGACGCACTCGTCGCCGCTGCGGCTCATCACCTGCGCGCGGCGGGCGGGCGGGGTGGGCGCGGCGCGGGCGCGGGCGGGTGCGCGGCGGCGTGAGTCAGCGTGTCGGCGCGCGCGCCGCCGGCCGGGCGCGCGAGGAGGCGCGGAGGGGAGGCCAGGCGCGCTGGTGCCGGACGGCCTCGCAGCGAGGCGCGGCGCCGCGCGGCGCCGCCGAGCCAAGCCCGCCGTGCGCGCGCGCACACGCACGCACCGGCTTCTCGGGCTCGCTGTACGGCAGCGCGGCGCCCGAGGCGAGCAGCTCGTCGCGGATCAGCGGCTTGGCCTCGCTGACCTTGCGCCCCGCGTGGGGCCCGACCTTGAGCACGCCGTCGGTGAAGCCCTGGGGTGCAGGGTTTTGGGGTTTAGGGTGTGTGTGTGTGGGGGGGGGCAGCAGGAGGGATGACAAGGGGCGTGAGAGAGAGAGGCGAGGGAGGCGGCGGAGGGTGTGCGAGAGCGAGGGAGGGGCGGCGTGGCGTGTGCGGCGCATTCAGGGCCCGACCGGCACGGGGGCGCCGGGGCAGCCAGACAAGCGGCGCGGGGGGTCGCTCTGCGCAGGCCACAGTCACGCGCCGACCATGGGGCAGGCTGGCGCGCCGGCTTATAGGCTGCGCTGCGTGCGCGCGCCGCGCGCGTGCGCGCGCCCCTGCAGCGCGGGCCGGCCAGAGCAGGGCCACTGACGGTGCACCGCATGGGCGCGAGCCCGCAGTGCTCGATCAGTGAACTTGCTCTGACCGGCCGCCCCGCGCAGCGGCGGAGGCCCGCGGCGAACGCAGCCCCCCTCCCTCCCGCACAAGCCGGTCGCGCCCCTCCCAGCGCTGCACGCCCCTCCCGCGCCGCACGCCCTGCGCCGGCGGCGCGCCCCGCGCCCCCTCCCCGCCCCCCCCCCCTTGCCCCTGCGTCACCTTGAGGTACACGAGCTGCTTGGCCTCCGCCAGCTTGGCGGTGTCGTTCTGGCTCTGCACCTTCAGCTGCTCGCACACCACCTGCGGGCGCGCCGGCGCGCGGCGCGGGTCGGCGCACGCTCCGCAGCACGCGGCGTGCAACACACGGACAGTGCGCGGGCAGTCCGCAGGCAATGCGCGGGCGATGCGCAGGCGGCGGTGCGCGGGGGATGCGCAGGCGCGCGCGCCTGCGCGGCGGCGTCGCCGTAGCCTGGGATGTCAATGATGGGGATGACCTCATACGGCAGCACCCACTCGTCCGCGACGCCGTACTTCTCACGCAGCTTGGGCTTCTTCTTGAGGTCCTGGTGGGCGAGTGGGCGGGTGGGCGGGCGGGCGGGCGGGCGGGTGGGTGGGTGGGTGGGCGGGTGGGCGGGTGGGTGATGGGGAGGAGGTGGGGAGGTGGCGGGGAGGTGGCGGGGAGCAGAGTGAGGGCGGGCGTGGCCGAGGAGGGCGGGGAGGGCGGGGAGGGCGTCGGGGAGACGAGCGAGGGCGGCGGCTGCGCGCGGCTGCGCGCGGCGCGGCGCGGCGCGCGCGCCTGCAGCGCGGTGTAGTCGTCGGGCGAGTCGCTGGGCACGCTCGTGACGATGCCGGTGCCCTTGTTGGTGAGGATGGTGAGCAGGGGCAGGACGTAGATGGTCGCGTGGGGGCAGTTGGGCGCGGAGAGCGGCACGCCCAGCAGGTCCTGGCCGGTCAGCTCGAGCAGGCACTCGGCGCGCCGCGCGCGGGCATGCGCTCCTGGACGCGGCGGCGGGGTGGGGCGGCGCGGCGCGGGGGGTGAGCGGCGCGCGGGGCTGCTGGCGGGGTGGAGGGGCGGGTGCGTGGGGGGAGGGGGAGGAGAGGGGAAGGAAGAGGGTGTGGTCCCGTGACTAGTGGCTGACGGCGGTGGGACGGCCGCCGCCTGCCGTGGGTGGAGACTCCGGTTGTCAGCCGCGCGCGCGGCGCCGGCCCCTGTGCGGGCGCCGCCGCCGCGCGCGTCTCGCTCTGGGCAGCGGAAGTAAGGGGCTGCGCCATCGGTCGGGCGCGCCCCAAGGCATTGAGCCGCCCATGCGTGTGCACGTGATTGCGCGCGCGCCACGCGCCGCCCGCCGCCTGCCGCCGCGCATGCACCCCCCGCCCCTCGTCTGAAGCCCCCGGAGCGAGCCAAGCCGCGGCCCGCAGCAGCCCCCGCCCCCGCCCCGCAGCAGCCCCTGCCCGCGCCCCGCAGCGCCCGCCCAGCGCCGCAGCAGCAGCCCCCGCCGGCACCCCACCTGGTACGACAGGTTGAGCGCCGAGCGGTGCGTCATGATGTAAACCTCGCCGCCGAGCCCCCGGAACGCGCCGTAGCGCCCCTCCGGCAGCGCCCAGCAGTTGGTCTGGCCGTACATCGTCTCAGGGCGCAGCGTCGCGGCCATGAGGTGCACGCCGCCCGGGGCCTCGCCCTCAAGCGCCGCGAGCTTGCCTGCGGCCGGCCGCGCGCGCGCGCGCCGGTGCGGGTTGGTTCTTGGTCGTGTGCGGGTGCGTGTGTGTGTGTGTGTGTGTGTGTGGGTGGGTGTGGGTGGGCGGGGGCAGCACGGGCGCCGCAGCTGGCAGCCCCGCCGCAGAGCACAGCGCGCAGCGCGGAGCAGCAGCGCCCGCAGCGCAGCGCAGCGCGCGGGACACACGCGGCGCGCAGGGCACGCGCAGCACGCGGCACGGCGCGGCGGCGCGCAGCGCACCGGGCAGGGCCTGCGCGGTCATCTTGACGAGCGTGTACTCCTGCGGCCCCACGCCCTCGCCGCTCGCGCGGTCGTGGTCGGCGCAGGGCTGGCCGTCGAGGGGCGAGAACACGGCGTAGCGCTTGTCCTTGACCACCTTGCCCTGGCGCAGCACAGGCCGGGTGCAGGGCGCAGCAGGGCGCGCGTGAGCGTGTGGGTGCGTGTGGGGTTTGAGCGAGCAGGGCTCGAGGCGCGCGAGCTCATGCCCGAGCGCCCGAGCGGGCGCCCGCCTCCCCGCCCCACCCCCCGCCCGCCCTCCCTCCCTCCGTCCACCCTTCCCGCCCTCCCTGCCGCGCCGCCTGTGTCCGCCGCGCCCCCTGCATCCGCGCACCGCGCGCTTGAGCGTCCAGAACTGCCAGCGCACAAAGGCGTCGTAGTAGGGGTTCATGTCGGTCGTGATGAAGCTGCGCCGCCAGTCGACGCCGCAGCCCATCGCGCGCAGGTCGCGCTCCGCGAGCGGCGGGAAGTAGGACAGCCAGTGCGCGGGGTCCCTGGGGCGGGGCGGGGGGGGGGGGGTGGAGGGAGGGACGGGGGGCGGGGCGCGTGAGGAGGGAGAGAGGGAGAGAGAGGGAGAGGGAGAGAGGGGGGGAGAGAGAGAGAGAGGTGGCGAGAGGGGGAGAGAGAGAGAGGTGGAGAGCGAGGGAGCGAGGGAGCGAGGGAGTGGCGGGCGCCGCCTGCGCCCGCCGCGGCGGGAGAGCGCCGCGCCGCCGCGGGCAGGCGCCGCCCGCGTCCGCGCCCGCAGGCCGCGGCCGCACCTGAACTTTGGGATGTCGGCCTCGGGGATGCCGCTCTTGAGCAGGATCTCCCACTGCGTCGCGCCGGGGCCGCGCTTGCTCGCGGCCTTGCTCTTCTTGCCCGCAAACTTGGTGGGGTCGGTCGGCCCCCGCCGCGGCCGCGTCCTGCGAGCGCGCGCGCGCGCGGGGCGGGCCGCGCGTGACGAGCGCCGCGCCGCGCGGCCGGCGCGCCGCGCGTGAGCGAGCGGCCGCAGGGGTGCGCCGCGCCGCGCGGCCGGCGCACCGCCGGCGCCGGCTCCTCCTCCTCCTCCTCGGTCGGGAACTTGGGCGGGCAGCCGTACGTGGCGAGCTCACGGTCCAGCTTGTCAGCGCACGCCTGCGGGCGGCGGCGCCGCCGGCGCGGCGGCGGGCGGGCGGCGCGGGCGGGGTCGGGTCGCAGCACGGCGCGCGCGGGTCGGGGTCGGGCCGGGCCGGGTCGCGGCGCGGGCGGGCCGGCGGGGGCGCCCCTCAGGAGTCGATAGCTCATCAGCCGCCGCAGGGGCGGGGTATGTTCTCCAAGGTGAATTGAATTTGAGTTGTGTCATCGTCGGGGGGCCCCCGCGCGGCGCGGCGCACCACGCAGCACGCAGCACGCACAGCCACGCGCGCCGCCGCTGCCCGCCGCCGGGCGCGCACCTTGATGGGCATGCCGGTGCAGTGGAAGCCCTGGCCGAACAGCACGCGCCGCCCGCACAGGCGGTGGTACGCGCTCGCAAACTCGAGCTGCGCGGCGGCGGCGGGGCGCCCGGTGGTGGAGTGTGGGCTGATGCAGGGCGCTCGCGGCAAGAGAGCACAGCCCCCGGGGAGGCTGCCGTTGCGCCCCCGGCGGCCGCGGGCGGGCGTGCGCCGCGCCTCTTGACGGCAGCAGCGCGGCGGCCGCCGCCGCCGCAACCGCCGCCCGCCGGCTGCTGGCGCCGGCGCCGCCCTGGCGGGCGCACCTTGGAGAGGGAGAAGGCATGGCCCAGGTGCAGCAGGCCGTTCATGTAGGGATAGGGAAAGTTGCCGAAAAACTTGCCCTCGGGGCATGCCACGCCTGCGGCCGGCGCCCGGCCGCTGCGTGGGCCCGCTGGCGGGCGCCGGGCGCGCCCCACGCGCGCCCCATGGCCGCGGCCGCACCCTCGCCCGGCGGCTCGGCCAAGAAGACGCCCTCGGCCTCCCATTTGGCCTGAGCAGCCGCCTGGATGCGCAGCAGCAGGTCGCGGCGCACGAAGCTCCCCTCCTTGGCCTGCGGCGGTGTGAGCGTGAGCATCCTGCATCGCCGCCTCGCCGGCCGGTGGCGCTGGGCCCGTTCGCACCTCAGCCTCGTTGCTGGGCGCCATGGCACAGTGATGGTCTGCGGGCGCCGCTCCACGCGCCGCTGCTGGCCGCGCAGGCCCCGTCGGTCTAGCGGAGCTGCCGGGGTGCGCAGTGGTCGGCACGAGGGCTCGCGGTTCAGTTACGCGCGCGCCCTGCGGCGCCGCCGCGCCCCGACCGCGGCCGCCGCACCCCGTCCGCCTGGCGCCTTGCCCCTTGGCGCCGGCGGCGTCACGACCGCAGCAGCCTCACGCCGGCGCCTCCGCGGCGGCCGCGGCGGAGAGGCCCTTGTGCGCGGCCTTGCTTGTGCTCGCCTTGGTCAGCTCGCGGATGAGCATCGTCGCGTAAGTCGAGGAGGGCAGCGTGAACTCCAGCAGCACGCCCACGCGCTCCCGGCGCTCCTCGACGCCGCCGCCGGGTGCCCCAGGCTCAGCACCGGTTCCGAAGCCAGGCTCGGCGCCGCCAGGCTCGGCGCCGCCCGGCTCGGCGCCACTGCCGGGCTCGGGCCCAGCAGCCGCCTCTGCGGCGTCGCCCTGGCGCGGGCGCTTGGCGCCGCGCGCGTCGCCCTCCGCCTCCGCGCCGCCGCCGCCGCCGCCGCCGCCAGCGCCGCTGCCGCCGCCGCCGCCCTCGGCCGCCGCGAGCGCGGCCCAGTCGCTCGGCAGCAGCTCCTCGTCGGCGCCGGCGTAGCGCATCACGGTGTGCCGCAGGTCGGCCGGCACGTGCAGCAGGCGGCGGTAGTCCCCGGCAGCCCGGCGAGCGAGAACTCGCGGGCGCCGTGCCCCACCGGCGCCGCGCCGGCGTCGTCCGCGCCGGCGCCGGCGCCCGCGCCCGCGCGCGCGGCCGCATACTCCTCGGCCGTCGCGCCCGGCAGCGCCACGCCGTCGGCCGCAGCGAGGGACAGGTAGAAGGCCCGGCCCGCGGCGTGGCGGGGGTACGAGACGCGCGCGCCCGGCAGCGGGAGCACCACGTCGGCGATGCCGTACGTGCCGGCCGCGGCCTCGTCCGCCGTGACGACGTGCGCCGCCGCGAGCCGCGCCGCCGCCGACGCGGCGGCGGCCGCTGATGCCTCGTCGCCGTCGCCGTCGGCGCCGCCCGCGTCCGGCGCGTCGCCGTCGTCGCCCGCGTGCGCCTGGTCCACCTCCGAGGCCGCTGCCGCCGCCGCGTCCCCGTCGCCGCCGCCGGCGCCCGCCGCGGCGCTGCGTGGCAGCAGCACCAGGTCGCCGGCGACCACACGATCCACACCGTAGCGGCGCACGCGCTCGCTCGCGGCCCTGCGAGCAACGATGGGCGCGGCGGCCGGCCCGCAGGCCCGGCGCGTGGCCGCGTCGGGGCCCAGGCGCGGCGCGCGTGCCGCGCCGCGGCCGCGCGGCGGCGCACCTGTTCCACGCCGCCGACTGCCAGGCGTGCAGGTACATGAGGCGCAGGGTGCGGGGCACGGCCTGCAGCGCCGCGAGGTGCGCGCCGCCGCCGCCGCTGCCGCCGCGCGCGAGCGTCGCCAGTACCGCGCGCTCGGCGACGAGGAAGGTCGGCAGCGCCTTGAGCGCGCCCTGCGGAAGACAGCACGCGGCGGCGGGGTCGGCACCGCGTGAACGCGCGGCACGCTGCGCAGAGAGAGCCTCGCTCTCGCAGCGCCGGCGGTCGGGCGGCCGCAGGCGGGCGCGGGGACCGCCGCCCTGCGGCGGCGCGCAGACCGCCGCCGCTGCCGCCGGCGGCCGCGCGAGCCGCGTTCGCGCCTGGGCGTCGCCGCGCTCGAGGTAGAGCGCCCGCGCCGCCGCGATCTCCGGCCGCTCGCCCGGCCCGCCCTGCAGGATGAGCCGCGTCGCGGCCGCCCACTCGCCGCGCAGCAGCGCGGCGCCGACGCTGCCGCGCGCACCACGCGCGCCCGCGCGGCGACGGCGGCGGCGGGGTCAGGCGGTGGGAGCGGGGAGCGCGGCGGCGACGGCCGCGGGCGCGGGGCGCGGGGCGCGGGCGCGGGCGCGGGCGCGCGCTCACGCGTGCGTCGGCACCGCGCCGGTGCCGAAGCGCTGCAGGCCGAAATAGTTGATGAAGCCCTTGGCCCGCAGCTCACCCACCGCCGCCGCGACCTGCGCGGCGCGCGCGTCGGCGCGCCGGCGCGTTGGCGCGTCGGCGCGGCGGCGCGGCGCGGCGGTGCGGGACCGCGACGCCGCTTGGCGCGGGCGCGGGCGCGGCGCGCACGTGGGCCTCGTCCGGCGGCGCGACATCGCGCATGAGAACTTTGAACGCGTTGCCGCGCAGCTGCCCCAGGCTGAGCTGGTCGGGGACAAACTCAAAGCTGCCGAGCTTGATCCCCCGCAGCCTGGCGGGGCGGGGGAGGGGACGGGGTGGACAGGGGCGGCGGCGCGGCAGCGGGTGGGCGCGGCGGTCGGTGGGCGGCGGGCGGGCGCGGCGAGCCGCGCGCGGCGGCGGCGCGCGGCCGCGCGGGCGCGGTGCGCACCGCGCGTTGAGCGCGGCGAGGCGGGCGGGCGGGATCTTGTGGGCGGTGACCCACTGCGCCGTCACGCCGCGCTTGTCCTTGGTGCCGGCAAAGCCGAAGCAGCGGCCGTGGGCGTGCAGCATGCGGCTGATGACGCTCAGCGCCGCCTGTGCGCGTGTTGGGGCGTGTTGAACGCGGGGCGAGGCAGTGTGAGCGGAGCGTGTTTTGTGTGTATGGAGGACGAATGAAGGGGGCAGCGGGCGCGCCTGCGTGTCCGCGCGCGTGCTTTGACCCTGAAACCTTAACCCTGAGGCTCCCTCAACCCCAAACCCTGCCCCAAAAACCTGCCCCGTGCCTGCGTGTCCATGTTCTCCTTGAGCATCACAAACCTCACGTGCCGCGCCGCGCCGCCCTCCCACGCTGCGTCGCTCCGCCACTCTGCGCGCGCGCGGCCGCGCGGCGGGCCGGCGCCGTGAGCGCGGGGCGGCGCCGCGCTGTGTGTGGCGCGGCAACGGCGCGCGCGCGCGCGACAGCGCGCCCGCGCCGCCAACGCACCGCCGCCGCCGCGCTTCTGGCCGCGCCCGCGGCCGCGCCCGCCGCGGCCGCCGCGGCCGCCGCCGCCGCCGCCGGCCGCCGCGGCGCGCACGCGGATGACGTTGTGCGGGGGCGCCGCGTCCGCCGCGCCCGCCGGCGCCGCGCCGGCCACCGTGTCGGTCGCGAGCGGCGGCAGGCGGGGGTCGGACTTGAGAAACTGGTGCATGGCCTGCCGGGGACGGCGCGGCGCGGCGCGGCGGGCGCGTCATTTGGTCGGCGGAGCCCCGCGCCGCGCGCTGCGCGCCCGCGGCGCCGCGCCCCGCGCGCTGCCGCCCGCGCCCACCCGCCGCCGATCGCGGTCGTCCTCCGGCTGCATGTCTGCCTCCAGCGGCTCGCCGGCCGGCCCCGCCCCCGGCTGCTGCGGGCCCCGCCAGCGCCGCCGGCGGCCGCCTCCTGCTGCTGCTGCTGCATGATCCGCCCCAGCAGGCCTGCGAGCACCGCGCCGTTGGCCTCGCCCGCGAGCGCCGCAAACGCGGCCGCCGCCGCGGCCACCGACTCGGGCGTCAGCGCCGCCGCATCGCGCGGGGGCGCCTGCCGCGGCGGCGACGGCGGCGGCGGCGGCGGCGGCGGGAGGATCGGCAAGTCGGTGGCGGCGCAGGCAGCGCGCGCCGGCCGCCACGCGCCCGGCCCGCCCCGCGCCCGCCGCGCGCCGCCGCCGTCGCGTGCCTGCTGCTCCGGCGCCGCGGTGCTGGTGAGGCGCGCGGTGCGGCCGTCCTGGTCCACCTCGAACACCTGGAAGTCGCTGTACCTGCGGGGCCGCCGGACGGGCTCGCGAACACAACAGCGGCCCGCGCCGCCGCGCGCGGCGCGCCCGCACCGGTGCTTGAGGATGCCCGTGAAGCCGCTGGTGGCGGTGGTGTACTCCTCGATGCCCACCGCCGCCTCCTCCATGGTCGCGGAGCGCGCGGCGGCTGCCGGCACGGGCGCTGCTGCTGCCGCCGCTGCTGCGCCGCCGCCGCCGCCGCTCCAGGCGCGCCTCACGCGCGATGGCTGTGCCGCGGGAGGAGCCAGCTCGCCCGGAAAGGCCGAGCGAAGCCTCTGCAAAACCTGGACCGCCGGCCGGCGCCGGCGCCGCACGCAGCGGCGGGGCAGCAGGTCAGAGCGACGCTTTTGGACCGGCGCGCGTTCGCACACGCTGAACCCGGCGCTCCTGCGCGCTTCCGGGCGCAGCGCGGCGCCGTTGACCGGCCGCCGCGAGCAGCCCGCAGCTGCCATGGCGATGCGGATACGACACATCAAGGGCTTCAAGTGCGCCCGCCTGGTCCCCGGGGCGCCACCCAGCAGCGCCCGGGAGCGGCGAGCGCGCAGCGCACCGCGTCGCCGGCGCGCGAGCCCGAGCCGCGCCGCCCCGCGCGCAGTGGCGGAGTCGCCGGCGGCCTGGCTGCCCACCCCAGCGAGCGGGTGATGTACTACGTCGTGGGCAGCAGCGTGCTGGCCGTATTTGAGGTGCGCCGCCGCGCGCGCGCGTCCCCCGCCGCCGTGGGCAGCTGCGCCGGCCGCGCCGCGCGGCACACGCGCATCCGGCGCCACCCTGCGCTGCGCGCCCGCGGCGCAGGGCGACCCCACCAAGCAGGTGCAGCTGCGGGGCCACGACGACGAGCTCACCGCGTTTGCGATGTCGCCGCGCGGCACGTTCCTCGCGACGGGCCAGCGGGGCGCCAACTCGGACGTCGTCATCTGGGACGCGCGCGGCCTGGCGCAGAAGCACAGGTGCGGACCCCGGGGTGGCGGCGGCGGCGGCGCTGGCGGCGGCGGTTGTGGAGCAGCCGCGCGCGGCCAGCGCGCGCGCCAGCCCGCCCGCGGCCGTGTGCGCGCACGGCCGCTGCGGGCGGCGCCCAGGTTCCAGGAGCACAACTTTGAGGTGTGCGCCCTCGCCTTCTCGTCCGACGAGCGCCTGCTCGCGACCGTGGGCAACGAGCGGTGCGGCGCGCGCGCGGCGGCGGCGGCCGGGCCGGGCGCCCGCGCACGCGCGCACATGCAAACACATTCACACCCCTGTGCCCGCAGCGAGCGGCGCGTGTTCGTGCTGGACACCGCCACCGGCAAGATCGTCAGCAACACCACGCTGCTCGAGCCCAAGGCGCGGCGCGTGGGCGCCGGCGCGGACGCTGCCGCGCCCCCGGCGCCGGCACTGTGCGGGGCCTGCCCGCTCGCTCAGCCCTCCGCGCCGACGCGGCGCCGCCGCGCAGCGCACGCGCGCGCTCGCGTGGTCGCCGGCGTGCGGGCCGTGCTACGTGTTTGCCAGCGCGGCGGACATGGACCTGTACCTCTACACGCTCGACCCCTTCAAGGGCTGGGTGCGCGGCGCGCCTGGGCCTCGAGGCGGGGCTGCGCGCGCCGGCCGGCACGCCCACCATGCCGGCAGCCACGTGGCTGCCGGCTGGCGCACCAGCTGCCAGAAGCCAGGCCCGGGCAGGCGGCGGGCGCGCGCCCGAGAGCGCGGCCGCCATGCACCCGCGGCGCGTGGCCTGCGCAGGTCAACTGCGAGAAGGTGGTCACCGGCAGCGTGCGAAAGGCGGTGCACGCGCTGTGCTTCTCCGCCGACGGCGCGTGGCTGTTCGCGGGGACGGCGAGCGGCGACGTGCTGTCAATCAACGTGGCGCGCCGCGCGGTGCAGGTGCGCCAGGGCGCGCCCGCAGCCGCGGCGCGGCGGCGCCGCACGACGCCGCGCGACGCCGAACGCGCCGCGCTGCGCGTGCGCGGGCGCTCGCAGGTGATGCACCAGGTGGCCTCTGCCGGCGTCAGCGCGCTGCTGCTCGCCCCTGACGGCCGCCGGCTGCTGGTCGGCGCGCTGGACAGCAGCCTGAGCCTGTTTGACCCGCGCGGCGAGGGCCCCCACACGGCGCCGCCGCTGGCGGCCGTGCCCGGCGCGATTGTCGCGCTCAGCGCCGCCGCCGGCGGCGGGCTGCTCGTCGGCACGCAGCAGGGCGACATCAGCCTGGTGCCCGCCGCGGGCGGGCGCGTGGCGCCGGTGCTGCAGAGCCAGCGCGGCGCGCTGCGCGACCTGGTGTGGGCGCCCTGCGGCGGCAGCCTGGCCACGGCGAGCGCGAGCGGCACCGTCTGCGTGTGGGATGCGGCGGTCAGTGCGGCGGCGGCCGCCGGGCGCGCGCGCGCGTGCGGCCGCCGCCGCGCCCGCCGGCCCGCTCACCGCCGGCCCGCCCACCGCCCGCCGCTGCCGCCGCGCGCGTGCAGACGCTCGGGCTCGAGTGCCGCGCGGCGCTGCACAACACCGACGCGGCGGCGCAGAGCGTCGCGCTGTCGCCGGACGGCGCGCTGCTGGTGTCCGGCTGGTCAGACGGCGACATCCACTGCCACGGCCGCGGCGGGGCGCAGGGCGGCGCCGGCGGCGCGCCGGGCGCGCCCGCCCGGCCGGCGCCGGGCGCGGCGGCGCACGCGCCCGGCGCGGCGCTCTGGTGCATCCCGCAGGCGCACGCGACGGCGCACTCGGCGGGCGTGCCCGCGCTGCAGGTCAGCCACCGCGGGCACTTCATCGCCTCGGGCGGCGCGGGCGGCGAGGTGCGGGTCTGGGACGTCGCGAGCCGCGAGCTGGTGAGCCACCTCAAGCACCACGTCATGCCGATCACCGACCTCAAGGTCAGGCGGGCGGAGGGAGGCCGCGCACGCGGGGCCGTGCCGGACGCGGCGACGGCGTCGGCGGGGCCTGGGGCCAGGGCACGGCGGCGGAGTCACGATCGCGGCTGACCGTGCGCGCAGGTGATGCTGGACGACGCGCACCTGCTCGCGGCGAGCGAGGACCGCACCTGGAGCGTGTGGGACAGTCGCCAACGAGCGCCCGACGCGCATCACGCGCGCCGCCATGGGCGCCGTGCGTGGCGTCGACATGGCGCCCGACAACGTGCGCCGCGCGCGCCGGCCCCGCCCCGCGCGGCCGCCGTGGCCGACCCAACCCCACCCGCCGCGGCGGCAGTGCGCGCGCGCAGGTGTCGGTCGTGAGCGTC
Organism: Scenedesmus sp. PABB004; assembly: GCA_014905635.1. Lineage (NCBI taxonomy): Eukaryota > Viridiplantae > Chlorophyta > Chlorophyceae > Sphaeropleales > Scenedesmaceae > Scenedesmus > Scenedesmus sp. PABB004. The sequence continues at coordinate 327,104 of JABVCE010000016.1, forward strand.
GGGCTTGACCGCGCGGTGTCGGTGTGGGACCTGCGGTGCGACGCGGCGGTGCGCGTCGTGCAGGACGCGCACCAGCACGAGATCACGTGCGTCGCGGTCAACCATGCCGGCACCCTCATCGCGACCGGCGGCGCCGACTGCGCGGGTGCGGGCTCGCGCAAGCTCCCGCGCTGCCCGGCGCGCTGCCGCGCGGGCGTTGCTGCACGCGCCGCCGAGCCGCCGCCGCCGCCGCGCGGCCGCAGTCAAGCTCTGGGAGTTTGGCTCGGGGCGGCCGGTCGGCGCGTTTGCGGGCCACACGAGCACGGTCAACCAGCTTGCGTTCAGCGCGGACGACAACCAGCTCGCGAGCGTGGGCGACGACGGCGCGCTCGTGCTATACCGGCGCGTGAGGCGCCCCGAACGCGCTGCGGGAGGGTTGTGCTGCGTTACACGCACGACGCACAAACTAGGCCGCGCCGTGAGCACGCTGGCTGCGGCGAATGACCGATGAAGCCCGGGCCCGCCCGACCTCGGCCCGCTTGCGCAGTCTTCTGAGCACCCTCCCTGATGTTCGTGGGGCAGGCACGCGTTCTTGAGCAGCGTTCTCATCGCAGCGCACACGCGTTTGGATGCAGTGCGCGGGCAGCAGCTACCGCCATGCGGCAGTTTGGCGGCCAGACCAACAGCTGACCAGCAGTGCTCAAAACCAGCCCCGCGTGCCCAAATCCCTGCAACACAGCGAGCCATGCGCACGTCACACGCAGAGCCCGTGCGGCTCGAGCAGCCGCCGGCCCCAGAGCGTCACGCCAGTGTCGATGATGGCCCACAGCAGCACCACCAAGCACGAGAGCACCACGCCGTGCCCGACGAGGCCCAGCTCGGGCCTGGTCGGGCCCGCGGGCAGCTCCGGCGCCGGCACCGCCGCCGCCGCGGCGCCGCTGCTGCCCGCGGCGCCGCTGGCGGCCGCGGCGCGGGCGAGGGCCGCCGGCGCAGGGTCGCCGGGGGCGGGGGCGGGGCCGCGCCGCGCCGCGGCGCGCGCCGCCGCGAACGCGCGCACGCCGCGCGCCTCCTGCACGCCGAGGATGTACAATGGGATGACGGCGGCGAGCGCAGCATGCACGAGCAGCATCAGCGCCGCCACAGGGCACGGGGCCGCGCTCTCGGTGAGCGGCGCGACGGTCGCGAGCACGCTGCCCGCCGCGCCGCCAAAGAGCCAGCACGCGTCGCGGTACATCGCGCGCGCGACGACCTGCAGCCGTGGGTGCGCCACGAACACGCGCAGCAGGCGCGGCAGCAGCGCCTGCGGGCGCGGGCGCGTGCGCGCGCGGTGTTTGGGTGGGGCTCGGGCCCGGGCGCCGCCGCAGCAACGTCACGCCGGCGCCCCCGCGCGCGGTCCCTCACCGCGCTGCCTGCTGCACGTGCGACGAAGTATGGCGTCGCGATGCGCAGCGGCAGCAGGTACGCCAGCGGCTCCATCAGGCCCACCGCGCTCAGGCAGCCGCCAAACACGAGCCGATACGCCAGCTGGCGAGGCGCGAGCGCGGCGGCGTGAGCGGCGGCGGCGGCGCGGCGGGCGCGCGCGCGCGCGCGCGAGCGCGCCGCCGTCGGGCGCTGCGCGCGCCGCGCACCGCCGCGTGCTTGCCGGCCGCCAGCTCGCGCGGGACCGTGAATGACCAGGTGAGCGGGACATATATGACCATGAGCGCCAGGCTCGCGCCGCGCAGGGCCGCGAGCGACGCGGCGCGGTGCCGGCGGTGCAGCGGCGCGTCGTGCGCGATGACGGCGAGTATCGCGAGGTCAAACGCCAGGTGGCCGACCATCCACGCCAGCGCCGCGGCCGCCGTGCGCGCGTCGGCGGCGCCGCGCGCGGCGCGGACGTTGTAGATCGTCGCAGCGACGAGCAGGCTCGCAAAGAACTGGGACGCCTTGGTGTCGCGCGCGCGGAGCTCCGCCGCGCGGCTGGCCCAGAAGGCGGCGGCCAGGCCGGTGCGGCCGGCGCGCGGCGCCATGCGCGCACCGCTAGCGGCGGCAGCGCTGCCGCCCGTGTGCCGCCCGCTGCCGCCCGCTGCCGCCGCTGCTGTCGCCGCTTCTGCCGGCGCTGCTTAGGTACCACCTCTGCCTGCGCCCGCGCTCCAGCCGCCGCGGCGGCTGGGGGCGCGGCGCCCGGCGAGCAGCGGCGGCAGCAGTCGGCGAGCCGGCGCTGCTCGCTGAGGCAGCTGCTGCCGCCCCGCGCGCGCTGCCCGCCTGCGCACGGTGTCACTGCGGTCGGTGGGCGCAGCGGCGCAGCGAACGCCTGGGAGAGCTGCGCGCCGGCCGGCGGCCGTCACGGGCGCTTCAGCGGCGGCGGCGGCGCGCCAGGGCGCACCCCCAGGGCGCCGCGCGGTGCCCCCCCGCGCGCCGGGCGGCCGGCACTTCCTGCAGCGCGTCGAGTGGGTCTCGTCCGCCCAGTCGCCGCGGGGGCCGCGCACGCACGCCATTCGAACAACCGGGCCCCACGCCTCCGTCGTCGCACGCAACGCCCCGTGCCTGCCCGGTGACGCAGCTACGGATGCGCTGCTGCTGCTGACAGCCTCGCCTGCGGCCGCGGAGCCCGGTACGGCGTTGTTGACGCCCCCGCGGCCCGGCTGCTGCTCGCGATGGCGGACGACCCCGGCGAGCTGGTGCTGCTGCACCTGGCGTTTGCCCGCGACGCCGCGGAGGCCAGGTGCGGGCGGGCGCGGGCGCGCGCCGCCGCGCGGGCGCGCGCAGCACGGCAACCCACGCTGGGCGCGCTGCCGCGCCCGCCCGGCCGCCGCGCGCCCCGCCCGCAGCGCGCGCCAGGCCGCGGCCCTGCAGGAGCGCGCGGTGCTGGCGGAGACGCAGCTGGCGGCCTGCAGGGCGGCGTACGCGCGCAAGGCGCGCGAGGGCGAGGCGCTCGCGCGCGAGCTGGCGGAAGCCTCGGCGGCAGCGGACGAGCTGCGGCAGCGCGTGCTCGCGCTGAGCGACGAGCTCGCCGCCGAGGAGGGCGCGCACGTGGCCGACCAGCAGGAGCTGGCGCTGGCGCAGCAGGCGCTCGCGGGCGCGCGCGCGGAGGCTGGGGCGCTGCAGGAGGCGCTCGCGCGCGGCCGCGGCGCCGGCGCCTGCGCAGGCGGCGGCAGCGGCGGCGCAGGGCCGGAGCCCCTGGAGCCCCTGCGCGCGCGCGTGCAGGCGCTGCAGGCCGAGCTGTCTGGCGCGCAGGCGGAGCGGGGCGGCCTGCTCGCGCAGCTGCAGGAGCAGGGCGCGCGGCTCGCCCAGCTCGCGGCGGCGGCCGGCGGCGGCGCCGCAGGCGGCAGCGCGCCCGCCACGCAGACACACGCGTCGCCGGCGGCGCCGCCGCGTGCCACGCCGCCTCAGCCGTCGCCGCCCGGCAGCGCGGAGCGCGAGCAGCAGGGCCGCGCGGCGCTCCGCGCGCGGCTGGCGGCGCTGTCGGAGGAGAACGCGGCGCTGCGGGCGCAGCAGGCGGCGCTGCAGCGGCAGCGCGACGCCGCGGCGGCCCAGGCGGCGTCGGCGCGCGAGCGGCTCGAGGCGCTGCAGGCCGCGCAGCAGGCGGAGGAGCGGCACGCGCAGCCGGCGGAGGAGCGGCGCGCGCAGCCGGCAGAGGCGGCGGAGCAGGCCGCGCAGCCGGCGGAGGAGGGCGGCGGCACCGCGCCGGGGCACGACAAGGCCTACTACAAGCGGCTCAGCAAGGCGCTGCGCGCCAAGTACGACGCCGTGCGCGCGGAGCTGCAGCGCGTCGACCCCGCCGCGCTGCGGCGGCACGACGCGAAGCGCCGCCTCGCGGCCGCCGCGGCGCGGAGCGGCGCCGACGGCGGCGGCGGCGGCGGCGGCGCAGCGCGCGCCGCCGGCGCGGCGGGCGAGCCCGCTGCCAGCGCGCAGCCCGCGGCGGTGCCCGTGGAGCCGGCCAGCAAGCGGTGCAAGGCTGACGCGGCAGCTCGCGACGGTGCGCGCGCCAGCCCCACCGAGGCGACGGCGGCGCCGGCGCAGGCGCCGGCGGCGCAGCAGCAGGCAGCGGTGGGGCGCCAGCCGCTTGCCGTCCTGGGCCTCAACAGCCAGGACCAGGAGGAGGTGGGCGGCGTGCACTGCAAGCTGGCGGCCGTGGGCGGCGTGGCCGGGGCGCTGCCCGCGGAGCAGGCATGCGGCGGCGCGAGCCAAGCGAGCTGCGAGTCGGAGGCCCAGTCGAGCCGGCAGCCAAAGGCGGCGCGCGCTGGGGAGCAGCAGGCCGCAGACGCGCACAAGCAGCAGGGCCTGCAGGTCGAGCAGCAGCCGCAGCAGCAGCAGCAGGTACTGCGGGCGGGCGCGCCCGCCAGCCCAGCGTGGCGCACATCGCGCGGCGGCAGCAGGGCGCTGGCCGCCGCCGGGGTGTCGCTGCGGCCGACGGCTTCGACCTGCCTGCCGAGGTCGGCGCGAGCCGTGCGCAGCCAAGCGCGCGGCAGCCGGCGCCTCCGCCGCAGCGGCAGCAGCAGCAGCAGCCGCAGCAGCAGCAGCCGCAGCAGCAGCAGCCGCAGCAGCAGCAGCAGCCGCAGCAGCAGCAGCAGCCGCAGTTCAAGTACCAGGAGGTGGTGCGCAAGCGTGCGGAGCGCGAGGCGCTGCCGGCGTTTGAGTGCGACGCCTGCCGCACCTTTTACGGCGCGCTGCAGTCGTGGGGCGCGGCGGGGCAGGCGCTCGGCGCGCCGTCGTGCGGGCACGCGGCGCCCCCTGGCGCGCGCGGCGGCCCCGCGGCGCCGGGCGCGGCGGCGCCCGGCCCCGGCGGCGGCGCCGCGCCGCCGGGCGTGGGGCAGCTGGTGCAGGACGCGTCGCGCCACCGCGCGCGCTGGCGGGCGCCGTCGACGCCGCAGGGCTTCTGGGACATCGGCTTCACGCCCGACCCCGTGCCCTCGCCACCGCACGACGGCGCGCTGCCGTTTGCGCTGCTGCCCGGGGCGGCGGAGCCGGGCGGCGGGGCGCCGCCGGGCGAGCCAGACGGCGGCGGCGGGGGCGGCTGCGCGAGCCTCTTCTAGCGGCGGCGGCCTCTCTCTTGTTCTAGCGGCGGCGCGTGCATGAAGTGCGTTACTCTTGCGACGCGGGGCCCCGACCGGGGAATGGGTTTGGTTCTTGCTGCGTGTGCTGGGCGCTGCCGAGCCGGGGCGCCCCGGCCGGCCGCTGCCCCTCTTGGTGTGCTGTGTTTGTGTGCGTAAAGCAAAAAAAGGAGTCCCCACGGGCAACACCGACCGACACGCCACCAATGCAGTCGCAGGCACCGGGTTCAACGCGGCACGCTCGCTCGATCATCTGCAGGGCGCGAGGCAGCAGCCCGCCTCGCGGGGCATGGCGGGTGCGTGCACGACTGCGGCGCACACATATCACACGCAGCACGCGCGCCAGCAGCCATTCAGCGATGCTGGAGTCACCATGCTGAAATCATCATCGCCGAGCGCCCAGGCTGGCTGCTGCGCGAGGCAGAGCGAGGCAGAACACCACGGCAAGTGCTCTGGCCCCGGCCACTTCGCCGGCGCGAGGCCGCAAAGCGCGCCGCGCTGCCAAATCCAAGCCGCCACTGCTCGATGCGCGCATTCCATTCAACGGCCGGCGCAGCGCCGGCAACACCACGCCACACCACCTCCTGGCCTATGATGGAGGTCGGTCGGTCGGCCGTGCCCCCCAATCCACCCGCGCAGCGCCCGGTTGCCCCTCGGCCGCCCCAGCCCGCCACGCACGCACGCGCGCGCCGTCGCCGCTGGCCCAGCCCTGCCTTGCTGCCCCTCCAGCCCCGCCTGCCCGTCGCATGGGGTCCGGGCCCGCCTGCTGCCGCTGCTGCCCCGGACCCGGAGTTGATACGTAAGAAAGCTAGTGTGCAGTGCTCATCATTTCTAAGTGGTGCGATGCAGCCGCGCACGCGAGGGTGCGAGGCAGCCCGCGCCGGCAGCGCGCGCCGGGCCCCCCCTGGGCCGCGTGCCGCGTTTTGTGTGCGCGGGCGCGCCGGGGGCCCGAGCCGCGGCCAGGCCCGCCGCCGCCGACCGCGCAGCGGGGGCGCTCCCCTGCGCCCGCAGCCACCCGGCAGCGGGTCGCTGCTTTGTCGCGCAGCCATGAGCAGCATGAGTGTCCGCTTGTCTCCCCCGCGCCCAGGCATCATCTGTCGTCCGTCCGTCTGTCCGCCGGTCAGTCGCGGCGCTCGGGGCCGCGCGCCGCTCAGGGGTGCGTCCCGGGCGACCAATCCCATCGCGGGCGGCGACCAATCCCGCCGGGCCGCCCCGAGCGGCGGCCGCGGCCCCAGCCCTCAGCCGACCAGGTCGCCCGGCGTGTCGTCGTCGAGGCCCGCATTGAGCATGCACAGCGTGACGAGGCGGTCACGCAGCTCGCCAAACACGCCCGCCAGCAGCACCGGCCGGTGCGCGGCGAGCAGCGCGCGCAGGCGGCCGAGCCCCGGCGCGCCGGCGTCGGACAGGCGCCGCAGCGCCGCCTGCGCGGCGAGGCGCGCGAGGCGCGCGGCCGACGCGCGGTGCCGCGACGCGAGCTCGAGCGCGACGTCGAGCTGCGCGTCGTCGGCGGCCGCCGCGGCGATGAGCACATCCTCACACGCGACCTGCAGCCCGTCGACTTGCAGGAAGTCCGCCGCGACCCAGAGCTTGGCCGCCTGCGCGGGCGCAAAGCCGGCGAGGCCGCCCGTGTGCAGCCAGCGCACGAGGCAGGCGAGCACCCAGGCGTTGGCCTCGCCCGTGAAGTGCGGCGTCGACAGCACGGTCACGGGCGCGCCGCCGCGGCCCGCGTCGGCGCGCAGCATGCTGCCCAGCAGGCTGCTCGCGCCGCGGAGCCGCTTGAACGTGTCGCGGTCGACCGCCTGGCGCAGGCCGCCGCCAAAGTCAAACACCACGCGCGCGCGCCCGGCCGCGGGCGGCGCCGCGCCCGCGGGCAGCGGCGGCAGCGTGAGCTGGGCCGGCCCGGCCTCGCCGCCGCGGCGCGGCGCCGGCAGCGCCACGTCGGGCACAAGCCCCGCCAGCACGCTGCTGTACACGCCGCTCGCGTCCGGCGCCGCCAGCGCGGCGTCGAGCGCGCTGCCAGCGCTGCTGCTGGCGCTGCTGCTGGCGCTGCCGCTCGCGCTCGCGCCGTCCACGCTGTCGCCGCGCTCGAGCGCGACCGCCGCGAGCTGCAGGTCGCGCGACATGAGGTGCCCGACCAGCTCCAGCACCGCCGCGCACACCGGCGGCGGCGGCGCGTCGCCGGGCGCGTCCGCGAGCAGCAGCTCGTCGGCAAACGCGCTCAGCAGCTCGTCCAGGCGGCTGTGCTGCAGCAGCAGGCGGCAGGCGAGGACGTCGGTGTAGACGTCGTCACCACCCGCACCCGCGGGCGCCGCCGGCGCCTTGGCGCGCTGCGCCGCCGCCGTCCCGCCCGCGCGCGGCTGTGCCTCCGGCTCCGGCTCCGGCTGGATCTCCCCGCCCGCGTCCGCGCCGCCGCCGGGCTGCGGCTGCTGCTGCTGCTGCTGCGCCGCCGCCGCCGGCGCGGGCGGGAGCTTGAGGTGCACCGGCGCGGGGATGGCCTGCGCGAGCGCGAGCGGCACGTCCAGCTCGTACGCAGCCTCCACCTCAGCCATGATCTCCTGCCCGCGGCTGGAGAGCAGCTGGCAGACGAGCAGGCGGCCGAGCCGCGGCGCCGCGGCGCGCGCGACCGCGCCGACGAGCCGCTCCTCGATGAGGCCGCGCAGCAGCTCCGGCGCGCGCGCGGCCAGCAGGTAGTGGAGCTGGCCGGACACGAGGCCCGCGGCGCGCGCGCCGAGCTGCGGCGGGCGCGCGAGGAGGTGCGCGAGCCCGTGCAGCGACTCCGGCTGCAGCATGGCGTCCGCCGCCGCCGCCGCCGCCAGCTGCTCCGCCGCCGCCTGCTGCTGCTGCTGCTGCTGCTGCTGCGCCGCTGCCGCCGCCTCCTGGCCCCGCTGCATGAACAGGCCCAGGCAGGCGATCGCCACCCAGCCCGCCTCGGCGCCGCACTGCAGGCCTGCGAGGCCCGCCAGCAGCTCCACGCCGCCGGCGTCCGCGAGCGCGGCCGCGCACGCGGCGGCGCTGCTCGGCGCCGGCGCGGCGCTCTTGCTCGCGCTCGAGTGCCCGTCGCAGAGCACGAGCAGCGTCCACGCCAGGTTGCGGAGCACCGCCGACTTGGCCTCCGCGGGCACCGCGGGCGCGTCGAGCACGCGCCGCGCCGCGCCGGCCAGCGCGCGCACGAGCCGCGCGTCCATGAGCGCTGCGCAGCACGCGGGCGGGCCGTGCGCGACCTGCAGCAGCACCCACGACGCCTGCAGCAGCGCCGGCGCGGCGCCCGGCAGCGCGTGCGCGGAGCGCTCCGCGGCGCCCGCGACCGCGGGCACGCCGCCCTGCGCCACCAGCTCGCACACGCTGACGGGGCTGCCGAACAGCTGCTCCGCGAGCCGGTGCAGCGCGGCGGCCTCGTCGGCGGCGCCCGCGCCGCCCGCGCCGACGCGGCCGAGCAGCGCGCGCACGCCCGCCTGGCACTCGGCCAGCCGCGCCGCCGCCTCGGCCTGCGCGGCGCGCTTCTGCACGCCCACGTCGTCCGCGTCGGGGTCGTCGCCCTCCAGCGCCGCCGGGTGGCCGAGCTCGCGGCCCTCCTTGGGCGCCGGCGGCGGCGCGAGCGCCGCGCGCACCGCGGCCGCCTGCTGCGCCACCGCGGCCGACTGGCACTCGCTGATGTACGCGCCCACCGGCGTTTGCCTGCGCGCGCGGCGCGGCGCGGCGTGGGCGGCGTGGGCCCCCGGGCGCCGCGGGCGCCGCCGCCGCGGCGCTGCGCGCGCGCCCCAGCGCGCGCGCGCCGGGCGCCGCCGCCGCCGCCGCGCACCGTGCCACGACGCGCGCGACCTGGCCGAGGCCGACGGACGCCGCCACGACCAGCCACACCTCTGCCAGGCTCGCCGCGCCGCGCGCCTCAAAGCCCGCCAGCCGGGCCGACATGAAGCGCCAGCTGCACGCCAGCAGCGTCCCCGACACCAGCAGCGCGACCTGCTGCGGCGGGCGCGCGCGGGCGGCGGCGGCGGCGGCGGCGTCGTAATCGGCGCGCCGCGCCGCTGCCGGCGCCGCGGGCGCGCCCCGCCCCACGGCCGCAGCCCCGGGCGGCGCGCGGTCCCCCGCGGCGCTCCGCGCGCCCGCAGCGGCCCGGGGGCCGGGGGCGCGGGGCCGTCAGGCGCCGCGGGGGTGCGGCCGCGCTTAGGGCGCCCCCGGGCGGCGCGCACGGCGCCCGCGCGCACCTGCGGCTCGCCGGGCGACGGCTCCACGGCCGCCAGCGTCGCCACAGCGCGCGCCAGGGCCGCGGCGGCCCCCGGGCGGCCGCGGCGCGACCCAGGCTTGCCGCACAAATCCCCGCCTGCGCGGCCGCGGGCGGCCGGGGCGACCCGTGAGCCGAGCGTCCCCGTGCATCGCTCGGGCGCCTGCACGGCGCTCCCCGCGGCCGCCGCACCTGGCGCGCTCGCCATCATCGCGCTGCGGGCGGGCTCCGCCCCGATCGGGCGCCGCCGCGCGGCCGCCACGAGTCGGCCTAGCTCCTCCTGGCCCCGAACGTCATGCCGCGAGCGCGCGGGCTGACCTCGCTCTACGCGCCGCGGGCCACCGCCACGGGCGGACTGCCGCGGGCCGCCGCGGGCGGACTGCCGCTCGCAAAGCTCTCTGCCGGCGCTGCCGGGGCGCTCGCCTCCGCTCCGGCCTCGCTCCCTCCGACACGACTGGGCGCCCGGGAGGCAGCGTTGGACAGAAGCAGCACTGTCATAGTGCCGAGCACGACAAGCCCGGCGCAACGCTCCACCGGCTCGCCAGCGCGACCGAACGCGCCCGCCGGACGGACGCCGCGCGCTGGCGAGCAGCCTGCCGCCACGCGATGAGGCCCGCCGGCCTCGCGGCAGCCAGCCAGCGCGGCTGCGCAGCGGCAGGGACGCCCCGGCGATGCAGCAGCGCCGCCGCGCCGTGCGCCGCGCGCGGCCGCCGGCGCCGGCCCGCCGTCGCGCCCGCCGCTGCTGCCGCGGACGTCGGCGCGCCGCCGCCGGCCGCGGACGCGCCGGCAGCTGCGGCGGCGGCGCCGGAGGCTGACCCGGTGCGCTCTGTCTGCAATTGGCGCCGCCGCGCGGCCGGCCGGCCGGCAGGGGCGGCTCGCGGCCAGCCGTTGGCCGCCCCACACGCTGCCGCCGCCGCGCCGCGCCCCGCGCGCGCAGGCCGCCGACGCGCCGCCGGCGGCGCCGCCGGGCGGCGAGGCGGGCAAGGCGCGCGACGTGGAGGCGCTGGTGTCGCGCATCCGCGCCGAGGTGGCGCGGCGGCGCAACCTGGCCATCATCAGCCACCCTGACGCGGGCAAGACGACCATGGTGCGGCGGGCGAGCCCCCGCCGCCGCCGCCGCCGCCGCCGCCGCCGCCGCCGCCGCCGCCGCCGCCGCCGCCGCCGCCGCCGCCGCGTGGCACAACCGCCGCCGCCGCCGCAACACACCCAGACGGAGAAGCTGCTCTTGTACGGCGGCGCCATCCACGAGGCGGGCGAGGTCAAGGCGCGCGCCAACGCGCGCTCCGCGACGTCCGACTGGATGGCGCTCGAGCGCAGCCGCGGCATCTCCATCAGGCGCGGCCACAGCTGCGCCGCGGCGCCGCCGCGCCACAGCTGCGCGCCGCCGCGGCGCCGCCGCCGCGCCGCGGCCCGCGCCCCGCCCGCTGCGCCGAGCGCGCCGCGGCGCCGCCCGCGCCGCGCCGCGCCGCGCAGCTCGACAGCAATGACGTGGGAATACCAGGGCTGCCAGCTCAACCTGGTGCGCCGGCGCCCCGCGGCCGGCGCGCCGCGCCGCCGCCCGCGGCGCGCGCCCGCCGCCGCCCTCTCTCTCCTCCCCCTTTGCCCTCTCTCGCGCACGCCGCTTCGCCCGCGCGCACACACTGGGCTCCGCCGCGCCGCCCGCGCCGCCCGCGCCGCGCCGCGCCGCGCCGCGCAGCTCGACACGCCCGGCCACCAGGACTTCAGCGAGGACACGTACCGCACCCTCGTGCGCGCCGCCCGCTGCCGCGGTCGCACGCTGCTGCGCCCGCGGTGCCCCCGGCCGCGAAGCGCGCGCCCCGCGCGCCGCGCCCGCCGCCGCGCCCGCCGCCCCGCGCAGGCGGCCGCGGACAACGCGGTGCTGCTCGTGGACGCGGCAAAGGGCATCGAGGCGCAGACGCGCAAGCTCTTTGCCGTCGCGCGCCTGCGCGGCCTCCCGGGTGCGCCGCCGCACGGTGGCGGCGCCGCCGCGGGCAGCGGGCAGCATGCGGCAGGCGGCAGGCCGCGCGCCAGGGGCCGCGGGCGGCCGCGCTGGGCCGCTCCGCGCGCGCCTCCCCGCTCCAGCCCCGGCGCCGGCGCTCACGCCGCGCCGCCCCGCTCCCGGCCGCCACGCTCACGCCGCCCCCGCCCCGCCCCCGCCCCCGGCCGCCCGCCAGTGTTCACGTTTGTCAACAAGCTCGACCGCCCCGCGCTCAACCCCTTTGAGGTCATCGAGCAGCTGGAGAAGGAGTTTGGCCTGGGCTCGTACCCCGTCACGTGGCCCATCGGCAGCGGTGCGTGCGGCACGCGCGGCGGCGCGCGGCGGCGCGCGGCGCGCGCGCCGGCAGCTCGCGCCGCTGCCTGCCCTCTCTGCCGACCCCCCGCCACGCCACCGACGCACCCGCAGGCGACCGCTTCTGCGGCATATACCACCGCCCGACCGGCCAGGTGCGCGGCCGGGACCACGCCGCCGCCGCCGCCCCCGCGCGTCGCCTCCCCCTCCCCTCCCCGGAGCTCGCGCCCGCCGCCGCCCGCCGCCGCGCCGCCCCGCTCCTGCGCCGACGCTGCGCCCCGCCCGCGCCGCGCCGCGCCGCGCCGCGCTGGCCGCAGGTGCACATCTACGCCAAGGCCGCGCGCGGCAAGGGCGCGACGGCGGCGACGTACGACCTGTCCGACCCCGCGCTGGAGGCCCTCGTCGAGCCAGACCTGCTGGAGGCGCTGCGCGAGGAGGTGGAGCTGCTGGAGGTGCGCCGCGCCGCCGCGGCGCCGCGCCCGCGGCGCCGCGCCCTCGGCCGCGCGCCGCGGCCCCTCAACGCGCCGCGCCGCCGCACGCCGCGCAGGTGCTCGGCGACGCGCCGAGCCGGGCCGACATCCTGTCTGGCGCGGTCACGCCGATGTATTTTGGCAGCGCGTTCAACAACTTTGGCGTCGATCTCTTCCTGCAGTCGTTCATACAGCTCGCCGCGCCGCCCGCGCCCGCGCTCGCGCGCGGCAACCCCGCCGCGCTCGCGCCGCTGCCTGACGGCGACGCCGGCGCCGACGCGAGCGCGAGCGGCGGCGCGAGCGCCGGCACCAGCGGCAGCTCGAGCGGCGGCAGCGTGCTCGGCCGCGTGTCGCCGGAGAGCCAGCACTTCAGCGGCCTCGTGTTCAAGCTCATGGCCAACATGGACCCCAAGCACAGAGGCGTGCCGCCGCCCGCCGCCGCGCGCGCCCGGCGCTGGCCCGCCCTCGCCCGCCCTCGCGCGCCGACGCCCGCGCCGTGCCGCGCGCCTGCGCCCGCCCGCGCGGCGCGCCGGCCCACTCGCCGACGCCCGCCGACGCCGCGCGCCGACGCCCGTGCCGCGCAGACAAGGTCGCGTTTGTGCGCGTGGTGTCGGGGCAGTTTGAAAAGGGCATGAAGGTCAAGGTCGCGCGCACGGGGCGGTGCGCACGCTGCGCGCGCTGCGCACGCGCTGCGCACGCGCTGTGCACGCGCTGTGCACGCTGCGCCCGCGCCCGCGCGCGCGGCCCCCCTCGTCCCTCGCCCGCCCTGCCTCCCGCGGCGCGCGGGCGCGGCCCTCCCCGCCCCGTGCCCGCCCCGACCGCCGGCCGCGGCGTGCGCGCGCGCGCGCGCGCGCGCGCGCCCGCGCCGCAGGGTCGTGTCGCTGAGCCGGCCGCAGCAGATGTTTGCGCAGTCGCGCGCGACCGTGCAGGAGGGCTTTGCGGGCGACGTGATCGGGCTCACCAACCCGGGCGCGTTTGCCATCGGCGACACGCTCTATGCCGGCCCCGAGCTCGCCTTCCCGCCCATCCCCTCGTTCAGCCCTGAGCTCTTCGCGTTCTTGCGCTGCCCGCCCAACCAGAAAAAGGCGTTTGCAAAGGCGCGGCGTGGCGCGGCGTGCCAGCGCCAGCGCCGAGCGGCGGGCCGGCGCCGCGGCGGCGTGAACGTGCCGCCGCCGCCGCCGACGACACGGCCGCCGCCGCCGCCGCCGCCGCCGCCGCCGCCGCCGCCGCCGCCGCCGCTGCAGGGCGTGGAGGGGCTGCTCGGCGAGGGCGCGGTGCAGGTGCGCGCGCGGCGGCCAGCCCGCCGCGCGCTCGCGCACGGCGCTGAGCACTCGCGCGCGCTCTCTCCACGCACGCACACACTCACTCAACGCACTCGACACGCTCAACACACGCGCGTGCCCTCCTGCGCGCCCCCCCCCCCCCCCCCACACACACACACTCTCGCACACACCCACCCACCCACCCACCCACACACATCAACCCGCAACCCCAGGTGCTCTACAGCCGCGACGAGTACATCACCGACCCCATCCTCGCCGCGGTGGGGCAGCTGCAGTTCGAGGTCGTGCAGTTCCGCATGCGCGACGAGTACGGCGTCGACACGACGCTCGAGCCGCTGCCCTACGCGCTCGCGCGCTGGGTGCTCGGCGGCTGGCCCGCCGTGTCGGCCGCGGGCCGGCTGTTCAACACGACCGCGGTCAAGGACGCGTGGGGCCGGCCGGTGCTGCTCTTCCGCAACGAGTTCGCGTTCAAGCAGGCGCGGCGCGCGGCGCGGCGGCAGCGCGGCGGCAGTGCGGGGCGGGGGCGGCGCGGGGCGCGGGGGCTGCGCGCACGGCGCCGCGCTGCGCCGACGCGCGCGACGCGCGCCCGCGCGCCGCCGCAGGTCATTGCGGAGCAGGGCGAGAAGCTTGGAGAGCTGAGCGAGTTCGCGCAGCCGCCGGACAGCTGAGCGCGCGCGCGTGCGGCGGTGAAACGCAACGAGCTGCGCCGGGGCTCAGCGCCGCCGGGGCTCAGCGCCGCCGCAACGCGGGTCCGCCCAGCAGCCCCAGGTCGAGAAGCCCCACCGCACCCGGGCGTCGGCGCGCCGCGGCCGCGATCCGTTGCCGCGAGAGAGCCGGTGTTCGCCCTGCGGTCGTTGCTGCCGCCCGTCCGCGCGCTCCAGCCGCTGCCGTGAGCGCTGGTGAGGGTGCAGCGGGGCTTCTGGGACGTCCTCACGCCGCGGCGCGGCCAGACGCGCGGCCTGCGCGCAGCGGGACCGAGGCAGCAGCGCCGCGCTGGTGGCGGCCCGCCGCCGCGGGCCTGCGCGCCAGCGGGGGCTGCTGCCGCGCCTGACCTGCCGCCCTCTCCCCCTCATCGCCAGCAATGGCCGTCCGGTCGCTCAAGTACCTCGTGGGTGAGCGACAGCGCTGCGTGCAGCACGCACGCGCGCCGCCGCCGTTGCCCGCGCCCCGCTGAACGCCCGCTGCTGCGCGCCGCGCAGTGGACAACGTGGTGGATGACGTGCCCGACGGCGCGCCCGAGATCGACGCGCCGCTGGGCAGCGCGGCCGACGTCGCCGCCGCGCTCGGCCGCGTCGGCGTTCCCCCGGGGCCGACATCTACCTTAAGGTGCGACCATCCCATGGGGGCCCTGGGCCGCGCCGCCGGGCTGGGCCTGGCGCGCGCGCCTCGAGCTCCGCCCGCCCCCGACCGCGCGGCGCGGCGCAGACGTTCAGGCCGGACGGCTCCGCGCGCTGGCAGCCGCTGTCGACGGTCGCCGCGCTGCCCGAAGTGCCGGTGCTGGTGGCCAAGGTGGTGCGCGGCCGAGGTGAGTCGGAGCCCTGCGCGAGGGCGGGCCCGGCCTGGGTGGCGCGCACGCGCCCGAGCAGCAGCGCCCGCGCGCCTCGCCGCGGCCGCCGCAGGCCCCGCCGCGCCGCGCCCCGCGGCGGGCTCGCCCTACGCCGGCGCCGCGCCGCAGCCCGCGCACACCGCGGCCGCGGCCGCCGCCGGCGGCGCCGCCGGCGGCGCCGTCGGCGGTGGCGGCAGCCACGGCGTGGGCCGCGTGCTGGGGGGGCTCCTCAAGAAGCTGGTCGTCGGCAGCGGCAGCAGCAGCGCCGGCGCGGGCGGGCGGCCCGTCGCGATGCACGCCGGCGGCGCCGGCATGGCCGGCGCGGGCATGGCGGGCGGCGGCTTTGGCCGCGTGGGCGGGGCGGGCGGCTTCTACAGGCGCGGGGGCGCCGCTGCCTCGCCGGCCCGCCGGCCGCGGCCGCGCCGCGGGCCGGCGCGGCGCCCGCGCCGCGGGCCGGCGCGGCGCCCGCGCCTTGCCGCGCGCCGGCCTCACCCCGCCCTGCCCCTGCCCGTACCGGCCGGCAGGGAGGATGATGAGTACGAGCGCGCCGTGAGGGAGCAGCAGGCGCTGGAGGAGCTCGAGGCCCGCCGCGCGGCGGGCGAGGCCGGCGAGGGCGGGTGGCAGACCATGGACAACAACCTCGGCCCGGAGCCGGACGGCGGCGGCGGCGGGTGGCAGACCATGGACAACACGGTCGGCCCGGAGCCGGACGGCGGCGGCGACGGCGACTTCGGCGCGCAGGAGGAGCAGGCGTTTGAGCCGGAGGAGGCGGCCGAGGCGGTACGCCGGCGGCTGCGGGCTGCGGCGGGCGGCAGCGCCGCGCCGCGCCGCGCCGCGCGCCGCCCACGCGCGCCGCCGCGCGCCGCGGCGCGCGCAGGAGGAGGGCGGCGGCGGCTGGGTGGAGATGGACAACTCGCCAGCCGACGACGGCGGCGGCTTTGACAATGACGGCGGCTTTGACAACGACGGCGGCGGGGACAACGAGTGACGGCGGGCGCTGCTGGCGTGCGGGCGCTGGGCGGGGTGCTGCGGGGGGCCGCCCGTGATCGGCGGCTGAGTCACGGCTGCGCATTTGATGCGTCGTGCGGCCGCATGGCCGCGACCCCAACGAATGCGCGTTCCCGGCTGAGGCCGGCGGGCGGGCGGGCGGTAAAGACCTGGTCTCACACGCGTTACCGTTGCTCCTGCGGCGCCCGCGCCGGCCCACGCGCGGGCCCGAGCGCCGCCGCCGCCGCCGCGTCCGCTGCGCTCAGCGGTTGGCCTTGGCCACGCGCTCGATCTCGTCCTTCTTCTTGATTGCAAAGCTGCGGGGAGGCGGCGGCGGCGGCAGCGCGGCAGCGGCCCGCGTCGGCGCGCGCGCGCGCGCGGGGCGGGCGGGCCACAGCGCGCCGCGGCCCTCGCTGCCGTCCGTGCGCGGGCCCCGCGCGGCGCGGCGGTGCCGGCGGCGGCGGTGCGGCGCGCGGTGCCGGCGGCCGCGCCTGTTGCTGGAGCCCTTGGCCGCGTTCATGAGCTCGTCGGCGAGGCACTCGCTGATGGTCTTCACGTTGCGGAACGCCGCCTCGCGCGCGCCCGTGGTGAGGAGCCAGATCGCCGAGTTGACGCGGCGCAGCGGCGAGATGTCCACCGCCTGGCGGCGCACCACGCCGGCGGAGCCGATGCGCGTGGCGTCCTCGCGCGGCCCGCTGCGGGGGCGGGGCGGGGGCGGGCGTGTCGGCGCGAGCCGCCGCCGACTGCTGCTGCCGGCCGCTGCTGCCGCTGCCGCTGCCGCCGCCGCTGCTGCTGCCGCCGCTGCCGCTGCCGCGGCGCTGCCGCCGCTGCGCCGCTGCGCCGCCGGCCGGCCGAGCGCGCGCGCGCGCCTGTTGATGATGGCGTCCACCAGGATCTGGATGGGGTTCTGGTCGGTGAGCAGGTGGACAATGTCAAACGCGTGCTCCACGATGCGCACCTGCGGCAGGCGGGGGCGCGGCGGGACGGGGCGCGCGCGCGCTCAGCCGCGCGGCGCGCGGGGGCACGGGCGCCTGCGCCCGCCGCCGCGGCTGCCGCCGCTCCAGGCGCCCGGGGCTGCCGCTCCAGCCGCCACTGCCGTCGCGCCCGCGCCGCCGCCCGGCGCGCGGCATGCAGCGGCGCGCGGCGCGAGCGTGCGCAGCATGCCGTCCGTCGCGCATCTGCGCGCGCGCCGCTGTCGCTGCTGCCCCTGCCGTCTCTGCTGACGCTGCCGTCTCCGCTGACGCTGCCTCCGCATGCGCAGCCGTGCGGCTGCTCCGCCTGCCAGGCCTGCTGCTGCCGCTCCCTCCCGCCCCGCCGCGTCCGCAGCAGCGCCGCCGGCCGCGTCGCGCTGCACCGCCCGCTGCCGCCGCCGCCGCCGCCGCAGCCGCCGCTCCACGCACCGCCATGAGCTTCTTGCCGTTGTTGCGGCCGTGCATCATGATGGAGTTGGTGAGCCTGCGGCGCCGCGCGCGCGCCGGGCGGCGGTGGGCCGCCGGCAGCAGCAGCGCGCCGCCGGCCGCCGGCCGTCGGCCGTCGATCGCGGCCCGCGCCACGCCGGCGGCGCGCCGGCGGCGCTGCTGCGGGCCCCCGGGGCGCACCGCTCCACGATGGGGCACAGCGCCTTGCGGAAGCGCCGCTTCTGGTAGCGGCCCGCGGTGTGGGGCACATAGACGGCAAACTTGGGCTTCACCGCGATGTAGTCCTCCAGGGCGATGTCGCTGACCTGTGGGACCCGGCCGGCGGGGCGCCGGGTCGGGCGCGGCGCCCAACGCGCCTCGCCACCGCGCCGCTGCTGCATCAGAGCGCCCGCCGGCCCCGCGCCGGGCGCCGCCGCCGCCGCCGGCCCGCCAGCGAGCCGTTCGGGCCTCCCGCCATGACCGCGCCCCCCCGGGCCCGCACCTCGATGTCCTCGAAGCTCCACTTGCCGAACAGCTTCACGTCCACCGGGGCGCCCGCCATCTTGACGAGCTGGACGGCTACGCTCCGCGGCCGGCTGCAAAGAGGGCCCGCCGAGGGGCGGCGGCCGGGCTACAGTCGGCGCCTAAGACACGAACCCCGATGGCCGCAGCGAGAGCCGCCGGCACGTCCCTCGCCCCCGCCACACGCTGCCGCGACGCCCTGATCGCGCCGCGCCCATTGCGTGGCCAGCGCGCGCTGCAGCAGGCCTGGGGGCGCCTCAGCCGGCCGGCGGCGGCCGGCCGGCGCCGCGTCGTGCTGGCCCCCTGCGGCGCGCCCCGCGCCTGGCAACGGGCGCTGCGTCACACAGCCGGGCGGTCGCGCGACCCGGCAGCGCCGGCGCCCGCCGCGCAGCCGGCCGGGCGGCAGCAGCGGCGCCGGCGCGCGGCTGACTGCTGCTGGTGCGCGCAGGTGTCAGCTCTGCTGCCTGCCTGGGCTCTGCTGCTGAGCGGCACACTGCCAGCCACGCCGGCGGCGGAGCTCAGCTCAGCTCAGGGCATGACGCTGCGCCCACGCCGGTCAGCGCGGCGCCCGGCCCGTCGGCAGCCGAGCGCTGCGCCGCCGCCCGCCTGCGGCGCCTGCGAGAGTTCCCGCGAGCTCCTGCCAGCCCGGCTGCTGATCACCGGCGCGTCCCCGCGTCGGCGGCGCTCGGGGTGGCCGCTGCCGTCGCCGCGTCGGCAGCGGCGCGCGGCGCGGCGCGGCCTCCCCAGCTGTGCTGCTCGCTGCTGCAGCTCCAGCAGACCACGCTCCGGCTTGTTTGACACCACGCCGCGCCGGCTCGCGTCGGCTTCGCGCCCGCCCGTCTACTGCGCCAACTGGCTGGGCTCGCCGCGCCGCGCACGCTCGCCCCCGCTCTCCGCGCGGCACAGCCGTTCCTCCTGCGCCGCCAGCGCCCCGTTTGCGCGCCAGTCAGCGCGGGTGGCCTTCAAAACCGGCCTGGCAGGCGGCATGGACATCACGGAGGAGGACCTGCAGGGCCTCTACACCTGGGTGCGGCGCCGGACCGGGCCCACGGACCGCCCGCGGGCGCGTGCGGGCCGCAGGCGCGCGGGGCGGGCCGCCGCAACGCGCCGCCGCTGCCCGCGGCCGCAGGTGGACGAAATCCCGCTGTCCCGGCCCAAGCGCAACATCTCCCGCGACTTTGCCGACGGCGGTGAGCCGGCGGCCGGGCGCCGGCGGCGCGCCGTGCGCCGGCGCGGCGGCGGCGTGCACCGCGCTGGCGGGCCGCGCGCGCGCGGCGCGCTGCTCTCCCGCCGCGAACCCGCCGCGGCCGCCCCGCCGCCGGCCGCAGTGCTGCTGGCGGAGCTGGTGGGCCACTACTTCCCCAAGCTGGTGGAGCTGCACAACTACAGCTCGGCCAACGGCATGCAGCAGAAGCTGTACAACTGGACGACGCTGAACAACAAGGTGCTCAAGCGGCTGGGCATGCAGCTGTCGAGGGAGCACATGCAGGTGCGGCGGCGGCGCGGTGCAGCGGCGGCGGCGCGGTGCAGCGCGGCCGCCCGGCGCGGCGCCGCGGGCCGGCCCGCGCCGCGCGCGACGCCGCGCCCGCGCCGGGCTCGCGCGCTCGCAGGAGATCGCCACGGGCGTGCCGGGCGCGATTGAGGAGGCGCTGCGCGTGCTCAAGGTCAAGATTGCCAGCTTCCAGGAGGACGGGTGAGAGCGAGCGGCGGGAACCGCCGCCCGCCGCGGCCGGCCGGGCGGCGGCGGCGGGCAGCGGCGGCGCCGGCGCCGGCGCTGCAACGGCTGTGGCAACGGCAGCAGCTGACGCCTGCGCCGCGGCCGCCACCGCGCGGCGGCGCCGCCGCAGCTCCGGCAGGACCACGCCGCGCGGCGACGCCCTCGCAGCCGCGGGGTCGCTGACCGCGACGCACGCGGGCTTCGCGGCGGCGCTGAGCAGCAGCAAAGCGCGCATGCAGGGCCTGGCGGGCTCGCCGGGGCAGCAGCAGCAGAGCGAGGCGCTGGCGGAGAAGGAGCGCAGCATCTGCGAGCTGCGCGAGACCAACGAGGTGCGGCCGCGGGCGCGGCGGGGGCGTGCGCGTGCTGCGCGGCGCGCGCGCCGCGGCGCGGCGCGGCGCGGCGCCGGCGGCCGGCGGCCAGCGCCCGCCGCCCGGCTGCCGGGCACGGCCGCGCAGATCCTGGAGACCAAGGTGCGCAAGCTGGAGCAGCTGGTCAAGCTCAAGGACGCCAAGATCAGCACCCTGGTCGCCAAGCTGCAGGCGGCGGGCGTGGCGTGAGCGGCTGGCGGCTGGCGGCTGGGCAGCGGCGCCGCGACAGCGGCGCAGCAGCAGGATGGCGCGGCGCAGCTGCGGGGACTTTGCAGGAGCGGGCTGGAGGGGGCTTTGCATCGACCAGGTGACTGTCATTCGTCGCGGGCGGCCGGTGCACGCAGGGGCAGTTGCACGCGCTCCCGTGCGCGCGCAACCGGCCGCCGGCCAGAGTCCAGCCGGCGCCCACGGAGGGCGGGCGCCGTTGCTCGCGGCAATGTGCCCCCCGCCCGAGGTCAGGTCAGCGGCCGGCGTCTCGCGCGCCCGCGACGGCAGCAGCTGCTGCACGGCGCGCCGTTCCCCCGCGCTCGCTCGGTGCGGCGGCGCCGCGTCAGTCGCTGCCAAAGTCGCTCGACTCGTCGCCCTCCTCGCGCTGCGCGACGAGCCGCGTGACGAGGCCCTTGACCGCCGCCGCCTGCGCCGCGGCCTCGTCGTCGCCGCCGGCCTCGTCGCACACGGGGCCCGCGGTGTTGAGCACGACCGCGACGCGCTCGGGCGTCGCGCGCGCGCCGCCGAACTGCGACAGCCCCACGAGGCTCCGCTTGCACGCGCGGTCGCGGTACACCAGCAGCGTGGGCAGGTTGGTGTCCGGGTAGCTGGGGATCGCCGCAGTGCTCACGATGCGCACGAAGCGCGTGTGGCAGTACTTGGACGCGAGCGCGTCAAGGCACTGCCCCAGCAGCTCGCACCCCGGGTGGCTGGGCTTGTAGAGCAGGCAGACGACCCAGTAGTCCGCGCTCGCGTCGGTCACCTTTTGCACAAACTCGCTGCCCACGAGCTCCTCGACGCCCGTGAAGCGCGGCCGCGCCGCCGCGGACCGCAGCTCCGTGAGCCGCTTCTGCCTGCGCGCGGGCGCGGCGGCGGCGGCGCAGGGTGCGCCGTCTCGGCGCTGGCGGTGGCAGCCCGCTGTTGCCGGCGCCGGCGCCGGCGGCAGCAGCCGCCGGTGCTGCGACCGCTGCCGCCGCCGCTGCCGGCGACTGCTGCTGCTGCCCGGCGCGGGCCGCTGCTGCCCGTCGCGGGCCGCCGCCGCGCGCACCGCAGCTCCTCCAGCGCCCGGTCGTCCGGGAACTCGTCCTCGGCGCCCGACAGCTCGTCTTCGTCGCGGGCGGCGAGCCACGCGGCGTCGCGCGCCTCCTCCGCCGGCGCCGCGTACTTTTCGGGCTTCCACGGCTTTGGCCGCGGCGCCATGTTGCCCAGCCGGACCTGTATGTCCTCCCACTGCGTCGTCTCGCCCTCGGGGCCCTTGTAGAGCGTGTGCAGCATCGCGGGCTGCTGCTGCGGGTCGCCCATGGCGGCGCTGCCCGGGCGCTGCTGCCGCGCCGGCGGTTGGCGAGGAGGTCGGCGTGCCGCGGCGGGGGCTGGAGGCTCGCAGCGATGGGATCTCGTGGGAATCCGTGCGAGCGTGGCGCAGCGACGGACCTGCTACGCGGCCAGCGGAGCGAGCGGCCGAACCCTCGTGACGAGCCGCCCGCCAGCGGCGGCGGCACCCGCTGCAACGCCAGCTGCACACCAGCTGCACCCACCCAGCCGCACTCTCTGTCGCCCAGCGTTCCGCGCGCCGACCCCCGCGCCGCGCGCCGACCCCCCGCCGCACGCCGCGCACGGCCGCACTCGTGGCGGCAACCGGCGGCGGCGAGTGAGGGGCGTGCGCGTGAGGGGCGCCAGCGGTCGGAGGGCGCTCCTTTATTTTTCACGCTCCCCGCTGGCGGCGCGCGGCACGCTGAACCGCGTCACGTTTCGAACGGCCCCGCGCGCGCGTAGAGCATAACACCCAGCCCGGCGCACCGCCCCGCACTTTGCCAACTCCCCCGCCGTGCACCAGCGCGCGCCCGCGCCCTCCGGTGCCCCGCCGCGCCTGCTGCGCCGCTTCCCGCCGCGAGCGCGCCGCGCCGCCGGCAGGCCCTCCGACGCCCTCTGCGCGGGCTCTCACGCGCTCCGCCAGACTGTGGGTCTCCCCCCTCTGCGAGCGCGCGCCCGCGGGCGCCCCGGCTGCCCCCGGCCAGGCCGCAGCAGTGCGGCGGCCCGCGCGCCAAGCGCCCCCGCGCGCCCGCGCGGCCCCCCGAGGCATGGCGCCCCGCGCCGTGGCGGTGCTGGCGCTGGCCCTGCTCGGGCTGGCGCTGGCCGCGCAGCCCGCGCGCGGCGGGGGCGTCGACTGGAAGTGGAAGCCCGGCCGCGCGACGTACTACGGTGCGCGCGGCCCGCCGGCGGCCGAGCCCAGGCCCCCCGGCGCTCTCTCCGCCGCCCGCAACCCCCGCCGACCAACCGCCCACCGCCGCCCACCGCCGCCGCCGCCCACCGCCGCCGCCCCGCCGCGCGCGCGCGCGCGCAGGCACGGACGAGTGGTCCATCCACAAGGGCTCGTGCGGCTACGGCGCGCTGTGGCGCGACGAGCCGCACGGCTGGGACGTGGCGGCGATCGCTGACTACCACCCTGACTACGCCACGGCCTGCGGGTGCGACGACGCGCCGCGCCGCGCGGCGGCGCGGCCGCAGCCCGCCGCCCGCTGCCGCTGTCTGCCTCGGCGCGCGGCGCGCGCGCGCTCGCAGGACGGCGCGCCGCGCGCGGCCGCTCCGCGCCGCCCGGCCGACCGCGCCGCCCGCGCCGCCTGCCCGCCCGCGCGCCCGCCGTGCGCAGCACGTGCTACGAGGTGTCGTGCGACAGCAGCCACATCCAGGACAACTACGGCGCCAAGCTCGACCGCACCTACGCCTGCTACGACACCAGCCAGAGCGTCGTCGTGCGCATCACCGACACCTGCCCCTGCACCTACCCCGCCAACGCCTACTCAAACAAACGCTGGTGCTGCATGGACATGGACCACTTTGACGTGCGCCGCGCGCCGCCGCAAGCGCTGCAGCCGCCGCCGGCGCCGCCGCACGCCGCCGGCGCCGCGCGCCCCCGCCGGCGCCGCGCGCCACCGCAGCCGCCGCCGCCACCGCAGCCGCGCGCCGCCCGCCTGCCGATGCCGCGCCGACCGCTGCACCGCCGACCGCCGCGCAGGTGTCGGTCTGGGCGTTTGAGAAGCTCGCGGACAAGAAGTGGGGCGTGATCGGTGCGCGGTGTAGCGCGCGCGCGCGCGCGCGGGGGGGGGGGGGGGGGCGCCGGCCGCCTCGCCGCGCGCTGCCGCGCCCCGCACCCGCAAGCGCACGCCCACGCGCGCCCGCGCGCGCGCGCGCCGCCCTGCAGGCATCAAGTACCGCCGCGTGCCGTGCGACTACCAGCCGCAGAAGCTCGCGCCCGCGGTCTCCAACCCCAGCCCCTTCCCCTCGGAGCCCAACTGGGGTGCGGCCCGCGCCGGCGCGGCCGCCCGCCCGCCCGCCGCGCGCCCCGCGCCCCCGCCCCGGCGCCGCCAACCCGCCACCACCGCCGGTGGCGCCTGCCGCCGCGCAGGCCAGCCGCGGCCGCTGCGGGACTGGCCCGAGTATGCGGGCGAGAAGGAGCGCGACTACATCTTTACTGACGGCCTCGACCCCAACCGCTGGTGGGACGCGAGCTGGTCGGTCTGGGTGCAGCCCTGGGCGGACTCGCGCGCGAGCGGCATGCGGCGCAGCAACGCGTACTGCGCGAGCATCAAGAACCAGGGCGCGGTCGCGTTCCGCGCCGGCAACGGCGCGTTTGTGGGTGCGTCCACTGGCGCCGCGCGCGCGCGTGCGCTGCCCGTGCTGCCGCCGCGCCCCCGCCACACCTACGCGCCGCCCGCCGCCCACGCCCCGCGCCGCGCCCGCCAGGCAAGTACAAGCTGGAGTTCTGGGTGCGCGGGTCGGCGCCTCGGCCGGGCCCCCAGCCCGCAGCGCCCCGGCGCGGGGCGCTGCGCCGCCCCTCACGCCCGCGCCGCGCGCCGCGCGGCCGCAGGTGTACGTCGGCGTGACGGGGTGGGAGGGCACCGCCGCGAGCGTGCCCGACATCAAGATCAGCATCCGCGGCACCAAGGTGCGCGCGCGCGCCCGCCGCCGCCGCCGCGCGGCCGCGCACGGCCGCCCGCACCCGCGCCGCGAGCGAGCGGGGCAGGGGCAGGGGGCCGAGCCCCGGCATCCGCCGCCGCCGCGGGCGCCGCGTGCGCGCGCAGGGGCAGTGCAACTTGCTCAAGATCTACGACGTCAAGCCCGACGCGTTTGAGCCGGTCCGCGCGCCCCCGCCCGGGCTCGCGCGGCCCGGCCGGCGCGCTGCACGGCGCCGCGTGCACGCGCCGCGCCGCGCCGCCCCCTCCCGCCGTGACGCGCGCCGTGCCACACCCGCCCCCGCGCCGCGCCACGCCCGCCGCCGCCGCCGCGGCCGCGCAGACCACGGGCGTGGCCGCCGACTACTACTGGCGCTACACCTTTTACCTGCCCTACTTTGCCGGCGAGTGGTCCCACAAGGCCTTCAACAGCCCCAGCCAGTTCAGCGGCTGCGGCGGCAACGGCGTGTGGGACCTGAACGAGGTGCAGTTCCGCAACGACTGGGGCGGCGACAAGTGGGTGTGCCTCGACAACGTCGCGCTCGTGTGAGAGGGGGGCGGGCGTGCGAGGGGACTGCGAGGGGCGGGGGGCGCGCGCGCCAGCGCGCACACACGCGCACGGCGGCGGATCACTGATGGCTGACTCTGGCGGTCGATCGGTCTCGGATGATGATGATGGTGGTGCACCCTGCAGGTGGTGGGGGGCTGGGCTGGGCCGGGGCTGCAGCTTGCGTGAACTCGCCGGTGGGGGGCAGGCCTGGCTGCAGGAGTGCATGCGCGCCATCGCTTTCTTTTCTTGCTGCCGCCGCAGGCGCTGAGTGGGGGCCGCGCGGGCCGGGGACAATGACGATAGTCACATGGGACCCTGCACACAGCTGTGTAAACACATGCGTGCCACGTCAGGGGGCGACCGCGCCGCCTGCCCAGTCGCGCAGCGCGCGACAAAGTCAACCACCACCGCCTGGCGGCGCGCCAGGCTCGGCAGCGGCAGCACACCCCAGCTGTGTGGCATGGACGGCTCGCGCACGTGCCGCACGGCGCCCGGCCCCAGCACCGCCGCCAGGCGGCCGGCAAACCTGCGCGCGCGCGCGGTCGGCGCCGGCCGACGCGCGCGCCGCGCCCCTCGGCGTGCGCGCGGCCGGCCGCGCCTGTCGACGTCGCGCCCCAGCAGCTCCGCGCCGCCCGACAGCAGCAGCCACGGCCCCGCGGCGAGGCCGTCGAGCCGCGCGAGCCGCGCGGGCGAGGCGTAGCCTGTCTGCAGCACCGCAGCGTGCGGCGTGTAGAGCGACCGGCCGGCGCCGAGCAGCGAGTGCGGCAGGTAGTCGTGCCTGGCAGGCGCAGCGGCGGCGGCGCCGTGGCGGGGCCGGGCAGGACAGAGGGCGCGCGCGCGCGCGCCGCGCGTCCGCTCGCGGGCCGGCACACCGCGCCTCTTGCCCCGCGGTCCACGCGTCGTCGTGGAAGCAGGCCGAGGGGCTGAGGTCCATCGCCGGCGACACCAGCACCATGCCAGCGATCAGCGGGAGCGGGTCGCCGGCCGCGCCGGCGGCGTCGAGCTCGAGGCGCGCCAGCGCGCCGCGCAGCCCGCCGAAGAGCTCCGCAACCGCGGCCCGCGCCGCGGACGCGTCCGGCGCCGCGCGCGCGGCGTCAACGCCCGCCGCGCGCCCGCCGGCGGCTGCGGCGCAGGCCGCGTCGACGCGGCCGGGGCCGGCCGGCGCCGCGCGGGGCGATGCGGCGGCGCAGCTGGCGTCGACCGTGCCCGCGCGCAGGTCGCGAAGCGCCGCGAGCGCGGCGACCAGAATGTTGGCGCCCGCCGAGTCGGCGACTGCGCGCGGCCGCGGGCGGCGGCCGCCGCCCCGTCGGCGACGCACGGCGCTGGGCGCGCGCCCAGCGCCGCGCGCGGCGCGGCGCGGCGCGCACCCCCGACGACCCGCGCGCCGCTGCCCGCGGTCGTGAGCTCGCGGGCGAGCCAGGCGACGCAGCCTGCGGTGGCGACCACGGCGGCGGGGTAGGGGGCCTCTGGCGCGAGCGGGTACTGGACTGACAGCACCTGCCGGCGTGAGCGGCGTGAGCGGCGTGAGCGGCGTGAGCGGCGGGCCGGCCGAGGCCGGTTAGTGCCAACGTTGACCGCCCGCTGCGGCCTGCGCGCGCCGCGCCCCGGCCGCGGCGGCGGCGCGCCTTTGCTGCCACGCCTTGGCGCGAGAGCTCCTGCAGCCACCGCGCAAAGGTGCGCGCCGTCATGAGCGCATCGCCGCCGACAAAGGCCCCGCCATGCACGTAGAGCAGCACCACCTCGGCGCCGGCACGGGGCGGGCCTGCGGGCGACCGCGCGGCGCCGCAGCCGGCGGCCGGCGCGCGCCAGGCGGCTGAGACCGCGCGCGCCAGCCGGGCCGCGCTGGCCGGCGCCCCGCACGCACCGGCGGCGCCGCCGTCGCCGCGCCGCAGGCCCAGCCAGAACGCCTCGGCGCCGCCGGCGTCGGCGACGCGCGAGACCGCGAGGCCGAGCGCGCTGAGGCGCTGCAGCGCGCCGAGGCCGCGCAGCACGGGGCGCAGCTCGGCGAACCCGTGGCGCTCGACGCACGCGAGGGTGGCGCGGAAGCCGGCGACCGTGAGCGCCAGGTCCAGCGGCCAGTCGCCGGCCGGGCCGCCCCAGCGGGGCCGGCGGCGGCGCCGCAGCGCGCCGAGCCCGCCGCGCAGCAGCACGCGCGCCCAGGCGGCGGCCGAGTGCGCCGCCATGTGCAGGCAGGCGGTCAGGGCGCGCAGGGCGGGCATCAGCTGCTGCAGGGCGAGCAGCAGGGCGCCCGCGCGCGCCATTGCCGTTGCGGCGGCCCGCGGCGCGCGGCGGCTGTGGGCGGCGGCCGCTGCGGGCGCGCTGCGGCGCGCAGGGAGGGGGCCCCGGACTGCTGCCTGCGCGGAGAGACCTCGGAAGTTGAGCAGGGACGAGGGTTCGGGGCCTGCGCCGCTGCGCCCCCGCCGTCGCGCTGCTGCCGCCCGGCTGCGCGCGAGGCAGCGAGAGCGGGGCCCGGGGCCCCCGTCCCGCGCGCGCGGCGACTGCGCGCACAAAGGCTCGTTACCCGCAAAACGCACACGCCGCCGCCGCGGCGCGGGTCGCGCGCCGCCGCCGGCTGCCACGCCTGCAGCCGCCGGCGCGCGCGGCCCGCGCCGCGCCCGCCCCGCCCCGCCGCCCCGGGCGGCGCGGCGGCGCGCCTGCGCCGCCGCGCGCCCGCCGCGCCGCTCTCGGCGCTCACAGGCCAAAGCTGGGCAGGGTGCACTCCACGCGGCCGGCAATGAGGTCCATGTCCTTCTGGCCCGCGGGCGTGATGCGGCGGCCGCCCTTGGGGCCTGTGCGGAAGCGCGCCACGCGGGGGCAGCGCGGGACGCGCGGGCGGCGTGAGGCGGGCGGCGGCCGCGATGCGCGCGCGGCGTGGGCCCCCATGCTCTCGGACGCCGCTGCTGCCGCTGCCGCTGCCGTTGCCGCCGCCGCTGCCGCCGTCGCTGCCGCCCGCTGCCTGGCGCAGCTGGCGCCCGCTGCCCCGCCGCCGCCCGCTGCCTCGCGCCGCCGGCCGCCCGCTGCCTCGCGCCGCCCTGGCCGCCGCCTGCCTCGCGCCGCCCTGGCGCTCCCGCGCGCGTCGCCGCGTCGCCGCCGCCGGCGCCGGGGGCGCACCGGTGTGCTTCTCGAGGTAGCCGAGGCCCTCAAAGGCCTTCATGATGTGGCGGATGAGGCCGCCGCTGCTCTTGGCAAAGTGCTCGGGGTGCGCGCCCTTGCGCTTGTTGCGGCCGCCGTACTTCATGCGCAGCTGGCCCACGCCCAGGCCCTGGCGGATGTACACCTGGCGCATCACGGCGGCTGCGCGCGGCGCGGCGGCGCGCGGCGGCGAGCGTGGCGGGTGAGCAGGGGGGCGAGCGGGCGGGGGCGCAGGGGCACGCGCGGGCGCGGGCGCCACCACTGCGCCTCGCGCCGCGCTGGCCCCCGGCTGCCTCCGCTGCCGCCGCTCCAGGGTGCGGCTTCTGTCGCTGCTGCCGCGGTCGCTCCTGCGCAGCTTCAGTCGCCGCTGCCTCGGCCGCGGCCGCTGTTGGTGCTGCCGCCGCGCTCGCCGCTGCCGCAGCGCTCGCCGCCGCCGCCGCTCCGGCTGCGTGCCCAGCTCCCGCGCGCCGCCCAGCTCCAGCTGCCCCCCAGACGTCGCTCCTCGCCGCCGCTGCGCCAGCCGCCGCTGCGCCGGCCGCCGCTGCGCCAGCCGCTGCTCCGCTGCTTCCGCCGCCGCTGCTCCGGCCGCTCCGGTCCCCCCCTGCGCCGCGCCGTCCGCGCCGGTCGCGCACCTGCGCGGATGTAGTACCAGTCCTTGTCCTGGGGCGGCAGCTCCTTGAAGGTGGCCGTCTTCACAACGTCCACCCAGTCGGGGATCTGCAGCTGCGCTCCCCGAGGCGCGGTGGGCGGCCGCGGCGGCGCGGGGCGGGCGCGAGCGCGTCAGGCCCGGTCCGAGGAGCCCCCAGGAGCGCCGCGCCGCCGGCATGCGGCGCCCGCCGGCCCAGGGAGGCGCGCATCATTCGCCTGCGGCGTCTCGCCCGCGCGGCCCCGCCTGCCCGCCCCGCCGCTCGATCGGGCGTCGCCGGCGACGGCCGCTCCGCCGGCACCCCGCCCGCGGCGCCTGGCCCCGGAGCCGCCGCGCGCTGCTGCTCGGGCGCGCCCGCCGGCCGGCGGTCCGCGCCGCGCGGGCCCCGCTCGCGTGCTTGCGGCCGAACCTTGTCTGTGCTCTTCAGGTGCGCGGCGTAGGCGTCGATGAACGCCTGGGCCGGCACATCCTTCACCGCCTGCGGCTTGTACTCCGCCATGGTGGCGCAGGCTTGCAGCAGGGCGCTGGGCCGGCTGCGCGCGCGTCAAGAGGGCGAGCGCGGCGCGGGGGGCCCGCAAAGGCGCGCTGCTGCTGCTTGCTGGGTTTAGGGCCCGGCGAGCGACTGCCGAACGCCGCGCCTGGGCGCCGGGGGCCGTGATTCAGGCGCAGCGACGCGGAAAACACCGAGACCCGGGCGCCCAGCCGCCCCCGCGCCGCCTGCACAGCGCGGGCCGCCCGGCCACGCTCCCGTGCCCGTCCGCGCGCCCCAAGGCTCCGCCGCCGCGTCTCCGGCGCCGGGAGGTCGCCACGTGCACGTGCTGCCCGGTCCAGACGCCAGGCGGCGCGCCTCTCGGGCGCAGGCGCGCGGGGCGGGGCGTCAAAGCCGGCCATGGCGAAGAAAAAGGCCCCCGGCGGCAAGGTGGGTGGCGACGAGGGCGGCAAGCCGCGCCCTGAGCGCCAAGGGCCGGTGCTGGAGGACCTGCACGCTGCGCCGCGTCGGCGGCGGCGGCGGCAGCGGGCAGCACAGCAGCGGAGCGCCGCATCGCGCCTCCGTCCCGCGCGCAGGCCGCCAGGGAGGAGACGGACGAGCAGCGCGCGCTGAGGCTGGAGATGGAGTCGCTGGCGGCGCAGGAGAAGGCCCGCACGCAGGCGGTGCGCCGCCGGGGCCGAGCTAGCAGCGCGCTGGCAGGGGCTGCACGGCCGGACGGGGCCTGCGGCCCGCGGGGCGCGGCGCCGAGCCCGGGCCCGCCGCCGCCCCCGGCGCGCCGCAGGAGCTCGCGCGCGTGGCCCTTCGCGCGCGCCAGGCGCGCGAGCAGCAGTTTGCCCACCTCAACGGCATCAAGATCCACCACCAGTGGCGCAAGGCGCGCGCGCCCGCCGCGGCCCGCCGCCGCGCGCGCTGCCGGCCGGGCTGCCGGCTGCCGACGCGGCGCCGCGCCGCGCCGCGCCGCCGCAGATCATGCGCACCGCCAAGGTGGAGGAGCTGCGCCGCCTGGTGGAGGTGCTGGGCCAGTCGCACGAGCGCGAGGTGGACCGCAAGGACGCGCTTGTGCAGGTGCGTCGCCCGGCTGCGCGGCCCGGCCCCGGAGCGGCTGGCCCACTCTCGGCCACGCTTGCGCACACACGCGCACGCCCGCCTGCCGCCGCCGCGCGCCAGCTGCTGGACCGTGACCTCGAAGAGGCGGAGGAGCAGCACCAGGCGGCGCTGCGCGCGCACCTGCTGGTCGTGGACGGCCTGCTGGAGCTGCAGGCGCGCCGCCGGCCTGCGGCTGCGGCGGGCAGGGGCCGGCGCGGCCGCGGCCGGCCGGCGGCGCGGCCGGCCGGCGGCCGAGCGGCCGTGCCCCGCGCGCCGCGCGCTCCGCGCCGCCTGCAGGCGTCGCGCCTGGCGGCGCTGGACGCGCGGTACAACGACGACCTGCGGGAGCTGCAGGACGAGTTTGCGACGTGCGCGGCGCCGCGCGCGCCGGCGGGCGGGGCGGCGCCCGCGTGCGCCGCGCGTGCCCTAACCGATGGCCCCCGCCGCGCGGCGCGGCGCGCGCAGCGAGCGCGCCGAGATGGGCGCGAGCCACGCGCGGCAGAAGAAGGAGTTGCGGGACATGGCCGAGGCGATGAAGGCGCGCGCGCGCGCGCGGGGCAGGCACCAAGGCGCCGCCGCCGCCCGGGCGGCCTGCGCACGCGCTCGCGCTCTCCAGGGCGCGCCCGGCGCCGACGGCTGCGCGCCCGCCGCCACCACCTCCGCAGGCCGAGTTTGCGGACGCCGACGCCGACGCGCGGCAGGAGTTTGAGTCGGCGCGCGAGGAGGTGTGCACGTCGCCCGCAGCGCCCGCGCCCCGCGCCCCGCCCGCGTCACCGCGCCACCCCACCGGCGCGCCGCGCCGCCGCCGCCCCGCCCGGGCGTGGCCACAGGTGCGCAACCGTGACAGCGAGGAGTACAACGTGCTCAAGATCCAGCTCGAGGGCATCATCGAGGAGCTGGAGAGGCACTTTGAGCAGGCGCGCGCGGGCCTGCCGCCGCGGCGCGCGCTGGCCGCGGCGGGCGCCGGGTGCGCGCCGCGCGGCGTGCGTGCTCGGCGGCGGGGCCGCGCCGCGACCGGCCCGGCGGCGCCGCGCCGCGCCGC
Organism: Scenedesmus sp. PABB004; assembly: GCA_014905635.1. Lineage (NCBI taxonomy): Eukaryota > Viridiplantae > Chlorophyta > Chlorophyceae > Sphaeropleales > Scenedesmaceae > Scenedesmus > Scenedesmus sp. PABB004. The sequence continues at coordinate 358,021 of JABVCE010000016.1, forward strand.
GCAGGCGCACAAGGCGTACCTGGAGGGCACGGAGCACCGCGCGGCGGCGTTCAAGGGCCTCACCAAGAGCGACGCCGCGGCGGCGTCCGTCATCGAGCAGCGCATGCGCAAGCTCGTCCAGCTGCAGGCGCGGCGGCCGCGCGCGCGGAGCAGCCGCTGCCCCGCCGCCGGCGCACGGCGCGGCGGCCGCCGTCAGGCGCCGACCGCGCCCCGCCGCCGCCGCGCCCGGCCGCGCGCGCGCAGGAGGACCTGCAGCACTGGCGCGCCAAGATCGCGTCCAACGCGCGCGAGTGGGACGAGCGCAACGGCGCGCTGCGGCGCGAGAAGGGACTCATGGCGCGGCACTACGCGGCCCTCAAGGCCGCGCTCGACGCCGGCCGCGCCGCCGCGGCGGAGCGGCTCAAGGCGCTCTCGGTCGCGAGCGGCGCGGCCATGGCGGTGCGCGCCGCGCGCTGTGCGCGCGCCGCGCGCCCGTACGGCGCGGGCGGCCCGCGACAACACCGCGCACGCGGCCCGCCGCTGCACAGGACCTGCGCGCCAAGCTGGGCAAGGCCGAGTCGGTGCTGAAGCTCGCCGAGATGTGCCGCAAGCTGGAGACAGAGGAGGAGCGCGTGACGCCGTTTGCCGCGGTCGGCGGCGCCGTCGCGCTGCCGCCGCAGCTCGAGGCCGCGGCCGACGCGGCGGGGGCGGCGGCGGCAGCTGCAGCGGAGCAGCCGCAGGAGCAGCAGGAGCCGCAGCAGGAGCAGCAGGCGCAAGAGCAGCAGCAGGCGCAAGAGCAGCAGGAGCAGCAGCAGGCGCAGCCGGGCGGCGGCCCTGGCAGCTCGCCCGGTGCCGCCGCGCCCGGCGCCGCGCGGGCGGCGCCGCCACGGCTGTGCGCAGTGGGGCTGGACGACGAAGGCCGCGAGGTGGCGGAGTGGGACTACCTGACGCGGTGAGGCGCGCCTGGCGGGCGGGCGGGCAGGCGGGCGGCGCGCGTTGCACGGGGTTTGATGAGCTCGCTCACCACCCTGGCGTGCGTCGTTGACTGGCCGCCGCCGGCCTCGCCCGCCCGCTCGCCCGCCCGCCGCAGCTTCTTCGCCCGCTTCAACCGCGCCACGCTCGACGTCGCGGCGGTCGACCGCGAGCGGGGGCGGCTGGAGCGCGAGAACGCCGACCTGCGGGCGCTGCTGAAGGCCTTCCTGGACGGCATCAGGCGCGGCCAGCTGGGAGGCGGCGCGGGGCCGGCGCGCGGGGCTGCGCGAGGCGGCGCGGCCAGCTGGGAGGCCGGGGCAGGGCCGGCAGCAGGGCTGGCGCCCACGCCGCCGCGCGCACGGATCTCCACCTCCGCCGCCGCCGCGCGGCCGCGCCGCGCTGCGCCGCGTGCAGCGTGAACGAGGCGGTGCTGGCGGCGCCGGACAACCCGCTGCTGGTCATCAACTGCCGCATGCAGCGCGCCGCGGCCGAGCGCCGCACGCAGCGCGCCGCGGCGGCGGCGGCGGCGGCGGCCGGCAAGGCGGCACTGCCGGGCGGCGGCGGCGGCGGCAGCAGGAGCGGCGGGGGCGGGGGGCGGGCGGCGGCCGGCAGCCTCGCGGCGGCGGGCGGGGCGCAGCAGCAGCCGGCGCTGCGCCTGCAGGGCGGCGGGCTGCTGCCGGCGCCGGCCGCGGGCGGGCGCTGACGTGGCGGCGGGGTGCCCGGCAACGGTTGCCAGCGCGGCCCCCCATCTGCTCGCGCGTGCGTGCGAGGCATCCCCCACCCCTCAGTCTTAGACACACCGCCAGCCGCGCGCCCCCTAGACCGCGGTCCGGTCAGGTGCCAGGCTTCAGGTGTGCAGGTCCAACCCAGGCAATGGACGGTGTGCGTCACCAAGCGCGCAGTCCAAGGAGTCCCCCGCAGATTTGTGTCCCCAATTGACAGCCCCCAGGCCTCCCCAGTCCACCGCCAGACCTCTCCCCTGCTCAGCACGACGGCGCGGGGCTGGCCGTGCGCGCGCGCTTGGCCGCCGCGTCGCCGCCGCCGTCGCCGTCGCCGCCGTCAGCGGCGCGCTTGCCGGCCGCCGCGCCAGCGGCCTCCGCCGGCGCGGATTCCGCCGGCGCGGCCTCCGCCGGCGCGGCCTCCGCCGGCGGCGCGGCGGTGGCCGCTGCCTCACCGCCGGCGCCCTGCTCGCCGGCGCCGCCCTGCCAGCGGTCGCGGGCGTCGACGCCGCCGCCGCCGGCGGCGGCGGCGGCGGCGCCGGCGCGCCCGCCGCCGCGCGCGGCGCCGGCGCTGGCGCGGCCGCGGACGGCGCTGCCAAAGACGCGCCGCGTGCCGAGGACCTCCTGGTAGCGCTTGGGGTCCTTGGGCGGCCAGTCAAACGCGCCGCCCTGCTTGCCCACGGGCTTGGCGGCGCCGCCGCCGCCGCTCGCGGTCGCGGGCCGCGTCGGCGCGCCGCCCTCCGCCGGCGCCGCCTGCTCGGCCGCGGGCGCCGCCGCCTGCTCGGTCGCGGGCGCCGCCGCCGCCTGCGGCTGCGGCTGCGGCTGCGGGGCGGGCGCCTTCTCGTGCGCCGGCTGCGGCGGGCCGTGGCCGCGCCCCCCGCCGCCCCGCGCCGGGCCGCCGCCGCCGGGGCTAGGCACCGCGCTGGCAGCCAAGTTGTGGGCGTTGCTGTACACGACACCCCCAGCGGACCACACCTTGCCGGCCGGCCTGCCGCCGGCGCCGCCGCGGCCGGCGGCACAGTCGCCAGCGGCGGCGCGGCCGTCGGCGCCGCCGCGCCGCGGCTCGCGATGGTGGCGGCGGCCGTCGTCGCGGCTGCCCTGGCGGCGGTAGCGCTCTGCGCTGAGGTGGCCGCTGCTGCGGCGCCGGCGCCGGCGCGCGTCCCGGCTGCCGCTGCGGCTGTGGTGCCGGCGCCGGCTGCGGGGCCGGCTGCCGCTGCGGCTGTGGCGCCGGCGCAGGCTGCGGGACCGGCTGCTGGAGCGCCCGCTGGAGCTGCTGCTGCTGCCCCTGCTGCGGCTGCGGCTGCAGCGGCCCCGGCTGAGGCGCCCGCGGCTGCGGCCGCGGGTCAGCGCGCCGCACGGCGGCGGCGCGGGCACGCGACCCCGCCTGCCCGCCGCGAGCGCCACGGCGCCGGCGGCCGCGCCCGCGCCAGCCCCGCCGCCGTCGTGCGCCTGGCCCCCCTCCTCGACCGTGTGCCAGCCACCGGGCCGCGCGGCGTCGTCCGCCTCCGCCTGCGCCTGCGCCTGCGCCTGCGCATCGCCGACTGCCTCCTCGGCTGCCGCCGCCTGCTCAGCCGCCGGCTCAGCCGCCGGCTCAGCCGCCGGCTCAGCCGCCGGCTCGGCTGCTGTGGCGTCAGCCGCCGCGGCCTCCTCGTCGTCGCCAAAGTCCAGCGCGACCTCAGCCTCGGCCGACGTAGTGCTGCCGCCGTGCGCGCCGCCGCCCGGCGCCAGCGCGGCAGGGTGCGCCGCTTGGGCCGCAGCCGGCGCCGGCGCCCGCGGCGGCGGCGGCGGGGGCGGGGGCGCCGCCGCCTGGAGCGCCGGCGGCGGGAGCTCCGCGGGCGGCGCTGCCGGCGGCGCCGCGCCGGCGGGCTCCCCCCACGCCGGCGTGGCTGGGGCTGTGCCGCTGTCGTGCCCCGAGCGCGGCGCGATGGTGGCACCGCGCGCTGCCGCGTGCTGCAGCGGCTGCGGCGCGCGCGGCGGCGGGCGCGTCAGCTGCGGCGCCTGCTGCTGCTGCTGCTGCTGCTGCAGGTGCTCCTTCTGCTGCTGCAGCTCGGCGTCCGTGGGTGAGTCGTGGTCGGGCCTGCGGTGACCGCGCCCGCCGGCCTGCGGCCCAGGCGGCGGCGTCTGCTGCTGCGCCCGCCCGTTCTGCGCTGCGCCTGCGTGGCGGGGTGGGGCGGCGGGGGCATGCGGTCAGGTGCGTCCCACAGCCGCGCGGCCGCTGCGCTGCCGCCGGCCAGCGGCCAGCGGCCCACCTGGCGCCGCGCCGCGCGCCGTGTGTGCGGGCGCGTCGATCGCCGGCCCCGCGAGCTGGCGCGCCAGCAGCAGCGCCACGTGCTGCCGCAGCTCGTCCTGCGCGGCGGCGGCGCGCGCGGCGTCGGCAGCGGTCGGCGCGCGCCGGCGGCGCGTGCGCTCGCGGCCGCCGCGCGCCGCCGCGTGGCGCCGCGCCTGGCTGATGCTCGTAAAGTCCTCCTGCTTCACGCCGCGGCAGCTGAGCTCCAGAGAAAAGGCGCTGGCGGTCACGGAGAAGCTGCCCGACCTGAGAAGCTGCAGGACGAGCCACCAGACGTGCGCGTCCTCGTACTCGGGCAGGAAACAGCGTATCAGCGGCGTAGGAAACGACCGGACGCCGCGGTCGGCTCTGGACTTTACGTGAGAAGGCGTCTTCTCCATGGCGGGCTGCGTCGGCGCCGCGAGGGCGTCTCCCGCCGCCGCGTGCTGCTGCTGCCGGCCGCGCGGCGCCAGCGAGGGCAGCGGACGGCCTCGCCGCGCCCGCGACGGCCCCTGCCGATGATTTCGGTCGCGCGGAGACTCGCTGGCGACGCGCTGGCGACGCGGTCGCTGGGCGCCGGCGCGGGGTGCAGGGTCTTGTGCGAAGCGCCGGGCGTCGATCGGTGGCAGAGCGGCTGCGATCACACGCGCCCCCATATAGCCCGCGTGCGTGCGTCGCCGCACGACATCGCCACTGCCTCTCCGCCGCCGCCGCGCTCGCTCGCTCGCCACCGCCGCCGCTGCGCTCGCGATGCTGTCGCTCGGCAGCGGCCCCGCCCCGGGCGGCGCGGCGCACCGCCATGGCGCCAGCAGTCTACGGGAGAGCGCGCGGCCGCAGGAGCAGCCGCGGCCGCGGCAGCAGCAGCAGCAGCAGCGGCAGCGGCAGCAGGAGCCGCCGAAACAACCGCTGCAGCGGCTACACGGCTGGGCTGCGCTGGCGGTCGTGCAGGCGGCGGCGGCGGCGGCGCTCGCGGCCGGCGGCGCGTGCGCGGCGGAGCTGGTCGAGGCGAGGCCACTCGTCGCCGACGAGTTCAAGAACATCCCCAGCGAGCTCAGCTCGGCCTCGGGCGAGACGGCCGGCCCGCGGCTCAGCAGCCTCATGGGCGGCGTGAACGCCAAGGCCGTGGAGCGCTGCACGCGGCGCTGCGTGCCGACGTGCACGCGCGGCGGCGAGGGTGGGTGCGCGCGGCGCTGGGACCGCGCGGGGCGCCGCCGGCAGCGGCGGCGGCCGCGGCACGCCCGTCTGTGGGCCCCCGCGGCCGCCGCCGACCGCCCCGTGCTGCCGCCGCCGCAGGGGCGCCCGGGCTGGGGCCGATCAGCCTCCGCAAGGAGCTGATAGTGTTCAAAGAGGGCTTCCGCAGCCGCAGCTACTGCCTGAGCGAGTGCGCGCAGGTCTGCTCGCTGCAGGCCAACGGCGGCGGCAAGGAGGCCGGCGGCGGCGGCAAGGAGGCCGCAGGCGGCGGCGGCGGCGGCGGCGGCGGCGGCGGCGGCGGCGGCGGCGGCGGCGGCGGCGGCGGCGGCGGCGGCGGCGGCGAGGACTGCAGCCAAGCGGCGGCGGGCGCGGCGGCGGCGGAGTAGCTGACGGCGGGCCGCCGCGCGGCGCTGCGCCCTGTGGCAATGCGGACTCAGAGCGTTGCCGCGCCCGACGCGCCTCACACCGACTTGCCGCGCGGCGGCGCGGCGCCGCTCCGCGCCCCGCCGCCACTCCGCGCGTCGCCGCCGCCCGCCGCCCACGCCGCCTGGTGCGGCTGCGGCGAGGGCGAGGGCGAGCGCGAGGCCGAGGGCGTGGGGTCCAGGTAGCGTCCGTTGGGCAGCGCGTGGAAGTGCTCCGCGCCGAGGACCAGCGACGTCAGCATCAAATTTATTTGAGCCGCCGCCTCGCGCACGCAGAAGTGCGCCGCCGGCAGCACGACGCAAGGCGCGCCGAGGCGACGCGCCAGTTTTTCGGCGTTGGCGGAGCTCGCGAGCTTGTCGCTGCGGCCGTGGATGACGAGCTTGGGGAACGCTGTGGCGCAGATGGCGGCGGCGTCGCGCGCGCTCAGGCGGTGCCGCCAGCACGCGTGGAGCTGGCCGCGGAAGCCGTGGGGCGGCTGGGGGTCCATGCACGAGTGCTCGATGTACTCGCGCCGCAGCAGGTCGTGCCGCCGCGCGCCGAACTGGGAGACCTGCGGCCGCGCGCGGCGCGCGCGGCGGGCTTGGCACGCCGCGGCGCGCCGCGGCGCCAGCGGCGGGCGGCCCCCGCGGCGGGCGGCCCCGGCGGCGCTCACCCACTCCTTGAGCGTGCGCCGGCGGAAGTGCATCGCGAGCGTGGCGTCCACCGTGTCCTCAGGCGTGCTGGGCGTGGCGGACCAGGGCGGGTGTGGTGGGCGGGAGCGAGCGTTGGGGAGTCGCGGCGCGGGAGGCGCAGCGGCGGGCCGCCCGAGCGGCAGCGACCGGGGCCCCGCGCGCGGCGGCGGCGCAGCGCACCGCGCGGTGACCATCTGCAGGCCGATGCGCAGGCCCGAGAGGCTGTGCGTGGGCAGGATCTGCCAGCCGCCCGCGCTCGTGGCGATGAGCGTGAGGCTCGCCACGCGCGCCGGCGCGGCGACGGCGAGGCGCTGCGCGATCATTCCGCCCATGCTGAAGCCGAGCACGTGCGCGCTGTGCCAGCCGAGGTGGTCCTGCGGGCGCCGCGCGGCGGCGGGCAAGGCGCTGGGCGGCAGCGCGGCGCGGCCGGCGGCGGCGGCGGCGGCGCGGCGGCGCGGCGGCGCACCATGACCGCCAGCGCGTCGGCGGCCATCACGCTGGTGCTATATCGGCCGGGCTCGACCGGGCTGCTGCTCAGGCCGACGCCGCGGTTGTCCAGGATCGCCACGAGCAGCTGCGGCGCCTGCTTCGACGGCGCTGCGGGCGGCGCCGCCTGCTGCGCCTGCGCCTGCGGCTGCGCGCAGTCCACGGCGCCGGGCAGCTGGTGGCTCTGAACGAGCGCCTCGAGCTGCCAGCGCCACGCCTCCATGCGGCATGCCAGGCCGTGCAGCAGCAGCACCTTGGGCAGGTGCTGCGCGTCGTGCATGCTCCTGGCGCGGCGGGGAGCCCCCGTCTGAGCGCGCCGCGCGCAGCACGCTCGCGCGCGCCGCCGAGGCGGCACCGCACTCACTGGCCGGGCGCGAGGCCGTGGAGCTCGTATGCGATGCGCACGTCCGGCTCGACCGCGACCCAGCCCCGCTCCACGTAGCCCCCGGCGACGCCGCAGCCGGCGGCGGCGCAGGGCGAGAGGTCGAGAATGAAGTCCGCGCTCGCGAGGTCTGCGGCCGCCCGCGGCTGCTCCCGCGCGTCCGCCATCGCGGCCGCGCGGTGCTGGCCCAGGAGCGGCGCGGCGGCGTCGGCGGGGCCGACGCGCATGCGCGGCGCGGGGTCAGCGCCGCTGCAGTGCCGCGCTGTGCTGGGCAGCGCCGCTGTGCGCGGGGCGGGGCGCGGTGCGGCGTCGCGGTGCGGGCAGCGCTGCGGCGGCGGCGGGGCGGGGGCGCTGCTCGCCGGCGGGTGCGGCGCGACGGAGCAGCGGGCCGGCGCGGGGGCGCGTGTGCAGACGCGGGAGGGATGATGGTGCGGCCATGGGGCGCCTCCTGGACAATTCGACGGCGGCGGGGCTCACGCTTGAGACGCCGCGGTCCAGCGCCGCTGCTTGCGCCGGCGTCGGCTGTCCCAAGCCGCCATTCAGTCCGGCCCTGGCTCAGCCACCCGACTGCGCACGCCCGCTTGACCCGCTTCTGATCAAGCGGCCCACGGCGCTCGACCTCGACGCCGCAGCCGGCGGGCGCGCGACGGCGCATGGGCGCGCAGCCCCACGGCCCCCCAACGCCAAATCTGCGGGCTGGCTGTGTCAGCGGCCCGTGACGGCGCTCTCCCCGAGCGGCACTCACCGCCGGCGCGGCGCGCGGGCAACCGCAACCTCAGCCGGCGTGATGCTGGCCCTCCTGGGCGCCGCCCTGATCGCGCTGGCGGCCCTGGGCGCAGCAGCGGTGGCGCTGCTGCTGATGCCGGGTGCGGCGGCAGCGGCGGCAGCGCTTGGCGGCAGCGGCAGCGGCGGCAGCGCGCGCCGCAACCGCCGCGCCGCAACCGCCGCCGCCGCAGAGCTGCGGGCCGCGCCGGCGGCGTGGATGGAGCGGCAGCTCTTCCCCGACGCCAACACCGTCAACCTGGTCGGCGGCGGCAAGGCCCGCGCCGCCGGCCCGCCGCGCAGCGTGTTCCGCGTGCTCGCGTTTGGCGACTCCCTCACCGAGGGCTTCACGGAGTGAGAGGCCGCCGCCGCCGCCGCCAGCGCAGCGCGGCCGAGCCGCCGCGGCGCTTGCCGGGCCGCCCCCGCCCCCGCGCCCGCCTACACGCCCGCCCACGCCCGGCCCCGCGCCCGCGCGCCTGCATGCAGCGGCGGCAACGCCTTTCATCCCTATGCGAAGCGCCTCGGCGACCGGCTGTACCCAGAGATGCCCAAGGCACGCAGGGTTTAGCGGGGCTGCCGCGGCGGGCAGCGGCGGCCGCGGCTGGGCGCGGCCGGCGCCGGCCCGCGCCGGCGCGGCGTCGGCGGCGGCGGCGGCCCGACCCCTGCGGCCGCGCGGCTGCGCGCGCAGGGGTGGCACCTGGAGATCGAGGAGCAGGGCGAGAGCGGCGAGCGCGTGCTGCTGGGCATGCGGCACCGCCTGCAGCGCACGCTCGACGAGCACGCCGCCGCGGCGCGGCACTACGACTGGGTGCTGCTCCTCGCCGGCATCAACGACCTTGCAGGTGCGGGGGCGCCGCCGCGCTGCGCGCCCGCGCCGTGACGCCCGCCGCGGCGGCGGCGGCCCACGCGCCCGCGCCCGCGCCCGCGCGGCAGGCAACGAGAGCACCCCCGCGGAGGTCGCGGCGGGGCTGGACGTGCTCGTGCAGGCCTGCCTCGCGCACGGCGCGCACGTGCTGCTCATGACGCTGATGGAGGTCGCGCAGCCGGAGCCGGGCGTCGAGGCGGCGCGCGCCGCGCTGAACGACCTGCTCCGAGACTACGTGTCGCAGCGCGCCTGGGACAAGGGCGCCGCGCCGGGCGGCAGCGCCGGCGGCGGCGCGCCCGCGCCCTTGCCCGCGCCCGCGGCAGCAGCAGCGCGCGGTGGCGGCGGCGGCGGCGCGCCGACGCCGGTCGCGCGGCGCGGGGCGCCGGCCGTGCACCTGTTTGACCTCGCGGCAGCGCTGCCCTTCCAGGGCCTGCCCGAGGAGCAGCGCTGGCAGCTGTGGGACGACGGCGTGCACCTGACCATGGCCGGCTACGACCACCTGGGCGGCCTCGTCGCGGACGCGCTGTTGCCGCTGGTCGATCACGAGCTGCAGGACCAGCCGGCGCTGGGCGGCGGCGCGGCCGACAAAAAGCGAAGCTGAGCGCGGTGGCGGCGGGGAGGGCCGGTAACACGCGCGCGCCCCCGGTCACGGCGGCGCGTCGCCGCTGCGTGCGCAGCCACTCGTAGCGGGGACCGGCCCCGCCGCTGGCAGCGCCGGCGGGCGCCGCGGCGACAGCAGCGCAGCGTGCAGTGGCACCGGCGCCGCGGCCGCGAGGCCCGGCCGCCCCGGGCTGCAGCCCGCGGGGGCAGCGCTCGCGGCGCGTGGCCGCGCGCCCTGCAGTTGTCCCGCGTCGGCGGCCAGGCTCGCCCGGGTGCCGCCGCGGCTGCTGCGAGCGCGCAGGCGCCCAAGCAGCTCCTGCTGCGCCTGCTGCTTGTCGCCCGCTGCAGGCGTCACCGGCCTGCTCCGCGGCGAGCGCAGCCAGTCGGGCGGGCTGCTGCCGCCGCTGCCGCCGCCGACCGGACCTGCCTCCGTCGGGCAGCTGGTGGCCGTGAGGAGCGCCGGTGCCGCGCCGTCGCTGGCGGGCAGGGGGCCTGGCACGGGCGTGCCCGCCCTGCTGCGCCGCAGCGCCGCAAGCTGCCGGCTGTCGCCCTCCAGTCGAGCGACCTCGGCCTGCGCCTCGGCCAGCATCACCTTGTAAGACTCCAGCTCCGCCTGCAGCGAGGCCTTGATTGGCGGCAGAGGCGGCAGCGCGTGAGCGCAGGCGGCGGCTCGTCACACGTGCGCGCAAGGGCCGCCCGCGCCGGCCGCACCTGCTGCTCGCGCTGCTTCGCCGCGCCCGCAGCTGCGGCCGCCGCTGCGGCCGCGCTGTCGGCGTCACGGCGCTTCTGCTCCATGAGCGCCAGCTGCAGCCGCGACAGCTCGCTATGAATGCCTGCCTGCTCTCGATGCTGCGGCGCGCGGCAGTGGGCGTCGCGTGAGCTGCGGCCCGCGCGCCCACCCCCACCCCTTGCCTCCCGCGCGCGCACACCTGGCTCAGCTGCGCCTCTGCGTCCTGCAGCTGCCGCGCGCGCGCGGCCTGCGCGCTGCGCGCGCGCTTGGCGTCGGCCAGCGCCGCGCGCTCCGCGCTGCGCGCGGCGTCCAGGTCGGCCGCGAGCGCCGCGAGCCGTGCCGCCGACGCCGCCTCGGAGCGCCGCAGCTCCCCGCGCGCCGCCGCCGCCGCCGCCCTGGCCGCCTCCAGCTGCGTCTGCGCCTCGCCGGCCGCCTGCTGCCTGGCCGCCGCGCCGTCGCGCGCCGCCGCGAGCGCCGCCGCCGCCGCCGCGAGCTGCGCCCGGGACGCGCTCGCCGTGCTCGCCGCGTCGCGGCGCGCCGCCGCCAGCGCGGCCTGCAGGCGCTCGATGTCGTCCTGCGCCTCGGCGAGGAACTCTCGCAGCTGGGCTGCGCCGTCCGGCTGGGCGTCGTCGGGCGCGGCAGCGGGCGCCGCCGCGGCCATGGCGCGCGTCGCTCGCCGCGGCGCGCGCTGCTCGCCGCGGCGCGTGAGCAGCGGCGGCGGCGCGGGCCCCCGGTGGGCGGCCGCCCACAGGCCAGTCGCCACGAGCTGGATGTTCACCAGCGCTGGCAGAGCTCGGGGCGCCCCGCTGCCTTGCGCCGCCGCTTGAACTGGCGCGCGCGCGGCGCCGCTGCGAGCGCCTTGCGCACGACGCGGGCTGTGCTTGGCGGGCCGTGCGCCACTTGACGGGCTGACCAGGGGGCGCGCCTGAGGCAGGCCAGCGGGCGAGCGGCGGCGCAGGTTTTGGGGCCGGGCGTCAGCACGGCGGCGGCAAGAGTGAGTGCGGCGCACAAGCCGCCGTCGCAGCCGTCCCCATCGCGTGAAACACCTCACAAGTGCACAGGGCGCGAGCTCGCGGAACCTGGAAGCAGCAGCAGCAGCAGCAGCAGCAGCGACACACAATGGAGGAGCGCGGCGCTGGCCCTGAGAGCCGGCTGCGCACCATCGCCCGCCACCTGCTGGGCGGCGGCTCCTCACAGACCGGGGTCTGCCCAAGCTGCGCGTGCAAGGTGCGGCGGCAGCGGCGGCGGCGGCTGTGCCCACACGCTGCGGCGCACGCGCGCCCGCGGCGCTCAACGCCCGGCGCCGCCGCGCGGCAGGGCGCCGCGGGCCGGCCGGCGCCGCTGGAGCTCAAGTACAGCGCGGAGGTCAAGGACGCGCTGGCGGCGGGCCGGCCGGTGGTGGCGCTGGAGAGCACGATCATCAGCCACGGCGCGCCGCGGCGCCGCTGCCCGCCGCCGCTGCCCGCCGGCGCTGCGCGCTGCGCGGCGGGGCCCAGCCGAGCGTCCTCCCCCGCCCGCCCGCTGCCCGCTCCCAGGCATGCCATACCCGCAGAACATGCAGACGGCGCTGGAGGTCGAGGCGGTCGTGCGGCGGCACGGCGCGGTGCCGGCGACCATCGCCATCATCGCCGGCCAGCCCTGCATCGGTGCGGCGGCCGCGCTGCAGCCGCGGCAGCGGCGGCGGCGGCGGCGGCGGCGGCGACGCGCCCGCGCCCGCGCCCGCGCGCGCCGCGCAGGCTGCGACCGCGCGCAGCTGGAGCACATCGCGTCGCGCGGCGCGTCGGTGCGCAAGGTGTCGCGCCGCGACCTGCCGCTCGTGCTCGGGCAGGGCCTCGACGGCGCGACGACGGTCAGCGCGACCATGCTGCTCGCCGCGCGCGCCGGCATACGCGTGTTTGTCACGGGCGGCATCGGCGGCGTGCACAGGCGCGGCGCAGCGGCGGACACGGAGCGCGCTGCGCAGCGCAGCGCAGCGCAGCGCGGCACCGGGGCGCGTGCCGGCGCGGCGGGCTATGTGCGGCGCGCCGACAGCCCCGCGCGCCGCCGCGCCGCGCGCCGCGGCGGCAGGGGCGGGCACGTGAGCATGGACGTGTCGGCCGACCTCACCGAGCTGGGGCGCACGCCCGTCGCGGTGGTGTGCGCGGGCGCCAAGTCGGTGCGGCGCGGCGCGGGCGCGGGCGCGGCGCGAGCCCGCCCCAGCCGGCCCTGCTCCACGCCGCGGCCGACCGTGCCCACCCCCGCCGCCAGGTGCTGGACATCCCCCGCACGCTGGAGTTCCTGGAGACGCAGGGCGTGGCAGTGGCCGCGTACGGCGCGGACGAGTTCCCGGCCTTTTTCAGCCGCCACAGCGGCTGCGCCGCGCCCGCGCGCGTCGACACGCCGCAGCAGTGAGCCGCGGCGCGCGCGCGCGGGCGTGCAGGCGGGCGGGCGCGCGGCGCGGGCCGCCGCCGCCGGCCGGCCGCTCACCGCCGCGCCGGCGCCGCGCCGCGCCAGGGCGGCGAGCATGGTGCGCGCGGCGGCGGAGCTGCAGCTCGGCAGCGGGCTGCTGCTGGCGGTGCCCATCCCAGAGGCGCACGCGGCCGAGGGCGCGGCGATACAGGCGGCGATCGAGGAGGCGCTGCGCGAGGCCGAGGCGCGGGGCGTCGGCGGCGCGCAGGTCACGCCGTTCCTGCTGGAGGCGATCCGCGCCAAGACGGGCGGCGCGTCGCTGGCGGCCAACATCGCGCTGGTGAAGAACAACGCCGCCGTGGGCGCGCAGGTCGCGGCCGCGCTCATGGCGATGTCGTGAGCCTGCGGGGGCCGGACAGCAGCGGCGGCGGCGGCGGCTGGCGGCGGCGGCGTTGCGAGCACGGGCGCGGGGTGGGCAGCGCCGCGGGCTGCGCGGCTCGCGGCGGTTTGGGGTTGGGGCACGACCGCCGCCCCGGCGGCGGCGTCGCGCTTCGCGGCTCGGCCGGTAACTGGACGCCCGGGCGCGCATCTTCCCCGCGGCCGCACATTCGTGCGCACGATTCCGCGGCGCACTCGGGCGCCAGCGCAGCAGCGGCGCGTCCGCCCTCTCTGAAGCCCCGCCCACTCTTCGGTCCGCGCCCCGCCCGCGAGGCAGCGTACCGGCAGAGCAGCCAGCCGCGTCTGACCGGCGCACCGCGCGAGATGCCACGGCGGCGGCGCCGCGGCGGCAGCGGCGCGCGTGTGTCCGTCGCGCTGCTGGCCCTGCTAGGGCTGGCCCTGCAGGCCGCCCAGGCGCGGCAGCTCTGGACCGCCCCGCTGCCGTACACCAGCCTCTGGCGACCGCCGCCGGAGCACAGCTGGCGGCGCGGCGCCGTGCCGACCCCGCTCGACGCCGTGCGTGAGCTGGCAATCTGCCTGTACGGCCCCCGCAACGACCTGGCCTGCATCCCGCAGTTCTGCAGCCCCGACGTCGTCGTACACGTGAGCTGTGTGGCGGCGGCCTCGGGCGCGCGACGCGCTCGCGCCACGCGGCCGCGCGCCGGCCGCCCGCGGCGCGCAGGGCGACGGCGTGTGGCTGCCGCGCGCGCCGTTTGCGGGCACCGCCTGGGTGACGGAGCTGCACCGCGAGCTTTTTTCCGAATACTCCGGCTGGTCGTTCACCTTCCTCGAGCTCGCCGCGACCCCGGGTGCGGTGCAGCGCGGCGCAGCGCGGCGCGGCGGCTCCGACGCAGCGTGTCGCGCGCGCGGCGGCCCACGCCCGAGCGCGCGTGTGTCGCCGCCGCGCGCTGGGCGCGCGCAGGCGCCGCCAAGGGCTTCTCAGAGGTTCTCGGCTTCTTCCACTGGAGCGCCAATAACACTGGTGCGCCCGGCCGGCCGCGCCCTCCGTGCGCTCGCGCGCTCGCGCTCGCTGCCGCCCGTCGCGGCGCCGCCCACGCGGCCGCCCCGCGCGCGCGCCGCGGCGCGGCGCGGCGCGCCACCAGGGCCCTACCACGGCCTGCCGCCCACCCAGCGGGCGTCGACCGACTACGGCATCCTGCACGCCACGACCGACAGGTCGGGGCGCGTCGTTGACGTCACGCTCTGGCGCGCCGGCTTTGCCGAGGAGCGGGAGGTGCTGGTGAGGCCGCCGCGCCGCGCCGCGGCGGCCGCGCACCCGCACGCCAGCGCGCGCCCGGCGCGCCGAGCCGCCGCCGCGGCGCGCTGTCCCGCCGCCGCTGCCCCGCAGCTGCGGGAGCCGGGCCTGGATGACGTGATCACGCCGCTACACGCCATCACGGAGCAGCCGTTCTGGCAGCCGAGCAAGAGCCTGCAGCTGCGCATGGTCAACCACGCGCATGCGATCATCGAGGTGCTCAACCAGGTGCGGCGCCCGCGGCGCCGGGGCTGGCCGGCGCGCGCCCTCGGCCGCCGCTGTGTGTGCGTGTGCGCATGCGCGCGCGCGCCCGGCCCCCACCGCCTGCACGCGTCGCGTCGCGTCGCCGCGCCGCGTCGCGTCCCCGCGCCCAGGGCGGCAAGTTCCTGGACACCTTGGACGACGTGGCGGCGCCGGGCGTGGTGCTGATCGACGGCATGGCCATCTGGGGGCCGCGCAAGGCGACCGGCCTGCCCGCGCTCAAGCTCTGGCTCGCCGGGTGGCTGCAGCGCTTCGCCGTCACCGCCGCGCCCACCGCGACCGCCGCGACGCCGGGCAGCAACAAGGCGCGCGGCGCGCGGCGCGCGGCGCGCGGCGCGCGGCGCCGCCCGGGAGAGCACGCCGCGCCGCGCCGGCGCCGCGCTGAGACGCCCGCGCCGCGCGCAGGTGTTTGCGTGCTTCCGCCTGCTGCTGGATGCCGGCGGCGGCCGCCCGCCGGACCAGGTGGAGGGCTGCTGGATGATGGTGTTCAGCATCAACGGCCGCATCACGCACATGGTTGTGTACCGCAACGGGACGCCCCAGGAGGCGGCTGAGCGGTTCATCGGCGGCCGCACCACGCAGCGCCGCAGCGGCAGCAGCAGCAGTGACCGCGGCGGCGGCGGCGGCGGCGGCGGCGGCGGCGGCGGCGGCGGCGGCGGCGGCGGCGGCGGCGGCGGCGGCGGCGGCGGCGGCGGCAGTAGCAGCGGCGGCGGCAGCAGTAGCGGCAGGGGCGCAGCGCCGCGGCGAGGCGGGCCGGCGCTGGCGGAGTCGCGATGAGAGGGCTGTTGCTTTTCAAGTAACATTACAAGCTCCAGACACCGCGGCGTCACCACCAGCGCCACCACGACCCGCCGACGCCATACTGCCGCAGCTCGCGCTTGACGCCTGCGAGCGCCGCGCGCGTCTCCGGCGTCCGCGGCAGCGCCGCCAGCTCGTCGAGCTGCGCCTGCAGCTCGGCCTGCGCGCGCGGGCCGCGTCGGCGTGTGCGGCGCGTTTGAGGGCGCGGCACGCGCGGGCGCGGCGGCCCGCGCGTCGCGCCGCGCCGCAGCACCTTGCGCTCCGCGACCAGCTCCGCCAGCGGCCGCGGCGGCGGCGGCGGCGGCGGCTCCTCGATGTGCCGCAGCGAGCGCGCGGCGGAGGTGATGAACGACCCCACGAAAAACATCGCCACCAGCCCCCCCGCCGCGACGCCCGTCGCCAGCGCGGCTGCGCCGTGGTGCGGCGCGGCCGCGGCGTCAGCTGGCGGCGGCGCGGCGTGGCTGCCGGGGCTGCGGCGGCGGGCGGCGGCGCGGCGGCGGCGCTCACTCGACCAGATGAGGTTGCTGGTTGTGAAGAGCATGGACGGCAGCGACTGCTGCAGCTCCTCCTCGGTCAGCTGCTCGGGCCTCTTCATCTTGGGCGCGCCTACGAGCGGCCGGGCGGCGCCGAGTCGGAGGCGGCGGCGCCGCGCGGGCGCGCTGGCGCCTGCAGCGCCGCGTAGGCGGCGCCGCACCCGGCGGCGCGCCGCTGCACCACCTCCTGCTGAATGCTGCCTGCTGCTGTCCCGGCTGCGCCAGCAGCAGCTGCCGCGCCCGGGCGCCCGCCGTGCGGAGCATGGCGGCGACGCCGCTGCTGCTGCCGCCGCTGCGGGGTGGATGCGGGTCGAAAGCGCAGGCACGGGCGCGAGATGACGAGAGGGTTGATGCGTGGAGGCGACGGTGGCCAGCAACGAGTGGCAGGGCCGCGTCGCGCGCGGCCTGGGCGCCGCGATGCACCGGGCACCCCAGCAGTCGCGCGCAACAAAACCCGGGCTACAACAGTCGTTCTTTGGACACTGGCCCGCCCCATTCTCTTACCCGACAACGTCAGCACGCCGCGGCCGGCGCCGCGGCGGCGGCAGCAGCGCGGAGCACCGAGCGCGCGGAGCGGCGCGGCGCGCCGCTGCCGCGTCGCTGCCGTCGCCAGGGACCTTTGCAGGGACCTCTTCAGGAACAGACGCCCCCGCAGCGAGTGCACGGGAGAGGGAGGAGATGCCGAACACGCGGGGGCTGCTCCAGTTCACGCGTGCGGCGCCGCCACGCAGCTGCCACCGCCGGCCGCGCGGCCGCGCGCGCTCGCGCCGCCAGCCCCCGCGCCGCGCGCGCCCGGCCGCCGCAGTCAAGTCCGCCGCCGACCTGCACAAGCACGACAAGTTTGGCAAGCAGCAGCCGTACTGCCGGGTCGACTGCGGCAAGTTCACCGTGCGCTGCAAGACCGCCAAGGGTGCGCACGACCGGCGCCGCGTGCGCCGGCGGTGTGGCCACGCTGACGCCGCGCGTTGCCCGCAGATGGCGGCACGAGCCCGGTGTGGGGCGAGACTCTCTTCTTCCAGGTCAGCGATGAGCTGGAGCTGGTCGTCACGGTGCGGGCCGCTGGCTCGGGAAGCGCGGATGACGCCGGCGCCGCCGAGCCCAGCCCCGCACGCCCGCGCCGCGCGCGGCCGCGGCGCCGCAGGTGTTTGCGGAGCACGCGCTCAGCCGCGACGCGCTGCTGGGCGTCGCAGTCGTCCCGCTCGGAGAGGTGGGCGGCGCCGCGTGCGGCGGCGCGGCGCGGCGCGGCCCGGCGCGCGCATCAACGCGCCGGCGGCGGCGCGTGGCGCAGGTGCGGCAGAGCGGCAGCGAGCTGGTCGCGGTGCCGGTGGAGCTCAAGGGCCGGCAGGCGGGCACGCTGCACGCGGCGCTGGAGTTGAAGGGGCCAACCGTCACCGCGTTCGGGCAGGTCGGGCAGGTGGGTGCGTCCGCGGCGGCGGCAACGGCGGCGGGCGCAGCTCACTGACGCCGCGCCGGCCTGCCCGTGCGGCAGGGCCTGCGGCCGCCGGTGTTTGGCGCGGCCATCCCGGGCGCCGCCACGCCCGGGGCCGGGGGCGGCGGCTCCAGCCTCATGCTGGCCAGCATGCCGATCCGCCTGCTGCAGCAGCACTCGGGGCAGGCGCTGCTCGCGGCGGCAGCGCAGCAGCAGGCGGTCGCGCAGCAGGCGCAGCAGGCGCCGTTTCAGCAGCCGCACGCGCAGCCGCCGGCGGCGATGCCGTGCGGCGCGCAGCAGCCGGGCGCGCAGCTGCAGCCAGTGCCGCCGCCGCTGGCGCAGCAGCAGCACCAGCAGCAGGCGCAACAGGCGCAGCCGCAGCCGCAGCAGCAGCAGCTGCAGCAGCAGCCGCAGCAGCAGCAGCCGCAGGAGCAGCAGCAGCCGGATGCGGCGGCGGAGGCAGCTGCGGCAGCGGTGGCGGCGGCGGCGGACGCAGAGGCGCGCGCGCTGATCATGCAGCGCCAGCTGTCGGTGTCCGCGCCCGTCCTGCAGCACGACGCGGCGGCGCTGCAGCAGCTCTACGCGCAGCAGCTGGCGCAGTTCGCGCTGCTGCAGGCGCAGCTGCTCAGCAGCCTGCCGCCCGAGCTGCGCGCGGCGGCGGCGCAGCAGCACGTGCTCGCGCAGCAGCAGCTGCTGGCGCAGGCGTCGGCGTCGGCGCTGCAGCCGGCGGCGCAGCGCGGGCCGCAGCCGGGCGACGGCGCGGCGCTGCCGCGCCAGCCGTTACGGACGGCGGCCGACCTGTTCCGCCCAGGCTTGGGCGCGGGCCTCGACCAGCTGCTGTCGCGGGCAAGCGGCGAGGCGCTGCCGGGCGGCGGACCCCCTGGCGGCGGCGGCGGCGGCGCCGGCGCCGGCGGCCTCGAGCTGCCGCCGCCGGCGCCGGTCGACGGCATGCTGTCGGTCGGCAGCGCCAGCAGCACGCCGATGAGCTTCGACATGGGCCGCCTGCAGGCCATCATAGCCAAGGTCTATCCTGAGCGCAGCAGCGCTGGCTGCGCCCCGGAGCAGCACGCGCAGGCGCAGGCGCCGCCGGCGGGCGCGGGCGCGGGCGCGGCGGCCCCGCCCTGGCGGCCGGCGGCGGCGGCGGGCGCGCTGCCCCCCAACTCGATCGGCGCGTTTGGCGCCGCGACGGCGCTGGCGGCGGCCGCCGCTGGCATCGCGTACGAGCCCGGCAGCCCGCCCGGCGCGGCGCAGCGGCCGGCCAGCCCCGGCGGCGCGGGCGCGCCGGGCGCGGTTGGCGGCCTGGCGTCCGAGCCGGCGGCGCCGGCGGGGGGCGCCAGCACGCCCGCACCGTCCAGCGGCTCGTCCGACCTGCCTGTGCCGTCCAGCACGTACTGGGCCGGGGACGCGCCGAGCTCCTCACGCAGCAGCGGGCCGCCGGTGGGCTCGAGCTCGCTCAGCAGCGGCGGGCCGGCGCGGCTGCTGCTGCCGCCGCCGCTGGCGAGCGCGCTGTCCGCGCCGGCGGCGCCCGGCGCCGCGCAGCAGCTGCCCGCCGACGTGTCGGCGGTGCTCGCGCGCGAGCTGGCGCGGCTGCGCGAGACGGCGCCCGTGCTCGCCGAGGTGCTGGGCCTCGGCGCGGCGCCCGCTGCGCCCACGGCGGGGGAGCTGGCGCAGGCCGCGGCAGCCGGCAGCGACGCCGGCGCCGGCGGCGCTGAGCTGCTCGAGGCGCGGCTGGCCGACGCGGTGGCGCAGTGCGGCGCGCTGGCCGACGCGCTGCGGGTGCGGCGCGGCAAGCGGGCGCTCCACCACTGGCCGTGGCCGTGCTGCGCACCCCGCCCACCGTCACTCCGCTGCGCCGCAGGCGCGCGACGAGGAGCTCGCGGCGCTGCGGCGGCGCCTGGCCGAGCTCGAGGGCGCGTGACCTAGGCCCTGGTCCGGCGGCGCAAGGGGGTGTTTGCCCTGCCGCGCGCCGCCCTCGTGGACGCGGCTCATCCAGCGGCGGCGCACGCCCTGCGGCGCACGTTTCCGGCGGCGATCTCGGCCCGCCGCTGCCGCCGCCGCCGCCGTCGCCGGCCGCCTCCGCGCGCTCATTGCCCGCCTCTCATTGCCGGCGCGATGGACGCGGCAGGCGCGGACCAGCCTGGCGCGCTGGTGTTCGAGCTGGGCGCGCCGAAGCGGCGGCAGCGGCTGCTCGTCAAGACATCGGCCTCGGCGCGGGCGGCCGTGGCGCACAGCAGCGGCCGCGCGGCGCGGTCCGGCGCGCCCAGGGGCGGCCGGGGGCCCTGCTTCGCGTCGATGACCTCGGCGAGGCAGGGCGACGGCGGCGGCGGTGCGGGTGGGCGCGGCGCGCAGCAGCGGCGCGCTGCTGCCGCCGCGGCGGCCGCGTCGCCGCGCCGGTGCCCCGGCCGCCACCACCACGAACCAGCGCTCCTCACGCCCCTGTCCGCGCCGCAGGCGCCACGCGGGCGATGCCGCTGTTCATGGTTGCCTCGGCGGCGGAGGCCAAGCCGAGCGCCGCCGCGTCGAGCGCGCCGTCGTGGCGCCTCGTCGCGGCCAACCTCGCGGCGGGCGCGACCGCCGGCTGCGCCGTGGAGGCAGGTGCGCTGCCGCGCCGCGCCGCGCCGCTCCGCCGGCGGCCGCACGCTCGCCCGTCGCGGCGGCGGCCCGCCGTCTGGCAGAGAGCTTCACTGCCCGCCCGCGACCACGCGCGCGCGCAGCGCTGTACCCCATCGACACCATCAAGACGCGCCTGCAGGCCATGATCGGCGGCGGCGGCATCAAGGCGCTGCTCTCCTCCGGCGGCGGGCGCGGCCTCTACGCCGGCGTGTGGGGCAACCTCGCGGGTGGGCCGCCGCCGCGCCGCCCCCGCCGCCGCCGCCGGCGCCCCCGCCGCCGCCGCCGCGCCGCCGCGCCTGCCGCGGCACCCCGACGCGCTGCACCCCCGCGCCGCCGCCGCGCGCCGCAGGCGTGGCGCCGTCGTCTGCCATCTTCATGGCCGTGTATGAGCCGGTCAAGCACTGGGTCTACCGCAACAGCGATGCGGAGCAGCACTGGCTCGGGCCCGTGCTTGCCGGCGCGGCCGCGGGCGCGGCGGCGTCGCTCACGCGCGTGCCGACCGAGGTCATCAAGCAGCGCCTGCAGACGCGCGAGTTTGCGGGCGCGCTCGGCGCGGTGCGGCGCGCTGCAGCGCCACGCGCACACGCACATGCACACGCCCCCGCCGCCGCGCCGCGCCGCGCCGCGCCGACGGCGCCGCGCCGCGCCGCTTCCGCCGCGCCGCGCCGCTTCCGCCGCGCCGCGCCGCCAGGTGCGCGCGATCCTCGCCCGCGAGGGCGTGCGCGGGCTGTACGCCGGCTACGGCGCCTTCCTGCTGCGCGACCTGCCGTTTGACGCGATCGAGTTTGTCGCGTACGAGCAGCTGCGCAAGGCGGCCGGCCGCGTGCTGCGCCGCGACCCCAACCCGCTCGAGGTCTCGCTCGTCGGCGCGGTCGCGGGCGGCTTCACCGGTGCGCCGCGGCCCCCCGCGCCGCGCGCGCCGCGCGGGCTCCGCTCCGCTCCGCCGCCGGCTCTGCCGCCGCCGCCGCCGCCGACCAGCCCCGGCGCCGCGCCGCGCGCGCCCCCGCGCGCGCGCGCAGGCATCGTGACGACGCCCCTGGACGTGCTCAAGACGCGGCTGATGACGCAGGGCACGAGCGGGCGCTACACGAGCCTGCTCGACGCGACGCTCACGATCGCGCGCACGGAGGGCCTCGCCGCGTTCATGTCTGGCTGGCAGCCGCGGCTCATCTGGATCAGCCTCGGCGGCTTCGTTTTCTTCCCCGCGCTCGAGGCCGCGAAGAAGCTGTACAGCCCCGACGGCGCGGCGATGCACGCGCCGCCGACCGACGCGGCGTTTGTGATCGAGGAGCTCGAGGCCGAGGCCGAGGCGCGGCGCGGCGCCAAGCGCGGCGGCGGCGGCGGCGGCAAGTGAGCGCGCGGCGCGCGGCGCCGGCGCGCAGGGCCTGTGTGCACTCGGGGGCCCGCCTGACGCCGGGCTCGCAACCTCGGTCCCACGAGAGAGGGAGCCCCGCTCGGGAGACCTGCTGACCGCAGGGTCGTTGCTCCTGGGCCCGCGTCGCGAGCGCGCCCGCGCCGCCCGCCCGGCTGGAGACACGAGCGGAGCAGCCGCGTTCAGCCAGCGACGCACCAGCGCCCCCGACAGCCGCGCCAGCTGGCGCCGCGCAGCGCGCTGCCCCGCCGCGCCAGCGCGCCGCTGGGCGGCCGGCCCTGAGCGCGGCTCCTGGCCAGGATGCCCCTGTCCGCCTACGAGCTCGCGGCGGGCGGCGGGGGCGACGCGGCGCGCCTGTGCTGCGCCATCCTGCTGCTCAACAGCGCGGCCTGGCTGCTGCAGCGCAGCCGCGCCGGCTACGCGCAGCAGCACCGCACGCGGCTGCTGGCGGAGATCGCGGCGCTGCGGAAGCAGGCGGCCGCGCTCAACGCGCCCGCCACCTACGCCAAGGCCGCCAAGGCGCAGCGCCTGGCCAACGCCAAGGAGAAGGAGCTGGCGGGCCTGGCGAGCTCGCCGCCCCGCGGCGGCGCCGGCGGCGCCGGCGCCGCGGGCGGCCTCGCGGCGCGCGCCGGCCCGGCGCTCGCGGCGGCCAAGGCCGCGCTCATCGCGCTCGCCGTCGTCGCGTGGTGGGGCCGCGCGCTGCTGCACATCCCGCCGGCCCTCACCTGGCCGTTTGACCGGCTGCTCGCCTTCCCGCATGCGAGCAACCACCTCGACGTCGGCGCGGTCACGGTGCTGCCGTGGGTCGCGGTCTGCGACCGCGCGAGCCGCGCGCTCGCACGCGCGCTCTTCCCCCAGCAGCTGCTCGACCTGCGCACGTCGCCGCTGCCGCCGCTCGCGGAGGAGCCGGAGCACGTGCAGTGAGCGAGGGCGCCGCAGCGGCGCTGCAGCGGCGGCGTCGGGGCGGGCTCGGGGGGTGGGCAGCACTCTAGCCAGGCCACCGCCGCGCATTCGTCGGGGGGCGGGGGGAGGGGGGAGGCGGCGGCAAGACTTGCGGGCGGCCGCGCCGCGCGCCCCCGTCGGGCGGCGGCGCGGCGCCCTCGTGTGTGTGTGCGCACCGTGATTGTGCAGCGTTCAGGCTGTAGGCTTGTAGAGACCCTGGCAGCGCACGCAGCCGCGCGCTGCCCCCGCCGCGAGAGAAGAAGACGCCGCGCACTGCTGCCCCGTCCGCGAGCACTGCCGACACCCGGCTTTTTGGGCGCGCGCGCCGTTACACCTCGCGCACGCGCGCGCGCCGCACTCGCCGCACGCACGCTGCACGACCCCTGACCACCAAGCGAGCGGACCCCGACCTGACGCACGTGCGCGCCGCCGCGGGGCCACGCGGCGGCGCGCCCGCATCCCCATGATCGATCGACGGACGACGGATGACCGACCCAGGGGAGGGAGCCAGGAGGGAGGGGATCCGATGCGAGGCAACTTTGCCCGCACGCCGCGCCCGCCCGCGCGCCGCCCGCCCGGCCACACCGCCCGCCCGGCCACACCGGCCCGCGCGCCAGATCACGCCGCGGCGCCGAAGCCGCGGATGATCTGGCGACAGAACGGGCACAGCGCCGGCCGGAAGTGGTGCAGCGTGCTGAGCTGGCGGCAGCACGCGACGCACAGCGTGTGCCCGCACGCCGAGAGCGCGACGCGCGCGACCGCGTCAAAGCAGACCTCGCACTCGTCGTCCAGCCCCTCGCTGCCGGCCTCGTCGCCCTCCAGGATGGCCGCGCCCGGCGGCGCCTGGATGACGGGAAGGTCGCACGCGCCACCGCCACCGCCCGCCGGGCCGTTGCCCGCCAGGCCGCCGCCCGCCGGGCCGCCGCCCGCCGGGCCGCCGCCCGCCGGGCCGCCGCCCGCCGGGCCGCCGCCCGCCGGGCCGCCGCCCGCCGGGCCGCCGCCCGCGGGCAGCGCAGCCGCCGCGTCCGCCGAGGACGCGAGCGACGTGCGCTGCGAGAGCGCGAGGTTGCTGCGCGAGCCGCCCGAGAGCAGGCGCCGCAGCGAGGGCTGCTTGGCGAGCGCGGCGTGGACCGAGCTGCTGCGAAGCCCGCTCGCGCTGCGCGCGGGCGGCGGCGGCGGCGGCGGCGGCGGCGCGGGTGCGCCGCCCGCCGCGCTGCCGCCGTCCGCCGACGCCGCGGAGCTGCCGCCGCCGCCGTCTGCCGCCGCGCCGGCCGCGAGCGCGCTGAAGGGCGTGGCCGCGGCCGTGGCCGCGGCCGCGCTGCTGCCGGCCGCCTCCACCGCGCCGCCCGGCCTGCCGCTGCTGCTCGCGAGCGAGCCGCGCCGGCTGGCCGCGGCCGTGGCCGACGCGCGCCGCACGGCGCCCGCGACCGCGCCGCCGTCGTCGCTGTCCGTGAGCGCGAGCGAGGCGTTGAGCGCGCTGACGGCCGTCTGGAAGCTCACCATGCCTGCGGGGCGCGGGGCGCGCGTGCGGCGCGGCGGCGGGTGCTCGGCGCGCGCGTCGGGGGTGCGAGGTGCGCGGCGCCGGCGGGCCGCCGCCGCAAGGCGCGCGGCGCGCTGCGCTGTGGCGCCGCGCTGCGGCGCGGCGCCGCGCACCCGAGGCGAGCTTCATGAGCACCAACTGCTGCCGCATCGCGCCGGCGTCGTCGCCGATGAAGCTCGCGCGCGCGCCGAGCACCAGCTCCAGCGGGTTGTCCTCCTGCTGCTCTGGCGGCGGCGGCGGCGGCGGCGCGCCGCGGGGCCGAGCCGGCTCGGCCCGCCGCGCGGCGCCGGCTGCGGCGCCGGCGGCGGCGCCCCCGCGTGGTCGTCGTCGGCCGGCGTCGTGACGGCGGCGCTCGGCGGCAGCGCGTCGTCGTCGAGCAGCGCCCTGCGGGTGCGGTGCGCACGCGGTGAGCGGCCCTGGCGCGGCCCTGGCGCGGCCCGGTGGCGGCGCCCACTTTTTGCTCGGCGCGCGCCGGAAGCTCTGCATGCTGCGCCGCCAGCTGCGGCCGCTCGGCGTGCGCTCGTCGGGGCGGTCGAGCGGCTCGCCGGTCGCGCGGCGGGGCGCGCCGCGCGAGCCCTGCCGGCTGAAGCGGCTGCGCTCGCCGACCGCGCCCACGCTCTGCACGCGGCGGTGGTGCGGCGCGCCGGCGCCGCGGCTGTCGCCGCTGGCCGTGCTGCCGCCGTGCGCGCCGGTCGTGCTCACGCCGTCCGGCGCGGCGCCCAGCGGCAGGCTGCCGGCGCTCGCGGGCAGCCACAGCAGGACGGCCTCGTCGCCCGGCTGCCGCCCCGCCGGCGCGCCCTCCGGCACGGTCTGCTGCGTGCTGCTGCTGCCAAAGCTGCCCAGGCGCGGCAGCGCGGCCGCCGCGCGGCCGCCGCCCCAGCGGCCGGCGACGCCGTCGGGCGGCCCCGCGACGCTGCCGGCGGGCGTGCCAGCGACCGCCGACGTGCTGCCGGGGACGGTGCTGCTCGCGCCGGCGGTGCTGCTGGGCGCCGCGCTCGCCTCGCTGCCCGCGCCGCCGCTGTGCAGGCGCTGCAGCCGCGCCACGCTGGCGCCCGCCTCGGCCGGCGCCGCCGGGGCAAAGCCGTGAAAGCTGGACGAGCCCGGGCTCGCGGGGCCCGCGCCGCCGCCGGGTGCCTCTGGCCGCTCGGGCGGCGGCGCGCCGAGCGAAAAGCTCGGCTCGCCCTCGGCCACCGCCGCTGCGTCCCGCGCCGCGCCCGAGTCGAGGGACGCCACGTCCGCGCTGGACACCGACACCGTCGACGTCGTCCAGCGCTTGCGTGAGCTAGCCGCAAACGGCGACGCGAGCGGCGGCCCCGCAACCCCGGCGGCGGCCGCCGCCGCAGCCCCGACCGCCGCTGCCGGCGCGACCGCCGCCTCGCCAGCCGGCGCGGCCGCGCCGTGCGCGGCGGGCGCTCCCGCCGGCGC
This sequence comes from Scenedesmus sp. PABB004, assembly GCA_014905635.1. Lineage (NCBI taxonomy): Eukaryota > Viridiplantae > Chlorophyta > Chlorophyceae > Sphaeropleales > Scenedesmaceae > Scenedesmus > Scenedesmus sp. PABB004. The sequence continues at coordinate 383,061 of JABVCE010000016.1, forward strand.
GCCCGCCGCTGGCTCTGCGGCCGCTGCGCCCGCCGCTGGCTCCGAGGCGGCTGCACCCGCCGCTGGCTCCGAGGCGGCTGCGCCCGCCAGCTCTGCGGCTGCTGCGGCCGCTGCGCCCACCGCCGGCTCTGCTGCCTCCACCGCGCCGAGCTCGTCCGCGAGCTTCTGCTGCAGCGCCTGCGCCGCCAGGACCATCAGGCGCGGCGGCCCAAACATGCGCGCCGCGATGTCTGCGTTTGAAAACAGGAACGTGTAGCTGCGCGGGCGGGCGGCCGGGCGGGCGCGCGCGCGTGGGCGGCAGTCGGCCGCGGGCGCGGCGTGCGGTGTGCGGCCGCGCGGGGTGCATGGCGGCGCGCGGTGCGGTGCGCGGGGTGCAGGGCGGCGCCGCGCGCGCGCACGGGATGTCTGGGTGGAGGAGCTCGGCCAGGTGCGTGTGGCCCTTGGCCAGGGCAATGTGGTACGCCATCAGCCCGCGCCGGTTGCGCACGTGCCGCACGTCGTCTGCGCGCCGCCGGCGCAGCGCCGCGCGCCTGAGCGGCGCGCGCGGCACTCGGTGAGCGGGGCGCGCGGCCGGCAACCGCGGCCGGCCGCCGCGCCGCGTGCGCGTGCGGCGGCGCGCGCGCGCACCTGCGTGCCGCTCGCCCCACTGCCCCCGCGCCGCGGACATGACCTCGGTGCCCGCGGACAGCGTCTGCACGTGCGCCGCGAGCAGCAGCCGCACGACGTCGGCGTCGCCGGTGAACGCGGCGAGATGGAGGGGCGTGTTGCCGCCGCCCACGCGGATCCAGTCAACGTCGTTCGTGGAGTTGACTGCGCGCAGGCTCGCGTCGTACGACACCAGCGCCTGCCCCGCGGCGCGGTGCGGCGCGGCGCAGCGGCGCGCGTCAGGCCGGCGGCGGGCGGGCCGGCGCGGCCGCTGCCACTGGGCCGCGGCGCGGCGCGGCGCGGGGCGCGCGCGCGCGCCTGGATCGCGGTGCGGTGTCCGACCCAGACCGCGTAGTGCAGCGGGGTGAAGCCTGCCAGGTTGGCCACGTCTGGCAGGCGGGTGGCCTCGTCGTTTGGCCACGCGACGTGCGCAGCCCACTCGGGGCGCGGCGGGCCGTCGTGGGCAGCGAGCACGGCACTGATGCAGCCCGCGTGGCCCCAGCTGGCCGCGTAGTGGAGGCAGGAGCGGCCCACGCTGTCCTGCGCGGCCGCGGGGTCGGCGGCCGCGGCGCGCGCGGCGCGGCGGCGGGTGTGACGCCCCGCTGCGCTGCGCACAGCGCAGCGCAGCGCGGCGCAGCGAGCGCGCCGCACCAGCGCGAAGGGGTTGGCTCCGAGGGCCATGAGCGCCGCGGCCGCGTCGGCGTGGCCCTTGATGCAGGCAAGATGCAGGGGCGTGAGCTTCTTGGCGTCCTCCTGCCCGACCAGCCGCGCCACGATCGCGTCCGCGCTGCGCCCAAACCTGCGGTTGGGGGCGGCCGGCGGCGCCCGCCGCTGTGTGGCAGGCCGCCCGGCGCCCGCCGCTGTGTGGCACCCGCCCCGCGCCCCGCGCCGCGCGTGCCGCGCGTGCCGCGGCCGCAACCGCCGCCTCCGCCGCGCCGCTGCGCCTCACCGCGCGAGCTCGCGCAGCTCGGCGGGCGGCAGGCCGCGCAGCGCGTCCGCCATCGCGCGCAGCACGCCGGCGTGGCCCTCCTTGGCCGCCACGTGCCACGCGCCCTGGCCGCCGGCGACTGCGGGCGGGCGAGGGGCGCCCGCCGGCGGCGGCGGGCGAGCCGGCGGGCAGCGGTTGCAAGGAGCAGCCGCCGCCGGCCGAGCGTGCGTGCCGCTCGCGGAGCGGCGCCGTGTCCCTGCAGAACTCACTCCAGGACTGCGCCCGCCAGGCGAGGCTGGGCTCCGCCGTGAGCAGGGCAGCAGCGGCGGCGCCGTCGCCGCGCCACGCCGCGTCCAGCAGAGCATCGGCGGTGGTCCCGCTACAGCCGAAGCAGGCGCTCAGGCATCCAAGCATCGTGCCGAGCGCTCGCACGCGATCACGGGGCGGCTCACGGCAGCGGCGGCAGCAGCAGCGGCGGTGCGGCCATCCGTGCAAGCGGCGACGCTCAGCCGGCGCCGCGGCAGAGCAGGTGGCGTGGCGGCTGTGACCGGGCGGCGGCGGGGTCGAAGAGTCGGGCGGCGCCCAGGGCACCGGCGGGGGCCCAGGGCACTGCGCGCTCGCAACCGCTCGAGGCGGCCGGCCGCCGGCGATCGCGCGGCGTGCGTGCTCGGAGAACACGAAACCCTTACAGACCCCACGCTGCAGCCCCGCCGCCCCGCCCGCCCAGCTCGGCCGACGCGCGGCAGCTCAGTTCGCAGCGGTCGCGGCGGCCTTGGCCTTGGCGGCTGCGCGCGCGGCCTTGGCCTTGGCGGCCTCCTTCTTGTAGTCCAGGCCCTTGCTCACCATCTCAGCCACGCGCTGCGCGGCGCGGCGCGGGCAGAGCGCGGGCGCGGGCGTTGGCGGCGCGCGCAGGCGCAGCGGCGGCGGCGGCAGCTCCCGGCGCCGGCGCAGGCGCACCCTCTCGTGCGCCCGGCGCGTCCACTTCTTGCGCAGCGGCACGGCCGCGGCGGTCGCGCCCGCGGCGCTGATCTTCTCCGCCGCGCTGCTGCTGAAGCTGGCCGCCTCGATCGTCAGCGCCTTGGTGAGCTCGCCCTCACCGAGCACCTGCGGCGCGGACGCGGCGCGGCGGCGGCGGTCGGCGCTGCGGCCCGCGCGCCCCCGCGCGCGCCCGCACACCCCCGCGCCCGCGCGATGTGCGCGCCCACACCTTGAGCGGCAGCTTGGTGTCGCGGCCGGAGATGTTGAGGATGTTCTTCGCCTTGATGGAGGCAATGTTGACCGTCTCGCCCGCCTCAAACGCGCCCTCCAGGTCGGAGAGGTTGACCACGACAAACTTGGGCAGGCCAGCCGACATGCCTGGGGGGGGGGGGGGGGGGCGAGGGGCGCGGGGCGCGGGGCGCGCGGGGTGAGGTGGGCGCGGGGCGCGGAGGAGCGCGAGGCAGCGCGCGGGCGGCGGCTGTGCCGCAGGCGCTGCCGCCGCCGCTGCGCCGCCGCCTCACGCCCGCCCCTTCCTGCGCGCTGCGCCGGCGCTGCTGTGGTCGCGCCCCCCGCGCGCAGCTCACCGCCAGCGATGCCGCGGAGCTTGGGCAGGCGACGGTACAGCGGCGTCTGGCCGCCCTCAAAGCCTGGCCGCACGCTCGGGCCGCTGCGCGCCTTCTGGCCGCGGTTGCCAAAGCCGCAGGTGCCGCCCTGCACGCGGCGCGGTGCGGCGGCGCCGCCGTCGGCCGCCGCCGCCGGCCGCTGCCGCCGCCGCCGGCCGCTGCCGCCGCCGCCGCCGCTGCTGCCACGCTGCCGCCGCCGGGGCCCGGCCGTGCCCAATTGCTCTGCGCCGCACCTGGTGGCCACCGTAGCCGCGGCCCTTGCGCTTCTCGTCGCGCCGCGAGCCCTTCTGGGGGCTCAGGTTGTGCAGGCGCAGCCGCTCGCCCTCGGCCGCCGCAACGCTCACGCGCGCCGCGCGCACCGGCTGCAGCGCCCGCACGGGCGCGGCCGCGCCCAGGCGGGCGCCCAGGAAGGCCTGCTGGCGCCCCGCGACCTGGCGGGCGCGCGCGGGCGCGGGCGGGGCGACGGCGTGGGCAGCAGCGGGCGGCGCGCGCTGCGTGCGCGGGCGCGGCCGGGCGGGTCCCGAGCGACGGTCCGCGATGCAGCGGCGTCAATGCGGCAGCGCGGCGCTCGCCTGCATCGCGCCGACCCCGTGGCCAGCAGTCGCCCGGCGCTCCTGGAGTGCGCGGCGCGGCGCGCTGCGGGGGCTGCCGGCTGCGTCGCGTGCCGTCGTCGGCTCTCAGGTGCGGTCGCGCGCGCGGCGCCAAGCTCGCTGGCCGGGCCGCGGTTCAGGTTCAGCGGATGGCAGGCGGCGGCCGCGGCGCCAAGGGCGCGCCCTCGCCCGGCGCCCGGCCTCTTCCTGCACCGGGCCGCCTCGAGGGTCGCGTCACGACCGCTCGCCAGGATGGGCAAGGCCACGGAGATTGCGCGCGGCGTCTTCAAGGAGGGCCGCTCGCGCAAGTACCACACCAAGGGCCTCTGGGCGCTGAAGAAGAAGAACGGCGGCAAGTTCCCCGTCACCGCCAAGAAGGCGCCCGCGGCGGCGCCGGCGGCGACCAAGGCGCCCCGCTTCTACCCGGCCGATGATGTCCCCAAGCCGCTCGCGCACAACGCCGTGCGCAAGCCCACCAAGCTCCGCCCCAGCATCACGCCCGGCACGGTGCTGATCCTGCTGGCGGGACGCTTCAAGGGCAAGCGCGTGGTGTTCCTGCGCCAGCAGGAGAGCGGGCTGCTGCTGGTCACGGGGCCGTTCAAGCTCAACGGCGTGCCCGTGCGCCGCGTCAACCAGGCCTACGTCATCGCCACCAGCACCAAGGTGCGGCGGCGCGCCGCGCGCGGCGCGATCGGGGGCGGGCGGGCCGCCGGCGGCCGCCGCAGCGGCGGCGGCAGCGGAAGCAGCGGCGGCGGCGGCAGCGGCGCCGGCGGCCGCGCGCGCGCGCGCCAGCGCGGCCCCGGGCGCCCGCCGGCGGAGCCGGCAGCGCGCGGGGCGGCCGGCGCGGCGCGGCGAGCGCGGTCGCAGCGGCGGCGGCGACCGCTGCCGGCGCAGCAGCGGCGGCAGCAGCGCCGGCGGCCAGCCGCCGCCAGCGGCGGCGGCTGGCGGCCGGCGGCGGCAGCCACCCGGCAGCACATCGGCAGCGCTGCGAGCGCTGGCCGGCCGCAGGCGGGGCGAGGCAGCCGCCGCTGCACCGCTCAGCTGCTCGGGCGGCGCCGGCGCCGGCGCCGGCGCGCGCGCGTGCGCGAGCGCTGCGGCGACGCACGGTCGCGCGCATGCACGGCGGCCGCCGCCAGCGGCGCCTGCAGCGGCGGCAGGGCGCGTCAGCCGCCGCGCATGCGCGCGCCGCGTGGCGGCGGCGGCGGCAGCGGCGGCAGTGGCAGCGACGACCGCGGCAGCCGCGGCGGTAGCGGGGCGGCAACGGCAGTGGCAGCGACGACGGCGGCAGCCGCGGCGGCAGCGGGGCGCCGGGCAGGGCGGCGCCGGCCCGCGCCTGCGCGCCGCGCTCACGCGCGCCCGCCCCGCCCGGCCGCCCGCCCCGCCCCGCCTGCGTCGCGCGCTGCCGGCCAGGTCGCGCTGCCCAAGCTGAGCCTGGACAAGTTCACGGACAGCTACTTCAAGGCGGCCGAGGACAAGCAGAAGAAGAAGAAGGGCGAGGAGGAGTTCTTCAAGACCGGTGCGTCGCGCACCCGCGACGGAGCGACAGGGGGGCTGGGCGTGGGGGCGGGCAGCGCGGGCGGGGGCGGGCAGCGCGGGGGCGACCGCGCGCAGCTGTGCCGCGCCGCGCGGCGGGGGAGCGGCCGGCAGCGGGCGGCGGCCGCGGCGCGGCAGCGGCCGCCGCCGCCGCCGGGCTGCGGCGGCCGGGGGCGCACCGCGCGCGCGCCGGCGCTCACGCGCGCCTCCCCGCCCGCGCCCGCGCGCCGCGGCAGAGGAGGCCAAGCAGGCGCTGAGCGCCGAGTACATCGCCAACCAGAAGGAGGTCGACGCGGCGCTGCTCAAGGCGCTGTCCCCGGAGCTCAAGGGCTACCTCAGCACCCGCTTCTCGCTCAAGTCGGGCGACCGGCCGCACCTCATGAAGTTCTGAGGCGGCGGCGGCGGCGGCGGCGCGCCGCCTGCAGCCGCAGGCGGCGGCCCGGCGCGCGCGGGGCCGGTGGTAACCGAGCCACGTTGGCACCGGGGGCGCGCACTGCGGTGGAGGCCGCCTGGCGCGTGGCTGGCAGCAGCGCGGGTCTCAGCGCCGCCGCCCGGGCCCTGCTGCACACCCCGCGGCGTCCAGCTCCCCACCCCGGCAGCTCCGCCAGCTCCAGCCGCGACGGCTGCACGCGCACAGCCGCAGAGCAAGCGATCGGTCCGTTGCTGCCGCCCGGCCGCTGCCGCCGGCGGTGGCCATGGCCTCGATTTGGTTCAAGGCCGCCGGCCTGTGCGGTGCCAGCGGCGTGGGGCTGGCCGCATACGGCGGTGCGGCGCGGCAGCAGCGCGCGCCGCGGCGGTGCGGCACGCAGCAGCGGACCTCGCCGCCGCCGCCGCCGCCTGAGCCGCACCGCCGCGCAGCGCACGGCTTCAAGCCCGCGGACGCACACTTTGCGGAGGTCTATCGCCGCGCGAATCAGCAGCAGATGTGAGCCAGCGCACGGGGCGCTCGGCGCACGCCGCGCCGCCTGCGCGCGGAGCCCGCCGCCCGCGCCCCGCCCGCGATGCCGCGCGCCCGCCGCCCCACCGTCGCGCGCGCAGGTACCACGCGGCGCTGCTGGCGGTCGCGCCGCTCACCAGGTCAGTCGGCAGGCGCGCTGTTGGCAGGCGCGCAGCGCGCCGCGCGCTGGGCGGCCGGCGGTGCGGCGGCGACCGGCACGCGCCGCCCGCCGCGGGCGCCCCCGCGCAGGCGACCACACCTCACGGGCGGCCTGGCGCTGGCGGGAGTGCTGCTCTTCTCGGGGAGGTGCGCGGCAGCTGCGGGCGCGCGGGCAGCCGAGCTCCGCCGCGTGGCCAGCCGAGCTCCGCCGTGCTGCCAGCCAACCCGCCGCCACGCGCAGCTGCTACGCGGCGGCCCTAACGCAGAACCGAACCTACGGCAAGCTTGCCCCATTCGGAGGCATCGCCCTGATTGCTGCGTGGGCGTCCCTGCTGTTGTGAGCCCGCCGGCGTGAGCCTGCCGGCGTCCCTGCTGTTGTGAGCCCGCCGGCGTGAGCCTGCCGGCGTCCCTGCTGTTGTGAGCCCGGCGGCGTGCTCGGCGGCCAGCGCGCGCGACGACTCATCCGCCGCCGGCCGCCGCGCGGCGCGGCGGCGGCGCCGGCGGGCTGGTCGGCGCGCGAATCGGGCTGGGAGGGGCGCGCCGGCGGCTCGCGACCGCGGCGTCACGGCCGCGCCGCGGCCAGCTGCTCCTCTCCCAGGCGGTAGCAGGCGAGCTGGCGCAGCGCGCCGCGCACGCCCGCGAGCGCGCCCGGCGCGCCCGGCGGCGCGCTCAGCGCCGCGAGCAGGCGCGCGAGCTCCGCGCCGTCGGCGCTCTGCGCCGGCAGGAGCACGACGCCCGCGCAGTCGCCTATGCGCGCCTGGCGCTGCGCCGTCCGCCTGCTCCGCCTGCGCGGCTGCTGCTGCTGCTGCTGCTGCTGCTCGAGCGGAGGTGTCGACGTGACATATTACGACAGACGCACGACGCACAGCGCGCGCCCGCCTCTCCGCGATAAAGTGGGCGTGCTCCCCGGCCTCGCTACCGCCGTGGGAGCGCCGGCCGGTGGTCTCAACACCGGCGGCTGGGGGGATGGGGGCTGCCGGGGCGCCCCGGGGGGCGCCCCGACGCCGCGGGCGCGCGTGCGCGGCGCTGCCACCGCCGCGCGCGCGCCGCCGCCGCCAACACCGACCATGGGCATCCTCTGATCGCCGGCCGCCTGAAACAGGCCACAGCGGCGTGAGGCATGACGGTTTGGGACCGGCCCGTCGCGTCGGCGAGCAGGCGGTCCGCCACGCAGTCGTTGGCCTCGACGCCCCGGGCGCACGCGCCCGACGCGATCACCCGCGCCGCCACGCCCGCGACGGCGGGCGCCGCCATCGACGTGCCCGAGAGCACCACCGGCGCGGTGCTCGTGTCGCTGAGGTGGGAGAGCGACGGCACGTCGTTCCCCGGCGCGAAGAGCGCGACGCACGTGCCGAAGTTCGAAAAGGCCGCGCGCGCGTCGGTGCGCGTCGTCGCGCCCACCGCGAGCGCGCCGCGCGCTCCGGCGGGCGAGGTCCCGCACGCGTCGGCGCCGTCGTTGCCGGCCGCGGCGACCACCACCGCGCCGGCCAGGTAGGCGGAATACACGGCGGCGTCGAGCGCCTCGCTGCGCGGCCCGCCGAGGCTCATCGACAGCACCTTGAGCGCGTTGCTGCCCGGCCGCGGGTCGGACAGCGCCCACGCGATGCCCGCGGCGACGGCGTCGTTCGTGCCGCTGCCGCTGTCGTCGAGCACCTTGACCGGCACCACAAGAGCGGCCTTGGCCACGCCGTAGGTGCGGCTCGCGGCCGTGCCGGCGACGTGGGTGCCTGCAGGGAGCAGGGCGCGCGCGGTGGTGGGCCAGCACGCCGCGCGCGATGCGCCGCGCGCGGCGGCCGGCGGCTGGCCCGCTCGGTCGGGGATCGCGCGCCGGCCTGAGCGCCTGGCGCTGCGACGCACCGTGGCCGTTGAGGTCCAGGTCGCTGTCCACGCCGGGGTAGGGCCAGAACGCGCCGGTGCGGCCGCGGCCGCCAAAGTCGACGCCGGCAAGCTTCTCGTCCTCACCGCCGAGCCCACGGCGCACTGTCGAGCCAGCGTCGGTGCGCTGAAGCCGGCCAGTCTTGCGTAGTGATTTTGCGATCAGCGCCCGCCGTCGCGACGCGCCGCTCGTTCGCGGCATGGGCTGACCGGGGCGGCTGACGCGCATGGCGCGCGCGGGCGGCGGGCGCGTGCGCGGCAGCAGCAGCTGGCGCGCGGCGGGCCTGCTGCTGTGCCTGGTGTTCGCGCCTGGCCGTGAGGCGCGAGGCGCCCAGGCAGTCCCTGGAGCTGTCGCGGGTGGTGCGCCGGCGCCGCTCGAGACCCCGGCGTGCCCGGACGGCGGTGATTTGGTCGCTGCCCGCTGCGCCTGGGCGCCCGCGCCGGCCGCCCCGGGGACCGTGGCGCTGCAGGGAGCCTGGCCGCAGCAGCGCTCGGGCGACCTGCCCGTCGTGGCGCTGCCGGCGGGCGGCGGCGACGGGCGCGCCGTCGAAGGCGCGGCACGCCGCGCGCGGCGCGCGGGCCGTCCCGGCCCCCGCCGCGCTGGGCGCCGCCGCCCACGCCGCAGCTGACGCCGCCGCGCCCGCCGCCCTCGCACAGGCTTCTCGCTGTCGCTGCGGCGCCTGGTGCTGGAGGGCGCGGCGCTGGCGCCGCCGCCGGCGCCCTGGCCGCTCGGCATGTTTGACGCGCTGGGCGGCAACCTGTCGATGTCGGACGTGCGGCTGGTGGTGGGCGCGGCCGACCTGGCGACGTACGCTGACTGGTTCCAGGGCAACGTCGACCCCGTCCACTTCCACACGGTGCGGAGCGCCCGGCGCTGCGGCGGGCTGCGGCGCGGCCAGCGCGGCGGGCGCCGGCCCCCGCGCGCGCTCACCGCGCCCGCCCCGGCTCCTGCCCGCCCCTCGCAGGACGACGCGAGCTTCCTGCAGATCGCGGGCTGGCAGGACGGGCGCACGCAGCTGCACTCCGTGACGCTCGTGTCGGGCGCGTGCGCGCCGGGCGGCGGCCGCGGCGGCGCGGCCGCGGCGCTCGCGGTCGCGGCGCCGGGGTCGCCGCCGCCGCCGGCCGGCTGCAACGTGCGCACCGTCGACAACGCCACGCTCGTGCCGACGCTGCTGCGCGCGGCCGGCGTGGCCACGCCGGAGCCGCTGCTCATGCTGATTACCAGCAACGCGACCCTCGGGCCGGGGCTCGGCCCGGGCGCGGTGCCGGTGGCGCGCCCGGTCGTGCTGGCGGGGCTCTACAGCGTGCCCACGTCGGTGGACCTGGGCATGGTCGTCAACCAGCTCAACGTCACCGCGCCGCACAGCAAGGTCTTCTGGCAGAGGTGCGTGCCGCCGCGTGCGCGCCGCCGACCGCGCCCGGCCGGGCGGCCCCGCGCTTGCCGCCGCGCTCGCGGCACCGCGCCGCCGCGCTCACCGCGCCGCCGCGGCCGCCGGTCCCGCCGCGTGATCGCAGCCTGCTGCTGGAGAACGCGGGCCCCGGCGACGCGACGAGCAGCGTCATGGCGCCGCCCTACTCCGCCGCGGTGTCGGCCAACATATACGCCGTCTACTGCAACCGGTGCGCCCGGCGCGGGCCGCGCCGCGCGCCCCGGCGCGCTCGGCCGCGTGGCCACAGCGCGCGCGCTCGGCCGCGGCCAAACCACGCTCTGTGCGAACCGCGCCTCACGCCCGCCCCGCCCCGCCGCGCCCCACGCGCCGCGCCGCCGCGCCCGCGCCTGCGCCGCCAGGACGTCCAACTGCCTCAACCTCTACAACACCACCACCGTGCTCGCCTCGCAGGACGAGATGGACTACGTTACGTTCATGTGAGGCGGGCGCGCCGCGCCGCGCCGCGCCGCGCCGCGCCCGCCGCCGCCCCGCCGCGCCCCGCGCCCCGCGCGCCGCGCCGCCGACTGCGCTGGCGTCACCGCCGACTGCGCCGGCGCCGGCGCCGCCGCCGCCGCCGCCAGGTACTCCATGTTCAACTCGCCGCTGCCCAACATGCAGAGCCACGCCGACTTTTACCACACCGAGCTGCGCGTCACCGTCATCGACGTGCGCCGCCGCCGCCGCGCCGCCGCCGCGCCGCTGGCCTGGGCGCCGCCGCCGCGCTCGCCCGCGCGCCGCCGCCGCCGCGCTGCCGCCGCGCCGCTGGCCCGGGCGCCGCCGCGGCGCTCGCGCACGCGCCGCCGCCGCCGCCGCGACGGCCGACGGCGCGCCGGCCGCCGCTGCGCGCCGCAGATGGGCCCTGGGCCCAACGGCTACGGCATGACGCTGCACAACATGTCCACGTCGGCTTGGGTCATAGTCGACGGCGTCTTCACAACGCAGCCCGCCGTGTCGGTCGCGCCGCGGCTGCCCTTCCCCGCGGGCCGCCCCGTCATCCGCACGGCGACGCAGGCCGCGCCCTGGGTGCAGGCGGTCGACAGCTGCGCGTCGATGCAGGTGCGGCCCGTCGCGCTGCGGCGCGCGGGGAGAGGGGCGCCGCCCCGCGCGCGCCGAGCGCCGCGCCGCGGGCATCGAGCGCCGCGCCGCCGCGCCCGCCAGTCTGCCATGGTCGTGCCGTCGGAGGAGAACCGGCTGCACGTCTGGATGCTCACAGCCAATGTCTCCCTCGTGCCGCCGAGCGACCCGGCCTGCTGGCAGCGGCGCAAGCTGGAGCGCACCACGCAGGTGCGGCGCGCCGCCCGCCCTCCGCGCCCCGGCCCGCGCGCCGCGCCGCGCCGCGCCCGCGCGCCGGCCGAGCGCCGCGCGCACGGTGCGCCGCAGATCTACGGCGCCGTCGGCACGCGCAGCGCCGACGCCCCCGGCGGCAGCGCGGCCGACGTGGGCAGCTACGCGCTGTCATGGGGCTTCCTGCCCGGCGCGCTGGAGCTGCCGGCAGGGGCGCAGGACAAGTTCCTGCAGGTGATGGGTGGAGCGGGCGCGGCGGCGCGGCAGCGCGGCAGCGCGGCGGCACGGCGACGCGGCGACGCGGCGGCGCGGCAGCGCGGCAGCCGACGCCCGCGCGCGCTGCCCCACCCCCGAGCCCGCCGACCGCCCCGCTGCCGCGCCCTGACCCGCCGCGCCGCGCCGCCGCAGATCCAAAACGTCTCCCTCGCGCAGCTGCCGCAGGGCCCCGGCGCAGCCGCGGCGGCGGGCCTGCGCGCGGCCGCGCCCGGCGGCGGCGGCGGCCCGGCGCCGCCCGACGTGTGGACGCTGCTGATGTGGTCGGTCAACCGGTGCGCCGCAGCCGCAGCGGCAGCGTCGCCGCCGCAGCAGGAGCGCGCCGGCGCAGCAGCAGCGCTGCGCCGCGCACGACCGCGCCGCCGCCGCCGCCGGCGCCGCAGGACGATGACGGGAAGCGCGCTCTTCGTGGCCGACGCCGACATACGGCTGCCGGCGCCCGAGCTTGGCGTCCTCGCCGCCGCCGCGCGCGGGGCGAGCAGCTTTGTGGTGCAGCTCGCCGGTGCGGCGCGCGCGCGCTCGTCCGCGCCGCCGCGCGCCCACGCCGCTGCCCGCACCGCGCTCACGCCCACGCCCACGCTGGCCGCGCCGCGCTCGCGCCCGCGCTGCCCGCGCGCGCAGGCAGCGTGGGCCTGGCGTTCACCGCGGCGCGCCTGGAGGGCGGCGGCGTGCGCGTGGGCGCGCTGCAGGGCCCTGGCATGACCGGCTCCAACCTGCTCCTGCTGCCCGACGGCGGCGCGGCCGCCGCGATGCCCGGCGGCTACGCGTGGATCGACGACGTCAGCGCCGCGCCCACGAGCAGCCGCCTTGAGCCCCCCGGCCCGCGTGGCGGCGCGGCGCGCGTCGCCGCCGTCGTGGGCACCGTCGTGGGCGGCGCCGCGCTGCTCACGGCGGCCGTGCTCGGCTGCTGGTGGTGGGCGCGCCGCCGTCGCCGCCGCCGCGCCGCGCGCGAGCAGCAGCAGCTCATCACCGCGCTCAAGCGCGGCTCCGACTGCACGTCGGTCAAGGGCAGCGAGCCGTCGGGCATGCTCTCCAGCAGCAGCGGCGGCGCGGGCGGGGAGCCGCTGGCCGGGTTTGTGGCCGTCGACGTCGACCGCCTGGCCGACGCCGGCGGCGGCGGCAGCGACTGCCGCGCGACCCCGCGCGGCGGCAAGCCCTCGCCGCGCGGCGGCGGGCCCGCGCCCGCGGCGTGCGGCGACGGCACCGCCGGCAGCGCGGCGCGCTCGCAGGCGGGCAGCCTCGGCAGCGGGCTCGGCGGCGGCTCGCGCTCGGCCGACTCGGACCCGGGCGACAACACCGTCGCGTCGGGGCTGGCGCGCTGGAAAACGGCGATCAGCGCCACCACCATGCAGCTCATGGAGCGGCGCATGGCGTCGGCGGGCCAGACCATGGCCATGGCCGGCTCCGCCTCAAGCGCCGGCAGCGGCAGCCGGCGCAGCCCGCAGGCCGCGGCGCTCGCCGCGGCGGCGGGCGGCGCCGCGGCGCGCGAGCCGTCGGGCGGCGGCCGCGGCGGGCCGCCGGCGGCGGGCGGCGCGCCTGCGAACAGCCTGCAGCTGCAGGGCCTGCTGGGGCAGGGGAGCTTCGGCGCCGTCTACCTCGCGACGTGGCACGGCAAGCGCGTCGCGGTCAAGGTCATGCAGCTGCCCGCCACCGCCCTGCTCGTGCCTGCGGCGGCCGCCGACGACGGCGCCGACGCGCCGGACGACGGCCTGGGCGCAGAGGCGGCCGCCACACGGCGGCGGCGCGCGCGGCAGCTGGAGCAGAACAGCCCGCCGCACATGGCGATCATGGAGACCGTGGTCAGCAGCACGATGAGCCACCCCAACGTCGTCCAGGTCTACACCTACATGCTCAACCCGCTCACCACCGACGCCGCCGCCGGCGGCAGCGCCGGCGGCGCCCGCGGCCAGCAGCAGCAGGCGGCCGCGCTGGGGCAGGCGGCGGCGCCGGCGGCAGCAGCCGGCGTGAGCTCGGTGTCCGGCTGGGAGCTCAAGCTGGTCATGGAGCTGTGCGACCAGGTGCGGCGCAGCAGCGGCGCGCCGAGCTGCCGCGCGGGCGCGCCCGCGCGGCGCGCGTGGCTCACGCCCGCGCGCCGCCCGCCCGCGCTCCGCAGGGCACGCTGCGCGACGCGCTCGACCGCAAGCTGCTGCTGCGCGGCAGCGGCGCGGCGATGCTGCAGCCGGCGCTGGTGCTGTCCCTCGCGCACGACGTCGCCGCGGCGCTGCTGCACCTGCACAGCGAGGGCGTCGTGCACGGCGACCTCAAGGCCGGCAACGTGATGCTCACCAAGGGCGGCGACGACCCCGGCGGCGTGTGGGCGGCCACGGTAGGCTATCGCGTGACGGCCAAGGTCGCCGACTTTGGCCTGGCGCTGCCGCTCGGGCCCGCCGACACGCACGCGACCATGGCCGCGCGGGTGAGCGCGGCGCGGCGCGCCGCGCGGCGCCGGGCCAGCGCACGCATGCTGCGGCGCGGCGCGCGGAGCGCGCGCTCACCGCCCCCGCCGCCGCCCCCGCCGCCGGCAGGGCACGCCAACGCACATGTCGCCGGAGCTGTTCATGGCGGGGCACGTGAGCAAGGCGAGCGACGTGTACGCGTACGGCGTGCTGCTGTATGAGATCATGACCGGGCAGCGCGCGTACGCGGGCGTGCCCATCCCGCTGCTGCCGCACGAGGTCGCGCGGCAGGGCCTGCGCCCGACGTGGCCGCCCGGCATGCCGTCCGGCTGCCGCGACCTGCGGCGCCTCGCCGAGGCGTGCTGGGCGCAGCAGCCGCAGGACCGGCCGCCGCTGCAGGTGATCTTCAACTTTTTGGAGGCCTGCCAGGACGGGCGGGCGCCGCCGGAGCTGGCGGCGTGCGCGGACGGCCAGCAGCAGCAGCAGCAGCAGCAGCCCCAGGCTGCACCGCCTGGCGTGACCACGCCGCCAGCTGCCGCGCCAGGCGGCGCCGGCGCTGCCAGAGGCGAGGGCCAGGGCGGCCTGTCGTGGAGTGAAGTGACCTATGGCAGCCTGAAGAAGCTGGCGAGCAGCGAGCAGCCGCCGCAGCCGCCGCCGCCGTAGCGGCCGGCGTTGACGTGGCACGCCACGCGTGCGGTCGCCGGGAGAATGCGTCCGCGGCGGGCCGGGGCCAGGGGCCGGCAGATGGTTTAGGATGGGCTCTGCGGGCGTCTAACTGCTCACGCCGACTGGCTTGTGCGTCGGCCAGGCCGGCGCTGGGCCGCGTGCGAAACTACCGGGCAGTTGCACGATTGGTGTGCCGCTGCCGGGCTGCGTGTGCGGGGGTGCTTGCTCCGGATGTCGTTCAGATGTTGATCGCGAGGGGTGGTCGGTCGCGCTCGGCGCGCGTGCAGCACTGCAGCGCCCTCCCTTCTGCGTGCGCCCGTCCTCGGTTTTGCTGCGCCCGCCGCCGCACGGCACGGCGCGCGGCGGCGCGTCAGCGCGGGGCGTCCCGCGTGCCCCGCCCCGCCGATGTCCACACACACATCCTGCCCCGGGGCGTTCTGATGATCCAACTGTCGATGGAACGCGTCGTCGGGCCATGACGTCGGCACGGCCGGAAATGTCTGTGTCGCCCAGGCTTCACTGGGCGGGCTTCATTGATTGATTGATCGGGAGAGCGCGCGGCGAACACGCGCGGGTGTAAGCTGCTGGCGGCGAGGGCGCGCGCCGCAAACGTTGGAGCGCCGCGCCGGGTGGCCGCGGGCGCGTGCGCGGCGCGTGGCAGCGCCCCAGAGCCACCCAGGCCTCGCCCCGCGACGAGCGCCGGCCCGCCCCAGGGCCGCGAGGCGGCGGCGCTGGCGGCGGCGGCGCAGCTGCACCGCAGCGGCGCGGCAGGCCCTGCAGCGGAGAGCGCGCCTGCCCGCGGCCGCATGCCGGCACTGCTCCCGCACGATCGGTGCGTCCGCAGCGCTCTGGGCCGGCGGAGGGAGCCGGAGGGAGCCGTGCCGTGATGGGCGCCGCGGGAGCTGCGCGCTCGGGCTGAGCGTCGCCGTCATGCCCGCCGTGGCGTTGGCGGTGGCGCTGCTGGCGGTGGCGTCCGCGGCGCGCGTCTTCGGCGCGCCCGCCCCGCTGGCGTGCGCGCCGGGGCCCGGCGGCGCCGTGAGCGGGCCGTCCTGCACGTGGACGGCGCCGCTGGGGGCATCCAGCGGCGCCGTCGCCCTGGAGGGCGCCCTGGGCGCCGGGGTCGAGAGCGCGACGCCCATCGTCTTTGCGGCACCCGGCCTGGCGCCGGCAGGCGGCGACGAGGCCCGACCAGGTGACCGGGCGGGGCGCCGGGCCTGCCGGGCCAGCGGGCGCAGCCGGGCGGGCGACGCCGCGATCGCGCGCCGGCCACGCGTGCGCAGCAGCGGCGGCGGCGCCGGCGCGGGCCTGACCCCGCTCGCCCCGCCGCGCCGGGCGCAGGCATGACGCTCTCCCTGGAGCGGCTGGTGCTGGTGGGCTTTGAGCACGCCCCCGTCGGCCCCGGCAGCGAGGGCCTGCCGGCGCTCTGGCCGCGCGGCCTGCTGAGCGCCGGCGGCGCCGCGCTGCGGCTCACCGACGTGCGGCTCGTGACGAGCAGCCCGGAGGTGTTCCAGGGCTGGCTGCAGGCCTTTGCCGGCGACAGCCGCGTCGTGCAGTGGACGGTGAGCGAGCGCGGGGCGGGGCAGCAGCGGGCAGCGCGGTCGCCGCCATCCGCCGCCCGCAGCGGCAGCGGCGCCGCGCCGCCCCGACCCCTGCGCCGCCGCCGCCGCCGCCGCCGCCGCGCGCAGGACAACGCCACGTTTGTGCACGTCGTCCAGTGGGCGGACGAGCGCACGGCGGTCAGCTCGGTCGGGTTCCTGCTGCAGGCGGCCCAGCCGGCACCGGGCGTGCCCGTGCCGCCGCCGCTGGGGCCGCTGGCGCTGCCGCCGCCGCACGTGCGCGGCGCCGTCGTCGCGGCGACCAACGCGAGCCTCGTGCCGGCGCTGCTCGCGTACGCGCCGCTCGCCACGCCCGCGCCGCTGCTCGTCTACGTCACGGCCAACGTCAGCCTCGGCGCGCGCCCGCCGCTGCCGCCCGGCGGCGTGCCGGTCAACCGCCCCGTCGTGTTTGTTGGCCTCGCGTCGGCGGTGACGTCGGTCGACTTCCAGATGGTGGTCAACCAGCTCAACGAGACCGGCAGCCGGCACAGCAACGTCACGTTTGTGGGGCTCACGCTCGAAAACGTCGCGCCCGGCGACGCCGTCACGAGCGGCATCGCGGCGCCGTTCTCCATCGCCATCGCCAACAACGTCTGGGCGGCCTTCTACAACCGGTGCGGCCCGCCGCCGGGCAGGGGGGCGGGGCGCAGCGCTGCGCCGCTGCGCCGCGCCGCCGGCGCTGGCGCTGCTGGCGGCCGACCGCGCGTGCGCGCCCGCGCCCGCCCCGCGCCCCGCGCCCGCGCCCGCGCGCGCAGGACCGCGGCCAACGAAGTGCGCCTGGCGCTGTTCAACGTGACGATGGTGCTGCCGCAGGAGTCCGAGATGGCCTACGTGACGTGCGTCGCACGCGCGCGCGCGCGCGCCGCGCGCCCTCTTGCCACAGCACGCGCTCGCGCCCCTGCGCCGCCGACGTTGCTCGCCGCCGCCGACGCCGTGGGCCCGCGCGCCGACCTCGCTGCCGCCGCCCGCAGGTACATGTTCACGCTCTTCACGTCCTCCCTGCCCTACCTGCGCCAGCAGACGAGCTTCTACACTGACGTGCTGCACATCTCGGTGCTGCAGTTTGCGCCCGGCCCGGGCAGCAACGCCATCACCGTGAACCGCCTGGTCTCCTGGTACCACTGGTGGCGCAACGTGGTGCTCACCACAAAGCCCGCCGTCGCGCCGGCGCTGCCGCTGCCGCCGCGGCAGCTCGTGCTGTCGACGACGACGCGCACGTCGCCGCTCGTGCAGGCGGTGCACAGCGCGGACGACCTGCGGGTGCGGCGCGCGCCCGCGGCCGCGCGCGCGCGCCGGCGCGCGCTCGCGGCCGCGCTCACCGGCGGCGCCCGCGCGCGTGGTTGCGCGCCGCCGCAGCTGGCGGCCGAGAGCGAGGTGCTGGGCGACCGCGCGCACATCCTGCTGCTGCTGGCCAACATCACCCTCCCGCTCAGCGCCGACGGCGCGGAGCCGCCCAACGGCAGCGCCATCACGCTGCGCACGCCGATGAGCTGGATCGGCACCTCGCCCGAGCAGGAGGCGAGCAGCGAGGCGTGGCCGCCCGTGGCGGCGCAGCGCGGCGCCGCGGCGCTGTCGGGGCCGCAGGTGCACCTGGGCCTGGGCTACAGCCCCGGCAGCGTCGTGCTGCCGCGCGGCGCGGACGACGACGCGCTGCAGCTGCAGCAGCTCGTGCTCGGCCAGCTGCCGCAGGGCCGGGGCGTCGCCGCCGCGCTCCGCCGCGACGGCGAGCGCATCCCCATGGAGCTGTGGACGGTGCTGCTGTGGGCGTTCAAGCGGTGCGCGGCGCAGGCCCCCGCGGGGCGGGCGGGGCGGGCGGCGCCGGCGCTCGCTCGCCCGCGGCGGCGCGGGGCGTCGGCGGCGGCGGCGCCGCGCCGCCGGGCCTGCCGGCCTGCGCGCCTGCGCCGCCGCACCGCGCTCACACCCACCCACACCGCCACCGCCGCCGCCGCCGCCGCCGCCGCAGGCCGATGAAGGGCCGGCCGCTGAGCCTGAACGGCGTGGCGCTGCAGCTGCCGGGGCGCGAGCTCGAGAGCGTGCAGTCCGCGGCGGCGCGGTCACGGGACTTTGTCATTGAGCTCGCGGGTGCGGGGCGGCCCCGCGCCTGCGCGCGGCCCCAGGGGAGGGCCTCGGGGCGCTCGCTGCTCCGCCGCAGCGGGGCAGGCGGGGGAGCGCGGCGCGCGCCGGCTCGGCCGCCGACGCCCTCCGCGCCGCGCCGACCCCGCCGCCGCGCGCCGCCCCCGCCGCCGCGCGCCGCCGCCCCGCCGCCGCGCCAGGCGACGGCGTGAGCGCGCTGACGTTCCAGGGCGTGTCGCAGGACGACGGCGCCGTGCACGTGTCGAGCCTGACGGGGCCCGGCCTCGTGGCGACAAACCTCACGCTGCTGCTCGACCCAGCGGCCGCGTCGGCGATGCCCGGCGGGTACGTGTGGCCCGACCCCGGCCGCTTGCCCGTGCCCGTGCTGCTGCGCGGCGGGCTGCCGGCGTGGGCGACCGCGCTCATAGTGGTCGGCGCGGTCGCGGCGGCGGCGCTCGCCGCGCTCGCCGGCGCCGTGTGGCTGCGCCGGCGGCGCGGCCGCGCGCCCGCGCTGCCCTGCGCCGACTGCAGCAAGCTGCTGGATTCGCCGGCGCCGCACGGCCGCGCCGGCAGCGCCGGCGGCGACAACTCGGGGTCGGGCAGCTGCGCGCGGCACTCCCTGGCCTCCAGCAGGCAGCGCGCCGCGTGCGCGAGCCCCGGCGGCGGCGGGCCGCTCGGCGGCACGCGCAGCTCGGTGGGCAGCGACGCGAGGCGCTCGAGCGGCGACACGCAGACGCGACGGGACGTGCTTGTGCCCGTGGCCGTGCCGCCCGGCGGCGGCGGCGGCGCTGCCGCCAAGGACGCTGACGAGGCGGCCGCCGCGGCGTCGAGCGCGTCGCACGGCGTGGACGTGAGCGCGCTCTGCGACGCGCCGGTGCCGGTGCACGTGGCCGACAGCCTCGCCGACAGCGTGGCGGCGGGCATGCAGCGCTGGCGCGCGGCGGTGAGCAGCACCACCATGCTGCTCATGGAGCGGCGCATGGACGCGGCGCACCAGGGGGCGTCGGCCACGGGCGCGGGCTCGTGCGCCGGCAGCGGCAGCTGGCACGGCATGGCGCGCGGCGCCGGCGGCGGCAGCAGCGGCGGCTGCGGCGAGGGCGAGCCGGGCGGCGGCGACGTGGAGGGCGGCGGCGGCGCGCGCGGCGGCGGCGCGCTGGGCGCCGCGACCGGCGCCGACGCGCTGGCGGCCGCGGCCGCGGGCGCCGCCGCGGCCGGCGCGGCGGCGGGGCAGCAGCTGCAGCTGCAGGAGCTGCTGGGGCAGGGCAGCTGCGGCTGCGTCTACCTGGCGACGTGGCGCGGCAAGCGCGTCGCGGTCAAGGTCATGCAGCTGCCCGCCAACGCGCTGCTGGGCCCGCAGAGCGGCGGCCTGTGCGAGGCCGAGGCGGCGAGCAGCAGCGGCGGCGGCGACGGCGGCGCCGACGCGCTGCAGCGGCGGCGGCGCGCGCGGCAGCTACGCTGCAGCCCGCCGCACATGGCGATCATGGAGGCGGTGCTGAGCAGCACGATGAGCCACCCCAACGTCGTCCAGGTCTACACCTACATGCTCAACCCGCTCACCACCGACGCCGCCGGCGGCAGCGCCAGCGGCGCCGGCGGCGGCCGCGCGCGCGCCGCGCCCGCGGTGTCGAGCGGGCAGGACGTGAGCGGCTGGGAGCTGCGCCTGGTGATGGAGTACTGCAGCGAGGTGCGGCGCGCGGGGGCGCGTGCACGCACGGCGGCGCCGTGCGAGCGGCGGCGCAGGTCGCGCCGCGCGCGGGGCGCGCGCCCACGCCGCGCCGCGTCCGGGCCGCCGCCTCTGCCGCCGCCGGCGCGCGCGCAGGGCTCGCTGCGCGACGCGCTCGACTGCGGGCTGCTGTGCAAGCCAGGGTCGTGCATGGCGCCGAGCGCGGTGCTCACGCTCGCGCACGACGTCGCCGCGGCGATGCTGCACCTGCACAGCGAGGGCATCGTGCACGGCGACCTCAAGGCCGGCAACGTGATGCTCACCACGAGCAACGACGACAGCGGCAGCTCCCTCGTCGGCGGCGGCGCGCGCGGCTGGGGCGGCGGCTCGGGCGGGCGGCCACTCACGGCCAAGGTCGCCGACTTTGGCCTGGCGATGCCGCTCGGGCCGGCCGACACGCACGCCACGCTCTGCGCCCGGGTGAGCGCGGCGGGGAGCCACGGCGCTCGGCCAGCGCGCGCTGCGCGGCGCGTGCTGCGGCGCGGCGCGCCGGCGCGCGCGCTCACGGCCCCCGCCGCCGCCCCCGCCGCGGCGCCGGCAGGGCACGCCAACGCACATGTCGCCGGAGCTGTTCATGGCGGGGCACGTGAGCAAGGCGAGCGACGTGTACGCGTACGGCGTGCTGCTGTATGAGATCATGACTGGGCAGCGCGCGTACGCGGGCGTGCCCATCCCGCTGCTGCCGCACGAGGTCGCGCGGCAGGGCCTGCGCCCGACGTGGCCGCCCGGCATGCCGTCCGGCTGCCGCGACCTGCGGCGCCTCGCCGAGGCGTGCTGGGCACAGCAGCCGCAGGACCGGCCGTCGTTCGCTGAGATCCTGCGCACGCTCGACCTGTGGGCGGCGGGCTGCCACGGCTGGCCCCCTGCGCAGCCGCCGGCGCCGGCGTTCGGCGCAGCGGTCGCCGCGCCCGCAGGGCCCGCGGCGCAGCAGCAGCAGCAGCAGGCGCGGCCAGCCGCGGCGAAGGCGCTGCAGCTGCAGGTGCCGCTGCCGCCCCGGGAGCCGGAGCTCGTCGACGCGTGCACGCCGGTGCCGCCCGTGGGCGCAAGCTCGCCGGGGCGGGTGCGCTGCCGTCGCCCGGCGCGCCTCCGGGCCCTGCCGCGCAGGCGTCGGCGGCGGCCGGGCGCAACAGGCGCATGGACTGGAGCGAGGTGGGCGGATACAACGGCTCGTGAGATTCCACCCAGCGGGCCGCCCGCCGGCGCCGCAGCTGCGGGGCCGGCGGTGCGCCGCGAGGCGAGCGGGGGGCGGGCTCGGGGATTGCGTCAGCCGGGGGCTTTAACAACGAGTGCAGCACGCTGCTGGTGGTCCCAGCGGCGGCGACGGGCGCGCCTTGGGCAGCGGGCGCCTTGGGCAAGCGCGGCCCAGCCCCCAGAACTGGGCCGCCGCGGCGCGGGGGTTGTCGGGCTCGCCTGACCCACCGCCTTGATCTGAGTACTCAGTCCCACAGCTTGTCTGACGGTGCTGGGTTTGCGCTCGAGCCTGGCGTGCGGCGCCCACACTGCACCCCCTGTGGCGTGTCGGCGCGCACCCTCCACTCCACTTCCGGGCGACCCCGCCTGTGGCGCGGGTCGAGAGCGCGCGGCGCGCGCACGCCGGGCCCGTGCGGCCGGGCGTGCTCTGCGCCGCGCCGCCTCCCACTTGCTTGCTCCACACGCACTTCCCGTTGCCTGCGCAAACACCATTGTGCGCGCCCAATCAATGCTGCTTGAGGGGCGAGCTCCTCGGGGCGACGCCTCGGGGCGCTCCTCTCGGCCCGCACACGGCCGAACGCCACTGCTGGTCTCTGCTGGTCTCGCCGCCGCCGTGGGCACCGCGCGCGCTGATCCTAGAACTGCGCGCCGATCCGTCCGTGCGTGCCAACGCCAGCGCGTGTGGAGAGGACTGCTCATTCGGCGGGAGGGCGGCGCGAGCGGCGGCCGGCGCGTGCGCGCCAGGTTTTAACGTGTGCGTCGGGCGTCTTCGCGGCGCCTTCCTGCCACAGCCAACGGGCCCCAAAGCGCGCTGGGCGCTCCCCCGCAGCTAGCAGCCCAGCGCGGCGCGAGCCGCGCGCCGTGGCTTGTCAGCAGCGGCGCCGCTGCTGACGCCGGCGCCCGGAGCGGCGGCGATGGACGACGCGGCCGCGCAGGCGCTGGTCCTCCGCTCTGCGCTCGGACTTGACAAGCACAGCCCGCAGGGCTGGGGGCAGCTCGACCGGCTGCTGCGCTTCCTTGGCCACGGCGCGCCGCCGGGCAATGACGGCCAGCCCTCCGTGTCCATCGGCGTGATGGGGGCCTCCAAGGCGCGTGCAGGCGGGGCAAGCACGGCCAGCTGGAGCTGCGCGCGCCGCCGCAGCAGGGGCAGCGCGCCCCGCAGCAGAGCCGTTGCCGATGACCTAAGAAAAGCCCATAAACACAGGTCGCAACCTACGCTCTCATCTTCCCCGCCAAGCTGCTGCCCAACGTGACCGTCGCCGCGATCGCCGCGCGCGACGCGGACCGCGCCGCGGCCTGGGCAGCGCGCTTCGGGATCCCGCGCAGCTACGGCTCCTGGGAGGAGCTGGTGGCAGACGAGAGCCTCGCCGCGATCTACGTCGCCACGCCAAACGGCTGGCACGGCGCCTGCACGCGCGCGGCGCTCGACGCGGGTGCGCGCCGCGGGTGCGCGTGCCGCGCCGCGTGCTGCGTGCCGCGCTGCGTGCTGCGTGCCGCGCCGCGTGCCGCGCCGCGTCGCCGCGCCGCGGAGCCGGCCGGCCGCGCTGCCCGCCGGCAGGCAAGCACGTTCTGTGCGAAAAGCCGTTTGCGGCCAACGCGGTGGAGGCGCGCGCGGTGCAGCGCGCCGCGTCGGCGCGCGGGCTGCTCTGCCGCGAGGCGTTCCACTACAGGGAGGCGCCAGCAAACAAGGCCGTGGCGGGGCTGCTACAGGCGCGGTGGCGGAGAGCTGCCGCCCGCCGCGGCTGCTGCTCCCGCGCGGGGCGGCGGCACGCGCGCTCGTCCGGCGCGGGCGGCGCCCACGCGCCCGCGCCCGCGCCGGCGCGGGCGCGCAGGGCGGCGCGATCGGCGAGCTGCGCTCGTTCGACGTCGAGGTCCGCATCCCCAGCTGGGCGTTCGGGCGGGGCGACATCCGCTTCGCTGCGGCGCTCGCGGGCGGCACGATGATGGACGCCGGTGCGGCGCCGCCCCGGGCCCGCCGCCGGCCTGTGCGCGGCCTGCACGCTTGCGCGCAGCGAGTGCGGCCCGCGGAGGGGCGCGCTGGCCGCCGCCGCCCCACGCCGCGCCCGCCGCGCCCGCTGCCCCCTCGCCCGCCGCCGCCGCCAGGCTGCTACTGCGCGCACGTGCGCGGAGGGCTGCCGCCGCGCGCGCACGCTGGGCGCGGCCACGCGCTGCACTCGCCGCCGCCGCCCGCCGCCGCCAGGCTCTTCGCTTCTTCCCGGGCTGCTCCCGCCCCACCGTGACCGCCGCTCAGGCCAGCAAGCTCATGGACGGCGGGCTGGTGAGCGCCTCGGCGCGGCGGCGGCGCAGTGGCGGCGCGCCGCGCCTGGCCGCGGCCGCGCGGCCGCGCGCGCGCGTCGCCCCCGGGCACGGGCTTGCCGACGCCCGGCGCGCGCCGTGCAGGTGGATGGGGCCATGGCGGCGACGCTGGCCTACCCCAGGCCCCGCCGCGGCGGCGGCGGCGCGCTCGGCGCGGGCGCGGTGGGGCGGCTCGAGGCGGACCTGCGGCACCCCGGGCTGTGGCCGCGCACGCGCTTCGTCGCGCGCGGCACCAAGTGCGCGCGCGCGCTCGCGCGCCGCGCGGGCTCGAGCCCGGGCCCGGGGCCCGCCCGCCGGCGCTCTGCGCGCGCGTGCCCTCACGCGCGCCGCCGCCGCGGCCGCTGCTTGGCGCGTGCTGTGCTGTGCCTTGTGCCGGCCGTCATCCACCTGCAGGGGCCGCCTGGAGATGGACAACTTCATCATGGTGACCTTCAGAGGGGTTTAGGGCCAGGGCAAGGGCACTAAACCTCATGCGTGTCACGAGTCAGGGTTCACAGCAGTGCTGTGTGAACCCTGACAAGGGCTCGCAGAGTGCCTGCCCCGCAGGGCCGAGCGGAGCGGGCCCGCCAGGCGGGGCTGCGACGGCCAGCCGCCGCCTGCACCGCCAGCCCCGCGCTCTGCGTGGGCCACCGCGCTCGCTGCGCCGCTCACCGCCGCCGCCGCCGCCGCCGCCCGGCCCGGCCGCCAGCCGTTTCTGGGCCACACGCTCACGCTCACGCGCGCGCCGGCCGACCCCGCCGACCCGCGCGACCGCGGCGGCGCCGGCGGTGGCGCGCGCGAGGTCGTGACCAAGCTGGCGGTCTACGGCTCGGGAGAGTCCAACTATTACAACCAGTGAGCGCTTGCGGCAGGGCAGGCGCCACGCGGCTGCGGCGCGGTGCGCACCGTGCGGCCGCGAGGCGCCCCGCGCCCGCCGCGCCGCCTCGCCGCCGCCACCGCCCAGGCTGCAGCGCTTCGTGAGCGACCTCCGCGTGCTGCGCGACCCGGCCTCGCCCAAGGAGTGAGCGCAGCCACGCGTGCCGCGCCGGCCGCCGCCGCGCGGCCGCGCGGCGCGCGCCCCCGACCGGCCCGCTGACCGCCGCGCGCGCCGTGCGCGGCGCGCGCGCAGGGCGGTCGCGGCCGTGCGGCGCGCGCAGGCGGCCGACGCGGCGGACGCGGTGGACAACATGGCGCTCATCGATCAGATCTACGCCGCCGCCGGCCTGCCGCGCCGGCGGCCGGCTGACCGCGCCGCGCGCGGCGGCGCCGCGCGGGGCTGAACGCGTTCGTGTTTGGCTCGAATAACGCGGCCGCCCTGCGTGGCCGCGCGCGCGTGAGTTGATTGGCGCCGCGGCGGCGAAGGCAGGCGGGCGGGCGGCGGCTCCGTCGCGCGGCGGCTCCGTCGTCGGGCGGGCTGCGGCGCCGGCGCGCGCCGCACACACCCACCCATCCACGCCTGCAACGCGCCCCCCTCTCGCCGGCCCCCGCACGCGCCCACATCGCACGCCGCACACAGGAAAAAAAGTGCTGCTCTCGCGCGCCGCACGCAGCGCAGCCGGCTGCGCGCCTGACGCGAGGCGCGGTCCGTTCGGGCGTCGCGCGTCGCGCGCCGCAGAAGCTGATGGAGGGCAGCTGACGGCGCGCGGCAGCAGCTAGGGCGAGAGGGGCGGCATCAGCCGGTCTCGCGCGCCTCGGGCCGGTCGCAGCGCGCAGCCGGTCGCGGTGTGGCGGGAAGAATGAAGGCGCACGGCACCGAGTACGTGCGGCTGGGCTCGGCGGACGTGGAGTCGCCGTTCGCCGCCGCGGGCGGCAGCGGCGCCGCCGACAGCGGCGCCGGCAGCGGCGCGCACCACCAGGCGCGCAAGAAGCCGCTCACGCTGCTGCCCCTGATCGCGCTCATCTTCTTCGAGGTCTCCGGCGGGCCCTTCGGCACCGAGGCGCGCCGCCGCCGCTGCGACTGCCGCGCGCCGCCCGCTGCCGTGCGCCGCCGCGCCTGGCCGCCGCGACGGCAGCCGCCGCCCGCCCGACCGCCGCCGCGCGCCGCGGCCCGACCGCCGCCGCCGGCGCGCGCAGGACGCCGTCGCGGCGGGCGGGCCGCTGCTCGTGCTCGCGGGGTTCGTCATCTTCCCGCTCCTCTGGTCGGTCCCCGAGGCGCTCATCACCGCGGAGCTCGCGACCGCGTTCCCCGAGAACAGCGGCTACGTCGCGTGGGTCACCGCCGCGTTTGGCCCGTTCTGGGGCTTCCAGGAGGGCTTCTGGAGCTGGCTCAGCGGCGTGACCGACAACTCCATCTACCCCGTGATGTTTGCAGACAACCTCCGCATCTTTGTGCCCGCGCTCAACGGCGGCTGGCCGCGGTGCGCGCGCCGCGCCGCGCCGTGCACGCCGCGCCGCGCCCGCGCCGCGCCCGGGCCGCTCACCCGCGCCGCTCACCCGCGCCGCTCACCCGCGCCCCTCACCCGCGCACGCGCCGCTCACCTCGCCCGCGGCGCCCGCCGGCCGCGCAGCATGGCGTTCCTGGTCGGCGTGAGCGTGGGGCTGACGTACCTCAACTACCGGGGCCTCAGCGTCGTCGGCCACACCGCGCTGACGACGACCGCTTTCATCATCACGCCCTTCCTCCTCCTCTGCGCGCTCGCCGCGCCGCAGGCGACGCCCGCCAACTGGCTGCAGGCGCGCGCGGCGCATACGCGGGCACGCACGCGCGGTGGCGGCGCACGCGCGGGCGGCGCGGCGACGCGGCGTCGCGCGCCCGCGGCGCGGCCGCAGGTTGACTGGGGTGCCGTGCGGTGGGGCACCTTCCTGAACATCATGTTCTGGAATCTCAACGTGAACGCGGCGGCGGCCGGGGCGGCCGGGACGGCCGGGCCTGCCGGGCGCGCGCGGCACCGCCGCAGGCGCGCCGCCGCCGAGCCCACGCGCCCCCGCCCCCGCCGCGCTCGCCCTCGCCGCCGCGGCCGCCGCGGCCGCCGCGGCCCGCAGTACTGGGACAGCATCTCCTGCCTCGCGGGCGAGGTGGACGACCCCAGCCGCACGTTCCCGCGCGCGCTGCTCTGGGCGGTGCTGCTCGTGGTGCTGTCCTACCTCCTGCCCACCGCCGCCGCGCTCGGCGTGAGCGTCGACACCTCCGACTGGACGCTCGGCTACTACGGCCGCGTCGCGCAAAAGGTGCGCGTGTGTGTGTGCACGCGTGCGCAAAGAGCGCGCCCTGCAGCTCGCCGCGCGCGCTTTCCCGCCGCGCGCGCGCGTCCGCCGCCGACGCCCTCGCGTCGCGCGCCCGCGTCGCAGGTCGGCGGCAACTGGCTCGCCTGGTGGGTCGTGCTCGCCGCGGCGGCGAGCCAGGTGGGCCAGTTCCAGGCGGAGATGTCGAGCGACTCGTACCAGCTGCAGGGCATGGCCGAGCGCGGCTTCCTCCCGCGCGCGCTCGCGCGGCGCAGCCGCCACGGCACGCCGACCGCGGGCATCCTGCTCAGCAGCGTCGGCGTCGTCGCGCTCGCGTCGTTCTCGTTCGTCGACATCGTGGAGCTGCTCAACGCGGGTGTGTGGCACCGCGCGCAGCGCAGCGCAGGCGCAGCGCTGCAGCAGCGCGCGGCGCGGCGCCGCACGGACGACGCCCCCGCCTGGGCGCCCGCACGCGATCGGCGCCGGCAGCGCGCGCGTGCGCTCACCCCGCGGCCGCCGCCCCGGCGCCGCCAGTGTACTGCCTGGCCGAGCTGCTCGAGTTTGCGGCGTTTGTGTGGCTGCGCGTGCGCGCGCCCGCGCTGCCGCGGCCCTACAAGTGAGCGCCCGCCGCACACGCCCGCGCGCCCCCCACCGCCGCGCCCCGCTGCGCGCCCCTCACCGCCGCCGCGCGCGCGGCCTCTGCCGCGCGCAGGGTGCCGCTGCCGACGTGGGGCGTCGTCGCGATGCTGGCGCCCGCGACGCTGCTGCTGCTGGCCATCCTCGTCATCCCCATCTACGAGCGCAACGCCACGACCATGGCCGCGACGGGCGGCGCGATGCTGGCGGGCTTTGTGCTGTACCCGCTGCTCGGGCTCGCGCGCGAGCGCGGGTGGTGCGGCTTCTCCGACCTCGCGTTTGACTACGCGCACGCGCTCTCGCCCGAGCCGGGCGGCGGCGGCGGGCACGGGCGGAGCTACACGATCCACGCGACCGGCGCGATCGACGGCCACGCGGGCGACGACGCCGCCGACGGCGGCGGCCCCGACGGCGGCGACGGCGGCTCGGACCGCAGCGGCGGCTGCGGCGGCGGCACCTACTACGCCGCGCCGTACGTGCGCGACGTCGTGCACGACGGCGCGACCGGCGTGCGCACGACGTCGTCGATGGACCTCGGCAGCCGCGGCGGCAGCGCGAGCGCGGGCTCGCCGGGCGGGCGCTCGCCGCGGAGCCCGCTGCTGGCGGCGGCGCGCGGCGGGCGGTCGCGGTCGCGGTCGGGGTCGGCCGGCGCGCCTGCGGCGCCGGCGCTCGGCGGCGGGCTCGCGCCGTCTGCGGCGGCGATCTCAGCCGCCGTCGCGGCGGCGGCGGCCCCGGCCGCGGCGCGGAGCAGGCTGCGCGATGTTGCGAGCTTCCGCGTGCGCCTGAGCGGCGAGTGGTCGGCGGACGGCGCCGCCGACGCGGACGAGGGCGGGGCGCCCGCCAGCAGCGGCGGCGGCGGCACGCTGATCGACATCAGCTAGCGGCGCGCTCGCAATTGCTGCGCGGTGGCTGCATCTGCGCTCTCTTGTTCGTTCGCCGTGGGCGAGAGTGTATCATCCGCACGAAGCTGGGCTCGCGTGTGCTTTGTTAGCTGCAGGCAGGAGGGGTTCGGGGGAGAAGGGGGGGGGGGGGCTGCCGGCAGCGGCCGCGGCGGCGGCGACGACGCAATTGCGGGCGCCCGCCGCGCATGTAAGGGGGTTTTTACACCCACACCGTCGCCGCTGTGCGCAGCTGCCGCCACAGCCTCCTGGGCCCCGCCCGGCACCTCCTCCACGCACGCCGCCCTGCTCCTCCGCGGCAGCAGCGGCGCGGCCGCCGGCCCGCCGCCGCCCGCGGCTGCTCCGCGGAGCGCCGGCGGCGCGGGGCGCCCGGCACACGTCGCGCGCCTGCGCCTGCCGCCTCCGGCCGCCCGCCGGGTCCGGCCGCTGCTGCCGCCGGCAGCGAGGCCCCGCGGCCGCCCGCGCCGCCCCCCGGGGGGCCGGCGCGGGCGCCGCGGCGCGCTCGCTGCCGGCTTACCGGAGGCGCCTGGCCTCGCGCTCAGACTCCAGCAGCGTCAGAATGTCGCCTGCGCGGCGCGGCGGCGCGGCGGCGCGCGGTCGGCGGCGGCGCGGCAGGGGGGGCGCGCACGGCGCACGCGCGGGGGCGGCTGCGGCCGTGCCGCTGCTGCCTCGTGCTGCTGCAACCACTGCAGGAACTGCAGCTGCTGCTGCTTCTGCAGCTGCTGCTGCTGCCTCCAGCTGTGGTGCCTGCTGCTGCCTCCAGCTGTGGTGCCTGCTGCTGCCTCCAGCTGTGGCGCCTGCTGCTTTTCAGCTCCGCCGCAGGTGCAGCCCGGCCGCCTCCGGCAGCTGCGCGCCGACGCCGTTTCTGGCCGCCCGCCGCCGCCCGCGCTCACCCTCGCGCACGGGGCCCTTGACGTTGCGCATGATCAGGCGATTCTGGTCGTCCAGGAACTTCACGCGCACCTGGGTGACCTGCGCAGGTGGGCGGGCGCGCGGGCGCGCGGGCGCGCGGCGGCGGTCGGCTGCTGCTGCCGCCGCCGGCCGTGCGCGCGCCGCTGCCCGCTGCGCGCGCCGCCGCGGTCCCCAGCCCGGGCCCCAGCGCAGCAGGGGGCGCCCCGCCAGCCCCGGCCGTCGGCTGCCGCGAGGCCGACGGCCGCGCCCGCTGCCATCAGCGGCTGCCGGTGCTGCCGCGCCGCGCCGGGGCGTCCCCGCGCCGCGCCGCCGCACCTGGCCGCGAGAGCCGGTGCGGCCGATGACCTTCATCACGATGGCGAGCTTCGCGGGCTGATCCTGCGGGCGGGAGGGGGCGCGCATCGCGAGCGCGTGAGCGGCGGCGCGCCCAGCGGGGCATGGCGCCGGCCCGGGCGCTCCAGGACGCTCTCCGCCGCTCCCCGGCGCGCCGCGGCGGCCCGCCGGCGCGGCGCCCGCCGGCGGCCCCCTCGCCGCTGCTGCCGCGCCGCACCATCTTGGCCTGCTGCCGCTGCCGCGCTGGATCGCTCCTGCGTCAGAACGAAAGAGGACGCGCTGCGGGCGGGCGGCGGGCTTGACGCGCGGAGCTGCTGCTGCTGGCCCGCAGAACCGCGGCCACCGTGCTCCTCAAACGCGGGCGTGGGCGCCGCGACGAGGCCAGGGACCGCCCCTGCTTTCACCCCGGCGAGCGCGGCCGCGCCGCCGCAGCGGCCGCCGCCGCGGGGCGGGCGCCGCTGCCGCTCCGTGCGCGCGGCCGGTGCCGGCGCTGGCGGCGGCCACGCCACGCCGGTGGGGTGTGGAGGGGACGCGCACGCGGCGTGCGGTGGGCGCGCCGCCGGCGCCGCCAAAACGTCGCGCGCGCACTCGTGTGTTGCTCGCGCGCGCCGCCTCCGCCCAGCGCGCGCGCCGCCTCGCTGCGCCCCCGCCCCCGCCCCGCGCCGCCGCTGGCCCGCTACCAGCCGCGCTGCTGCTGCTGCCCCGGCGGCGGCTGGCCGTAGCCGCCGTAGCCGCCGCCCTGCGGCGCCTGCTGCTGCGGTCCCGGCGGCGCCGCCTGGCCGTACGGCGCGTAGGGGTTGGGCGCCGCGGGCTGCTGCTGCGTGTGCGCCGGCGGGGGCTGCTGCTGCCCGTGGTACGCGCCGTGGTAGGGCTGCTGCACCGCGGGGCCGCCGCCGCCGGCGCTGCCGTACGGCGGGTACGCCGGCGGCGGCTGCGCGTAGCCGCCCGGGGCGGGGCCGCCGTAGCCGCCGCCGCCGCCCGCGTGGTGCGCCGGCGGCGGGGGCGCGCCGCCGTAGCTCATGTGCGCCGGCGGCTGCGGGCCCGGCGGCGGCGCCGCCGCGTGCGGCGTCTGCAGCGGGTGCGGCGGGTAGGTCGGCCCCGGCGGCGCCGCGGGCGAGAGGTGCATGTAGGCCATCTGCTGCTGCGCCGCCGCGGCGGCTGCGGCCTTGGCCTCGCGGCCCTCGCGCCGGCGGCGCTCGAGCTCCTGCTTCAGGTCGTCGCGCTGACGCGGCGGCGGCGCCGGCGGCGGCGGCGGCGGCGGCGTGCGTTGGCCCGCGGGCGCGCAGGCGCTGGGGGCTCTCGCTGGGGCGGGGCGAGCCGCGCCGCGCGCCGCCCCACCTGCAGCGCGCGCGTGTACGCGTAGTCGCTGCACTGCTGCTGGTGCTGCTTCACCGCCTCCTGCGCGGCGCGCGCACGCGGCGCGGCGCCGGCCGTGAGCGCGCACCCCCGGGCCGGCGAGCTCGTCGCCGCCGCCGCGGGCGCGCGTGCGCCCCCCGGGCTCTCGGGTCAAGCCCCAAAACCCCAAAGCCCCTGCGCCCCACCTGCAGGCTCATGTAGAAGCGCAGGCCCTCGCTGAGGTGGTCCAGCACCTCCCGGTACGTCTTGAGCGTGCCGCGGATGCCGCCCGCCGCCGCCTCGGCGCCCGCGCGCCACGCGGCAACCTCAAATACGGAGCGGAACGCCTGCAGGCGGCGCGGCGCGCGGCGCAGGCGTGTGTGTGGCAGGGGCAGGCGCGCAGCCGCCCCTCGCCACACCCAAAAAACCCTCCCACCCACACCCACAAACCCTACCACCCACGCGCGCGCCCACGCGCGCAGCACACCTGTGCGTCGCGTGCAATCGCGCCGAGCAGCTCGTCGTTGCGCGCCACGTTGGCGTCGACGTCGGCGCGCAGCGGGCCGTACTTGGCGAGCTCGCGCTCAAACAGCGCGTCGGTCGCGGCGCTGCCGGCGGCCATGAGCTTGGGCAGGATGTTGTCCCGCGCCTTGGCGTCCTTCAACGCCTCCTCCAGGCCTGCGCGCGCCAGCGGCGGAGCACGCGGTGGCGGCGGGGGCGCGGGCGCGTGAGCTCTGGAGACGGCCCGCCGCGGCGGATGAGCGGCCGGCCGAGCGGGCGGCGGGCGGCGAGCGACACAGAACGCCACGCGCAGCCGCGTCCGCCGCGCACCCGCGCGCTCGTTGGAGAGCTGGTTGAGGGCCTCCATGTTGCGCCGCAGGCTCGCGACCACGACCGCGGGGTCGGCGGGGCCCGTCACGACCATCGGCGCCTGCGCACGTGCGCGGCGCGCGCGCGCGCGCGCACGGTGCGTGCGGCGCTGCGCGCGGGCGGCGGGCGGCGGGCGGCGCGCGGCGGGCCGGCGCGGCGGGCCGGCCGCACCTGCAGGCGCGGCAGCTGCGCCGCCGCGGCGTCGGGCGTGAGCGCGGCGAACGCGGCCTCGTTGGCGTTGAGGCGCTGAATGACCTTGCCGTCGCTCTCGCCCGCCTGGGCCATCGTGGAGCTGCGCGGCGCGGGCGCCGCGACGGCGCGCGGCGGCGTCGGGCGCGGACCATCGGGCGCCGCGCGCGCGTGGGCGCTGGCGCGCGGGCGCTGGCACTGCCAGCGGCGCGGCGCCCCACGCGCGCACCGGTAGCTGTGCAGCTTCTCCCACAGGTGCTTGGCGAGCGTGGCGCTCTGACGGGCGCGCGCGGCGGGGCGCGGTGAGCCGCCGGGCGCCGCCGCCGGCGCGCGCCGGCCGAGAACCGGCCGCGCACGACGGCGCGCAGCGCCCAGGCCGCCGCGGGCAGCGCGGCGCACCTGCGGCACGCGCCACTCGTCGCCGTAGGCGCTCCGCGCCGCCGCGTCGGCCTGCGCCTCCTCGTCCAGCGCCGCCTGGCAGGCCGCGAGGTCGGCGTCGACGTGGCGGCGCAGCTCCCCCATCTCCTGCAGGATCTGCGCGGCGCGCGGCGCGGCACCGGGCGCGGCGTCGGCCGTCACATCGCAGCGCAGCCGGCGGGCGCGCGGGCCGGCGTGCGCGCAGGCGCACGCGCGGGTCGCGCGGCGCGTGCCTCGCGCAGGTGCTGGGTGCCGCCGATGCTCGACACCTCCTCCATGTCCCGCAGCAACCCCTCCGGCACGCTCGCCGCGGCGGAGCCGTCGAGGGCCTCAAGCAGGTCGGGCAGCTCCGCCTGGCGGCGCGACGCGCGGCACGGCGCGGCGTGCTATCGTGGTGCGGGCGCGGCGGTGGCCGCAAGACGAGCGGCGCGGCGGCCGACGCGGCGCGGCGGCCGACGCGGCGCGGCGGCTGCAGGCGCGCGCGCGCGCCTGCTTGAGCGCGAGGCGCGCCGCGTCGGTGGCGCCGGCGAGCTTGCCGAGCAGCTCGCGGCCGACGCCGTCGACCATGTCGGTGTACTTTGACAGCGCCTTGGCGCTGCGCCGGCAACACGGCCGGGCGGCCGGGCGGGCGGGCGGGCGGGCGCGTGTGGGGCGTGCGGGCGTGCGAGCGGCCGGGCGGGGCGGGCGAGGGCGGGGGCGCGGCGCGCCGCACGACAGGCTGCCCGCGCGCCCGCCGCCCGCGTGCTCGCTCGCGGCCGCGGCCGTCGCGCCGACCTGCTGTCCGGGATGAGCCCGGCAAAGAGGTTCTCCCCCGACGCGTCGAGGCTCGCCGGCGGCACCGCCTTGACGAGCACCGCGCCGACGATGGGCGGCACGTCTGCGCGGCGCGGCGGCGGGCGCGCGCGTGCGGTCGCGCACGCGCACGCAGCGCACGCACACACGGCAGCAACAAACACACGCGCGAGCGCGCGCACAACGCACCAGCAAACGCGGGGACGCGCTCCAGGTAGACTGTGTTGTTGTCCTTCTGAGCCTTGGTCAGCGCGAGGGAGAGCACCTCCTCGGTGCCCTTCAGGCTCTCCGCCATCTCCTTGCCCACCGCCTTGGCCAGGGCCTTGACGCTCTGCATGCGCGTGAACGCCTCCTGCGCCGCGGCGCCGCGGCGCGGGCGCGGCGGGCGGTGGTGATGCAGCGGGTGGACGCAGCGGGTGGGCCCCCGGCGGCGAGCGCGCAGAGAGGGCAGGGGCGGGCGAGAGGGCGGGCGTGCTCACCGAGAGCGTGGCGACCTCGAGGGCGATCTTGGTGTCGCCGTTGTACTGCCGCCCCTGCTCCATGAGCGCGTTGACCTCGTACAGCGCGGCCTGCCCGCGGCACGCACAGCACGCACAGCACGCCGGTGGGTCGGCCAGCAGCGGCGGCGCCCGCGGCGGCGTGCGGCAGCCGCGGCGCGCGGCGGGGTCGGAGTTTAGGCGCGGCGCAGCCGCGCCTTCATCTGCGTGTGCGCGACCCAGCTGCGCTCAAAGTGCTGCATGATGCTCGGCTGGTTGAGCGCGCCCGCGACCTCAGCGTACATGCCCGCCGCCTGCTTGGCGAGGCGCGCGAGCGTGCCGGGCGACTTTTTGTCCATCACGGCCTTGTGATACACGCACTCCTGGGGTGGTGCGTGTGTGGGCGGGCGGGAGCGGGCGGGAGCGGGCGAGAGTGGGCGAGCGCGGGCGGGTAGGGGTCGGCGTGGGCGTGCGGCGGCGCGCAGAGCAGGGGCCGGCGTCAGGCGGCGCCGCTGGCTCCCTGCGCCGCTGGCTCCCCGCACGCGGCCGGGCGGCCCGGGCGCCGCCGCACCTGTGCCTGGGCGAGCATGAGCTTGTCCATCACGGTGAGGCACTCGGGGCTGAGGTCCACGGGGCGCGGGCTGTCCACCTTGCTCGCCTCGCCCTCCTTGAGGTGCGCAAACATGCCCGACGCCTCCTGCGCGGCGGCGGCGGCGCACGCGCAGGGTGGGCACGGGGGCGGGCGCGCTGCTGCCGGGCGCTGCGCAGCGCGGCGCGGCGCCGGGGGCGCGCTGCGGCGCCGCCGCCGCGCCTGGAAGAGCTTGCAGGCCTGCGTGACGCCCTCGGGCGTGCCGCGCTCGACCTGCAGCGCCTGCTGGCTGAGCACGGCGGCGACGTTGAAGAGCACGGCGGCCTTCTCAAAGTGGATGTTGGCCTGACCGGCGGGACGCCGGGCGGCGCGCGGGGGCGGGTCGGCGGTGCGCGGGGTCGGCGGGGGCGCCGCCGTGCAAGGCCAGTCGCTGACGCTGCCGCCCGGCCGCTGCCGCGGCGCGCCGCGTGCGGCGCCCTGTTGATTCTCCCCGCACCTGGCTGGTCTTCTTGGAGGGCCGGAACGCGTCGCTCCAGGGGAAGCTGAGCTTGACGTTGCCCTTCTCGTTGCTGATGGGGAAGCGCGTCTCGATGGACGTGAGGCACTTGAAGTATCTGCGTGCCGCGGGGCAGCGGCGGCGGCGGCGGCGCGTGGGCCGCGGCGGCGCGCCGCTCTCGCTGCAGCGCCCGGCGCGGCCGCGCGTGCGCGACGCCCCCGGCCCCGGAGGACCAGGCACACGCAGAGGCCCGCGGGGCGGGCCGGCCCCCGCGCCCGGGCGTCCATGCGCGGCGCGGCGCGCCAGCTGCTGCTGCCGCGCCCGGCGGCGCCGCGGCGCGCACTTGATGTACGAGTCCTTGGCGCCCATCTGGGAGCCGGTCTGGGCGTTGACGAGCTCGTTGCGCAGGTTCTGGATGGCGGCGAGGTCGTCCAGCGCGTCCTCGGCGTCGCGGTCGCCATACTGCTCCCGAATGTAGGACATGATCGGGTTCTTCAGCTCCAGCGCCTCCGTGCGCTTGACGTGGATCGCCAGCATGACATGCTGCGCGGACGGCATCCCGCCGCGAGCCCGCACGGGGGCAGCAGGCGAGATGGCGGTCCTGACGCGGCCCTGCCGGCCGCCCGAGCGCCCTGAACGGCCCGTTGAGAGTGAAGAGGCGTGTACCACCACACTGCGCCTCTGGGCCGCGCAGATCGCTGCCCGGGCAGCGCAGCGGCGCGCGGCGCGACGCGCAGCAGAAGCGCACAACCGCCGCCGCGCCCGCTTGATTCCCTCTCCCGGCTGTGTTGCCGGCCCACACACAGTGCTGCCCGCGCGCTCTCCACTGCGCTCGCCGCGCACACACGCACACGACCACTCCGCGCAGACGGCGCCATGGCGACCGCCGGGGCAGCCGCGTCGGCGCTGCCCGACTGGGCGGGCCTGAAGGACCAGGTCTGGCAGGAGGTGCGCGCCGCCGTGGCCGCGTCAAAGCACAGCCAGGACTTCTGGGACGAGCTGCAGGCCTTCGCGCACGCCGTCGACTGGCGGGTGCGTGCGCAGCCGCGACGGCGCCCGCAGCAGCGCCAGCGCCGGCGCCGACGGCGGCGGCCGCGCGGCGCAGGAGCGCTGGATCCAGGGCCTTGTCGCGGCGCACGTGGCGGTGCTGGTGTCGGTGCTGCTCGCGCGCCGCAACATGACGTGGCTCACGGCCGTCTTCCTAGCGCTGGGTGCGCTGCCCAGCCCGGACGCAGGGCGCGGCGCGCGCCACACGGCGGCATGGCGGCGGGCTGATGAACCGGGCTGCGCCGCGGCTGCGAGCGCCGCCGCGGCTGCGGCGCCGGCACGCAGCGCCGGCGCGCGCGGCGCCGCCGCCAGGCGTGGGCAGGGGCGCCAGCCCGCGCGGCCGCGCCGGCCCGCGCCCCTCGCCGCCGACCCGCCGGCCCGCCGCCTCTGCCGCCGCCGCGGCCGCGCGGCGGCCAGGCTCGGTCGTGTACTTTGGCGAGCGCATCAACGCGCTCGCGGGCCGGCACTGGCCGGCGTTTGCGGGGCAGGACTACTTTGACCGCCGGGGCGTGTTTTATTGCGTCATGGTCTCCGGCCCCGCGGTCGTCAACCTGCTGATCGTGCTGGTGCGGCGCGCGCGGCGCGGACGGCGCACGCGCGGGCGCGGCGCGCGCGCGAGAGGCGGCGGGCGCGCGCGAGGCGGCGGGCGCGCGACGGGCACGGGGGCGAGGGCGCCGGGCGAGGGCGCGACGCGGGCGCACGAGCCAATCAATCAGGCGCGCCGTGCCGGCCGGCCGCAGGTGCTGTACCTGCTGCAGGTGGCGCAGCTCATGGTGAGCGTGAAGCGGCGCGAGCTGGTGCACCAGGCGCGCGCGCGCGCGGCGGCCGGCGGCGGCGCGGCGGGCGGCAAGAAGCAACGATGAGACGAGACGTGTCATTGTCGGCGGCCTCCGTGAGACGCGCTCGCGGCCGCGGCACAGGGTGAGCGGCGTGCGTCACTCACTTCGCGACCTTCCGCCGTCGTTCGCGCACTTCGCCGCCAGCTCCAAGCGGCAGCTTGGCACGAACAGTTATCGGCCAGGCTTCATCCGATAAAGCTGCTCCGGCAGCTTGAACGCCCCCTCCGCTTGCAGGCGGCCGCGCGCGAGCTGCTTCTGCTCGACCTCCAGCACCCGGACCAATCGCCGCCAACGCGCTGTCGGCCCCGCCGCTCGAGGTCTCCGAAGCCTCACTGATCGTCTCGTGGCGCCCGGCAACAGGTGCGCGGAGGTGCCGTGCGTGAAGAGTGCGCCCGACGCGCGGCGCCCAGGCGCCTCGCGCGGCTCCCCGACACTCGGATCCCGTCTCGACTCGCCTCAGCTCGTCGCTGGGCGCGACGCCGCGCGGCGCCTGCGGCCGCGGCCCCATCTCACCCGCTTGTGTGGCCGCCGCCGCTGCTGCTGCCGCTCCCGCGGCGCCGGCAGGCGCACGCACCCGCCCACACCAGCCAGGAGCACACCCACACACAGACACCCGCACCAGCAGCCATGGGCGCAGCGCGGACGGCGCTGCTGGCGCTCTGTGTGCTGCAGCTCGCGGCCGCCGGCCTGGCGACAAACTGGGCGGGCGACGGGGACGCCACGCCGGCGGAGGCAGCGGCGACCACCGCGGCCGCGGCCGTGAAGCCGCCGAGCTCGCTGGTGGTGGAGTACGCGCCCGGGCAGCGCGCCGCGGTGCTGGCGAGCATCCGCGCGCGCGGGTGGCGCGTGCTGCGCGAGCACCGCGACTTTCAGCGCTTCGTCGTCGCCACGCCGGCGCCCGCGTCGGGCGGCAGCGGCGCGGCCACGGCCGCGGCGGCGGCGGCTGCCGCCACCGCCGCGCGCGCGCAGGCGGCGGCGATCGCGTCCGCGCCCGGCGTGCTGGGCGTGGAGCCCAACACGGTGCTGTCGATCATCCCCCCAGTGCCCGAGTACCTGCTCCACTCGGGCTCGGCGCTCGCCGACACGTGCTCAGCCGGCCCGACGCCCCTTAACCCCGACGCTGACCTCGGGCGCACCTCGGAGGGCGTGCCGTACGGCCTGGCGATGACCGAGGTGGATGGGCCTGAGATGCGGGCGATCGCGGCGGAGCGCGGCGCCAACGTGATGTGGTGCGTCATCGACACCGGGCTCGACATCACCAACCACGAGTTCAACCCCAACAGTGAGCGCGCGCGGGCAGGGAGGCTGCCGCCCGCGCGGGGCGGCGCGCGGCGCGCCCCGCGGCCGCGTGCGGCGCCCCTGACCGCCCCGCCGCGCGCGCGCGCGCGCGCGCAGCGACGTCGGGCTGCTCCCCTGGCCTCCCCAACGACAACGCCGCTGA
This sequence comes from Scenedesmus sp. PABB004, assembly GCA_014905635.1. Classification (NCBI taxonomy): domain Eukaryota; kingdom Viridiplantae; phylum Chlorophyta; class Chlorophyceae; order Sphaeropleales; family Scenedesmaceae; genus Scenedesmus; species Scenedesmus sp. PABB004. The sequence continues at coordinate 420,688 of JABVCE010000016.1, forward strand.
GGACGCAGTCGTTTGCGACCCCTGGAACAGCGACGCAGTGGGCCACGGTGCGCCGCGCCGCGCCCCTCGCAGCGTGCGCGCGCTTGCCCAACCCTGCGCTGTCCTCACCGCCGCCGCCGTACCGCCCCGCGCAGGCACGCACACGTCTGGGACGATCGCGGCGCTGCGCAACGGCAAGGGCGTCGTGGGCGTGAGCGACGGCGGCGCGCAGCTGTACCATTACAACCTGCTGCCCAACGGCAACGGCGCGGGCGACACAGAGGTACGCCGGCGGCGCCCGCCGAGCGCGCGCAGCGGCGCGCGCCGCGCGGCCGTGCGCGCTGCGCCGGCCCGCCGCCCACGCGCCGCGCGCGCCGCCCGCCAGGTCGCCGCGTGGCAGAGCTGCCTTGCCGAGCTCGACCGCCGCAAGGCCGCGACCGCCAACCCCAACCTGCGCATGGTCATCTCCATGAGCTACGGCTCCACTGACACGACGACGCTGAACAAGCAGGCGATCGCGCAACTCGGGAAGCGCTCCGACGTGCTCTGGGTCGCCGCCGCGGGCAACAGCGGCGACGGCACGGTCGGCTTCCCGGCCGCCTATCCCGAGGTCATCAGCGTCGCGTCGGTCGACGCGCTCGGCAACGTGTCGGCCTTCTCCACGCGCAACGCGTTTGTCGAGCTCGCCGGCCCCGGCGAGAACGTGCTGTCGACCATTCCGCTCGCGCAGACGCCGACGAGTGACTACTACCTTAGCCTGCTGAAGGACATGGTCACCGTCAGCCCGCCGCTGCCGGAGCAGGCCGCCGACGCCGAGTTTTTCAACACGCCCCAGCCCGGCGTCATTGAGGGCGCGGCCAGGAACGAGACGACCGCGCGCGTCGTCGACTGCGGGCTCGGCAACGCGACGTGCGCGGGCGCGGCGGGCGCGATCTGCCTCATCCAGCGCGGCGGCAGCACGTTCTGCGACAAGGGCCTCAGCTGCCTCGCCGGCGGCGGCATCGGAGTCCTGTTCTACAACCGCGCGGGTGGGCGGCGCGGCGGCGGGGCGGCGGAGCGGCGGCGGCGCGCCCGCGCCCACGCGCGCCCCCGCCGCCGCCACGCGCCGCGCTCACTCCGCCGCGCCGCGCCGCGCCCGCAGACCTGCCCGACTGCGAGCGCCTGGACGGCGTGACCGTGGGCACCCCGACCGCGCCGACCTGCGCCGGCGGGCTCGGGGTGCAGTTCCCGCCGATGCGCGGCCTCGCGCGCCGCCAGGGCGAGGCCATCGCGGCGGCGCTCGCGCGCGGCGAGCAGGTCACCGCGACGCTGCGCTTCCCTGACGCGCCGCTGCAGACGGACATCGGCCTCAACTTCCTCAGCGGCACCAGCATGGCGTGAGTGCCCCGCCGCCGGGCGCCGCGCCAGCGGCAGCGCGGCGCGCCCGCCCGCCCGCCCGCCTGGGGCAACGCGGTCGAGGCTCACCCCCGCGCGCCGCCGCCGCCCCCCGCAGCACGCCGAACGTCGCGGGCGCGCTCGGCCTGGTCTGGAGCGCGCACCCGGAGTGCAGCGCGGCCGAGGTGCGCGCCGCGGCGGCCGCAACCGCGGCGCTGCCGGCCGGCGCGGGCGACAACGGGTCCGACCCGGCGCGGCCGCGCACCGACGAGTACGGATACGGCATTGCCAAGGGCTTGGCGATGCACAAATATCTGAACGCCAACCCCTGCACGGCCAAGCAGGCGCTGCGCGTCACGGTCGCCACGGGCCCCTCCAACGCGGCCCAGCTCGCGCTCGGGTCGGTGGTGCAGCTGCGCACGCGCGTCGTCGACGCGGCGACCGGCTTTGCCGCCGCGGGGCAGCGCGTGGCGCTCTCGTTCAGCCCGCCCGGGCTGATCCGGTGCAAGGCGACGTCGCTCGTCGTCGCGGCCAAGCCCCCGCCCAGCACGCGCTGCACGCTGGTCAAGGCCGGCAACCTGACCATCACCGCGACCGTGGCCGCGAGCGCCGGCTCGCAGCGCGCCGTGGCCACCAAGACCCTGCTCATCACGCGCAAGTGAGCGCTAACGCGGGGGCGCGAATCGGAGGAGGGGCGGCGGCGCCCTTCCCCGCTTCAACGAGCAAGCTTCTGTCAATTGGTGGGGGAACTTTGTGACCCTGTCGGAGAGCCCTTCTAGCAACCAGCCAAAGCAGGCAGGCAGCACGCCGGGCCTGGGCGGCGCGCATGCACTGATTAGGGTGGCGCGGGCGCGCTGACATTGCCAGTCCTTCTTCTTTGGTCGCGCGGGGCGCGGGGCGGTGCGTCGGCGCGCAGTGAGGTAAACCGGCCTGGAACGGCGTCACCAGCAGCGGCGGTCGCGGACGCGGCTGCGGCGGTCGCGCATTCGGCGCCGCCGGTCGCGCAGCCAGCGGCGTCAGCGGGCCGCCCGCCAGTCGGATGATCGGGCCGGCCGGGCCAGCAGCGCGGCGGCGGGGCTCAGCGGCGCTTCTGCTCGAGCGGCGCTGGTTGCGCGAGCCGGTCCCACCGCCGCACGCCCGCCAGTTGGCTCGCTCACGGCACGTCCCGCCGCAGCCGCGCCGAGCGCCTTCCGACCGGGCGAGCACAGAGCAGTTGGTCGCGCGGCCCCGTCCATGCAGGCCGCCTGAGCGCGCGGCCGGCCCTGCGTCGTCGCCCCATCGTCGTCATGGCTCGCTCCGGGCGCCTGGCGCGCGCCAGCGGCGCGGCGGCGACAGCGGCGCCGACAGCAGCGCCGACAGCAGCGCCGCGCAGCGGCCGCGGGCTGGTCGGGCCGCTGGGCGCGGCGGCAGCGCTGGCGCTGGCCGTCGCCGGCGCACCGCTCGCTGCCGGGCAGCTCGAGCAGGAGGACTGGCTGGAGCCGGCCCGCACCTCGGCGTCGCCGGAGACGCGCGCCGCGAGCGTGGTGACCAACCTCTGGCTCGCCGTGATCGCGGTCACCTCCTTCATGTTTGCCCTGCTCGGCGGCGTCGTCGCGCTGCAGTGGCCCAACCCGCGTGTGCTCTGCTACAAGACGAGCTACAGCGACGCCCCGAGCGCGCGCGGGCGGCAATGCGGGAGCCTCTACAACCTCAACCTCGGCTTCGCCGTGCTCTGGCTGTGAGGCGCCGCGCGCGCGCGCGCGCCGCCCGCCGCCCGCCGACCCCGCCGCCGCCCGCGCCGCGCGCGCGCTCACGCCGCACCCGCGCCCGCGCGGCGCCGGCAGGCTGGTGCTGGCCATCATGGTCGTCGCGCGCGACGTCGTGCGCATCATCGTCTGCCTCTCCCTCTGCCTCGTCCATGCGGCCGTCGTCGTCGCGCTGCGCATACGCTTCAAGCGCTTCGGCCGCCCCGAGCGCTACGCGCCGAGCGCCGCCGAGCTCATGGCGGTGCGGCGCGCGGCGGGCGCGCGGCGGCCCGCGGCGCCCCCGCCTCCGCCGCCGCCGCCTGGCCTCACGACGACGCCGCCGCCGCCGCCGCGCAGCAGCAGCAGATGCCGCCCGGCCCGCTGCCAGGCCCGGGCGTCGACTACTATGGCGCCGGGGCGGCGGCGGCGGCGCCGCCGCGCCAGGCGGCTGTGATGGGTATCCCTATTTATCACATCCCCCTGCAGACGGTCGTCATCGGCGCGCCCGACGGCGCCTCCGCGCGCCAGCAGCAGCAGCAGCAGCCGCAGCAGCACGGCGGCGGCGCCGCCGCGGCGGCGCCCGGCACGGCGGGCGGCTGGGACGCGGCGGCGGCGGCGGCGTGCGCGCCGCCGTACGGCGAGCAGCCGGCGCCGGGCGGCAGCGCCGCGGCCGGCGCGGCGGGGCCCTACCCGGGCTGGGCGGGCGGCGCGCCGGCGTACCCGCCGCAGCAGGCGGCGGCCGTGGCGCTGCAGCAGCCGCCGCAGCAGCAGGCCTACCCTTACGCTGGCAGCCCCTACCCGCAGCCGCTCGTGGCTGCCGGGCAGCCCGCGGTGGGCGTGCCCGCGGCGGCGGCCGGCGCCACCGGCGGCGCGGCGCCAGCAGTGGGCGGCGCGGCCGCGGCGGTGGCCGGGGCCCAGCAGGGCGGCGCGGGCGGAGCGGGCGGCGCGGCGGCCGGCGCCGCGGCGGCGGCGGGCGCGGCGCCGCCGCCGCAGCACTAGGCGCGCGCGCGGGCGAGCAGCGGCGGAGCACTGGGAACCGGTGCCACAGCTCGAGGCCAGGCGCGGCGCGTTTGTGTGTGGTGGGCGGCGGCGGCGGCGAACCGGGCGCATCGGCACGAGGCGTCTCGCCGGCGTGCGCTGCCGGCGTGACGGCGCCGCCGCCCGCGCAGTGCAGCGCGCGAGCGACCGCGGGCTGAGCCCCATCTCCTTCCTTCTTTTGTTCGTGAACGTGCCTTCGTTCGTACGTCTTGCCGGCGCGCTCGAGCGAGAGCTCGCGGTCGCGATGTTACGCAAGTGCTCTGCCCCCCAGACGCCCCGCCGAGACAGCGACGGCGCCCGCCCCGCCCGGTCCGCTGCCGCGGCAGCAGCTGCTGCCGCCCCGCCCCGCCCGCCGTCAGCGTGCGCCCGCTGCTGGCCGCGCCCCCACGAGCCCGGCGGGCTCGCGCGGCCGCGCGGCGGCCGTGTGTGCCGCGCGTCACCCAGGTCGCCGTGGCGCGTCACTCGACGACCACGAGGCCGAGGCTGCGCGCGGTGCCCTCGACCATCTTGCACGCGCTCTCGAGCTGGGTCGCGTTGGTGTCGGGCAGCTTGCGCTTGGCGATCTCCTGCGGGGGCCGGGGCGGCGCGCGCGCGTGGGCGTGGGCGTGGGCGCGCCCGCGCGGCGGGCCCGGCCCCGCCCCGGACCGGGCCAGCGCGCGCGCACGCAAGGCCGGCCGGCGGACGCTCACCTCGACCTGCGCCTTCGTGACCTTGCCGACCTTCTCGGTCTTCGGCTTGCCGGAGCCGCTCTCGATGCCTGCGGCGCGCGGGCGCGCGGGCGGGCGAGGCGGCGGCGCGCGCGGCGGTCAGCGCGCGGGCGCGCGAGCCAGCGGGCTCGTCCGCGGCCGGCGCGGCGGCGCGCAAGGGGCCAGGGCAGCGGGCGGGCGGGCGGGCGGGCGGTGTCGCGGCGCACCGGCCGCCTTCTTGAGCAGCACCGCGGTCGGCGGCGTCTTGAGGATGAAGGTGAAGCTCCGGTCCTGCAAGCGCCGCGCGCGCGGGCGCGCAGCGGGCGCGCGCTCAGCGCGGCGCGCGCGGCGCGGGCGGCGCGCGCGCGGGCGGGCGGCGCGCGCGCGGGCGGGCGGCGCGCGCGCGGGCGGGCGCGCGCGCGCGGGCGGGCGGCGCGCGCGCGCGGGGCGCGGGGCGGGCGCGGGGGCGCGGCGCCGGCGCACGCGGCCGCGCCGCGCCGGCGCCGCGCACCTCAAACACGGTGATCTCCACCGGCACGACCTCGCCCGCCATCTTGGCGGTCTGCGCGTTGTACTCCTTGCAGAAGGCCATGATGTTCACGCCCTGGGCGGACACACAGCGGCGGCGCGCGGCGCGGCGGCGGCGTCGGTACACGGCGTGGCCGCGCGCGCGGCGCGGCCGCCGCGGCCGCTGCGGCCGCTGCGCCACCCGGCACTGCCTCTGCCTCGCGCAGGGCTCTGCCTCGCTGCCGGCGCTGCTGGCGCGGCCGCGGGCGCCGCCCGCAGCCGCGGGCGGCCGCCGCACCTTGGCGCCGAGCGCGGGGCCGACCGGCGGGCTGGGGTTGGCCTTGCCCGCCACCAGCTCCAGCTTGATCTTGCCCGTGACTGCGGGCGCGCCGGGGCGCCGGTGGGCGCGCGAGCGGCGCGGGCCGGGCCGGGCGCCGGCCGGCGACAATTGCGCGCGCCGCCGCCCGCCGCGCCGGCCGCCCCGCGCCCGCGCGGTCCCGCGGCGCCCCAATCCGATGCGGCGTTCCACCGCGCCGGTCCCCGGGCGCACCCTTGGCGGCCATGGTGCACACCACTCGCCGCGGCGCGCTGCTGCTGCTGCCGAAGGCCGCGCGCCCGCGGAAGGCGGTGCGGCTGCCCATGCACGAGGCCGCCATTGCGCTGGCTGCGCGCGCCGGGCGCGCGGGCGGGCTCGCGGGACGCGGCGTGCGGTGGCGGCCGCCCGGCCTTGTGGCTGGCGGAGCGCGGCGCGGGGGCACGGCGCGAGCGCGCGGGAGGCGGCGGCAACGAGAGTGGGCAAGCAGGGGAGGGCGCGCGCGCCGCGCGGTGGCCGCCCGGCAGCAACGCGCGAGCCCGAGGGGCGGGCTCCGGCCTCGGGGCCCAGCGCAGCCCTCTCGCGCCGGGGCGGATCGGCTGGAGCACCTGCCAGCGCGCGGAAAGCGGGCTGCGCGCGCCGCCGAGCTGGCCGCGCACGGGGCCGCCGCCACGTTGCCCGCGGCGCGCGGCCGGCCACCCGCTCGACCTGCCCTGCTGCCCCAACCCTCTCCCACCCCACCCCGGCCCCGGTGCCCCAGGCGGGCGTGCGCGCCGCCGCGCGTTCAGCGGCCGTCGCGCCCTCGTTCCGCGCCCGCCCAGCGATCACGCGGTGCGCCGCCGCCGTGGCGGCGCACCGCCCCTGCTGCAACTTGACCGGTCAGCATGCCCACCAGCGACAACACCACACACACACCGAGTCAGGCCTGCGCTGCTGCTTCAACCCCCGTCCAGTTCCGCGAAGCGCCCGCCGGCGCTCGAGCGGCCCCCAAGACCCAGCTCGCTCCCCGGCCAGCCGGCGCCGCGCCGCCGCAATCATCGCGCAGCCCGCCCGCCGCGCGCCGTCGCGGCGACTACACAGTCGTGGGTTGTACAGGCGCCGCTGCCGCCGCCGCAGCGCCGCGCGCCCGGCTGCCGCCGCGCGCCCGGCTGCCGCCGCGTTGCCGCGGCGAGCTGCCGCCGCCGTGGCGCCGCGCCCGCCGCTGCCGCCACGCCCAGCCGCTGCCGCCGCGTCCAGCTGCGCAGCTGCTCCGGCGGCTGCTCCGCGGCCGCCGCGGCCGCCGCGGCCGCGCTCACGTGCAGATGCAGCGCGTCATCGAGGCGCTCATGAGCCCCAGCAGCAGCAGCACCAGCGTGATCGCGGCGGTGTACATGTCCGAGCCGAAGAGGTCGACCAGCTCCTGCCGCCCGCCCGCGCCGCCGCCGCGCTGGCCCGCGCCGCCGTCGCCCTTGCCAGGCGGGGCGCCGCCGCCCGGTGGCTGGTTGGGCGGCAGGGCGTCCATCGCTGCCGCTGAGGCCGCCGCACGCGCCTGGGAGGTGGGGGCGGGGCGGAGAGGCGTGAGCGGGGAGCGGGGAGGCAGAGATGCGAGCGAGTGCTGCCCCGCCCCCAATGCCCCCCCGCCCGGCGCCGCCCGGCCCGCGGCGCCCCTCCCCGCCCTCGGCGGCGTCTCAGCGGCGCCGGTTCGCGCGCCGGGACGCCGCGGCGCTGGCAGCCGGGGCGCTGCGGGGCCGGGAACGCGCCGATGCTGCCGGCGACCGTCGGGCGCACCCCGCGCCCCCCGAGCGCGTCGCGACGCCCACAGGCGCTGCGCGCCGCGCCGCCGCTGCTGCCAGCCCTGGCGGGGCCCCGGGGGCTCGCGTGTCCAGCTGCGCCGAGCGTCGCCCCGCCGAGCAGGCCGCGAGCCCCCCGCCCGTGCGCCGACCTGCCCACCGCCCCCCCCCCCCCCCGCGCTCTCCCAGGCCCGGCCGGCGCGGCAGCAGCGGCGCAGCAGCACCCGCGGGCGCACCTCTGGACTCGGCGTGCGCCTCTGGCTGCTGCCGACTGCCTGGAGGGTGTGTGCAGCTCTAGAACGTCTGGCGGCGCCGCGCGGGGCGGGGGAGGCCAAGGCGGCGCGCGGCGGTGGCGGCAGCGGCGCAGGGGCTCTGCGGGGCGCGGGCGTCTCGGGCGCGTCTCGGGCGCGTTCAAGCTCCGACCCTCGCCCTCTCAAACCTCAGCCCGCGACCAGCCCGCGCCCCGAGGGCCGCCGCCGCGCGAGCCCGGCGGCCCGCGCGGCGCCGCCGTCGCTCGCGCCGCCGCCGCCCGCGCCGCCGTCCGTGGCGCCCGCCAGCGCCGCCGCCAGCGCGCCGGCGTCTGCGCCACCGCCGCCGCCGCTGCCGCCGCTGCCCGCCGCTCCGGGCGCGCGCCCCGCCTCGCTCGGGCGCGCGCTCGCGGCGAGCGCGGCCGCGCAGCGCGCGTCGCCGCCGGGCGCCACGCCCGGGGCCGCCGGCGCGCCGCCGCCGGGCGTGGGCCCGGGCGCAACCAGCGGCACGCGCGGGTCGCAGAGGCGCTGCACGCCCCGGATGCGATCCAGCACACCGCGCATGCTCGGCCGGCCGTCGGGGTCGAACGCGGTGCAGTCGCGCACGAGCTCCTGCAGCCCCGCCAGCACGCGCCGCTCGCGCTCGCCTGCGGCGCGCGCGTCGACGCGGCTCAGCGGCCGCGCCGCCGCCGCCCTTCCAGCCGCGCCGCGCTGCGCGGCGCGCGGCTCACCCGCGGCGTCGGGCACGCTGAGCGGCGGCAGCGCCATCGCGCCCGGGTCGGCGATCCAGCGCGCGCAGATCTGCATGCCGTCCAGCCCGGCAAACGGCCGCGCGCGCTCGACCATCTCCCACAGCATCACGCCCAGGGAGTAGACGTCCGCCTGCGCGCGCGGCGGCGGCGGCGGCACGGCGGCGGCGGCGGCGCGGGCCACGTGGCCCCTCGCGCGCGCGGCGCGTGCCAGCGCGCGCCAGCCCGCCCTCGCCCACACAGTGTGGCCCGCGCCCGCGCCCCGCTGGCACCCTCCCCTGGCTCGGCGCCCCGGCTCGGCCCACCTTGAGCACGCGCTCGACCGTCGCGCCCGGCGCCTGCAGGCTCTCGTCCAGCAGCTCGGGCGCGCAGTATGCGATCGTGCCGACCACGCCCGGCGTGAGCGTGCGCGCCGGCGCGCCGCGCGGCAACGGGCCCGGGCCCGGCGCGCCGCGCGGCGACGCGGGCGCGCCGCGCGGCGACGGCGGCGCGCCGCCGCCGCTCGCCGGCGCCGGCGCCGCGCCGTCGGCGTCGGCGGGCGGCGGCAGGACGTGGCGGGACTGGCCGAGGTCGCCGACCTTCATGACCATTCCCGCGCCGACAAAGATGTTGGCCGGCTTGACGTCGCGGTGCAGAATCGCGGGCCGCCGGGTGTGCAGGTGCAGCAGCCCGCGCGCGACGCCACGCATGAGCGGGAGCAGCTTGACCAGGTCCGGCCGCGCCAGCGCGACCGCCGCCGCGCCGGCGCCGGCTGCGTGCGGCGCGGCCGCGGGCGTGGGCGCGGCGCCGCCGCCGGCTCCGCCGCCGCCGCCAGCTCCGCCGCCGCCGGCGCTGGCGCGCGAGCCGGGCGCGCTCGCGCGCGCGGGCCGCGCCGCGCGCGGCAGCGGCGACGCGCTGTGATGGAGCAGCGTGTCGAGCGTGCCGCGGCACCACTCGAGCACAAGGCAGAGGCTGCCGTCGTCCTTTGTCGCGAGGCCGCGCAGGCCGACGAGGTTGTCGTGCGCGCCGGCGGCGAGGTGCAGCTCGATCTCGCCCAGCCCGGGCCCCTCCTTGATGGCGACCGGCGCGTCGAGGTGCCGCGCCTCGTACACGCTGCCCTCGGCGCCGCGGCCGATGCGGCGGCCGAGCGCGAGCGCGCGCCACTCGATGAGCTCGACCGACACCTGCGGCGGACCGCCGCGCCGCAGGCCGCCGCCGCCGACGCCGCCGCCCGCGCCGCCACCCGCGCCGGCGCTGCTCCACGCGGAGCGGCCGAGGCTGCTCGAGCTGCTCAGCGCGAGGCTGCCCCAGCCGCTCGCGCCGCCGCGCCACGTGAGCGGCGCGCCGTCAAACGGCAGCGAGCCGTGGCTGAGGTGGCTGGGGAAGGAGGCGAGGCTCCCGGGCGAGTGCACGGCGTAGCCGTCCTCGTGCGCCGCCGCCGAGCCAGCGCCCACGAGGACCCAGCCCGGCGCGCCCGCGCCGCCGGGCAGGCGCACGGTGAGCGCGCGCGCGCGCGCGCGGGCTGTCCAGCGGCCAGGCCTCGTGCGGCGGCGGCGCGCCCGCGCCGGGCGGCGGCGGGCCGCAGGCGGGCAGCCCCGGCGGCGCCGCGCGGCGCGCGTCGTGCACGCGCCACGACGGCGAGCGCGGCGAGCCGCCGCCGCCGTCCCGCCCCGCGCCGGCGGTGGCCAGCTGGTATGCCGACTGCAGCGTGACGACCGGCTGCAGCGGCTGCGGCGGGCGGGCCGCGCCGCCGCGCTGCTCCGCCCCGCCCGCCGCCGCTGCCTCCGCCGCTGCCGGCGGCTGCGGCTGTGGCTGCGGCTGTTCCGGCAGCACCGCGAGCGCGGTGAACGAGACCGAGCCCGCGCGCGCCAGGCCGGGAGGCGCGCTGGCGGTGGCCGCCGCCGCCGCCGCGAGCGCGGCGGTCGAGAACGGCGACGGCAGCTGGCGGCACTGCCCGCCGGCGTCTGCCCGCCCGTGGCTCGCCTCGGGGCTCGCCCCGGGGCCGCCCGCCGCTGCCTGCTGGCGAGCGGCGCCGTGCACCGCCCCGGCAATGGATGCCAGCATGTGCTGGAACGGCGCCCGCCAGCCGCCGCCGTCTGTCGAGGCGGTGCGGCGGCGCTGCGCCGCCGCGCCCGGCTCCGCGGGCGCGCCCGGGCCCGCGGGCGCGGCCGCCGCGCAGGCGGCTGCCGCGTCGGGCGCCCCGCCGTCGCCGGGCTCGCTGCCGCTGCCGCTGCTCCTGCTGAGGCGCGCGCCGGAGGTCGACCCCGCCGCGGCGACTAGCGAGGTTGCGCGGCTGTCGCCGAGGCTGCTGCCGGCCGTGTCGTCGGTGCTCGCCCAGCCCGGCGGCGCCGCAGGCGCGGGCGCGCAGCGCTCCTCCGGCTCCAGCGCCTGCCCGTGGCAGCACAGCGACGGCCGCGGCGTGGGGCTGCCGCTGCTGAGCCGCCCGGCCTGGGCGGCAAACACGAACGAGTCGGCTGTCGAGCGCTTGCTGCTGCCCGCGCTGCTGCTCCCGCTGCTGGCAAGCGCCGCCGGCGCCGCGGGCGGCTGCTCCGGCACCGGCGCGCCAGCGCCGCAGCCGCCCCCGGCCCCCGGCCCGGCCGAGCCCCACACCGCCCCGATGCCCGTGCCACGCTCCGCGCTGGGCGCGGCCGCCAACTCCTGCTTTGCGTGCTTGCCGCTGCCGCCGCCGGCTGTCGCCAGGAGCGCGCCGAGGTCACCAAAGCTGGCCGCCGCCAGCTCGGCGTGGCGGGCGGGCTGCTCGCCCTCTGGCAGCGAGCTCGCCCGCTGCAGCGCCGCCAGCGCCGGCGGCGGCGCCTGGTCCGCGAGCAGCGCGGTGAAGCAGCCGTGCTGCGCCTGCTGCTGCGCCTGCCGCTCGCCCACGCCAGCGCCGGGGGAGATGAAGCCGCACCGCTCCTGGGCCGCGCCGAGCCGCGCCGGGCCACCGCTGCTGGCCGTGCCAAGGCTGCCGCTCGGCGTGCTGCTGAGCCGGCGGCCGGCCAGGAACGCCGCCGCGAGCGCGGCGCTGCCGCCGCCGCCCGCCCCGCCGCTGCTGGCGCCCCCGCTGCTGCTGCTGCTGCTGCTCGACCGGCGCCACGCGCCGCGCGCGGCGGGCTGGCCCGCCGTCGCCGCCTGCTGCATGTGCAGCAGCAGGCCGCGCGGGGTCCGAAAGGGGCCGAGCCCAGGCGGGCAGTCCAGCGCAGCGCCGCTGCCGTCGCCGCGGCCCAGCTGCGCCGCCGAGCCAGGTGCGGGCTGTGGCTGCTGGTGGCTCACCAGCTGGTGCGGCGCCAGGTGCCGCTCGCGCGCCTCCTCCGCCAGCATCTCGCCTCGCACCGGGCTGCCCGCGCCGCGCAGCACCGCCGCCGCGGCCGCAGCCGCCGCGGGGCTCACGCCGCCGGCGTCGCACTGCGCTGCACGCCGCGCGGGCTCGCCGCCGGCCGGCGCGGGCCGGCCAGGGCCAGGGCTGGCAGGCTGGCGCTGTGCCCGCGCAGGTGCTGCGACATGAGCTCCACCAGCGACTGCGCCTGCCGCAGCCGCAGCGCCGCGGGGTCGTTCAGGCTGCTGCGCCTGCGGCGGCGGCGTGGCAGTGCACGTCTCAGCAGGGCCGAGGCGGCGGCGGGGGCGCGGCGCCGCGCGCGCGGCCCAGCCGGCCCGGCCCCCGGCCCTGGCGCTCAGGCCCACCTCGACGACCGCAGCAGGCCGGCGCGGCCGCTGCTGCCGCTGCGCTTCAGCGAGCGGGCCGCGCCGTCGGCGCCGGGCTCCAGCCCCAGCTGCATGTTGAGCGCAGCGATGACCAGCGAGTGCTGCGACGGCCCGCCCAGCTGCGCCGCCGCGTCGGCGCCCGGCTCGTCCCACGCGGCGCCGCCGCCGCCGTCGGCGGGGTACTGGCCGACGCCGATCGCGCCGCCGCCGCCGGCGCCGCCGCCGCCGTGCCCGGGCGGCGCGCCGCCCGTGAGCAGTGTGAGGAGCAGCGTGAGCCCGCTCTCCCACTGGTCAAAGGTGCGGGGGTCGTCAAACGCGAGGCTGAGGTCGGGGTCGAGCAGCGTGTGCAGCGTGATGGTCAGCCGGTCCGCGTCGGCGGTCAGCGAGTCGACGTAGTAGAGCAGCACGTACTTGTTCCAGCTCCAACGCAGCGTCGTGAGGTCGACCGAGAGCTGGAAGTACCGCCACCGCCGCGCGCCGCCGCGGCGCAGGCAGCGCAGCGCGGCCGCCGCCGCGGCCGCGCGCCAGCCGTCGCCCGCGGCGGCGGACGCGAGGCTCGCGGCCGCGCTCGGCGCGCGGCGGATCGAGGCCTGGCGGCTGTGCGGCGCGCTGCCGGGCCCGCCCGGCGCCGCGACGCCGCCGCCAAAGGAGCTGCCGCTCGGCACCGGCGGCGTGAGCACATAGCTGGGCTTGAGCTGCGTCATTTGGTTGGCGGGCGGCGCGCGGCGTGAGCGGGCGCACCGCGCCGGCGGGCGCCCAGGCCCTGGCGGCGCCGCGGCGCCCCCGGGGCGAGCGCACCCACCAGCCAGGCGCCGCGCAGCAGGGGCTGCAGCTGCTCCGGCACATGCTCCCCGTGCCCGGCCTCGGGCGGGGCGCCGCCGGCGTCGTCCAAGCAGTCCGCCAGCATCTCACCGAGGTGAGGCGACCTGCGGCGGACGCACGCAGCCCGGTCGCCCGCCGACGCCGCGCCCGCCCGCACGCACGGCGCGGCGCGGCGCGCCGGGACGCGGCGCTCATACGGATGGCTGGCCCGCGGCGCGCGCGCGCACACCTGAACTGCCGCATCACCGCGCGCATGCTCGCCCACGTCGCGACCGCGAGCGCGAGCCAGGCCGCCACGGGCAGCCCCAGCAGCACAAGGCGCGTGGCGAGGCCCTCGGGCCAGTAGTGCTGCGGCGCAAACAGCCAGAAGACGGGAAAACCCTGCAACCCGCAGCGCGGCGCGGCGGCGTGAGTGCTCGCTCGCGCACCGCACCCCGCCGCCGCACCAGCGCGGCCGGCAGACGGGCTGGCAGCCGGCGCGCGCCGGCCGCGCCCACCGGCGGCCGCGCACCGGCAGCACCAGCAGCAGCGACATCGCGCCCGTGGCGGCCTGCTCCAGGCCCTTGCTGTTGCGCGCCACGGCGCAGTGGACCAGCGCCAGCCACGCGGCGGGCAGGCCCCACAGCCCCGCGGCCGCGAGGAGGCCGGTGACCGCGGGGCTGCTGCCCAGCGCCGCCAGGCCGGGCCCGCCCGCCGCGTCCGCCGCGCCCGGCGCCGCACGGCGCAGCGGCACGCCTGGCTGCTCCACGCGCGCGGCCGCGCCCGCCGCGAGAAGCTGGCGCGTCGCCAGCGCCAGGACGAGGCAGTTGGCCGCGTTCACGAGCACCACGTGGCAGCCCACGCGCAGGTGGGTCTTGAACCTGCGCGCGTGTGGGCACGAGGCACGGCGCGAGGCGGCCGCTCTCAGCGCGCTGGTGGCGCTGCTCCCGCCGGCGACCCGCCCACCCGCCGCTGGCGCGGTTGTCGCGCGGTTGTCGCGCCGCTGCCGCGCCGCTGCCCCGCGCCGCGCGCCTGTTGATGAGGAAATAGAGGTGCTGCTTCTCCTCCGCGTGCTTGCGCCGGTAGTCGCACCCCAGGCGCGAGTGCACGCGCCAGCCAAACTGCGCGTGCGTGCGCCACGCGAGCCACGCGTGCGCGGCGCCGGCGAGCGCAAAGCCCGCGACGAGGCCGCCGCGCCACGCGGGCGGCCGCGCGTCGATGACCGCCTGTGCGTGTGTGTGTGGGGCGTTGCACGCGCGGGTGAGGCCAGGGCACGCCGCCAACGCGCTGCCGTCGCACCGCCAGCACCCGGCGCGCGCGCGCACCACGAAGATCAGCCAGAGCGCGGCCGAGCCGAGCGCGAGCAGCGTGGACACGCGCAGCTGGTAGTCGTTCTCCTCGCGTATGGCGTCGAGCGTGAGGTATGCGAGCGTGAGCTGCGCGACCACGGTGGTGACCAACACCTGGCGCTGCTCAGCGCTGCAGAGCCGCCAGGGCGGCCCGGCGCCGCCGCCGCAGTCCGCCTGGGCGTGGGAGTGGGGGGAGGGGACAAGGGCCGGGCGGTCGGCGCGCGTGCGGGTGCGGCGCTGCCGGCGGCGGCCGTCGCCGACGGTGCAGCAGCAGCGGCGGCGTACTGCCGCGCGCACCTCGTCGCCGGGTCGCAGCGCCGCGCAGAGCAGGCCCCCCCAGGTGCCAGCAGACGCCAGCACCAGCGTCACCAGCAGCTTGGAGGCAAGCGGCAGGCTTTGCCACAGCGAGGATGGAGCTGTTTTGCTGGTCGATGCGGCGAACGCGGCGTAGGGAGCGCCATTGCGCAGTTTCGTGCCCTTGGCCATGGCTGCTCACTCGAGGGCAGCACGCCGGACCTCGCCGCGCCTCAGGGCGCTGCCGCGGGCTCCCGCGCGCTCGCAGTCGGGGACATCGCGCACGGGCCGGCGCGCAGGGCGCGGGCGCGCTGGTGGGTTGAAGTCAGTGCGATGATGGACCGGCCGGCGGAGGGGCTGGCGGCGGGCAGGGGTTTGTCGGCGGGGCGCGGCCCCAGGCGCCGGACGCCGCCGCTGGCTCGGAGGGTGCGGCGCGGCGCCCGGCGCACCGGGTGGCGACCGCTGTCGCGTCTCGTGCTCGTACCCATCAGCCTCTCTCGCGCGCAGCGCGGCAGGGAGCTCACGGCAGCTGCGCCGGGCGCGGGGCGGCGGCGGGGAAGTGGGCGGTCACGTCTCGCCGCCGCCGCCGCGAGTGAGGCCTCGCGCCCCTCGCCCGCCAGCCACTCCCGGTCCGCTTTCGGGCGGCCGACAACCACGACCTGCGCAGCTCCAGGCGACGCGCAGCAGCACCGCGACCACCAGACCACAGCCACGCTGGTGCTACAGCTGCTGGCGCCGGGCGTGCGAGACCCAGCCGATGGAATGAACTCCTCCTCTCTCGGAGGCCAGCGCCGGGCGCTGGCGCTCTACCTTGCGCTGCTGCTCCTGACGCAGCGTGCGTGGTGGCGCCGGGGCGGGCGCGACGCGGCTGCAGCATTGCGCCGGGGCGCGCCAGGCGGCGCGGCGAGGCGCCATGCGCGCCACGGCGCCGGGGGGGCCCCATGCGGCAGCTCTCCCCACCTCCCCGGCCTCCCCGGCCGCCGCCGACCCGCGGCACCCCGCTGTTCCGCTCCGCCGTCGCAGTGGCAACGCCCGGCCGCGGCCATGCGGGCTGCGGGCACTCGCGCGTGGCGCACCAGGCCAAGGCCTGGAGCCAGCTGCACCGGCAGCACCGCGAGCTGCTCCAGCGCCGCCAGGACGCCGCGCAGGGCCTGCTGCTCGCACCGGCAGCCACGGGCGCCAACGGCAGCAGCACCAGCAGCACCAGCGGGGACGCCGCCGCCGCGCCGGCGCTGCTGAGGGGCGGCGCGCGCGGCGCCGCCGCCGAGCGCGGGCGCGGCGCCGCCGCGCGGCGCGTGCCGCCGCGCCGCCTGGCCGAGACGCCCGAAAAGGTGCCCATCCGCATCTGGGTGGAGTACCAGGGCCTCGGCGCGCTCTCCGCCGACGGCAAGCGGCACCTCCAAAACACCGTCAACATCGCGCTCGGCGTGCTGCAAAAGTTCTTCAAGGCGCGCGGCAGCGCGGCAGCGGGGGCAGCGCGGCGGCGCGACAGCGCGGCAGCAGCTGGCGCGGGGCGGCAGCTGGCGCAGCGCCAGCGCCGACGCCCGCGCCGTGCGCCCCCATCCCCGCGCAGGTGCGGCGCCCCGTGCCGGGCCGGCTGGGCGTGAAGCCCTTTTGCCGCATGTGGGACTCGGCCAACTACTGCAACCAGCACCAGCCCGACTTTCTCGGCGGCGGCGCGGACAACACGTGCGGCTCGGCGCTGATCAACTCCAGCCACATCGCAAAGTACACGCAGTGCAGCCTCGGCGGCTTCTCGTGCGACACCTACCCCGGTGCGCGCCGCCCCCGCGCGCCCCTGCGCGCCGCGCACCCCCGCGCGCCGCGCGCCTTCACGCCCCCGCGCCCCCGCGCGCCGCGCGCCCCCGCCGCCGCGCGCCCCACCTCGCGCCCCCACCACCTCGCGCCTCTCACGCCTCTCACGCCTCTCACGCCTCCCCGCTCCCCCCCCCCCCTTGAAGGCGGTGGCGGCGAGGCGACCGACTACTACCTCTACATCACCGCCCACCAGGACGAGCACTGCGCGAGCGGCGCGGTCGCGTGGGCGCTGCCCTGCCTCTACGACGACGCGACCAACCGCCCGCTGCTCGGCAGCGCCAACGTCTGCCCCGAGGCGCTGCTCAACGCCGACCCCGACGCCGGCGTCGCGGTGCTCGTGCACGAGCTCACGCACGCGCTGGGGTTTACCGACGACATGTTTGACAAGTTTATCGACGCCGACGGCGCGCCGCTGCCGGAGAGCGCGGTGGTGCAGGAGTACGTCGACGCGTACGGCCGCACCACGCCGATGATCATCACGCCGACCGTCGCGGCCGAGGTGCGGTCGCAGTTTGGCTGCGACCGCCTGCCCGGCGCGGCGCTCGAGAACGAGGGCGGCCAGGGCAGCGCGATGGCGCACTGGGAGTACCGCTGGTTCCAGGTGCGCCGCGGCGCGGCGGCGGCGGGGGCGCGCGGGCGCGGCGCGGCGGCACGGGCGCGGCGGCGCGGCGGCGGCGCCGCGCTCGGCCCGCGGTGTGTGTGTGACCCGCGCGCGCGCCCCGCGCCCCGCGGCGCAGGGCGAGCTGATGGTCGCGACCAACCTGTTTGCCGTCTACGGCAAGCCCGCGACGATGAGCCGCATCACCCTCGCGTTCATGCAGGCGCGCCGACGGGCGGGGCGACGGGCGGGGCGCGGGGCGGGGCGCCGCGGCGCGCCGCGCCGCGCGCGGCCGGGGCTGCAGCGCGGTGTGCGCGCGCGCCGCGCCCACGCCCGCGCCGCCGCCGCCGCCGCCGCCGCGCGCCGCTCCGCCCGCCTGCCCCGCCCTCCTCCCTCGTCCCGCTCGCAGGACACGGGCTGGTACGACGTCGACTGGTCGGCCGCGGGGTTCCTCAACTGGGGCTACAAGGCGGGCTGCGACTTTGTGGCCAAGACCTGCGCCGACTACATCGCCGCGCACCCGGAGCAGCAGTACTACTGCTCGCCGGCCGAGTACGCGGACGACGTCAACACGGTCTGCACGTTTGACGGCCTCGCGCGCGCAAAGTGCGAGGACGCGCAGTTTGCCGACGGCTGCATCATGAAGGTGCGTGTGCGCGTGCGTGTGCGTGCGTGTGCGTGCGCGCGTGCGTGCGCCGGCGGCGCGGCGCGCGGCGCGCTGCGCTGGGCTGGGCCGCCACCCGCGGCCGGGCTGTGCGTGCGCCGGCGCCGAGACGCGCGCCCGCCGCCGGCCGCGCGCGCGCGCGCGCCAGGTCGCGCTCGGGACGTCGCCCAACTGCCTGTCCAAGCAGTACGCGTCGGCGGCGGGCGACAAGTTTGGCTGGCGCAACGGGCTGTCGAGCCGCTGCGCGCCGGTGACGTGGCTGTTCAACACGCACGCGTACCAGTTCCCCGACTCCTCCTACAAGGAGGGCTGGCGCGACAGCATGTGCTACGCGTCGAGCTGCACCGACGGGTCGCTGCAGCTCGACGTCCTGGGCACCAAGGTGCCCTGCCCGAGCGGGCAGCGCGTCGACCTCGCCAAGGTGCTGCCGTCGCAGTTCCAGAAGGGCCTCATCGGCCCCTGCCCCGACAACGCGGCCTACTGCGGCGGCCTCGCGTGCGGCGAGGCGTGCACGGTCGGCGGGACGTGCGTGGCGGGGCGGTGCTACTGCAACCTCGCGTACACGGGGCCGAGCTGCGGCCAGAAGCTCACCGCCGACGGCAACTACAGCGCATACGTGCCCGTCGTCGAGGACCCGACCTCGCCCACGCCCGCGGCGGTGGACGACGGCTTCCTCATGGTGCGCCGCCGCGGGGCTCTGGGGGGCAGTGAGGGTTCAGGGTTCAGGCAGAGCGTCAGGCCCTGGAGGGGGTGTGGGTTCGCTCGGCCCGCGCCCGCTCACGCGCGCCCGCGCCCGCCCCGCGCCGCCCGCGCCGCGCCGCGCCGCGCCGCGCCGCAGGTGTCGGCGCGCCTCTCCAACGACCAGGAGGCGCTCTACCTGGCGCTGGACAAGTACAAGGCCGCCGTGGCGCAGCTCGCGGGCGTCGCGACGAGCCGCGTCGCGGTGCTGTCCTTCCTAACCGACGCGCCGGCGACGAGCCTCATCGGCCGCCGCCGCGCGGCGCGGCGCCGCCTCGCGGCCGCCGGCGGCGGCGGCGACAGCGACGGCGACGCGCTGTGGGAGCCGCCGCTCGGCGGCGGCGCCGCAGGCGGCGTGCGCGGCGCGCTGCGGTCGCTGCTGCAGCGGTCGAGCGGGACGCTGGAGGTGTACAGCCGCGTCGCGACGATCTCCAAGTCGGACGCGGACGCGATCACGTCCCGCATCTCCAACGAGACGCGCCAGGCCGAGTTTGGCGCGGCGCTCGCGGCGGCGGGGCTGCGCCTCGTGGCCGGCTCGATCAGCGTGCGCTCCGCCGACGCGGGCGCGCCGGGGAGCGGCGGCTGGGGCCTGCCGCGGCTCAGCATGTCCGACCCGAGCACGCGGCGCATCATCATCATCGTCGCCGCGAGCGTCGGCGCGGGCCTGGTGCTCCTGCTCGCCGCCTGGGCGGTCAGCTGCTGCCTGCGGCGGCGGCGGCGCAGCCGCGCCGCGCCCGCGGGCGCTCCGTCGCAGCAGCAGTTCCTCACCAGCCCGCCTGGCGGCGGCGGCGGCTGGGCCGGCAGCGGCAGCGGCAGCGCGACGCCCGGCTCGAGCGGCAGCGGCGGCGGCCGCCCGGGCGGCGGCGGCGGCGGCCGGACGCTGTTCGGCGCGCGCGCCGCGCCCGCGGCGCCGCCGCCCGCGCCTGGCGGGCGTCCGGCCAACCCCTTCGCGGGCAGCAGCGGCGCGTTTGTCAGCGGCCTCGCGGGCGGCGGTGGGCGCGGCGGCAGCGCGGGCTACGCGCCGCCGCCGCCCGCCGCCGGCGGCGTCCCGGCCGGCGGCTTCACCGTCGCCGGGCAGACGTTTGCGACGCGGCGGGAGGCCGAGGAGTTTGCGCTCGCGACCGCGCTGCAGCGCAGCCTGCACGAGTCGGGGCCGCCGCAGCACTTCCTGCCGCACGCGAGCGCCGGCGGCGCCGCGCCGCCGCCCTGGCGGGCGGCGCCGGAGGGCCCGCAGCCCTATCCGAACATTCAGTACGCCCCGCAGCCGCGGCGGTGAGGGCGCCGCCGGGCGGGGCGCGCGCGGCGCGACGCGCCGGAGCTGCAGCTGCAGGCGGCGGAGAGCTCGGCGTGGGGCTACAGGCTTACAGGGGCAGCGCTCCAAACGCCGGGGGGCGGGCGTAGCCGGGGCGGCGGGGCAGAGACGAGCGCGCGAGCACGTTGCGCCCGCCAGGCTTGACGGGAATTGGTGGTGCTCCACGCCACGTGAGACAGGCAGGCAGCGGTCTGAACGAGGCAGGCCCAACGCACGCGTGTAGATGTGGGCGCGGTTGCTTGACCCGCGCGTGGCCGCAGCACTGACCTTGCGCGCGCCTGGTCGCGCGCCGCCGCCGCCGGGGGGCCCCCGGCCCGCCTCTGCGCAAGAGGCGGCCGCGCACGCACCCCACTGCGCCGGCCCGCGACGGCGGCGGCCGCGCCGGCGCGCCGAAGAACCAACAAGCGAGGCTGCGCCTCTGCTCTGTCCCTATCTTTTGCTGCCGATGTTGCGGCGGCGGCAGGAGCCTGAGAGTAACTCGCTTACTCACGTCAAGCGACCGACCGCTCTCCGCGCACCTCACCCTGCACACCACAGCGCATCACCGCAAACCAGCAGCGCCCTCGCCACACCGGTGTGGTGAGGGCGGTACCGCCCTCCAAACAAACGCCCTCGCCCCAGACGCCGCTCGCTCTTATTCTGCAGCTCCCTGCCCCGCCCGCCTCACCGCCCGCCCGCGGACATGTGGGTGCGCAGGTCGTACGGCGGCGGCGCGTCGCCGCCGTCCGCCTCGTCCAGCGCCCAGGGCTCGTACGCCGCGACGGCGTCCTCGTATGCGCGCGCGCCGCTGCCGCTGCTGCCGCTGCTGCCGCTGCTGCCGCTGCCGCTCGCGACGTACGCAGAGGGGTCATAATAGGGCGTGCCCGTCACCGGCGGCGGCGGCACCGCGGCGAGCAGCACCATCGCCGCGGCGAGCGAGCCTGCGCGCGCAGGGATGGCAGGTGGCGGCGGCGCGCTCAGCCGCGCCCCGGTATCGCCTGCCCGCTGCCCGCGGGGCCGCCGACGCCGCCGGCGCCGCCTGCCCGCGCCGCACCGCCGAGGCCGAGCAGCGTGCGCTTGAGGCGGCCGAGGGCGGGCTTGACGCTGTAGTTGCACATCAGCCGGTCCCGCATGAGCATCTGCGGCGTCTTGACCCAAATTTGACCATCGTACCAACCCGACTCTTCGTATTCCACCGTCGCGCTGATGAGGCGGTCGCCGACGTGGCGGAAGCCGAGGTAGAGGCGCCACACGAGCACCGTCACGACAAAGCTGCTCCCCGCGCTCGCGGCGGCGAGGCACTGCAGCAGCTGCGCGCGGCGGGGCGCCGCGCGGGGGCGCGGCAGGCGTCGGTGGCGGCGCGGCGGCAGCGCGGCGGCGGGCGGGGCGGCGCCGCGCACCTCCTTGTGCAGGTCAAACGTCACCGCGCTCACGGGCAGGCCGAGCGTGACGAAGAAGCCGAGCCACGCGGTGCCCAGCTTGGTCGCGAACAGGGGCAGCGGCATGGTGGCCCAGTCGAACAGGAACGTCTCCTGCGCGCCCGCGGCGCCGGCCGGCGGCGGCGGGCGGCGGCGGGCGGCGGCGGCGGTCGGGCGCCGCCGCGGCGCGACGCCAGCCGGCGGCCGCGCGGGAGGAGCGAGGGGCGGCGCCGGGCGCCACGACAGGCCCCAGATCGGGCCCGCCCGGGCGCGGCATGGGGCGTGGCAGCAGCAGCAAGACGCTCATCTCCCGCGCACCTGCAGCTCCTTGAGCTGGCTCAGCGGCTGCTGCTCGCTGGGCACCGGGCACTGGACGGTGTCCAGCAGGTCGTTGAAGCGCTCGTCGCCACCCGCGGCCCGGCACAGAACGCGCGCGTGCTGCTGCCGGCCACGTGCCGGGCACGCCGCGGCCGCCGCGGCCGGCGCGCCGCGCCATGCCATCAGGCCGGCCGGCGACCGACGGGCGAGCAGGCACGTGGCCATGGCGCGCCGCTGCCGCGCGGCGCTCGCTGCTGCCGCTGCTGGTGTGCCGCCGCCGCCGCCGCGGCAAGCACCTGTGCTGGTGGGCGTGGTGGTGGGCTGGTTGTTGTGAGCCTGACACATGGGCGGGCGGGCAGGGCCCGTTCGCGCCGGCGCGAGGCGTGCGCGCGGCGGCGAAGCGCGAGGGTTCGCCTCCGCCGCCGCCGTCGCTCGACCTCGACGCCCTGACGGTGCAGTGCTGCAGAGAGTGAGCCTCCCGTCTCCGCCCGCCGCGCGCACGTCGGCCGCCGCCGGCGCGCGCACCGCCGCGAGCAGCGGCGCCGCTCCGGCCGCCGCGCCTGCAGCGCGGGCCGCCGGCCGCGGCGCGCCGGCATCCACGCGACGCACATGCCGCGGCCCTAGCCTCCGCGCCGTTCGCAGCGCCGCGCCGGGCGGCGGCGTGGAGTGCAGCCCGGCCGCGCCATCCGCGCGGCGTCGGCGGCGATGCCGCCCCCGATCCGCACCGCGCTGGACCTGCCGCTGTCCGACGGCGGCGTCCACGCGAATCTGGTTCCGTTCCTGGTGATCACCACGCACTTCCAGACCGACTGCGGGCTCGTCGGGTGCGCGGCGCTGCGCCGCGGCGCGGCCGCCGCGCTCGCGCCGCCGCCCCGCGCAACACCGCCCCCTCCCCGCCGCGCAGGACGCTAGAGTCTCCCCGCACGCCCACCAGCCCGGTGCTGCAGGTGGGGGCGCCCGCCGGCTGGCACGCGGTGGCTCGCGGCCGCCGCTGGCGCCGCTCGCTCACACGCGCCGGCGGCCGCCGACAGGTGCCCGACCAGAGCGACGAGCTGGCGGCGCTCGGCCTGCCAGTGGGCTTTGGCAAGCAGCCGGTGCGCACAGCAGCCCAGCAGGGAGGCGCCGGCCTGCCGGGGGCAGCTGCGGCCCGCCGGCCGCCACGCCGCGCTCACGGTCCGTTCCGCACCCTGCTGCGCCCAGGAGCCTGCCGGCAGGGGCAACAAGCAGCACAAGGGCGCCGGCAAGGGCAAGGCCCGGCCGCGCGGCGGCAGGGCGGGCAGCGGCGGCGGCGACAGCGGCAGCGACGGCGGCAGCGGCGCCGCCGGGGAGGCGCCCGCCGCGCCGCGGTGGCAGCAGGCGCTGGACGTCGCGACCGGGTGCTACTATTACTACAATGAGGCGCTGCAGGTCACGCAGTGGGAGCCGCCCAGCGAGCCCTACGCGCCCTGCGTGGGCGTGTGGGCCGGCGACGCGCCCGCCGCGGCGGCCGGCGCCGAGCAGGGGCAGCAGCAGGAGCAGGAGCAGGAGCAGCAGCAGGAGCAGGAGCAGCAGCAGGAGCAGCAGCAGGAGCAGCCGGGCGCCGCCGCGGGCGGTGCGAGGGCAGCAGGCGGCAGCGCCGGCGGCGCGGCGGCCGACGCGCGGCTGCGGGCCAGCCTGGACCTCGTCAGGGTGGCGTCGCTGGCGCCCATCCGCACGTCCAGCGCGGTGCCGCAGCACATGGCCTCGCTGGACGCCATCGCGGCGGCGGTGGCGAGCGCGACGGCCGCGGCGGCCGGCAGCCACGGCAGCAGCCCGGCGACCAAGTGCGGCGCGGCGGCGGCGGCGGCGGCGGCGGCGCAGGGCGGCGCCAGCGCTCCCGCCGCGGTGTGGCAGCAGGGCAGCTTTGCAGGCTTTGACCAGCTGCTGGGGTCGGGCCACAGCTCGCCGACACCGCTGCACAAGCAGGAGGGGGATCAGCAGGCAGCAGTCGTGGTGGCGGCTGCGGCGGCTGCGGCGGCTGCGGCGGCGGCAGTTGCGGCGCCGAGCGCCAGCCCGCCGCCCAGCCCCGCGGCTGCGCGCGCGGCGCTGGCCGCCGCCGCCGCGCTGAACCCGGGCCCGCCTGGACCCGCAGCGGGCATGCGCTCGCCGCAGCGGCCCACGAGCCCGTTTGCGGCCGCCTCAGGCAGCGCCGAACCGCACGCGACGTGCGACGGCGACGGCGGCGGGGCTGGCGGCGCGGCGCGGCGCAACCCGCGGCCCACGCCGCGCATGGAGACGTCTGGCTGCATGCCTCGCATCCCCTCGCCCCAGGGCCGGCACACGCGCTGGGAGACGAGCAGCCTCTCGGAGAGCAGCAGCGGCCGCAGCGGCAGCCTGGGCGGCAGCGGCGGCGGCGGCGGCGGCGACGGCGGCGGCGCAGCCGCGGCGGCCGTCGCCGCCGCCACGGCGGCCCTGTCGCCGCGGCGCGCGGCGCCCAGCGGCAGCTCTGGCGGCGGCGCGCCGCAACGCGCGGCGCGAGGCCGGAGCCCGCCGGTCGCGCGGCCTGCCAGCCCGTTTGCGGCGGCCGCGGCGGGCGGCGAGCGCCGCAGCGCCACGCCGCCCGGCACCCACCGGCCAGGCGCAGCGTCGGACCCGGGCGGCCATGCGCGCCGCGCGCTCACGCCGCCTGCACGGCCCGGCGGCGGGGCCAGCCCGCGGCCCGGCGGCGGCGCCAGCCCGCGGCACGCCGGGCAGCTCGGCGCTGGCGCGGACGGCGACTGGCGCGGCGGGGACGGGCGGCAACGGCAGCGCGCGTCGGACCCAGCTGGGGGCGCCAGCTGGGCGCGCCAGGCGCGGCAGGCCAGCCCGCGGCACGCCGGCGCGTCGCCGCCGGCGTCGCCCACGCGCGGCGGCGCCGCCGGCGGCGGCTGGCGCTGCCCGCGCGGCAGCCGCCCCGGCACGCCCACGGGCGCCGCCGCCGACGCGGCGGCCGCCGCCGTCGCCGCGGCCGCGGGCGCGGGCAGCGGCGCGGCGGCGTCGTGCGCGGCGGCGGGCGCGGCCGCGGCCGCCGCCGCCGCGGCGCGGCTGGACGCCGACACCGCGGTCTACGTGCGCAAGCTGCTGCCCCGCAAGATGGCAAAGTATTGGCTCCAGCGCTACAGCCTCTTCTCACGCTTCGACGCCGGCGCGCAGATGGACGTGCAGGCGCGCGGCGCCACCCGCAGCGCCGCGGCGCCGCGGCGCGGCGCCGCGCCCCGCGCCGCCGCGCCTGACGCGCCGCCGCCGCGCCTGACGCGCCGCCGCCGCGCCTGGCACGCCGCCGCGCCTGACGCGCCGCCGCGCTGCGCGGGGGCGGCCATCAGGGCTGGTACTCGGTCACGCCCGAGGTCATCGCGGCGCGCCAGGCGGCGCTGTGCGGCTGCGGCGTGATGGTTGACGCGTTTGCCGGCTGCGGCGGCAACGCGATCCAGTTTGCGCTCACCTGCAAGCAGGCGCGGGCGGGCCCTGCGGGCGGGCCCTGCGGCCCGGGTCGCCCTGGGCGGCGGCCGCGCGGCCCTCGCGCCTGAACGAGCCCCAGCCCTGAACCCCTGCCGCCCTGCCACCCGGGCGCGCGCACGCGCGCAGGTGATCGCGGTTGAGATCTCGGCCGAGCGGCTCGCCATGGCGGCGCACAACGCGGCGCTGTACGGCGTGGCCGACCGCATCCAGTTTGTGTGCGCCGACTTTTTCGACGTCGCGCCGCTCCTCGCCGCCGACGGCGTCTTCCTCTCGCCGCCGTGGGGCGGTCCGCTGTACCAGTGAGGGGCCGGCGGCCGCGCCGCGCCGAGGCCGCGGCTGCGCCCGCGGCTGCGCCCGCGGCTGCGGCTGCGGCCGTGGTTGCGGAGCGGCGGCCGCGCGCGCGGCTGGGCACGCAGCCGTGCCCCCGCGCCCGCGCCGCCGCTCAGCGCCGCCGGCTCCCCGCCGCTCGCCGCCGCCGCAGGTTCAGCGACGCGTTTGACCTGCACCAGCCGCTCGAGGGCCTGCCGGTCAGCATGGCGCAGCTGCTCGCGATCAGCCACGGCATCGTCGCGCGCGGCGGCGGCGGGCGCGCGCGCGGCCTGCTGCCAGACGCGGCGGCGGCGGCAGCGGCGGCGGCGGCGGCAGCGGCGCCGGAGCCGAGGCGCGAGGCGGAGCAGGAGGCGGAGCAGGAGGCAGCGGGGGCGGGCGCGGGCGCCACGGCAGCGGAGCCGGGCGCTGGCGACGGCGCCGCCGGCGAAGCGGGCGCGGCGACGCCGGCGCCGGCCAGCGTGCGCGGGGCGCGCTCGCCGTCGCCGCGGCGCGCCGCCGAGGGCGCGCGGCTCGCGCCGGCGCAGCAGCGCCAGGTGGAGCGCGTGGCGCGGCAGCTCGCCGCGCTCGGCGTGGGGCGCGGCGCAGCATGCTGCCCCATCACGCGCCCCCGGGCGGGCGTGGTGTGCTTCCTGCCGCGCAACACCGACCTGCAGCAGCTGTCGGCGCTCGCCGCCGAGTGCTTTGCCGGCGACGGTGGCGGCGGCGCGGCGCAGCAGGCGCACGCGGCGGACGCCGCCGCCGCCGCTGCCGCGCCGGCACCTGCCGCGCAGCCGGCCAGCGCGGAGAGCGGCGAGCTGGAGCGCTGGTTCAGCGCTGACAGCGAGGGCTGCCGGCTCGAGTCGTTTCACAGCGCGGGCTCGGCCGAGCTGCTGGCGGACGCGCACGTCCACCCCGAGCCGGCGCAGCACTTTGCGCCGCGCCTCACGCCGCTGGCGGAGGAGGAGGCGCTCGCCGGCGGCGACGGCGGGGGCCGGCGCGGCAGCGGCGGCGACGGCGGCGGCGGCGCGGCGGCACTGCAAGAGTGTGCCGCCGCCCCCACCGCCGCCCCGGCTGCTGCAGGCAGCGACAGCAGTGGGAGCGGCAGCGGCAGCGCCAGCGGCGGCGCTGGCGGCAGCAGCAGCGGGAGCAGCGGCAGCGGGAGCGGGAGCAGCGGCAGCAGCAGCGGCGGCAGTGGCGGCAGCGGCGGCAGCAGCGGCAGTGGCGGCAGCGGCGGCCCGGCGTGGCGCGTGGAGCGCAACATTCTGAACCGCCACTTCAAGGGCGTCACACTCTACTGCGGCTGGCCGGGGCTGGCGGACTGAGGCCGCGACTGCCAGCAAGCGGCGGGGGCGAGCGGGGGTGCGGCGCTGCCGGGCGTGACCGTGCCGCGGGCGCGCGTCGTGCGCGCGCGTGATCAAGAGCGGGGCGCGGCGTCGCGCGTGCGAGGCGGTTACGCGGGGCCTTTGCGACCGCCTGCACCGGCGAATGCAACTCCCGAGTGGTCCGGCGCGCCCCCGCCGGCGCGCCCCCGAGCCGCCGCCGCCGCCGCCTCGGCCTCGGTCAGTAGCCGCCGCCCTCGCGCACGTCGACCGACGAGCCCGGCCGCATGTGCCGGAACGTGCAGGCGTCGCCCTTGGGGCAGCCGCCGCGGCTGAAAAACTTGCAGGGCCGCCCCGTGCGCCACGCCTCGCCACCGGGCGGCGGCGTGGCGCGGTACGCGGGCGCCTGTTCGCGGGCCCAGTAGGTGCCCTCGGCCGCCGGCGGCGCGTAGGTGTGGTGGTGGTGCTGCTGCTGCTGCTGCATCGGCGGCGGCGCATGCGCGTGCGCGTACCCCGGGTGCTGCGGCGGCGCGTACGCCGCGTGCTGCTGCATCGGCTGCATCGGCGGCGGCGGCTGCTGCGCCTGCATCGGCATCTGCAGCACCTGCTGCTGCGGCTGCCCCGGCTGCTGCACCAGCACCATGCCCGGCGGCAGCGCGAGCTGCTGCCCCGGCTGGCCCTGGAGCAGCACCATGCCCTGCGGGCCCTGCACGACCACGCCCTGGCCCATGCCCGGCATGCTGAGCGGCATGCTCATGGGCATCCCCCCCGACACGGCCACGTACTGCTGCGGCGCGCTGCCCGGCGGCGGCGCCGGCTGCTGCTGCTGCTGCTGTGGCGGCGCCGCCGCCATCGGCGCGGGCGCCGCGGGCTGCGCCTGCGCCGCCGCTGCCGCCGCCGGCGGCGGGCCCAGCACGCCCTGCAGCGATGCGAGCGCCGCCAGCAGCGCGGCCTGGCTGTTGCCGCCGCTTGCCGGGCCCGACGACGATGCGGGCGCCCCAAACGGCTGCTGCTGCTGCTGCGGCTGCTGCTGCTGTTGCTGCGGCGGCGGCGGCTGCTGCTGCGGCTGCTGCGGCGGCAGTGAATGCATCATGAGCTGCGGCGCCTGCTGCTGCGGCGCCTGCTGCTGCGGCGCCAGCTGCTGCAGCACCAGGCCCTGCTGCCCCGGGCCCTGCTGGAGCACGTACTGCGGCGCCGCGTGCTGCTGCTGCTGCGGCTGCTGCATCAGCACGACCTGCTGCTGCTGCCCCGGCGCCGCCTGCCCCGGCTGCTGCAGCACCACCAGCTGCGGCTGGGGCTGCTGCTGCGGCGCCGCCGCCGGCGCGGCCAGCGGGATGATCCGGACGTTGCGGTCGTGATAGGGAACATTGAACAGCGCGCTCTGCGGCACGAGCAGCTGGGGCGTCTCCAGCGCCCCGCCACCGCCGGCCGGGGGCCGAGGCATCTCCAGCGCCCGCGGGCTGAACAGCGCGCCCAGGTCGCCGGCCGCGGCCTGGCTCGGCGCCATGGTGCTGCCCTCGCCGGCGGCGACCTGCGGTCGGCGGCGCGGCGGCGGTCGGCGGGGCGCGCTCGGCGCGCCAGCCCGGGCGCGCCGCACAGCGCACTCGGCGCACTCGGCGCACTCGGCGCACTCGGCGCACACACCTGCCAGCTCGGGTCGAGCGGCACCGCCGGCGGCTGCACCCAGTCGGTGCCGGGCTGCATCGCGCCGATGGCCTCGCGCATGCGTGCCGCCGCGGCCTCAGCCTCGCGGTGGTGCTGCTCGATGATCTGGCGCTCGCGCGCGTGCTCCATGCGCGCCGCCTGGTCAAACGCGGCGTGCCCCGTCCGCGCGTGCCCCACCGCGAGCTCGCGCAGCTGCTCGTCGGTGAGGTGCGCGTCCTTGCAGGCCTGCGCGGCGGGCGGTGCGGGCGGCGCGGCGGCGGCGGTGAGCGCGCCCGCGCCGGCGGGGGCGGGCCCGGGCCGCGCCGCGCGCGCGGGGCTGCGTGCGCGGCGCATGCGCATGCGCGCCGCGGGTGCCGGCGGCGGCGTACGCTGGCGGGCGGGTCGTCCTTGATGAACCACCTCACTGCCACGAGCTCACGCTCGGCCCGCCAGCACACGCGCCGCCGGGGGCGCGCCTTGCCCTCCTTGCCCTCCTTGGCCTCCTTGCCCTCCTTGGCCTCCTTGGTCCCCGCGGCGCCGGCGGCAGGCGCGGCAGGCGCGCCGCCGGCGCCGCCCGCGCCGCCGCCGGCCCACGCGCCGCCGAGCAGGGCCGCGATGCCGCCGGCGCCGGGCTCCACCACCGCGCCCGTCGCGCCGCGCAGGCCCGCGCCAAACGCGAGGCGGCGCGAGCCGGGCGCGCGCGCGAGGCTGCTGGTGGTCGGCGGCCCGCGCGGCGCGCCGCCGGGCTGCTGCTGCGCAGCGGGCGCCGGCTGCGCCACGGTGAGCAGCAGCTGCACGCGCTCCTCACCCACCACCAGCTGCACCTGCACGCGTGGCTCCTGCGGCGCCGGCGCGGTCGCGCCGGCGCCGGCAGCCCCTGGCGCCGCCGCCGCCGGCTGCTGCTGCTGCCTGCCGCCCATGAGCCGGCCTGCCTCGGCGGCGTCGATGGTCTGCACCAGGTTGCTCTGCAGCGCCGCGGGCAGCGCCGCGCCGGCGCGGCGTGAGCAGCGGCGCAGCAGCGTGGCGGCGCGCGCGCGAGGGGGAGAAGGGAGCGCACGCGCAGGGGTGCTGGGCGCGTGCCCGCCCGCGCGCCCGGCCGGGCCCCACGCCGTGGCCACGCCGCTCACCCGCTTCTGCGCAGCCTTGCCGCCCACGCCCGGCCGCGCCTGCAGCGGCTTGGGCTTGGCGGCGCCGCCCGCGGCGGCCGCGGCGGCTCCGGGCCTGAACAGGTCACCGTCGCTGACCACGTGAATGCCTGCGCCGCCGGCCGCGACGCCGCCGGGGCGCGCCAGCGGCGACGGGGCGCCGGCGCCGGCGGCGCGCTGCTGCTGCTGCTGCTGCTGCGGCCCCCCAGACGCGGGGGCGCCGGCCGTCGCCTGCGCAGCGGGCGGGGCGGTGCCGAGCGGGGCGGCGGCGGTCAGGGCGCAGCGTCGTGCGACCCCGACGTGCGGCAGTCTCGCGTGGCGCTGCCAACAACAGCACAACACATCTAGATGCTAGCACCCCTTGCAGGCAGGCTCAGAACCAGGCCACCCTGGTTTGTGGTGTGGCGTCGCGGCGTGCTGCCGCGCGTGCGCGCCACTTGGCGGCGTGGGGCGCAGGGCGCGCCCCTGCCAGGCTCAGCCCCTGCCTGCCACTTGGCACAAGTGGCAGGACGAGCCTCGGCAGGTTCACACGGCTCGCTCAGGCGGCTTGCTCGCGCGCTCGCTCAGGCGGCTGCTGGCGCGGCCGCCAGCCGCGCTGCGGAGCTGCGGGCTCAGTCCAGGCCGCTCAGCCGTGCGCGCGCGCGGCAGCTGTTGCACCCTTTGCTTGCGCTGGGCTGCAGACTCGCGGTGCTCGCGGTGCTCGCGAACAGCCAGTCGCGGGGCAACACGTCGCGTGCAAGCTATGTGCGCCGCTGTGCTGACGCGGCGCGCGGCACTCGCGCGCAGGCAGCGCATCGGCCAAGCACCACATCGCTCGACACAGGCCGCGACGCCGCACGCCGCATGCAACGCACGGCCCAGCACTGCGCTCGGGGCCACAGCCGCGCTGTACCTGGCCTGCGGTCTTCACGCGCTTGGCCGCCGCGTCCGCTGCCGCCTGGCGCTCCCCGGCGGGCTTGGCGCTGCGGCGGCGGGGCGGCGGCGCGGCGTTCGCCGCAGGCGCTGCGCGGGCGCGCGGCCGAGGCTGCGCGCCGGCGGGCACACTGGCCGGCAGCCGCGCCGGCCGGCGGCGCCGCCCCGCGCACCTGCTGCCGCCGGCGCCGGCCTTGGCGCCCGCCGGCGGGAGGGTGCGCATCCACGCGGCCACGACGTCGCGCGCGAGGCGGCGCACGTCGCCGCTGTCGTGCTTGCGCAGCGCGCCGACGACCTTGGCCGACTTGGTCGCCTGCACAAACGCCCGGCTCACGGGCAGGGCCTTGAGCAGCGCGAGCGCCTCGACCAGGAACGCCGCCGCCTCGTCAGACTCCTCCTCCATCGCCGCGAGCATCCAGCCGCTCACCACGTCCACGCCGCCGCGCGCCATGAACTCCGACAGCACCGCCGGCGCGCTCAGGCCGAGCACCGTCACGGGCAGCGTGCGCGCGAGCGCCGAGCCAAACGCCGGCAGCGCGCGCAGCAGCGGCGCGACCGACGCGGGGTCGCTCACGGCGCCGGCGCTGTTGATGTAGGGCAGCAGCAGGTCGGTGTACTTGTCCACGTCGCCGCCGGGGCCGGCGGCGGCGCCGCCGCCGCTGCCGCTGCCGCGCGGCGCGGGCGCCCGGGGCGGCGCGGCGCCCTTGCGCGCCTCCTTCATCATCTTTTCGCGCACGGTGAGGCAGGCCTTTTTGAGGTGCGGGTTGACGCACGTGTGGCAGCGCCCGCAGCGCTGGCTCTTGCGGATCTGCGGGAACAGGCTGCGCCGGCGCTTGCGGCTCGAGGAGCGCGAGCCGCTGCGCCCGCCCGCGCCGTCGTCGTCGTCGTCGCTGTCCTCGCTGCCGCGGCGCCGCTTGGCGCGCGGGCCGGCCCCGGGCCCGCCGTCATCGCTCGGCCCCCCGCCCGCGCCGCGCGTGAGGCTCTTGGCCCGATCGGCCAGGCTCAGGCCGTCGTCGTCGGAGCTGGACTCGGAGCCGCTGTCGCTGCCGGAGCCGCTGTAGGAGCCGCTGTCGGACGCGCTGCCGCTCGAGCCTGCGCGCGGCGACGACGCGGCGCGGCGCGGGGCGGGCGGGCGGCGTGAGGAGGAGGCCGGGGATCGACCGCACCCGGCCGCCGCGCGGCGCCGCGCAGCCGCGATCGCGCGGCGCGGGGGCCGCGGGCGGCGCGCGCGCAGCAGCGGCGGCGGCAGCGGCGGCGGCGGCGGCGGCGGCGGCGGCGCGCCCGGCGCCAAGGCCCGCGCGCCGCACCCCGCGCGCCCGCACCCACCACCACGCACCTGAGGATCGCTCGGACATGGGCGCGTCGCTCGCGCGCCGCGCGCGCTCGGCCTCGTCCGGCGTCGGCGCGCCGCCGCCGCTGCTGTCTGCCGCCGCCGCGGCGCCCGCGCCGCGCGGCATCATCGTCGTTCCGCGCCGCTGCTGCTCGATCGGGGCGGCCGCGGCGCCGGTCCGGCGCTGGGGCGCGCGCTCAGGCGGTGGCGCGGCCCGTGCGGAGCGCGCCGGGCATCGCGGCCGCGCGGCGGCCGCGCGCGCGCTGCGCCGGCGCCGCCGGCGCCCGGCGCCGCTCGGCGGCGCTCGTCCCGGCGGCGGGTGGCGCCTCGGCCGGGGCGGGGCGCGCGCTGCGGCGATCGGGGGGCGCGGCGGGCGCGCTCGCGGGGCCTCGCGCCTTCGCGTCCGCGCGGGGCGGCCGCCTGCGCTGCGGGGCGCGTGTGCGTGCGGGCCGCGGCGCTTTGGGGGCGCGGGACTGGGCGGGGGGCGGCGGGCGGGCGCGTTTTGGGCAGCGAGCGGGCGCGCGCTGAGACCTCGCTGGCCAGAGCGCCTCCGCATGCGCGCAGCCCGAGGCGACGACGCAGCCCGCCACACGCGCTCCCGCCGCCGCCACCGCCGCACGCCGCGACTGCGCGCCGGCCCGCAGCTCCGCCAGCTCGCTCCTCTCCGCGGGGCTGCTCTCCCCCGCGCCCGGCACAAGCCCAGCGCCTGTCTGCATCCACCACCAGCGCCCGGGCCCCGCGGGCGGGCAGCGGAGGCGGGACTCCCAGGCCGACGCAACCGCATCGCCTCCGCGCGGCGCACCGCGGCCCCCGCTCGGCACGGCGCCCCGCAGGCGCCGCCCAGGCCGCCGCCGGCCACCCGGACCGCCGCCGCGGCCGCCCGGCGCCAGGAGCGCCCCCGCCTGGCAGGTGTGGGGCGCGCCGCTGCCGCGCGCGCGCCGCCGCCGCGGGGCCGGCCCCCGGGCGCCAGGGCGCGCCGGCGGTCGGCCCGCCCGACCTCGGCGCGGGCGCGCCCGCGGGCCGCGCGGCGCAGCGAGCGCGCGCGCGTACGGCCCGGCAGCGGCGGCAGCTGCCGCGCCGCGGGCCGCCCACGCGCGCGCCCCGCGCCCCGCGCCGATCGCGCGCAGCGCCGGCGCGGCGCAACGGCGCGATGAGCGGGGTGCAGCCGCCGGCCAACCCGGACCCGCTGCGCGAGACGGCGCGCTACACAAAGGTCGCCGACCTCAGCCACGGCAGCTTTGGCTTCGTGCAGCTCGCGCGCAACACGGAGACGCAGGAGCTGGTGGCGATCAAGTTCATCGAGCGCGGCGACCGCGTCAACAGGCGCGCGCGCGCGCGTCGCGGCGGCGGCGGCCGCAGCGCCGGCGCGCAGGGGCGCCGGGGCCTGTGCTGGCCCTGCTGGCCGCGCGCCCCGCCGCCGCCCACGCGCTCGCCCCCTGCCCCCGGACCCGCAGGTATGTCGAGGCGGAGATCCTGAACCACCGCATGCTGCGGCACCCGCACGTCATCGAGTTCAAGGAGGTCTTCATCACGAGCGAGTACATCTGCATTGCCATGGAGTTTGCCAGCGGCGGCAGCCTCTTCACGTGAGCCCCCGCGCGCGCCGGGGCAGCAGTGGGCGCGGGGAGCAGCAGCGGGCGCGGTGGCGGCGCGGCGCGAGGAGCAGCGGCGCGAGCAGCGCGCGGAGGGCGCGGGGCGCTCACGCGCCGGCCGCCGGCCGCGCGCCGCGCAGGTACGTGCAGCGCGCGGTGCGCTTGAAAGAGGCGGCGAGCCGCTGGTTCTTCCAACAGCTCATCATCGGCCTCGACTACTGCCACCGCCGCGGCGTGGTCAACCGGGACATCAAGCTGGAGAACACGCTGCTGCAGGCGCGCCGCGGCGGCGCGGCCAGCTGCCAGCTCGCAGCGCGAGCGGCGCGGCGCTGGCAGCGGCGCGGCGCCGGTTGCGCCGCCCCGACCGCCGAGCGCCGCCCGCCCGCCGCGCGGCCGCCGCGCCGGCCGCCGCAGATGGTGCAGGGCCTGCCGCTGCCGCTGCTGAAGATCTGCGACTTTGGCTACAGCAAGGCGCACTTCATGAGCGCGCCCAAGTCCAAGGCGCGCTGCGCCGCGCGCGCGCCGGCCCGCGCGCCGGCTCGCGCGCGGGCTCACGCGCCGCGCCTCTCCCCGCGCGCCCCGCCCCAGGTCGGCACGCTCGCGTACATGGCGCCCGAGATCATCCGCGCGACCGGCAACTACGACGGCAAGAAGGCTGACATCTGGTGCGCCGCGCCGCGCCGCGCACCCACCTGACGCGCGCGCGGCGGCGCGCGCCGGGCGCGGGGGGAGGGCGCGCCCGCGCATGCCCGCGCGCCCGTCGCGGCGGCGCGCTCTCGCGGCGCGCGGCGCGTGCGTGTGACCTGTGTGTGTCTCCCCGCGCGCGCGCAGGAGCTGCGGCGTGATGCTGTACGTGATGCTGTTTGGGCAGTACCCGTTTGAGACGCAGCAGCCGGGCGGGCCCAAGCTCGAGCCGGACCGGCGCATCCGGACGATGATGGACCGCATCGTCAACATGCAGGTGGCCTGGGGCTTTGAACGCAGCTTTGAACGGGCGGGCCGCGGGCTCAGGGTTCAGGGCTCAGGGTTCAGGCTCAAGGGGTCCTGGAGAGGACCGGCGGGGCGCGCGGCTCGCCCGCCCTCACGCGCGCCGCCGCGCGCCGCCGCCGCGGCCGCCGCCGCCGCAGTGGGCCATCCCAGGCGGCATCGAGATCAGCGCCGAGTGCCGCGACCTGCTCGGCCGCATGCTCGTGCGCGCGCCGGACGAGCGCATCACGATGGCAGAGATCCACCGCCACCCCTGGTTCACCGCCAACCTGCCCGTCGAGGTGCGGCGGCGGCGCGTGCCGGCGGCGCGGCGCGGCGGTGGCGGGAGGGGCGCGGGCTCGCGCGCGCGCGCACGCGCGCGTCGCGCGCCGCCGCCGCCGACCGCCCTCACCGCTGCCGCTCTGCCCCCCCCCCCACCCCTAAACCCTACCCCCCCCCTAAACCCCGCAGGCGGTGTCGATGAACGACAGCTACCTCAACGACGAGGACTACAGCGCCGTGCAGGCGCGCGCGCACGCACACGCCCGCCCGCCCGCCCTCTCTCGCCCTCTCTCGCCCTCCCCCTCTCTCGCCCTCCCCCTCTCCCTCTCTCCCTCTCTCCCTCGCTCCCTCTCTCCCTCTCTCCCTGCTCAACCCTCAACCCTTGGCCCCCGCCCCCCGCCCCGCCGCTGCCGCCGCGCGCAGAGCGAGGCCGACATCAAGCGCATCCTCAGCGAGGCGCAGACGCCGGGGCCGAACAAGTACAACTTTGACAGCGCCGGCGGCGAGGGCTACGAGGACGGCATGATCGACGACGCGATCGACGAGGAGTTCAACGAGAACGAGCAGTCGTTCAACCCGGTGCGCGCCGCGTGCGTGCTGCGTGCGCGCGTGTGCATGTTGTTGCGTGTGCACGCCGCGTGCGTGTGTGTGTTGCGTGTGCGTGTGCGTGTGTTGTGTTGTTGTTTGTTGTGCGTGTGCGACGCGGCAGAGCACGGTGCGCCCCGGCCGCAGGCAGGCCTGCTGACGCGCCGCCCGCGCGCCGCCGCCGCCGCCGCCGCCGCCGCCGCCGCCCGCGCAGGCCCTGCGCGCGCAGCAGCGCGGCGTCGCGATGCAGTCGTGAGAGGCCGCGCGGCCCGGGCGCCCCGCTGCGCGCGCCGGCGGCCGCTGCAACAGCGGCGGCGGGCGCGCCGCGGGGCGCCGCGGGCGGGGGCGGGGGCGAGAGGGCCTAGGCCAGAACTACCAGGGGCAGGCAGGGCGCTCGCGCCGAACGGCCGCGCCGCTCTGCGCGCCGCGCCAGCGCCGCGCGCGCGGGCGGGCGGCGGCGATTGACGCGCTGTCGGGCGGCGGGCGAGCGCCGGGGGCGGCGGGCGCCGGCTCCTTGTGCAGGCAGGTTGGCGCCGTCGGCGGCGCGCGCGGGCGGCGCGCGGCTCCCGGCTGGCCCACGGCTGGCAGCCGCGCGCGCGCACGCCCGCCCCGGCGGCGTGGCGGGCGCGGGCGACCGCGTGGCGGGCGCGGGTGAATTGGCGGGCGGGCCCGCCCCCGCTGCTGCATGTGCGCGCGCGCCGGGCGGGGGCGTGGCCGTCCAGGCGCGCCGACGCGGCGGCGGCGCGGGGGGCGAGCGACGGTGGGGGCGCGCGTCCCCCTTGTGTGTTTTGCGGGCCGCGCTGTGTTTCCCGTCTCTCTCGTACGTCTCATATGCTCTGCGCCGCGCGGCGGTCATCACTGGTAAACGCGTTGCTGCACGCGTAGACGCCGGCCAGGCCGCCCGCGCGATGCTGCTGCTCATCAGCCCCAGCTCCACGCCGGCAAAGGTGGTCACCGCAAAGGCGCAGAGCCAGACGATGAAGTCGCGCAGGTGCAGCTTGAACAGCTCGATCGCCACGCCCACCTCCACGAGCTGGCTGACGCCGATGATGATGATCGCGCCTGCCAACATGGGCGGCGGCACCGGGGCGGGCGACGGGTTAGCGGGAGGGTTCAGCGCGGGGTCCCGTAACCAAGAAAACTCAACCCAAAGCGCCTGCAAACTTGCCCATTGTGTTGTACGGCATCAGACGGAAGATGCGCGTCGCGAAGAGCAGCACGCACATCACGACCATGCTGCGCAGCGGGCGGCGCGGGGCGGCCGGGCGCAAGAGAGGTTGGGCTCGGGGCGAGGCGGGGCATGGGTGAAGTGGGGCGGGGCGACAGCCGAGGCGCGCGGGGCGGTTAACGCGTTGCTGCTGGGCGCACCGCGACAGCCCTGCCAGCACACGCCCGCGGTCAGCGCTGGCTGAACCCCAGGCAGCACACGTAGACGCCGACCAGGCCGCCAGCGAGCGCCGCCGCGGCGGCGAGGGCGGCGAGCGCGCCACGGCGGCGCAGGCGGCATCGCGAGAGCAGCCAGAGCCAGAATGCCAGCCCGCTCGCGTCGCCCGCCATGAGCATCACGTCCCGCGCGTTGACCGTTGACGCGGCCGCGGCCGGCAGCAGCAGGCCCCAGAGCACGCGCTCCCGCAGCGCGAGCGCCACGTGCGCCGACGCGACGGCGAGGCCCGCGACCGGCGCGGCCGGCGCGTGGCCGGGGTCGGCGGCCGCGCCGCTGAGCAGGGCTTGCAGGGCCTGGCGGTCGAGCAGCGACCAGAGGATGCGCACCGGCACGAGCTCAGTCAGCTGGAAGAACAGCTGGCTGAGCAGCATGGGGTAAAACCTGGCGGCGGTGGACGGCCCGGGCCGTCAGCGGGCTGACGCGCCGCGCCGGCCGGCCGCGCTGCAGCTGCAGCGCGCCGACCTGTCGTTCAGGTAGTTGGCGACGCACCAGGCGCCTGCGGGTCGGGAGGGGCACGGCGGCGGCGGCGCCGGCGGGCGCGCAGTCGGGCGGGCCAGGCCGCCGCGCGGCCTGCCAGGCTGCGTGCGGCCCGGGGGCTGCGGCTGGCCCGCGCGCGCGCGCGCTGCGCGCGCCGGCGGCGCCCGCCTGACAGCCGCATGGTGAGCTCGAGCTCGAGCTCGAGCTTTGAGCTCACCATAGAAGAGAGGGTAGAAGGACAGCAGCGCGGGCGGCACCGCGGCCCAGCTCAGCCGCCCGCCGCGCTGCAGCGCCACCAGGCGGCGCATCGCCGCGCCGAGGCCGTGCGTCCAGAGCGCCACCCAGGCCAGGATGACCGCCGTGCGCAGCTCGATGTTGAAGTAGATCGACTTGGCGCCGCCGGTCGCGTGCCGGCCCTGCGGCGGCGGCGGGCTGGTCTCAGCTGGCACGCGCGCGTGCGACGGTCGCGCAGCGCGCTGCCGTGGCGTGAGTCACGCCGGCTGGGGCCTGTGACGCGCCTTGAAGCGCCCGTCCCAACAGTCGCAGGTGCAGTCGTCGCCGGCGGTGCGCCCGGACGACGCCGGTGCGCTCGTCACCCAAACGCCCGCGCACAGCACCGCTAGCGGCGCCAGTGGGACCGCAAACGACGCCAGCGTGGCCGCCACGGCGCGTGCGGCGGTCGGCGCAGGCCGCTGCAGCGCGCCGCCGAGCAGCTGCGCAGCTTTGCCGGGGCCGGCGCCCCCGGGTCCGCCGCCCGCCCAACTGGTGCGCAGTAGCGGCAAGGTGTGCGGAGCGCGCGGGGGAGCCATGCGGGGGGAGCTGGGCACGGCCGCGCCACTTGGCGGCAGCGCGCGCTCCAACGCCGTGGCGACTTGGCGAGCGCTGCGGCTGAGCGCTGCTGCAGCAGTTGGAGAGCTTGCGGGATCGGGGTCGACTCTCACAGCCGCTGAGCTGGCCGTGCACTGCGCGGCGCACACGTGACGGCGGCGTGCCCAGAACCTCCGCGCCCCGGCCGGTTCAGCAACAACTCTCACACGTCGCTGCGCCAGGCGTGCGCGCAGGTCGCGCACACATACTTCTGGATGGTCGAGCGCTCTTGGGCGTAGGTTCCGCCGCTCATGATGGTGTGCACCTGCGCCCGCTTCTCGCCGCACGCGGGGCAGCGCACCTCGGTGCTCACGTGCGTCCCGCCGCCGCCGACGCTCTGGCCCATCAGCTCCTCCCACACGCGCTCCGCGCGCAGCTCCTCGGCGCGCCGCGCCGCGCGCGCCGCCTGCTGCGACGCGGGCGCGAGCGCGGCGGCGCCGAGCCGCGCAACCTCGGCGACGCCCCGCTGCCCCGCGAGCAGCGCGGCCGCGACGCCGTCGGCATGGCGCAGCCCCGCGGAGAGCGTGCGGCAGCGGGCCTTATAATCGGCGCTGCCGCCGCACGCGGCGTGCAGCTCCGCCTCGAGCGCGGCCGCCAGCTCTTGCAGCCGCGAGGCCGGCGGCGGCGGCGCCGCGCGCGCCGGCGTGGCGCCGTCCTGCAGCTGCGCCGCCACCGCTGCGACGTGCGCCGCCAGCGCAGCTCGCAGCATCTCCACGACGCGCGCGCGCAGCCCTGCCTCGATGCCCCGCTGCGACTCCTGCTGATGCTTCTGCTCCTGCTGCTGCTGCTGCTGCTGCTGCTGCTGCTGCTGCTGCTGCTGCTGCTGCTGCTGCTGCTGCTGCTGCTGCGCCTGCTCCTGCTGCTTGGCCTTGGCAGCCGCCGCTGCTGCGGCCGCCACCTGCGCCCGCCAGGCCGACACCACCTCCGCGGCCAGCGCGCGGACCTGTGGGTGCGGGTGGTGCGACTTGAGCGCCGAGAGCTGCTTGCCCGCGCCCGTGGCGCGCAGCAGCTCCGCCGAGACTGGCCACATCAGCAGCCGCCGCAGCAGGCCCAGCGTGCCGTGCGCGTCGCCGGCGTCCGCGCCGCCGGCCTCGGCGCCGGCGGGCCGGCCCGCCTGCTGCTGCGCCGGCGCCGCGGCGCGCGGCAGGCGGTCGCAGAGCTCGCGCAGGCCCGACGCGACCTGGCGGCGCTGCCGGCTCGCCAGCGCGGCGTTGGCGGCGGCGATGACATCCGACAGCGGCCGCCCGCGCGCGCCTGCGCGTCGGCGCTCGGCCGGCCGGCCCTGCCGGCCTTGCCGCCGCCGCCGTCGTGGCCGGTGGCCAGGCGGAGCGACATCAGCGGCGGCCCCGCCGGCTGCAGCGCCACGGGCCCCGACCACGCCTCCTCCAGGTCCACCACGCGCACCGCCGCGTTGAGCGCGCGCTGCAGCCCCGCGAGGCCGCCGTGCCCCGGCCGCTGCTGCTCGCCCTGCTGCCCCCGGCCGCCGCCGCCTGCGGCGCGCCCTCGGCCGCGCCGGCCGCCGGCGGCGGCGGCGGCGCCTCGGCCAGGCGCGCCATCCAGGCGAAGCGGCCGCTCGCCGCCGCTCGCTCGCGGCGCTGCCGCCGCGCGGCCAGCTCGGCCAGCAGCGCAGAGGCAAATGCGAGCGGCAGCTCCAGCTTCTCGGTGCGCAGCTGCGTGCACAGCGTGGTGTAGGTGTTGAGGTCGCTCGAGACGGCGTCCTGCACGTCCGGCGGCAGCGTGCCCACCAGCGCCGCGACGCCGCGCACGCTGAGCGCCGCGAGCGCACCACCCAGCGGCGGCGCCGCCGCCGGCGCGCCCTGCTGCTCCGCGCCGCCGCCGCCGCCGCCGCCGCCGCCGCCGCCGCCGCCGCCGCCGCCGCCGCGCGCGATGTGCGCGGCGAGCGCGGCGCGCGCGCCCGCCGCGGCCGCGGCGGGCTGCAGCACCTCGAGCAGCCGCGCGAGCGCGCCGTCCTGCGCGGCAGACTGTCGCCGGCGCCTGGCGGGCACGCCGCTGCAAAAGGTCGTTGTGCCAGCATACTCGCCCACGCTGTCGCGGACCGAGCCGACAGAATTGACAAAGTCCACCACCAGCGGCTGCACGCGCGGCGGGTCGCCCCCGCCGGCGCGGCGAGGGCAGGGGCGGGTGACGCGGCCCAGTACCTGCACCGCGCGCGCGCCAGACAGCGCCCTGCGGCGGCGGAGCGGCGCGGCCGGCAGCGTTGGGCGCCGAGCGGGCGGGCGGGCGGGCCTTCCCCGGGCGCGCGGCCGGGGCACGCGGGGTGTCCCGCGCCGCGCGCGCCGCGCTGCGCGGGTCAACCAACCGGTCAATGAAGAGCGCCTTGAGTCGGGGGTCGTCGTAGCCAGTCTCAAACTTGCTGCACACGACCAGCAGCCGCGCGTCGCCGGGGCGCACGCCGCGGGGGTTGATGTCGCGCTCGCTCACCGCCACGGCCCCCGCCTCGCCCGCCGCCTCGCGCTCGCGCTCGCGCTCGCCGCCGGCGTCCGCGCCCACCTCCGCCTGCTCCGACCCGCCCTCGCGCTCGCTGTCCAGCTCGCTGCCGGGCTCCCCCGGCGGCTGCGCGCCGGGCGCGCTGCAGGACAGCGTGGACGCGTCGCGGCGCGGCCGCTTCCGCGCGCCGCCCGGCGGGGCCAGCTCCAGCCGCTCGGGCTGCTGGCCGCTGCCAGGCCCCGGGCCGCCCTCCTCCTCCGAGGCGGTGCCGAGGCCGTCGCTGCCGGCGGCGTTGCTGTCGCCGCCGCTGCTGCTGAGGCCGTCGCTGCCCACGCTCTCGCCCTCGCTGCTGCTGCTGCTGCTGCTGCTGCTGCTGCTGCTGCTGCTGCTGCTGCTGGCCTCGTCGGCCGAGCCCGGCTCGGGCTCACTGCCTGCACCGCAGCCGCTGCTCTCGCCGCCGCTGCTCCTGGTGGTGGCGGCGCTCGCGCCCGCGCGCGCGGCGCTGTCGCAGGTGTTGCTGCGCCGCGCGCTGGCCGCGCCGCCGGCGCTCTGGCTGCCGCGCCGCGCCGGTGCCGGCTCCTGCCGTGCTTCCTGCTCCTGCTGCTGCTGCGCCGCCTGCTGCTCATCAAACGCGGCCAGCGCGGCGTCCCAGCCGCCCGTGGTGCGGCGGCGCTGCCGCGACGCGCCGCCGCTGCTGGCGGCGCGCTTGCGGCCGCCGCTCGGCGCGCCGCCGCCCGCGCCCTCCGCCGCTGCTGCGGCCAGGGGCGGGTAGGCGCCGCGCGTGAGCGCGTCCGCGTCCGCAGGCGAGACGGTCACGCTGCCGCTGAATGCGCCGTAAACCAGGGGCGCCGCGTCGCCGCGCGCCAGCGCCTCGGCGGCCGCCAGGTCCTCGCGCTCGCCTGCGGCGCGGGCGGCGCCCGGCGGCGTCGGCGTCGGCGTCGGCGGTGCCCGCCCCTGCCGCCGCGCGCGCCCCGCCCTGCGCCCGCGCCGCGTGCGCGGCCGCACCTGCGCGCCGCAGCGCTGCGGCCGCGACGTCCGCACGCGCGCCGAGCAGGCGGCGCAGCTCGGCAGCGTACCACGCGACGTGCTGGCGCGAGCGCACGACCAGCATCGCCCGAAACTCCCCGAGCCCGGCGTCCTCGGCCTCGGCCCACGCCGCCATGAACCGCTCCGCCACCGCTGCTGCTTTGACCGCCACGAGCGTGCGGCTGGCGCTCGCCGCGGCGACGAGCAGCTCCGCGGCCAGGCCGCCGCCGCTGCCACCGCCGCCGGGGCCGCCGACGCCGGGGCCGCCGCCATCCCGCGCCTCGGCGGCTTCGAGCCGCGCGAGCGCGGCGCGCTGGTCGGGCCCGAGCGCGGCCGCGTCGATGTGGAAGCGGGGCGTGAGGGACACGAAGCGCCCGAGCGGGTTGAGCACCAGCCCGTCCCCGGCCGCGGCGGCGAGGGAGTACGTGTGGAAGGGCTCGTGCTGCGTCGCCGGCGTGAGGCGCTCGGGCGGGTGCGCGTCGTCGCCGGCGGCGCCCGGCGGCGCCGGCGCCGGCGCGGGTACGACGCCGCCGAGCGCGTCGAGCAGCACGGCGCGGCGCACGCCAAAGAGCTGCAGCGCGCGCGGGCTGGGCGTGGCGGTGAAGCCGACGTAGGTGAGCCACGGCGGCTGCTGCGCCGCGAGCGCGTCGCTGCCGCTGCTCGCCGGCGCCGCGGGCGCTGCGGCGCCGCCTGCCGCGAACGCGGCGAGGATGGCGGCGATTTGCTGGCTGCTGCTGCCGCCGTGGTGGCGGTGCGCCTCGTCGGCGATGATGACGACACGCCCGGGCCGCGCCGGCGCGGCGGCGGCGCCCCCCGACGCGGCCGCGCGCGCGGCCGCCAGCGTGGGGCCGCGGGCCGCGCCGCCGCCGGCCGCGCCCTGCTGCGCCGCCGAGTCGCCGCCGCCACTGGCGCCGCTGGCGCCCTGCCGGCGCGCCTGGCCGTGGCGCCAGAGCGCCGTGAGCT
Source organism: Scenedesmus sp. PABB004 (assembly GCA_014905635.1). Lineage (NCBI taxonomy): Eukaryota > Viridiplantae > Chlorophyta > Chlorophyceae > Sphaeropleales > Scenedesmaceae > Scenedesmus > Scenedesmus sp. PABB004. The sequence continues at coordinate 462,807 of JABVCE010000016.1, forward strand.
TCTGGATCGTCGTGAGCACCACGGCCGGGCGCCGCGGGTCGCCCAGCGGCGCCGCGAGGTGCTGCGCGAGCGCGGCGCTGCTCGCCGCGCGCGCGACGGCGCGGGCCGGGAGGCCGTTGCCTGCGGATGCGCGCGCGGGCGGGCGCGCGGGCGTGTCGCCGCCGCCGCACAGCACAGCGCGGCGCCCGGCTCCCCGCACGCGCACACGCGCACCTTGCAGGAACGCCGCGAGCGTGTCGCCGAGCTGCGCATCGAGCTGCAGGCGATCATTTACGACCAGCACGGTGTCGACGCGCCGCCCATCGCCGTCGGCCGTGCGCAGTAGCGCCGCCGCGAGCGCCGCGATGGTCAGGCTCTTGCCGCTGCCCGTCGCGTGCTGCAGCAGGTAGTTGACGCCGCCCCCGCGGCGCGCTGGCGCGCCAGGCTGCTGGTCGGACGACCGCAGCGCCTTCACCAGCGCCACCACGGCGTCCACCTGCGGTTGTGGCGGCGGCGGCGGCGTCGCGCGCGCACGCGACGCCCAGCAGCGGCGCTGGCCACGCAGCGCAGTGGCGCGCCTGGTGCGGCCGCCCTGCGCCGCCGGCGGTGCCCGCCGCGAAGAGATGCTCTACAGCACGCCAGAGCGCATCAGCCTCGGTCGGCAGCTCCGCCGGCGGGCCGCCGGGGCCGTGCGCGGCGGTCGCCAGCGTTGGCTGCGGCGCGCGCGCTCGCGCCGCGCGGCAGGCTGCCGGCGTCGCGCCGGCGTCGAGTGCGGGGCGCGGCTGTGGGGGCGTCGGCAGCGTTGCGCGGCAATTCGCGCGGGCCAATGTTGCTGCGACCGCCCGACTCGCAGGTGACTGCTCGCGCACCGAGCAGGAGGGCCCCCCGCAATGCCACGGCCGCTTTCACTGCGTCGATCGTTCCGTTCCGACCGCCCCGCACCGCCGCAGCTCCCACCTCGACAGGCGCCGGCGGCGAGCAGACGCGCGCGCCGGCCTGCCCGCACCGCGCGCGATGGCGCTGCGTGCGGCGCAGCCGCAGCTGGGACTGGCATCGCGCCGGGCAACGCCCCGCGCCGTGGGCCGCGTGGCGCGGCCGTCTGCTGCGCCATGCCCCGCCGTCGGCGCGGGCCGCCGCTGGCCCGCTCGCCTCCGGGCCGCGGCCCCGGAGGCGCCCGAGGTTGATGCGCCGCTGGAGGTGCGCGGTGGCCAATCGGGGGCGCGCCCAGCGCGCCAGGCGGGCGGCGAATGGGGGCGCCCGCCTGGGGCCGCGCCATTCGCGGCGCGGCGCCCCGCGTGGCGCGGGGGGCGCGGCCCTGGGTCCTCCTGGGCGCCAGGCAGGCATCCGGCATTGCTGCGGGCGGCCCGGCGCCGCGGCGGCGCCGCGGCGCGCCCCGCCGCGCGGGCAGCAGCGGCGGCCGGCCGCCGACCGCGCCGCGCCGCCGCCAGATCCCCACCACCGAGGAGAGCACCAAGCCCTTCCCCTACGAGCTGCCGCTCGACCCCAACACCAAGGCGCTCGCGAGCGTGCCGCTGCCGCTGTTCTACCCCGGCGTGCTCGCCCTCGCCGCCGTGGCCGGCCTCGCCGGCGCGACGGTCGGCCGCGGGCTCCCCGGTGCGCGCCGACTGCAGCGCGGCGGCTGCAGCGCGGCGGCGGCGGCGGCCGGGCGGGCGCGGGGCCGGGGCGGCGAGGGAGGCACACGCCCGCAGCCGCGGCAGCGCGGCGCCCGCCGCGGCGCCGCCCGACCCCCGCGCGCGCCGCGCCGCCCCCCGCGCAGTCTCGCCCGAGGCCAAGCCCATCACGGCCGCGCTCGTGGGCGCCGCGCTCGGCGCGGGCGCGCTGTACGCGGGCTACCAGGCCAAGCAGAAGCGCGACGGCGCGGCGGTCATAGACCTCTACAACTACATCGTCGAGGTGTGGCCGCGCATTGCTGCTGCGCATTGCTGCCGCGCATTGCTGCCCCGGCAGCGGCGGCGGCCGCGCGCATTGTGCTGCTGCCGGCGGCGGCCGCGCGCGTTGCTGTCGGTGGGGCGTGCGGGCGCCGCCGCGCATTGCCGGCGCGCACCGCCGGCGGCCCCGCCCCGCCCGCGCCCTCACCCCGCCCTCACCCCGCGCCGCCGCGCCCGCCGCGTGCGCCGCAGCTGGACGACCCGACCGAGCTCACGCTCGACGCGGTCGCGGCGGTGGGGTCGCGCTACGGCATCGACATGCACAAGTCCCAGCTCGAGGGCCTGCAGAAGATCTACGGCCAGTACCTCGAGACCATCATCCCCACTGGCGACGCGCAGCTCACGTGAGACCCCGCTGGCCGCGCTGCGCCGCGCGGGCCGCGCCGCCGCGGCCGGGCGCCCGCGCCTCTGCGCGCGCCGCCGCCTCTGCGCCGCGGCGGCCGACCCGGCCCGCCTGCTGCCGCGCCGCGTCGCGCCGCAGCGGGGACGAGGCGGCCAAGGTGCGGCTGTTCAAGGACGTGCTCGGCCTCGCCGACGAGGACGCGGCGCCGGTGCACATCGAGGTCGGGCGCCGCCTGAGCCGCATCGGGTTCGAGTACAAGGACCGCACCGCGCAGGTGTGAAGCCCCGACCCGCACCGCACCGCACCGCACCGCACCGCACCGCCGCGCGCGGGACCACGCGCCGCCGCGGCGCCGCCGCGGGGCGGGGCCAGCCGCCGCCGCCGCCGCCGCGCCCGGCGCGCACGGTCGCCGCCCCCGGGCCGCGCGCCGCGCCCGAACCCGTCGCGGCGCGCCTCTCGCGTCGCGCGCAGTTTGAGCAGCGCAAGGCCTTCCAGCGCCTCGTGTACCTGAGCTACATCGTATTCGGCGACCAGAAGGCCGCCTTCCTGCTGCCCTGGCGCCGCGTGTTCAACCTCACCGACGCGCAGCTCTTTGTCGCGCGCCGCGACAACGCGCGCGCGATCTTCACCGGCCACCTCGCCGCGCGCGGCGGCGACTTCCCCGCCGAGCGGTGCGCGCCCGCGGCGGCGGCGGCGGCGGCTGGGAGCGCGCGCACGGCCTCCTGCGCCGCCCGGCGCAGCAGCGGCCCCGCGCCGCGTGCGCCGCGCGCGCCGCCGAGCCCCGCGCCGCCGCCCCCTGTCGCCGCGCGCCGCCCGCCGCGCAGGCAGTTCCTGCGCGAGCTGCGTGACTACCAGACGGCGATCAAGCTCTTTGACGAGAGCGCGGAGGAGGCGGTGCGGGCGGCGATGCGCGGCGTCGTCGAGGCGTCGCTCGCGCGCGCGGTCGAGATCACGCGCGCGCCCGGCAAGGCGCGCGACCCTGCGGCGATCGTCGAGGTGCGGCGGCGGCCGGCCGCGGCCGCGGCGGCGGTCAGCCCTGCCCCTGGCGCAGCGCGCGCGCGGGGGAGCCCGCCGTGCTCCCAGCCCGGCACACCACACCACCACCACCACCACCACCCACCGCCGCCGCGCGCGCGCCGTCGCACCACACACAACACACGCAGGCGCTGGGGCACGTGCTCGACTACAGCCGCAAGATGGCGCGCCTCGCCAACGACGACGACCTGGTGCCGGGGCTGGGCCTGCCCACGATCCACGGCGGGCCGTGGGACGTCGAGACGCGGCGCCGCGACGTGCGCGACGCGTACAAGTGAGCGCGCGCGCGCGCGCGCGCGAGCGCGAGCGCGAGGGGAGCAGAAGCCGGGCCGCGGCGGCGCGGGCGACACGCCTCGTCGCTCGGGGACTGCCCAGCGCCGCCGACAGCAGCAACCCCCGAGCGCACGCGCTCGACACACACACCCACGCGCGCCACGCCGCGCCGCGCCGCCCCGCCGCGCCGCCCCGCGCAGGGCGTACGCCGAGGAGGTGGTGTCGCGCGAGGGGGGCTGACGCCGGCGATCGACGCCGACCTGAAGGAGCTCGCCGTCATCCTCTGCCTCGGCGCCAAGGAGGCCGGCGAGGTGCGGCGCCTCGGCCTGCGCGTGTGCGGCCCCCGCGCTGCGCCTGCTGTGTATGGTCTCCGCGCTGGCCCTGCCGTCCCCGCAGCGGCTGCGCCTGCTGCGCCTGCTGCGTGTTCTTGCGCTCGCCCCTCGCGCCGCGCCTCACGCGCACGCGGCCGCCCGCCCGCGCCGCACGCCGCGCCGCGCAGGTCCGCAGCAACATCGCTGGCGCGCTGTACAAGCGCCTCCTGCGCGAGGCGGTGACGACCCGGCGCATTGACGAGGCCGCCTCGCCCGCACAGGTGCGCGGCGCGCGCGCCCTCCCGCCCGCCGCGCGCCTGGGCCGCCGCCTGCCGCCCGCCGCCCGCGCCCCGTCCCTCCCTCCCGCCCACGCCCGCACCGATCCCGCCCACGCCCGCCCGCACCGACCAATGCGCGCCCGCCGGCCGCGCCAGGTGCTGGGCGAGCTGGTCGAGCGGTCGGGCTACTCACCCCAGGCCGCGGCGGAGCTGCACAAGAGCCTCTACCGCACCAAGCTCGGCCAGCTGGTCGCCAAGAAGAAGCTCACGCCGGAGGAGCAGGAGGAGCTCAAGCGCATCCGCCGCATCCTCTGCATCCCCGGCGACGCCGCCGCGCAGGTGCGTGCGCGTGCGCGACCGCGTGCGCGCGACCGCGTGCGCGTGTTTGTGTGCGTGCGCGCGCCTTGGCTGCCGTCGCCGCCCTCCTCACCCTCGCACCCACGCCCCGCGCAAATCACTCGCACGCGGCTTGCACGCACGCGCCCCACCCCCCGCCGCCGCGCGCGCCCCTCGCCCGCGCCGCCGCCGCACGCGCGCCTCACCGGCGCCACCGCGCTCAACCCTTCTCCCGCCAGGTGCTGCGCGGCACCGCGGGCCGCGTGCTGGAGGAGGTGCTGGCCGACATCTACCTCATGGGCGCCAAGCCGGTCGGCGAGTACGAGGCGGAGCGCGTCGACGCGACCGTGCGCGACCTGGCGCTCGACCGCTCCGTCGCGCTCGACGTGCTCAAGGCGCGCCGGCGCGGGAGGGAGGGGGGGGGAGGGCCGGCGGGAGGGAGGGAGGGGCGGCGGGAGGGAGGGAGGGGCGGCGCGGCGCGGCGGCGGCGGGGCGAGGCGGCGGCGGGGGGCGAGGGAGCGAGCGAGCGGGCGCGTGGGGAGGAGTGCGCGGGGGCGGGCGCCGACCGGGCGCCGGCTGCCGCGCCGCGCCGCGCAGGACGTGACGCGGCAGCGCTTCAAGGCGTACGTGCAGCAGGCGCAGAAGGAGCGCGACCGGCGCAGCGCGGCGCAGGTGCTCAAGAAGCTCGTCCAGGTGCGGCGGCGCGCGCCGGGCCCCGCCGCGCCTGCAGCGCGCCGTCGCCGCCCGCCCAGCACGCCCCACGGCCTCGCCGCGTGCGTGGCTAAACTCAACCCCCGCCGCGCCGCGCCGCCGCCGCTGCGCTGAATTGAATTGACTGAACCACAGTTCAACGCGCTCGTCGTCACGCCGATCCTTGAGAAGGTCAAGGGCGCGGGCAACGAGGCCGCCAAGAAGGAGCTGGCGGACCTGCTGGTGCAGGCCGCGGAGAAGGCCAAGCAGGAGGAGGCGGCCGAGGCGGCGGCCAAGGCCAAGGAGGCGGGCGAGGCGGCGCCGGCCGGCGCCGAGGCGAGCAGCAGCGGCGCCGACGCGGGCGCGGCGGAGAGCAGCAGCAGCAGCAGCAGCAGCGCGCCGGAGGGCGAGCAGCCCAAGGAGCTGCAGGTGCGGCGCCGCGGCGCCGCGCGCACGCGCCCGCGCCTGCCTCGCCGCCCCCCTGTCTGCACCCCCCTCCACCTCCTCCTCGCGCCCGCCCCTCCCCGCGCCCGCCCCCCCTTCTCACCCGCCCTCCTCTCGCGCCCGCCCCTCCCCCCTCCCCTGCCCCGCCAGGTCAAGGCGGAGGAGGGCGCGGCGGAGAGCGTGAAGAAAATGATTGCCGCGCAGCGCGGCGAGTTTGGGGACGAGGAGCGCAAGGGCCAAAAGGAGATCACGCTCGGCGACGACCTCGAGCCCCCCGTGCGGTGAGCCGCGCGACGCGGCGGCGGGGTTCAGGGTTGAGGGTTCAGGGGGGGGGGGGGGGTCGCTCGCTCGCTCGCTCGCCTCCCCCGTCCCTCGAGCGCGCTTGGCCCCACCACAACTCACTCCTTGCTGCTCGCTCAAACTGCTCGCTCAAACTGCCCGGCCCGCCGACCCTGACTCGCCCAACCAATCAACCGACCGACCAACCGCTGTTCAAACGCTGTTCAAACGCCGCAGCGCTGAGCTGTACAAGAACTACCTCATGTACAGCATGAGCGGCGACGTGGTGGAGCTGCCCGTCGGCGGCGTCATCCGCAAGAAGAGCTCCCTCGTCACGCGCCAGGTGCGTGCATCGTGCGTGTGCGTGTGTGTGTGTGTGCGCGTGCGCGCGTGTGGGGCGGGGCGCGGGGCGTGCGGGGGCTGCGGGGCGGCGCGCGGGGAGGGGGGAGCGGGAGGTGGAGAGAGGGGGGCGCGCCCCTCTGGGCGCGCGGCGGCGGCGGCGGCGGCGGCGGCGGCGGCGCCTGACCGCGCGCGCGTCGCGCGGCGCGTCCCCGCGCCCGCGCCGCGCAGGCGGAGATGGCGCGGCTGCAGCAGCTGGGCGACCTGCTGGGCATGGGCATGCCAGAGGTGGCCGCCGTGCACAACGACCTCGCGGAGCAGGCGTACCGCAGCCAGGCGCGCGCGCGCGGCGCGGCACCGGCCCTGCGCCCGCCCGCGCGCCGCCCCGCTCAGCGCGCGCCGGCGCCGCCAGCACACCGCCGCGCGCCTCCCCCGCACGGCGCGTGCTGACACACACAGACGCGCCCCGCGCGCGCGCGCAGGCCCAGGACGTGCTGCGCGGCAGCGGGTCGCTGAGCGAGGAGCGCAAGACGTACCTGGAGGAGCTGCGCGCGCAGCTTAACATCGGCAAGGAGGCGGCAGACAAGATCATCCGGTGCGCGGGGGCGCGGAGGCGTGGAGGGTGCAGGCCGCGTGCAGGGGCGGGGGCCGCAGGGCCCTCGGACGCGGCCGGCGCCGCGCGGGCGCCGGCCCCCGCCGCCGCGCCCGCCACGCGGCGCGCGCCGCCGCCCACGCGCGCGCCCCTGCGCGCCCCTGCGCGCCCGCAGCGAGGTGCGCACCGAGGTGCTCGGCGCCGCCGCCGCGCTCGAGGGCGAGGAGCGGTGGACGATCGACAAGGTGCGCACGCGCACGCGCGCCCGCGGCGCGGCGCGGCGCGGCGCCCGTCCGCCGCCTCCCGCGCCTCTGCCGCCCCGCGGCCCGTGAACGGCCGTCAGCACCGGCGGCGGCGGTCCGGCACCACGTGCGCCGACCCGAAACCCTAAACCCTCGCCCCGCCGCGCCGCGCCCCGCCGCGCCGCGCCGCGCCGCGCCGCGCCGCGCCAGGTGCTGGGCATGCACAAGGAGGGCGTGTCCATCCCCAAGATGCTCGAGGAGCCGCAGCGCCGCATGCTGCTGCGCAAGGAGATTGACCGCCGCCTCAACGACGGCAAGGGTGAGCGCGCCGCGCCGCGCCGCGCCTCGCTCCCCCCCCCTCGCTGCTTGCGCGCGCCGCGCACCTGGGCCGCGACGCCCGCGACGCCCGCGACGCCCGCCCCGCCCCTGCGTGCGCGCGCGCGCGCAGGCGAGTTTGACGCCGACCTCCTGCTGCGCGAGCTGCCGGCGGTGCTAGACATCGAGGACCGCCGCGTGCGCATGCTCATAAAGGAGCTCGTCGGCGCGCGCAAGTGAGCGGCCGCGCACGGCGCGCGCGCGGCGGGGTGTAGGGGCGAGCGGGGGCCTGGACCGGCTTGGACCGGCCCGGTCCGGCAGCGGTCCAGGCGGGCTCGGGGCGCCGGCCGGCGCTCGAGGGCTCAGCGGCGGCCGCCCGGGGGCGCGGCCGGGGGCGCGCCCGCCGCCGCCGCCGCTGCACGCGCGGCCGCCGACCCGGCGCCGGCGCCGGCGGTCCGCGCGCGCCCCGCAGGCGCATGCTGCTGGTGCAGGCGGTCTCGCAGCACCGCCAGCGGCGCCCGGGCGACGCGGTGACCTCGCTGCTCAACCTGGTGTCGGCGTACCGCGCAGCGCCGGAGGAGTCCGCGCCCGGCGCGGGCAGCGTGGGCGTGGTGCAGTGGGGCGAGCGCGAGGAGCTGAAGGACCTGTACGGCATCTTTGCCGCCAAGGTGAGGCCGCCGGGGAGCGGCGGGGCTTGGGGTTGAGGGTTTAGGAGGGGAGGGCCCCCGCGTTTGGCGGGGCGCGTCGGTCGCTGCGGTGTCCGCGGCGTCTGCGCCGCCGCCGACCCCGCCCCGCCGCGCCGCGCCGCGCCGCGCAGGTCGCGGACGCCGCGAAGCGCGAGGAGCTCGCGGGGCTGTTTGGCCTGAGCCCAGAGGACACGGCCGACATCCTCGCGAGCAGCGGCAAGACCGCGGACAAGCTGCGCGTGGAGGCGGAGGAGGAGGCGTTCTTCTGAGCCGGCAAGGGGAGCCTGAGCCGGCGAGGGGAGCCTGAGCCGGCGAGGAGAGCCGGCGCGCGCGCCCCGCGCGCTGCGCGGCCCGGCGCTGCGCGGCCCGTCGCGGCGGCGAGCCGGCGGCGGCCGGGGGGGCCGCGGGCGCGGCGCGGGCCCGCGGCGCGCGGCCGCGCGGGAGGGCGGGAGGGCGGGCGGTGCTGTGCGGCGGGGCGGGGCGGGGCGGGGAGGGTAGGTAGGGCAGGGGGCCTGCCCCCAGGGGTTGCTGGGGCGGCCGGGGCCTTCCTGGCCCCGCGCTCTCTCTCGCCCTCTCTCTCTCTCTCTCTCCGTTCACATGTTTCGCGGCCGCGCAGCTGGCTCTCTATTTCGGGGGCGGCATGCGGGCAGCACTGGCGGGCCGGCCCGCAGGCGTGGTGACAGCGGGCGAGGGGCGGCGGCGGCGGCGGCGGCGCAGCAGCAGCAGGTGGCGTGCGTGGGGTGAGCACTGTCTGCACCGCCAGCGGGCTGGGCGCCTTGCGCGCGGCCCAGAGTAAAACTGTGCGTCTGCGCGTGGTCGGCGCCTCCGCCGCGCGCGGCGCTGTCCGTCAGGCCGCCCGCAGCGCCGCCCAGGCCAGGCCAGGGCGGCAGCCGCCGACGCCGCCGTCAGCGCCAGCCAGCAGCAGCCGCCGGCGGCCCCGCTGCTGGAACGGCCGAGCACGCTGCCGGGGCCGCCGTATCTGCGCGGTGCACCACGCCAAGCGCCGTGCCAGAGCGCCGCAGCGCCACAGCGCGGCAGCGCGGAGATCAAGAGGGGAACGGCGGGGTCCCGCGTGCCTGAACACCGTGCCGCGCACCCGTGCCCTCGCGCGGCGCGCCCCCGGCGCCATTGCCCCGCCGCGCCCCCGCACTCGCCGTTCCCTCGTCCGCCACACTCCCCGCCGCGCGACCGCGCCGGGACCGCCCGCAGAGCGGCCGCCAGGGGCCGAAACAGCAGCCGCCCTCCCCGCATCGCCCAGCGCGCCGCGCTGCGCCTCCGCACACCCCGCGCCGCGCTCTCTGGGCCTTGACGGTGCCATGGAGCGCACGTTTGAGAATGTGGACAGCAAGGCGTGCGGCTCCAAGGCCAACAGCCGGCGCGTGTCGTCGGTGGGCGGCGCCGGGCCCGAGTACTCTGCGCCCCTCGACTTCCCCTGGCCGCACCCGCCGACCTCGCGCGGCGGCGCGCCCTGGAGCGGGCGGGAGGAGATCGACGCCATCAAGGGCTGGCTCGCGGGCCGCAGGACCAGGTGCGCCAGGGCGCGCCCGCGCGGAGGCCTGGCCGAGGCTCCGCGGAGCTGCTGGGCGCGCCCGCTCGCGGCGTGGCGGAGCCAGGCGGCGCGCTCACCGACCTCCGGGGCGCCGCGCTCGCACCGCCGCGCAGGCGCGCCCGCCAGAAGCGCAGCGCATGGGGCTATGCCTCCGCCCTGCTTCCCTGCCTCCAGTGGCTGCGTGGCTACAACCTCAAGAGCTGGCTGCTGGTGCGGCGAGGCGCGGGCGGCGCGGCCGGCCCGACCAGCCCCGATCCAACCGACCTGCTGCGCACCACGCTGGCCGCTCACCCGCCGCCACCTCCCGCAGTTCGACATCCTCGCCGGCATCGCCGTCGGCTTCACCGTCGTGCCGCAGGTGCGCGCGCGGCGCCCGCCGCCGCGCAGCACGCGCGCGCGCCACCGCCGCTGGGCGGCCGCGACTGACGAGGCCGCTGCCGCCCGCTGCCGCCCGCTGCCGCGCGCGGCGCACGGTCAGGGCATGAGCTACGCCAACATCGCCGGCGTGCCCGCGGTCATGGGGCTGTACGGTGCGCGCCGCACAGCACACAGCGCGCAGCGCGCAGCACGCATCGCACAGCGCGCAGCTCGCCACGCGCGTTGCGCACACCCGCCGCCTCTTGACCCGCGCGCCCGCTGCCTGCCACACACGCACGCCCGGCAGGCGCGTTCACGCCGGTGCTCATTTACTCCCTGTTTGGCAGCAGCCGCCAGCTCGGCGTGGGCCCGGTCGCGGTCACGAGCGGCCTCATCTTCAGCGGCATGGCCGGCGTGGTCCCCGGCTATGACGCCATCACAGACCCCAACGACCCGGGGCCCGAGCTCGCCGCCGTGCAGGCGCGCCGCCGCGCCGCCGCGGCTTGACTGCAAAGCAGTGCCGCCGTCTGGCCGCTGGGCTGACGTGCGCGCACCCCGGCTGAACCCTGTCTGCCTGAACCCCGCCACAGGCCGAGTATAACAGGAACGTCATCCAGCTCGCCTTCCTCGTCGCCTGCCTCTACACCGCGGTGCGACGCGCGCGCTGCAGCGCCTGCGCCCTCGCCCGCTGCAGGCGCACGGCTCATGGGCCGTGCTGCTGCCGGCGCGCGCCGCTGCCGACGCGCGCGCTGCGCGGTGCTGCTGCTGCCGCCCTGCACCGCCGCCAGGTGGGCCTGTTCCGGCTGGGCTTCCTCATTCGCTTCCTCAGCCACCCTGTCATCACCGGTGCGCCTCGCGCAGCGCCGAGGGGCCGCTGCCACTGCAACCAGCCCCGCGCCGCGCGATGTGGCGCGCCGCGCCGCCCGCTGGCCTCGAGCCACACCGCACCGCACCTGCCGCGCCCGCAGGCTTCACGAGCGGCGCTGCGCTCGTCATTGCGACGGGCCAGGTCAAGTACATCCTGGGGGTGAGTTGACAGCGCCGCCCCGTCCGCCTGCCTGCCTGCCTGCGGCCACGCGCGCCACGCACACCGGGCCCTGAGCCTCCTGCCGCGTGCGCTGCCGCTGCCAGGTGAGCTACAAGAAGCAGGACACGCTGCAGGGTGAGCTGTCCAACATCATCGCCCAGCTGTCAGCCGGCAAGTTCAAGTACCAAGAGTTCCTCATGGGCATGGCCATGCTGGGCTTCCTCATCAGCCTCAAATACATCCAGCGCAAGTGAGCCAGACCCTGCGCACGCCGTTGCAGCCGCCGCGCGCTCACTCTGGGCTCTCAAGCTCACACCCCCGGCGCCGCCCCGCCGCCGGCCGGTCAGGTGGCCGCGCACGCTCTTCCTGAAGGCGCTGGGGCCCTTCATTGCCTGCGTGGTCGGCATCGCCGTCGTTGCGGGCTTTGGCTGGGGCAACGGCAAGGGCCCGATCAAGATCGTCAAGACCATTCCCTCGGGTGCGGGCCGCCGCACCACACGGCGCTGACCAGCGCGCCGCACAGCGCTCAGAGGGCCCAGGGCCAGCGCCTGCTGGCCGGCAGAGCCTGCTCTGCCTCTGCTCTACCTCTGGCCTGGCCTAACACACCACGCACCGCCCTGCCGCCGCGGCCGCAGGCCTGCCGCCGGTCAGCATCGGTCTGTGGGCGCCCATCAGCAACCTGGGCAAGCTGCTGCCCCTCGCGTTCATCGTCATGGCCGTCGACATGCTTGAGAGCACCTCCATCGCCCGCGCGCTCGCACGCAAGAACGGCTACGAGCTCAACTACAACCAGGAGATCACCGGCCTGGGGCTCGCCAACTTTGCGGGTGCGCGGCAGCGCGGCCGCTCGGGCCGCCTGCTGCGCAGCACCTGCACGCGCGGCGCCTGTGCCTCAGCCGCCAGCGCGACGGCGGCCTAACCTGACTGCCGCGCCCGGATGCGTGTACGCCGCCGCCCAGGTGCCATGTTTTCCTCCTATACCACCACCGGCAGCTTCAGCCGCTCCGCAATCAACAACAGCTGCGGCGCGCGCACGCCGCTCGCGGGCTTTGTCACCAGGTGAGTGCCGCCATCAGCACTCGCCCCGCGCGCCTCGGCACTCGCGCCGCCCCACTCCAGCCCTCACGCTGCCCCGCCTCGCCCCGCGCCCAACCTCTCTTGCGCCCGGCCACCCCGCACCGCCCGCCGCGCAGCATGGTCGTGATGTGCGTGCTGCTCTTCGCGACGCGCATCTTCCGTCTGATGCCGTACAACACAATGGGCAAGTTTACAGGCCCTTTGGGTTGAGTTTTCTTGGTTACGGGACCCCGCGCTGAACCCTCCCGCTAACCCGTCGCCCGCCCCGGTGCCGCCGCCCATGTTGGCAGGCGCGATCATCATCATCGGCGTCAGCCAGCTCGTGGAGGTGGGCGTGGCAATCGAGCTGTTCAAGCTGCACCTGCGCGACTTCATCGTCTGGCTCTGCGCCTTTGCTGTGACCACCTTTGCCGGCGTGGAGCTGGGGCTGATGAGCAGCATCGCGTGAGTGGACCCCTGACGCCAGCGGGCGCGGGGGCGCTGCGCGCGCCGCCGCCGGCTGGGCGCGCCGCACGCCGCACGCGCCGACCCTCGCTGCGGCTCCTCCTGCGCCCCCGCAGGCTGAGCCTGGTCATCCTCGTCCTGGAGGCCTCCTTCCCCCACACCGCCGTGCTGGGCCGCATCGGCAAGACCAACGTGTACAGGCGCGCCGCGGCTGCGGCGGCTGCTGCCACCTCCGCTGCTGCTGCTGCCGCCTCCGCTGCGGCTGCTGCCGCCGCGCCCGGCCGCCGTCGTGTCCAGCCGCCACCATGCCCAGCCCGCACCGAGTCTCACAGCAGCGTGTGACACCCCGCCCGCGCGCGCCGCCGCCGCCGCCGCAGGTCCGTGTCCAAGTACGAGGGCGCCGAGACGACGCCGGGCATCGTCGTGGTGCGGCTGGACGCGCCTCTGTTCTTTGCCAACACGGTGCACTTTGAGTCTGCCATCACACACTACCTGGCCGACGGCGACGACGCAGCGCGCGAGGCTGGACGTGAGCTGCCGCTGCCGCCCGCCCGCGCGCGCGCCGCTGCCGCGCGCGCGCGGCTCTGCTCTTTTTGCCAGCTCGCCCACACCGCCGCCGCTGCCCCGGTCAACCCGTGGCTCCCTCCCTCACCACACGCGCGCTGCAGTGAGCGGCGTGAAGTTCCTGGTCCTGGACCTCACGCCCGTGACGCGCAGCGACAGCAGCGGCGCGCACATGCTGCGCGACCTCGCCACCGAGTGCACCGAGCGCGGCGTGCAGCTGGTGCTGTGCAACCCCAACGACAAGGTGGGCAGAGCCGCTGCAGCCGCTGCGCCGTGCGCACGCCGGGGCGGACTGGGGGGCCAGCAGCAGCGGGCGCGTACCGCACGCCCCGCCGCAGCTCACCGCCGCCGCGGGCTGCTCCGCTCCGTTCCGCTCCGCTCTGCTCCGCTCTGCTCGGCTGTGCTGCGCTCAGCTCGTCTCGATGCTCGAGCGCATCGCCATCTACGACGTGCTGCCCCGCGCCTGGGTCTTTGTGCACACGCACGACGGCGTGCGCGCCGCCGCGGCCGCGCTGCACGGCGGCGAGCTCGGCGGCCTCGCCGGCGCCGCGCTGCCGCGCGACGGCGCCGACCTCGGCAAAGACGTGGACATGGTGCTCCTGCCGCGCGCCTCCAAGGACGGCCGCGAGTGAGCTGACGGCGGACTGATCTGGACCAATGGGTGGGGAGCAGCAACTGACGTGCTGCGTGCGTTTGCTTTGCCCGGGCGCAACCTGTTTGGTAGAGGCTTGACCAGCGGGTTGGGCTTTCCATGATCCCTTTGTTGGCCGCGCGCAGGCTGCAGCTGCGCGCGGCGCGCCCGCACCCCACACGTGTGCGGCGCGCTACGTTGTGACGGGCGCGGCAGACTCTGTCGAGGCGCAGAAATGTGCGCCGGTGCCGCGCGCGAGCTGGGCGCGCGAGCTGGGCGGCCTCTGTTCTGGACGTGCGGGGGCTCGACTCATCATCACTGCGCTGCGCTCAGCAGTCGTTCTGCGGCGGTCAGGCTCGGACGGTCGGAGAGAGCTGCTGCGCCGCAGCGAGGCCGTGGGGGCTGGGCGTCGAGTTGCCGGGCAACCAGCGCGCGCGTCAACGTTCGCCCACCGGGCGCCGTGCCCAGCTCCAGCTCGCTGCGCGCCCGCTCCAGGTCCAGCGCTCCAGCTCCAGCTCGCTGGCACGCTCAGCACTGGTCACGCACGGCGCGGCAGGCACCAGAAGCCGCGACGCGCGGCGGCTCGCCGCGCCGCGCGCCGCGTGCCGCGCCTCGGCGCCGCCTCGACAGGCGTCCGGGCCCACCAGCGCCCGGGGGACGCAGGCGGGCGGCCGCACGCGGCAAAACCCGCTCGTCACGCTGGAACTCGACGTTCCAAGCCCAAGCTTCGGCGCTGGGTCTTCCCCGCCGCGCCGCTCCCGCGCGTGCGCGTTCCGTCGTCGCGCGACACACCCAGGCGTCGCGCGGACCCCTGCCGAGCGGCCGCCAGAGACAACCACACCCGCCCGCCGCCCCGCCCTGCGCGCTCGAGCTGCCGCTCGGGCGGCATGGAGCGCACATTCGAGCACGTCGACAGCCGGACGCCCAGCATCAGGCGGCCGTCGGTGACGGCGCCGGACTACGGGCCCCCGCTCGACTTTCCATTCCCGCACCCCCAGGGCGGCGCCGCGCCCTGGAGCGGGCGGGAGGAGATCGAGTCCATCAAGGGCGTGCTAGCCGGGCGCAAGACCAGGTGCGCCAGGGGGTGAGCCGGCGGTGGCCGCAACGCGGCGGCGCTCGCTCACCGCGCCGCGCCGCGCTCGCACCGCCGCGCAGACGCGCCCGCCAGAAGCGCGGCGCATGGGGCTACGCCTCTGCCCTGCTGCCCTGCCTCCAGTGGCTGCGTGGCTACAACCTCAAGAGCTGGCTGCTGGTGCGGCGAGGCGCGGGCGGCGCGGCCGGCCCGACCAGCCCCGATCCAACCGACCTGCTGCGCACCACGCTGGCCGCTCACCCGCCGCCACCTCCCGCAGTTCGACATCCTCGCCGGCATCGCCGTCGGCTTCACCGTCGTGCCGCAGGTGCGCGCGGGGCGCCCGCCGCCGCGCAGCACGCGCGCGCGCCACCGCCGCTGGGCGGCCGCGACTGACGAGGCCGCTGCCGCCCGCTGCCGCCCGCTGCCGCGCGCGGCGCACGGTCAGGGCATGAGCTACGCCAACATCGCCGGCGTGCCTGCGGTCATGGGGCTGTACGGTGCGCCTCGCACAGCACAGCGCGCAGCACGCAGCACGCAGCACGCAGCGCGCAGCGCACAGCTCGCCACGCGCGTCGCGCGCCCCCGCCGCCTCCTGACCCGCGCGCCCGCTGCCCGCCACACACGCACGCCCGGCAGGCGCGTTCACGCCGGTGCTCATTTACTCCCTGTTTGGCAGCAGCCGCCAGCTCGGCGTGGGCCCGGTCGCGGTCACGAGCGGCCTCATCTTCAGCGGCATGGCCGGCGTGGTCCCCGGCTATGACGCCATCACAGACCCCAACGACCCGGGGCCCGAGCTCGCCGCCGTGCAGGCGCGCCGCCGCGCCGCCGCGGCTTGACTGCAAAGCAGTGCCGCCGTCTGGCCGCTGGGCTGACGTGCCAGCCGGCGCATCAGCCGCGGCGCCCCGGCTGAACCCTGTCTGCCTGAACCCCGCCACAGGCCGAGTATAACAGGAACGTCATCCAGCTCGCCTTCCTCGTCGCCTGCCTCTACACCGCGGTGCGACGCGCGCGCTGCAGCGCCTGCGCCCTCGCCCGCTGCAGGCGCACGGCTCATGGGCCGTGCTGCTGCCGGCGCGCGCCGCTGCCGACGCGCGCGCTGCGCGGTGCTGCTGCTGCCGCCCTGCACCGCCGCCAGGTGGGCCTGTTCCGGCTGGGCTTCCTCATTCGCTTCCTCAGCCACCCTGTCATCACCGGTGCGCCGCGCGCAGCGCCGAGGGGCCGCTGCCACTGCAACCAGCCCCGCGCCGCGCGATGTGGCGCGCCGCGCCGCCCGCTGGCCTCGAGCCACACCGCACCGCACCTGCCGCGCCCGCAGGCTTCACGAGCGGCGCTGCGCTCGTCATTGCGACGGGCCAGGTCAAGTACCTCCTGGGGGTGAGCTAGCAGCGCCGCCTCGGCTCGCCTGCCTGCGCGCGCCACGAACACCGGGCCCTGAGCCTCCTGCCGCGTGCGCTGCCGCTGCCAGGTGAGCTACAAGAAGCAGGACACGCTGCAGGGTGAGCTGTCCAACATCATCGCCCAGCTGTCAGCCGGCAAGTTCAAGTACCAAGAGTTCCTCATGGGCATGGCCATGCTGGGCTTCCTCATCAGCCTCAAATACATCCAGCGCAAGTGAGCCAGACCCTGCGCACGCCGTTGCAGCCGCCGCGCGCTCACTCTGGGCTCTCAAGCTCACACCGCGCGCGCCCCGGCGCCGCCCCGCCGCCCCGCCGGTCAGGTGGCCGCGCACGCTCTTCCTGAAGGCGCTGGGGCCCTTCATTGCCTGCGTGGTCGGCATCGCCGTCGTTGCGGGCTTTGGCTGGGGCAACGGCAAGGGCCCGATCAAGATCGTCAAGACCATTCCCTCGGGTGCGGGCCGCCGCACCGCACGGCGCTGACCAGCGCGCCGCACAGCGCTCAGAGGGCCCAGGGCCAGCGCCTGCTGGCCGGCAGAGCCTGCTCTGCCTCTGCTCTACCTCTGGCCTGGCCTAACACACCACGCACCGCCCTGCCGCCGCGGCCGCAGGCCTGCCGCCGGTCAGCATCGGTCTGTGGGCGCCCATCAGCAACCTGGGCAAGCTGCTGCCCCTCGCGTTCATCGTCATGGCCGTCGACATGCTTGAGAGCACCTCCATCGCCCGCGCGCTCGCACGCAAGAACGGCTACGAGCTCAACTACAACCAGGAGATCACCGGCCTGGGGCTCGCCAACTTTGCGGGTGCGCGGCAGCGCGGCCGCTCGGGCCGCCTGCTGCGCAGCACCTGCACGCGCGGCGCCTGTGCCTCAGCCGCCAGCGCGACGGCGGCCTAACCTGACTGCCGCGCCCGGATGCGTGTACGCCGCCGCCCAGGTGCCATGTTTTCCTCCTATTCCACCACCGGCAGCTTCAGCCGCTCCGCAATCAACAACAGCTGCGGCGCGCGCACGCCGCTCGCGGGCTTTGTCACCAGGTGAGTGCCGCCGCCATCAGCACTCGCCCCGCGCGCCTCGGCACTCGCGCCGCCCCACTCCAGCCCTCACGCTGCCCCGCCTCGCCCCGCGCCCAACCTCTCTTGCGCCCGGCCACCCCGCACCGCCCGCCGCGCAGCATGGTCGTGATGTGCGTGCTGCTCTTCGCGACGCGCATCTTCCGTCTGATGCCGTACAACACAATGGGCAAGTTTACAGGCCCTTTGGGTTGAGTTTTCTTGGTTACGGGACCCCGCGCTGAACCCTCCCGCTAACCCGTCGCCCGCCCCGGTGCCGCCGCCCATGTTGGCAGGCGCGATCATCATCATCGGCGTCAGCCAGCTCGTGGAGGTGGGCGTGGCAATCGAGCTGTTCAAGCTGCACCTGCGCGACTTCATCGTCTGGCTCTGCGCCTTTGCTGTGACCACCTTTGCCGGCGTGGAGCTGGGGCTGATGAGCAGCATCGCGTGAGTGGACCCCTGACGCCAGCGGGCGCGGGGGCGCTGCGCGCGCCGCCGCCGGCTGGGCGCGCCGCACGCCGCACGCGCCGACCCTCGCTGCGGCTCCTCCTGCGCCCCCGCAGGCTGAGCCTGGTCATCCTCGTCCTGGAGGCCTCCTTCCCCCACACCGCCGTGCTGGGCCGCATCGGCAAGACCAACGTGTACAGGCGCGCCGCGGCTGCGGCGGCTGCTGCCACCTCCGCTGCTGCTGCTGCCGCCTCCGCTGCGGCTGCTGCCGCCGCGCCCGGCCGCCGTCGTGTCCAGCCGCCACCATGCCCAGCCCGCACCGAGTCTCACAGCAGCGTGTGACACCCCGCCCGCGCGCGCCGCCGCCGCCGCCGCAGGTCCGTGTCCAAGTACGAGGGCGCCGAGACGACGCCGGGCATCGTCGTGGTGCGGCTGGACGCGCCTCTGTTCTTTGCCAACACGGTGCACTTTGAGTCTGCCATCACACACTACCTGGCCGACGGCGACGACGCAGCGCGCGAGGCTGGACGTGAGCTGCCGCTGCCGCCCGCCCGCGCGCGCGCCGCTGCCGCGCGCGCGCGGCTCTGCTCTTTTTGCCAGCTCGCCCACAGCGCCGCCGCTGCCCCGGCCGACCCGTGGCTCCCTGCCTCCCCGCACGCGCGCTGCAGTGAGCGGCGTGAAGTTCCTGGTCCTGGACCTCACGCCCGTGACGCGCAGCGACAGCAGCGGCGCGCACATGCTGCGCGACCTCGCCACCGAGTGCACCGAGCGCGGCGTGCAGCTGGTGCTGTGCAACCCCAACGACAAGGTGGGCAGAGCCGCTGCAGCCGCTGCGCCGTGCGCACGCCGGGGCGGACTGGGGGGCCAGCAGCAGCGGGCGCGTACCGCACGCCCCGCCGCAGCTCACCGCCGCCGCGGGCTGCTCCGCTCCGTTCCGCTCCGCTCTGCTCCGCTCTGCTCGGCTGTGCTGCGCTCAGCTCGTCTCGATGCTCGAGCGCATCGCCATCTACGACGTGCTGCCCCGCGCCTGGGTCTTTGTGCACACGCACGACGGCGTGCGCGCCGCCGCGGCTGCGCTGCACGGCGGCGAGCTCGGCGGCCTCGCCGGCGCCGCGCTGCCGCACGACAGCAAGGACTCCAACGGCAAAGACGTGGACATGGTGCTCCTGCCGCGCGCCTCCAAGGACGGCCGCGAGTGAGCTGACCGGCTGACTGGTCTGCACAGCTTGTGATGGGCGGCCGCCGACGGGGCCGCCGTCGTGTTTGCTTTGCCCCCTGGGCGCAGCGCAACCTGTTTGGTAGAGGCTTGACCAGCGGGCTTTCCTTGAATAACTCGCCCCCACGGACGCGGCTCGGAAACTTCTTTTGCCCCTGCACAGGCAGCGCCGCTGCGCACGGCTTGTCGCTCCCGTGTGCTGCGTGCTGCGTGTGTGGTGTGCTGCGCGCGGCAGCGGCGAGGCGTGCACCTGTGCCGCACCGGCCCTGCGTGGGCGGGCTTTCGATGGATCGCCAACACTGCAATGAATGAATGCAGCAGGCTGCACAGCCTGCCTGGCACGTGACAGGCAGTGTACCTACGCAGGCGCGGATGACCGGGGCGAGGAAGAGGCACGCTGCGCTTTGGTGGAACTGCTGCTGGCCCTTGGGAGTTGTGTTGGCGGGCCACTCGCCCGCGTGTAAAGCAAGCGCAAACGCAGCGTGTTACCCTCGCCGCAGCCCCGCCACCCCGCCTGTCTAGCTGCTGCCCCGCGCGCGACCTCTGCCTAAAGGCACCGGCCTGCTTGCACCAGCCTGCTTGCACCAGCCTGCTTGCACCCGCCGCGGCCGCCGAATCGCGCGCCACGGAGCGCGCGGCGCCGCGCTGACCCTTGGCCGCACCAATCATTCGCTGACCGGACCTGCGCCGGCCGGCGCCCCAGCTCCAGCTCGGGCTCATGCCGCAAGCCACCTCCGGAGGCTGGATCCAGCTCCACCTCCACCTCGACAGCTCCCAGCTCAGTAGTACTTGAGCACGAGCGTGTGCGAGCGGTTGTCGGTGGTGACGACGCGCACCGACACGCAGTCGCCGCGCGCGGCGCTGCGGCTCGTCGTGCGCAGCGAGTAGGTCCCGCCGACGCCGGCCGCGCACGCCTCGGCGCCCCACGTGCGCGCGCGCTTGTACTCGAGGCGCTCAAACTCGGCGCCGCGCGGGCAGGTCACGGTCTTGGCGGCGTCCATGTCGAGCTCCTGGATCACGCGCACACCCGCGGGCGGGCACGCGCCGCCCTTGAGCAGCAGGGGCAGCTCCACGGTGCCCATGCGCGGGACCTCAAAGTTGCCCGACACGCCAAACTCGACCGCCCAGCGGCAGGCCGAAAAGCCGCCGGCGAGCGTCTGCGCCTCAAAGCCGCGGCCCGCCGCGCAGGAGCACGCCGAGTTGCTCTCGCGCGCCTTGGTGCCGAGCGCGGCGGAGCAGGCGCAGCCGTCGCGCGCGCTGCAGAGGCCGGGAACCTCGCAGGTGCCCCAGATCTCCACGCCGCAGCGCGTGGTCTTGGGCTCGGCCGCGGCCTTGGCGGCGGCGGCCTTGCCCTCAGCGATGGCCTTGGCGTTGGCCGCGGCCTTAGCGTCCGCGGCGGCCTTGGCCTCGGCGGCCGCCTGGGCGTCCGCGGCGGCCTTGGCCGCGTCGGCGGCGGACACGGCCTCGTCGGCGGCGGCCGCGCTCTGGTCCTCGGCGGCCAGCGCCTCATCGGCAGACGCCACGGCCTCGTCCGAAGCGGCCTGGGCGCCGTCGGCGGCGCCCGCCTGGGCGGCGGCCGCCTGGGCGGCGGCCGCAGCCGCGGCGGCCTGGCGCTTGGCGGTCAGGCTGCGGGCGGGCGGGTGGCAGCGGTGCGTCAGCGGTCAGTCGCAGGAGCCAGAGGCCAGCCGGGAAGCAGCCGCAGCGGTCTGACCGCTCACCCCGCGGGCTCCAGGAGGGACTGCGCGGCGGCGGCGGGCGCCGGCGCGGCCGGCGCCGCCACGGGCGCGGCGGGCGTGGTCGTCGGCGCCGCCACGGGCGCGGCGGGCGTGGTCGTCGGCGCCGCCGCCGCGGGCGCGGCGGGCGTCGGCTCCGCGTGCTGCACGGAGCCGTGGGGCTCAGTGGTCACGGGCGTCACGGGCACAGCGGCGACGGGCTGCACCGGCGCCGCCGGGGTGGCAGGCGCCACGGGCGACGCTGCGGCAGGCGTCGCCGGGGTGGTGGGCGCAGCCGCAGCGGGCGTCGCAGCCGGCGCGGTCGCAGCAGGGGCGGACGCCGTCGCCACGGGCTGCGTGGCCGCGGCGGCGGGCGTGGGCGCGGGCTTGGCCGGGGGCACCGCCACCGGCTGCGCGGCGGGCGCGGGCGCGGCGGGCTTCGCCGCCGGGGCAGCCGGCTCCCTGCGCGGCGCGGCGGCGGCGAGCGGTCGGTGGGTCGGTCGGTGGGCGGCCGGCCCGCCGAGCGCGCGCGCGCGCGCGCGTGCAGCAGTCGCCGCCCGCCCCCCGCCGGCCCGCCGCGGCCCGCCGCACGGGCACGCACTGCAGGGCCGCCTGCGCGGGCGCGGGCGCGCCGAGGAAAGGCGCGAGCAGGCCCATGTCGGGGATGACGGGGGCGGGCTCGGTGGCGGGGTCGTAGAAGGGCACGGCGATGAGGCGCCCGCTCGCGTCGCGGCGATAGGTCACCAGGTTGGCAAAGGGATCAGACGCAGATGCGGCGGGCACGCTGCGCGCGTCGGCCGGCGCGCGGCCGCGGGCGGGCGGCGCGGCGCGGCAGTGAGTGAGCTGGCGCGGCGCGGCGGCGGCGGCGCGGCATCGCGCTCGCGAGGGCGGCCGCGCTCACCCGGCCGCGGGCGCGGGCGCGGGCGCGAGGGGGCTGGGCGCGCCAAAGCCCATGTCCTCCGCGTCCCACGACGGCATGACGTCGACCAGCTGCGCAGCGCCGTCGGGCGCGGCGCCGCCCGCGGCGGCGGCGGCGCCCGCGGTGGCGGCCTTGGCGGCGGCGGGCCGGGCGGCCCGGCGCGGCATGACCACCACCTCACTGTCGGTGTGGGGCCCCGCGCCGCCCATCACGGCGGCGCGGACGGGCTTGGCGCCGGGCGCGGCCTTGCGGCCGGCGGCGGGCTGCGGCGCGGCCTTGCGCCGCGCCGCGGGCTGCGCCTTGGTGGCCGCGGGCTTGCTGTCGGCCGCAGGCTTGCTGTCGGCCGCAGGCTTGCTGTCGGCCGCGGGCTTGGGCGCGGCAGCCGCAGCCGCAACGCTGGCCGTGGGCTGCGGTGCAGCGGCCGCGGGCTTGCTGTCGGCCGCAGGCTGCGGTGCAGCGGCCGCGGGCTTGCTCTCGGCCGCAGGCTGCGGTGCAGCGGCCGCGGGCTTGGTCTCGGCCGCGGGCGCGGCGGTCGCAGCCGCAACGCTAGCTGCGGGCTGCGGGGCGGGCGCGCTGCAGGGGCGGTGCGGCGGCACGCGGCGGGGGTGAGGGCCTGGGCGCGAGGCCTGCAGGCGGGGCCGCGTGCGTACGCGGCCGCACCTCTTGACCTCAGTTGCGGCGGCGGGAGCCGCGGCCAGCGGCTGGACCGGGGCCTGGATTGGGGCCAGGGGCTGGGGATCTGCGGCGCCCCGCAGGGTGGGTGTGTGAGCCGCACGCGCGGCAGTACGCGCGGGAGCCTCCGCGCAGCTCGCAGCGCCGATCTGGCCCGAAGCAGCTCGTCTGAGCTCGTCAGCGCGGCGCAGCAGCGCGTGGGGCTCCCAGCACAGCCGCCAGGCGGCGTTAGGTGCGCGCTGCCAGCGCCGCCGCGGACGGCCCCCCAGGCGGCCCAGGACGCGCCGCGCCCGTGCGAGTGAGCTCACCGTGCTGCGGGTGGTCCACCACGACGCTGAGCGGGACCTGCGCGCTCGGCGCGGGCTCCGCGCCCAGCGCGCCAAACGCCGACGCGGCCAGCAGCAGCACCACGGCGCCCAGCGCCGCGCGGGAGCGCCTCATCGCGATGATTGCGCGAGACGGGAGCAGCGCCTGACGCGGCTCACGAGCGCAGGTGTTTCGGCCGTCTGTTTCTGCGCCGCACAGCGCCCGCGCTGTGCTTACCCTGGAGTCGAGTCGAGCTGGGCAACGGATACCTGCACGCGCGGCCGCGCCACTGATGGCAGCCTGCGGTGCGCACGCGGCGGCACGGCACGCTGGCGTGACGGTCACTCGGGGCGGCGCTCCCCAGCTCCCCAGCTCCCCAGATTGAGCGCCACCCTGCCTCCCGGGCGCCTTCTCTCAGCCCTGCCAGCCCCGCGCGCCGCCGGCGCGCGCGCCGCCGCCCTTGACGCCGACCTGGCCGCGCGCTGGCGGCGGCGGCGGCGGCGCGCCGTACGCCCCCGCGCCGCTCGCCCAGGCCCCGCCCGCCCAGGCCGCCGGCGCAAGGGCATAGGGCTGAGGGAACCCCATGCCCATGCCCATCATCGGCAGCAGCCCCGGCCCCGCCATCGGCATCCCCCCGGGCAGCATGAAGCCCGGCGGCAGCATGCCGCCCGCAAACTGCAGCGCCGCGCCGCCCGCCGGGGCGGCGCCGCGCCCCGCCGGCGCGGCCCGCCCGCCGCGCGCCCCGCCGGCAGCTGCCGCGCCGCCAGGCACGAGCGCGAGCCCGGGCGGAAGGAAGCCAGGCGGCATGAACCGAGCCAGCGCCGCCGCCGGCAGCCCACCAGCGAGCGCGGCCGGGCCGCCGCGGCCCGCGCCGGGCCGCCCGGGCCCAGCGACCTGCCCCGGTGCCAGGTGCCCCGGCGCGCCGTGCATCAGCATCAGGCTCAGCAGCGCGGGGTTGGCCATGCCCGCCGCTGGGGCCGCCAGCTGGCCGCCGAGCTGCTGCTTCCACGCGGGCACGAACCCGCCCCACACGCCCGGCGCGGGCGGGCCGCCGACGGCGCCGCCGCCGCCGCCGAGCGCGGCATGGCTGCCCGCCGCCGCCAGCGCCGCGGCGGTGGGCGCGGCGGCGTGGCCGCCGCCCCTGGGCGCGGCCTTGCCCGGCACCGGCGACCCGCGCGGCGCGCCGGCGCCGGGCGCGAGCCTGCCCGGCGCCGGTGCAGGCGCGGGCGCGGCCGCGCTCGCGCGCGGGCTCGAGCGGCCCGCCGCGGGGCGCGGGCTGCCGCGGCCGCCCGCCAGCGCCCCGTGCTTGGACTTGAGCGCCGCCCCGGCGCTGCCCGCGACAGCGTTGGCTGACGCAAACGTGCCCACCGCCACGTCCAGCGCCGCCAGGCCGCCGTCGGTGGAGGAGCGCCGCCCCGCGGTGGCGCCCGCGGCGGCCACCCGCGTGGTGGCACCGGAGCCGAGCTTCACCGGCAGCGGCGGCTTGCGCACCACCACGCCGCCGCCCTGCTCGCCCGCCTGCCCGGCCCCGCCCACCTGCGAGCGCTGGCGCCGCAGGCTGCGGCTGCCAGCAGCGCGCCACGGGCCACCGGCGCCCGAAGACGACGGCGACGGCGGCTGCGCCTCGCCGCGCGCCGGGGCGGCGGCGCCGTACCCGCCGCCGCGGCCGTAGCCGCCGCCCGGCGCGTGCCAGGCGCGCGGCGGCGCCTGCTGGTGCCGCTGCTCCGCCTCGCCGTACGGCGCCTGCGCCAGCTGGCGCTCGCTGCCGATGCCGCTGCGGTCCGCCGCTGCGGGCGGGCTCCCGAGCGCCGAGCTCGCGGCGCTGCTGTACGCGTAGCTCGGCGGCTCGCCCGGCGTGCCGCCGGCGCCTGGAGAATAGCTGTAGCTCGGCGGCTCGCTGGGCGTGCCGCCGGCCGGCGCGTAGCTGTAGCTGGCGTGCAGCTGGAAGCCGAGCGAGGGGTCGAGGGCGTGCGGCGCGTACGCGCCGGCCGCGCGGCCGGGCGAGCCGTACCTGCGCGCGCGTGCGCAGGCGGCGCCGGCGGCGGCGGCGGCGCACGGGCAGCCGTGGGCTGCGGCCGCCAAGGGGCGCCGCCGCGCCGCGCTGCCGTCGACGACGCAGCCTGGCCGCCGCGCCGCGCGCACCTGTGCGCCTCGCCGCCGGCGCTGCGCAGGTAGGGCGACCCCGGCGCGGCGGCGGGGCTGAGCGCGCCCGCCGGCGACTTGGCGGGCGAGGGCGGGCCCATGCTGCCGCGGCTGCCGATGTTCCAGTTGAGCCCAGCCCGGCTGCTCCTGATGCTGCCGGGCGTCGCGTCGCCCGGCTCGTGGCGCGCTTGTGCGTCGGTGCCGGCAACGGGGCCGCCCCGGCCCAGGTCCAGGCCGCCGGGGGCGCCGCCGTCTGCACCGCCGGCCAGCCCCGACGGCTCCACGAGGGCGCGGCTGGCGGCCTGGGCCATCGCCGCGTCCACGCCGCCCAAGAGGGCGCTGAGCGGCACGACGTGGCGCCCCTGCCGCCCGTCCTCCTCCTCCGTTGCCTCCTCCTGCTCCGCCGCGCCGCCGCCGCCGCCCGCCTCGCCGCTCGCGACCATCTGCAGCGACATCTTGATCGCGCGCTGCTGCAGCACCTGGCTCTGCTGCTGCAGCCGCCGCGACTCCTCCTGTGCCGGGCGGCGCGCGAGGCAGGCGCGGGCGGGGGTGAGGCGCCCGAGCAGCAGCGGGGCGGCGGGGGGTGAAGGGGAGGGGCGTGCACACGCGTGCCTGCGCGCGCGCGGCCGCGGCCAGTCCCCCAGCGCTCACGTGCAGCTGCGCCAGCTGCGACGCGATCGCGCGCGAGCGCTCGTCGCCGTCGTCGCCGTCCTGCCCGCCCGCGCCGGCCGCGTACGCTGCGAGCTCGGCGTCCAGGCCAAACGGCAGCGCGGCCGGCTGCGCGCCGGCGGCGGCGGAGCCCCCCGCCGCGCCAAAGCCGGTGCCGGCCGCGGCGGCGGCGGCCGCCGCGGCCGAGCCGGCGGTGGGGCTGCAGGCGCTGGCGCCGGCGCTCGAGTCCTGGCCCAACAGCTCCCGCCTGATCTGCGGCGAGTCCGGCCACGGCGAGACCCTGCGGCGCACGGCGGTCAGGCGGCCGCGCACGAGCACAGGCCAGCTCCCGCGCGCGCCCTGCGCTGGCCCCACCTGCTGGCCTCCGCCGCCACGGGGTCGTACGAGCCGTGGTCGCTGCCGCCCGCCGCCGGCGGCGCGGCGCGGCCGGGCGCGGCGCCCGCGACGCCGGCCGCGCCGGCTGGCTGCGCCGCCGCAGCTGCCGCCGGCGCCGGCGAAGCGGCCGCGCCGCCCGCGGAGCCTGGCGCGGCCGCGGGGGGCAGCGCCAGCGGCGGCCGGGCGCTGCCGGCGGCGTCGACGGCGTCGCTGCGGCGCGGCGCGGCTGGCGGGGGCGGGGCACAGCCGTCTTCGTCGCTGTCGTCGGCCTCTCCGCCCGTGCCGTGAATCTCGCTGAAAATCTTCTGAATCTCTTCGGCCTCGCCGGCGTCGGCCGCGCCGCCGTCCAGCGCGCCGTGCATCTGCGCCGGCGGCCGGCTGCCTGCAGGCGGCGCAGGCGGAGCAGGAGGGGGGAACGAGGCGGGGGGAGCTCAGACACCGCGCGCGGGCGCACCCGGCCGACCGGCCCAACGGCGCGTGCACGCGTGTGCGGCCGCCCGGCCGCTCACCCGGCAGCTCGCTGCCCTCGGCGGAGAGCGCGTCCAGCGCGCTGCCCTCCGCCAGCAGCGCGCGCAGCCGGCGGCTGCCGTGGCTGCTGCTGCCCACGTGCGCGCCCAGACTGCCCGCGGGCGCCGCCGCCGCGTCGCCGTCGGCGGCCGGCGCCAGCTTGCGCTTGGGCGGCGGCGCCGCGCCCGCCGCGCCCGCCGCGCCGGCCGTGCCGGCCGTGCCGGCCGCCGCTGCCGGCCCAGGCCTGGCCGCCACCGCGCGCGGCTTCCTCTTGGCCGGCGCCGCCACGGGCGCTGCCGGCTGGCCCGCGGGCTCGGCCGCGGCAGGCTCGGCCGTCGGCGCGGCCGCGGCCTCGGCGGCGGGCTCGGCTGCAGGCTCGGCGGCCGCCGGAGCCGGCGGCTTGGCCGACGCCCTGGCCGGCGCCGGCCGGCGCTTCGCGGGCGGCTTGGCCGGCGGCGCCGGCGCCGGCGCCGGCGCGGCGGCCGCGGGCTCGGGCGCCTGCGCGCGCAGCAGCGTCGTGGGCGGCTGGGCGGCGTCGCGCGCGCGCGCCGCCCGCAGCTCGTGTTAGCTCCCAGGGGCCTCCCCGCACCTGGTCAGGCGCGCCGCCAGGCCCGCCGTCGACGGCGGCGCCCGGGTCCATTTCGGCCGGCGCGCCGCGCTGCTCGCCGCCGGCCGGCGGCTCCGCCGTGGCTCGCCTGCGGCTCAGGCAGCTCACCCAGCGCTTCTCTCGGCCAGGCGTGGAGCGTGGCGCGGGGGCGCCGCGCGTGGTGGCTGCGGGCGCGCGCTGGTCCGCGCTGGTCGCCGCGCGCCGCAGCGAGAGGGGCGCGGGCGAGCCGCTGCTCAGCGGCGCTGGCGAGAGGTGTGGTGACGAAGCCGAGCTCCTGGCGAGCTCGGTGGGCGGGGCACGCGGTCTCATGCCCCGCGCGCGCTGTGCAGCTGCCAAAGCACCTGCCTGCGCTCGGTCACGACCCTCGTCACGCTCGGTCACGAACCTCGCCAAGCGCAGCGCCGCAGCGACCCCACGCGCCGGCTGCTGCTGCTCCTGCGCCAGCCAGATCGCGCGGCGCCCTCATTGGCGGCCGACATGCAGCTCGCAATGCCTGGGCCCGCCTGCCGGGCCGGCGCCCGCAGCGGCCCGCCCAGCGCGCGCGCGGGCCTGCGCGCGATGCCGGGGCGCGCGGCGGGCGCCCTGCGGGCCCTGCCGACGGGCGCTGACGACAAGGCGCGACGGGGATGACGCTGTCGCGGCCTCGCCGCGCAGCAGCGGGCCCTGCGGCGCCCGCGGTGCTGCCGCCGCCGCTGCGGCCGCTGCTGCCGCCGCCGCCGCTCACCGCCGCGCCGGCGGCCGCCGCCGCAGGCGCTGGAGGCGGCGGCGCTGGAGATGGGCCTGGCCGACCTCGCCCGCCAGGCGCTGAGCGCCGACCCGGAGGCCGCGGCGCAGCTCGCGCGCTACGAGGCCGCGGTCGTGCGGCTGGAGAAGGCCAAGGCGGCCGAGAAGGAGCTGGAGGCCATCATGAAGGTGCGACCGCGGGAGCTGCTGGCGCTGGCAGCGCAGAGTGGGCTCGCATGACAGCCCGGGGGGCGCGCCTGCGCCGGCAGAGAGGGGGCCGCGCCGGCCGCCGGCCGCGACCGCCGCCGGCGCGCGCCCGCACAGGACGCGATGACCGCGGCGGTCGAGCAGGACGCGGCGGCGGCCGCGGACGCGCGCAGCCGCGCCGACCAGCTGCTCGCCGAGGCCGAGGTCGCGGCGGCGGAGCGCATGCTGCAGGCGGCGCAGATCGAGTACGGCGCCGCGGCGTCGGAGCAGCGCCGCCTGAGCGCGGCGCTCGGGCAGGTGCGCGCCGCGCCGCGCCGCGCTCGCCGCGGGCGCGGGCGCGGGGGCGCGCAGCAGCAGCGCGGGCGGCGGCAGCCCGAGCCGCCGCACCGCCGCGCGCGCGCGCCGCGCGCAGGACGGCGAGCGCGTCGAGTCGGGCAAGGCCGCGGCGCTCGCGGCGGCGGGCGGGCTGCTCGGCGCGCTGCCGTTCCTGCTCGCGTCGCCGGCGCCGGGGCTGGGTGCCGCGCTGTCGCTCGCGGGCAGCGTGGCGGGCTGCGTGCTCATGGGCGTGACGTACCGCTACGCGGTGCGGCAGGACGACACCAACGCGCAGCTGCGCGGCGGCGTGGTCGCCGCGTTTGCGCTGGTCAAGGCCGCGGGCGCGGCCGACGCGCTGCAGGCGGGCGCCGCGGCCGACGGCGCCGCGCCGCTGAGCGCCGAGGTGCTCGGCACGGCCGCGCTGTACGCGGGGCAGAGCATGCTGCTGTTCGGCTTTGCCGCCGCCGCGCTGGAGGCGGGCTTTGCCAACGGCCTCGTGCGGCGCATGCCCGGCCGGCAGCAGGCGGAGTGAGCGGCGGGACGGGACGGGCGCAGGATGGCGGCAGGATGGCGGCGCCCGGCGTCCGCATCTGGCGTGGCGGGCGGGCGGCAGTGAACTACGCCATCCGTGTAGCTAGCGGCCGCGCGGGCGCGGGCGCGCGGTGTGTGTGTGTAGCTTTAAACCTGCAAGGCCATGCCGGCGCGGCGCCCAGCCTCGTGCGCACGAGCGCGCGGCAGCACCGCGGAGGACCCCTCCGCGCCAGCAGTGGGCGCGGGAGCGGCGCGGCGCCGCCGGCGCCCTGGGCGGCAGCACGGCGGCGGCGCGCGCAGGGCCGCCTTATATCGAGCGACCGACGGCCGCTCCGAGCAGTCCGGCCTCGCAACAAACGCAAGTGCGCCCAGCCGCCCCAGCACACCGCACGCATGCGCGGCGCGCCCCGACCGGCAGCAATGCTGCAGCAGCAATGCTCTCCCGAATCACTGCTCCCCAACGCCGCGCCGCCAAACCACGGGCAGGGGCGCGACCGGGGCCGCCTAGTGCGCGCTGCCGCGCGCGGCGGCGGCCGCGGCGGCCGCGCCGCCGCCACTGTGCACCTCCTCCAGCTCTTCACGAGACCAGCTGGAGGCCTCCGACTGCCGCGCGTCGTGGTACTCCGTCTGCGTTGACGCGGCGCCGCCGATGCTGCTGCCGAGCTCCCCGCCGCCCGACCACCCGCCGCCGCTGCGCGGGCCGGCCGCGGCCGCGCGCGCGGCCGCGGGGCCGCCGCCCGCCACAAACCCGGCGCCGCCGGGCGCCGCGCCGGCGCGCGGGCTCGTGAGCTGCAGTTCGCTGCCGACGAGCGGCTGCTGCGGCTGCGGCTGCAGCGCCTGCTTGCCGCCGCCGCCGCCGCCGGCAGCGGCGGCAGCACCGCTGTTGCCGTTGCTCAGCGCCGGCAGGTCGACGCTCACGTGCTCCGGCGCGACCGGCGGCAGCCACTGGTGCGCGGGCGCCTGCAGCACGCCGTCCGCGCCGCCGCCACCGCCGCCGAGCGCCGGCGGCCCGTCGCCGGGGCGGGCCGCCCAGTTGTCGCTGCGCCCGCCGGTGCGGTCGATGGGCGCCTGGCGGCCCTGCTCGGTGAGCGAGTCGTAGCCCTGCGCCGCCTCGGGGACGGCCGCGCCGAGCGCGCCGCGCTGCGCCGCGGCGCCGCCGCCGGCGAGCCCCGCGTCGAGCGCGTCGGCCAGCGCGGGGCTGTGCGCGCCGCCGTGCGCGCCGCCGCTGCCGCCGCTGCCGTCCAGCGGGCCGGGGCTGCGCATCGGGCTCAGCGCGGCCGCGCTCCAGTCCGGGTAACCCATCTCCACGGGCACCTTCTTGACCTCGTCCACAAACGCCCTGCGCGCCAGCGGGCCGGCACCGACGACGCCGCGCTCGGCGCGCCGCCGCCGCGGCGCGCGCGCGCCGCGCCGCCGCCATCTCGCTCGCGCTCTCTCACCTGAACTGCACCTTGCTCGGCGGCACCGGCACGCACCACACGCTCGCGCAGTTGCGCAGCACGCCCTGGTCGTACGGGTTTGGCACCGCGCTGTGGTTGTACCTGCGGCGAGCGGGGGCGCCGGGCGCGGGCGGCGCGCGTCGCGGCGGCGGCCCCGCGCGTCGCCTGCCGCGCCGCGCCGCGCCGCGCCGCGCCGCGCCGCGCTGCCCGCGCTGCGCCGCCTCGCACCTGAAATTTTCGTACGTCGTCTGGTTGGTCGCGACGAGCCAGGTGTGGAAGCCCGAGAGGCCGAAGACAAACCAGAAGAATATGAAGGTGAAGATCATCAGCGCGATCGCGGCCCCGCTCTGGCCTGGAGGCGGCGGGACGTTCAAACGCGCGGGGCGGGCGCGCGGCGCGATTCGAAAACCGGCGCTCGTGCGCGGCGGCGCGCGACGCCCCGGCGCGCGGCCCCGCGTGCCCGCGCGCGTGCCGCGTGCTCACTCAGCGTCTGCAGCCAGAGGTTGGTGGCGGGGCCGTCGGCGGCGCCGCCGCCGGCGGCCGCCGCGGCGGCGACGAGCTCGCGGTGGCGCACGAAGAGCGAGCCGAGCGAGACGCCAAAGGTCCAGGCGATGTAGGCGCTGGTGCTGTAGATGAAGAGCAGGAAGGTGCGGTAGTTGCGCTGCGGGTGCGCGCGGCCGCAGCGGGGCGCCGGGGTTTAGGGTTCAGGGTTCAGGGTTTTGGGAGTGGGCAGGGCGGGGCGCGCCCGTGTGTGTGTGGGGGGGGGGGGGGGGGGGCAGGTGCGTGCGCCGGCGGCGCGCCGCCGCCGCGGCCCGCCTGCTGCTGCCACGCACCTTGCCGATGGTGGTGCCCACCCAGGGGCAGTGGTGGTCGAAGCGCTCGATGCAGTTGTCGTTCACGCTGCAGTGGTGCGCGCGGGGCGGCTGGTAAAAGTGGCACGTGTCGTTGTACCGAACCGTCACGCGCTGGCCGTTGACCGCCACGTCCTTGGCCCTGCCGGCGGCGGCGGCCGGCGAGCGCGCGGCGGTCAGCGAGCGGCGGCGGCGGGCGGGCAGGCGGGCGGGCGGCGCCGGGGAGCCTGCTGCAGCGGCTGCGTTGCCCGCTGACTGACGATGCAGCGGCCGAGCGGCGCACCGCGGCTTGCGGCTCTGCAGCCACTCCTCGTCCGGCTCCTGGCGCGGGAGGATGCCTGGGTCCCGGCACGACGTGAGCAGCAGCATCACCGCGCACACGCACGGCAGCACGCAGCTGCGGCGGCGCGGCGCGGCGGCGGCGGGCGTCGCTCGGCGGCGCGCCGACGGCCGCTGGCGCGCGGACGCGGTTGGCGCCGCTGGTTGCGCGCCCTCGCCGCCGGCGGCGCCTGCGCGGGCGCCGCCGCGCCGCACCTGACCACCAGGATGGCGGGCGAGACGCGCGCGGCCATGTAGGGCGCGACCAGCACCAGGAAGACCGCCGTCGGCGCCGCCAGCAGCACGAGCGAGCCCAGCCCGCTCTTCCAGCTGGGGCCCGTCACGCAGTGGCCCCAGCAGAAGAATCGCTGCGGCGGCGGCAGCGGCGGCGGCAGCGGCAGCGTGGGCGGCGCGCGCGTGCTGCCCGGCGCTCGGCGCGCTCGGCGCACGCGCTGCGCTGGCCCCCGGCGTGTGCAGGCGGCGCACCTCATTGCCCTGCCACTGCTCGTACACCCGCAGGCGGCGGGCGTCGGCGCGTTTGCTCGCCATCAGGCAGCTGCCCTAGTCATACAGCGTCTCCACGGCGCACACGCAGCGGTGCACGGGTCCAGCGCACTTGGGGCCGTGCTCCGGACCGCCCAGCGAGGCGGACAGGGACGCCAGGCCTGGCGCGGGCGGGGCGCAGGCCGGCCCGCTGCTGTCGGGCGCGCGGGCCTGCAGGCCGAGCGACAGATCAGGCACGCCGTGAGGCGCCGGAGGGTGGGCCACGAGCGCGTAGGCGCGCGAGGCGGAGAGCGGCGACAGGAAGGCCTCGGGCGTTCTGCCGCTGCTCAGCGCCTCCATCCGGCCTGACGCATAGCTTCGGCGGTGGAGCGTGTCGTGCTGCCGGCGGTGGGCGAGGCGGGGCGGCCGCAGGCGCGATCGCGGGGGCGCTTGGGGCGGACTGCCGAACCGGGCGACTGGGGCTGCAGCAGCGCTGGGCGGGGCCGCGGCTTGTCCAACCGTGGAGGGGGGACGGCGGCGCTGCTGTCGAGCAGTGAGCGGGGCGGGCGGGCGCAGGCCCCGCAGGGGCGGGGCGCCGCCGCTGCACCGCCGCTGCTGCGACAACTGACAGCGCGGCGGTCAGCGCCCGGCCAGGCGCATGATACCACCCTCGATCCTGATCTGGGCGCAGGCAGGACACCCGGCTCGCGCCGCACGCGCGCACGCAGCAGCGCCCGTCGCGAGCGCTCGCGCCGCCACCGCTGCTGGCTCGGCCGTGGATGCTGCTGGCCGCCGGCGCCGCAGCCAGCAGCAGCAGGCGGGCGCTGCTCGCGGTCGCGTGCGCCGCAGCGCCCGGCCGGCGCGGGGCGGCGGCGGCAGCGGCATCGCCGGCGGCGCGGCAGCAGCGCCGCGGCGGCGGCCGCGCGCACCGCGCGATGGACGCCCCGCAGCAGCCGGCCCCCGCCGGCGCCGACGGCCGCGGCGGGCCGCCAAAGAAGACCTTCACGGTGCGCCGCCGGCCTGCGACGGAGGCGGTCGCGCAGGCTGGCCGCGGCCGCGCACGCGCGCGACCGCCGCTGCCCGGGCGCAGATCGCGGTCGAGGGCTGCTGCCACGGCGAGCTGGACAACATCTACGCCACGCTCGCCCACCTGGAGCGCGCCGAGGGGCGCAAGGTCGACCTGCTCATCTGCTGCGGCGACTTCCAGGCGCGCGCGGGCGCGGCGCCCGCGCGGCGCCGCACCCCCCGCGCCGCGCGGCCGGTCGCGCTGCGCCGCGCCCGGCGGCGCGCCCGGAAGTCGCAGCGCCGCGACCTGCGCCGCGCGCCGCGCTGCTGCTGCGCGCGCGCAGGCGGTGCGCAACCTGGACGACCTGGAGACTATGAGCGTGCCGGTCAAGTACCGGCAGCTGATGACGTTTTGGAAGTACTACAGCGGCGCCGCGGTCGCGCCCGTGCCGACGCTGTTCAGTGAGCACCCGCGCGCACCGCGCGGCGGCGGCGCGGCGGCGGCGGCGGCGGCGCGGCGGCGGCGGCGCGGCGGGCCGGCGCGGGTGCGGGTGCGAGGCGCGCGCGACCACCACGCCGCGCAGTCGGCGGCAACCACGAGGCCACCAACTACCTGTGGGAGCTGCACTACGGCGGCTGGGCGGCGCCAAACATCTACTTCCTGGGCTATTCCGGTGCGCCGCGTGCGCCGGGCCCCCAGTGGTCGAGCCGCGCCGGGCTGAGCGGCCGGGCGCGGCGGCCGCGCGCCACGCCGCGCGCCGCGCCGCCATGCCGCGCGCCGTGCTGCCACGCGCCGCGCCGCGCCGCAGGCGCGGTGCGCTTCGGCGGGCACCGCATTGCGGGACTGTCGGGCACGTTTGTCGCGCCCCACTTTGGCTGGGGGCACCACGAGGCGCTGCCGTACGACGAGCGGTGCGTGAAGAGCGCTTACCACGTGCGCGCACTGCACGTCCACCGCCTCATGCAGGTGCGCCCGCGCGGCCGGCCGCCCGCGCGGCCGGCCGCCCGCGCGGCCGCGCGCCTGCTGGTGGCGGCTGCTCCGGCGCGGGCCCGGCACGCCGCGTGCCGCTCGCTGAGCCGCGCCTCGCCGCGCAGCTGCGGGAGCCGACGAGCGTGTTCCTGAGCCACGACTGGCCCAACCTCATCACGCGCCACGGCAACGCGGCGTGGCTGTTCAAGAAAAAGCCCTACTTCCAGAAGGAGGTGCGCCCGCGGCGGCGCCTGCGGCGGCGCGCGCGGCGGCGCGCGCGACGGCGGCGCGCGCGGCAGCGCCCGCGGCGGCGGCGCGCGGCGGCGGCGCGCGCGGGCGGCGCGCGGGAGGAGCAAGCCCGCCGTGCGGCGCGCCGCGTCCGCAGGCGGAGCGCGGCGACCTCGGCAGCCCGCCCAACCAGGCGCTGCTGGAGGCGCTGCAGCCGGACTACTACTTTGCGGCGCACCTGCACGTCAAGTTCCCCGCGGTCGTGCGCCACGGCGGCGGCGCCGGCGGCGGCGTGCCGGGCGCGGCGCAGCCGGCGCCGGGCGCGGAGCAGCAGCAGCAGCAGCAGCAGCAGCAGCAGCAGGCGGCGGCGGCGGGCGCGGGGCAGCAGCAGGCGGCGGCGGGCGCTGGCGGCGGGGAGCGGGTGACGCGCTTCCTCGCGCTGGACAAGTGCCTGCCGGGGCGCGACTTCCTGCAGGCGAGCGCGCGCGCCGCACGGCGCGTCGCCGCGCGCCGCGCCGCGCCGCGCCGCGCTGCGTGGGCGGGCGCGCGCTCACGCGCTGCCTGCGCGGCGCGTTGCGCGGTGGCGCTTAGGTGGTCGAGCTCGAGGCGCGCGGCCCGCTGGAGCTGAGCTACGACGCCGAGTGGCTCGCCGTGCTGCGCAGCACGCACGGCCTCATGTCGACCAGCAAGCACGCGCCGCCGCTGCCGCCAGACTGGGGCGGCCGCGCGGGTGCGGCGCGGCGGCGGCGGCAGCGGGCGGCGCGGCCGGGGCCGGGCCCCCATTGCTAGCTCGGCCCGCCGGCCGCTCTCCCCCGACGCTGCGCCGCCGGCGCCGCCGCGCCGCGCGGCGCGCGCAGGGCCGGCGCCCGAGGACGTCGCGCACGTGGAGCGCCTGCTGTCCGAGCGCGGCAGCGCGGCGATTCCGCACAACTTTGCCCCGACCGCGCCGGCGTTCGACCCCGTCGCGGGGCGCGTGCGCGGCGCGATGCCGCGTTCCGACCTGCGCAACCCGCAGACCGTCGCGCTGCTCGACTGGCTGGGCCTGCCGTACAACCTCGACCACGCCGCCAACGCGCGCGGCGGCGGCGGCGGCGGCGGCGGCGGCTGGGCGCGGCGGCCAGGTGCGAGGGCGGGGCGCGCGGGCGCGCGGGCGCGCGGGCGCGCCGCGCCGCCGACGCGCCGCCGACGCGCGCGCGCCGTCGCCGCGCCGCCCGCGCAGCCGTCGCCGCGGCGGGGGCCGGCCCCGCGTACGCGGCGCCGCGCGGGCTGCTCTCGCAGCAGCAGGGCGGCGGCGGCGGGGCCAACCCCGAGGAGATCAACATTGACTCCGACTCGGACGGCGGCGGCGGCGGCGGCGCGCCCGCCGCGGCGGCGGCGCCGGCGGCCCTGGCGGCGGCGGACGCGTTTGAAATTGCGCTGGACGACGACGACGACGACGACGACGGGGGCGGCGACGGGGACGGCGCCGGCGCCGGCGGCGCGCTCGCCGACGGCGCGCCCGACAGCGACGCGGACGCGGGCGGCGGCGGCGGCGACGGCGGCGCGGACGGCGACGCCGGGGGCGGCCGGGACGACGACCCGATGTTTGGCGTGGTCGACACGGCGCGCTTCCCATACTACACCTCCACGTGACCACGTGCGCGTGCGCGCGTGCTGACGCGTGGGCTCGCGCGTGAGAGCTCGCCGGGCGGTAAAGGCCTGCCTGCGCCGCGGGGCGTTACGCTCTCTCTCTCTCTCTCTCCCTCGTGCTGCGCGGGCGGCGGCCTGCACGGCCGCTGCCGTGGGCGGCGCGCACGCCCGCAGCCCCCTGCAGCCTCCCGCCGCCGCCGTGCCTGCCAGGGGAATAGGCGCCCAGCTGCGTGGGCGACCCCGTCGCCCCGCCTGCAGGCAGCTGCCTAGGGCCCCAGCCCTCCCTGCTCAGTCTCTGTCTCTCTGTCAAGCGCACGCGCGCCCAGGCCGCGCTCGCCGCCACGCGGCGGTCGCCCAGTCCCCAACGCGCACGCAGGCCAACTGTACACTCGCGGCTCCTCCCCACCCCCAAGTGCGCAATTCACGCGCGCGGCGAGGGGAGTGTCTCGCAGCCATCGAAGCAACGGCATGCCGGCGCCCCGGCGTGCGCTGCGCGCGCCGCTGCGCGCGCCGCCCCCGCCGCCGTCCGCGCGGCCGCGGCGCCGCGCGGCGCCAGCCCCCGGGCGGGCGCCGGCCCGCGTCGGCTCGGAGCAGCCGGCCGGCGCTCAGACGAGGCCGCCGAGGCTCAGAGCAGCCGGCCGGCGCTCAGACGAGGCCGCCGAGGCTCAGAGCAGCCGGCCGGCGCTCAGAAGAGGCCGCCGCGGCTCAGAGCAGCCGGCCGGCGCTCAGACGAGGCCGCCGAGGCTCAGAGCAGCCGGCCGGCGCTCAGAAGAGGCCGCCGAGGCTCTTCTTCTCCTTGCGCTTGCGCGTGAAGGCCATGCCCCGCATGCCGTCGGGGTCGTCCACAAACCCCAGCTTCTTGTACAGGCCCACCACCTGCCGTGATCAGGCGGCGCGACCGGCGGGAGCGAGCGCGGCGCGGCGCGGCGAGGCGCGCGACGCAGTGAGCGAGCGGCGCGGCGCGGCGCGCAGTGAGTGAGCGGCGCGGCGCGGCGCGGGGCGCGTGCGTCGCTTGATGAACCGCCCCCGCCACGCGCCTGGGGCTCGGCGTAGAGCGTGATCGTGCCGATGCCGTCCGCCAGCAGCGTTTGCGTGAGCCGCTCGATCATGGCGCGCCCCAGCCCGCTGCGCTGCCACGCCGGCGACACCGCGACGTCCCTGCGCGGCGCGGCGCGGCGCGGCGGGCGCGGCGCCGCGCGGCGCGTGGGCAGCTGCGGGCCGCTGGCACCGCGGCCGGGAGCCGCCGCCCCTCACCAGATCGTCGCGCTGAGCACGCCGTCGCTCGTCGCGCGCGCAAAGCCCAGCAGCTGCCCCAGCCTCGCGACGCGGCTCTGCTTCAGCGAGCGAATCCAGATGAGCCTGCCGGCGAGCGGCGGCGCCGCACGCGCGGCGCGTCGGCCGCGGCAGGCAGCACACAGCGGACGCTCCCAGCTGCCCCCGCGCGCGCTGCCCGGCGGCTGCGGCGCGGCGGCGCGCCCGCCGCGCCGCACCGGTGCGTGTTGTCCAGCGCCACCTTGAGCCGGTCAGGGTCGCGCCGGGGGAAGCCGACCTGCGGCGAGCGGCGGCGAGGGCGGGCGGGCGGCGACCGGTCGGCGGGCTCGCCCGGACGGGCCCCCCGCCCGGCGGGGCGCGCGCAGCTGCGCCGGGGCGCGCCTTCTCAAAGAGCTCGTTCAGCTCCGTTATTTTGATGCCGTCCCGCGCCTCGACGAACTCGACGCCGAGCGCCGCAAACTCGGCGTCGGCCTTGCTGATCGGCGGCGGCGGCGGCGGCGCGCCCGCGAGCCGCGCCGCCAGGGCCGCCTTGTCGGTGCACACGCCGTCACCGGTGGCGAGCTCTGCGGGCACGGCAGCCGGCGGGCGGCGCGCGCGTCGGCGGGCGGCGTGTGGCAGCGCCACGACCGCTGCGCGCCGCGCCGCGCGGCCGCCGGACGCCGCCGGCGCGCCCCGCCGCGGCACCGCGCTGGCCGGCCCGCGCTGTGGCGACGGGGCGACTGGCGCCGCGCAATTCGGGCGCCAGGCGGGTGTGGCGCGGCAGCACGCACTTGCGGTGGCCAGCGGCAGCCCCACGAAGCACAGGCGCGGCTTGTCGCGCCCCACCAGGCTCTCCGGCGACGCAGGAGACGTAGGGGCGGGCCGCGCAGGCCGCAGCGGCGCGCGCGGGGGCGCGACGCTCGCTGCAGCCCGCGGCCGCGGCGCGAGCGCCGCGCCCGCCCGCGGCTGCAGCCGCGTCTGCATCTCGATCGGCGCTCCCTGCCTGCGGAGGCGGCTGCGGTCGAGGGAGGCTGCTCACGCGGCGAGCATCGGCGGCGGCGAGCGCTGGTGGCCAGGCAGCTGCAGCAGCCTCTGGCGCGCAAGCCAAGCGCCCTCGGCTAGCGCGAATGACCGGCTGTGAGGATGGGCAGGGGGCCGGGGGCAGCTACCACGGGGCGGCAGCGCGACGCCGCGAGCGGGTTGCGGCCGAGGGTTTGCCGCCGGGGCTTACCCGGGCGACCTCGCCACGCGGCAAAGCTCATTGCTCCAACCACTTGTGCCAATGAAATGTGCGCGGTTGCGCTGATGTACAAGGCCGCCCGCCCGTCATTGCTCCCTCGCATTGCGTTGCCGCCTCGCCTATCCTAAAAAACGCGCCCACGCCGTCCGCCTGCTGCTGCTCCTGCTCCTGCTGCCAGGCGCGCCGCAGCGCTGCCGGTTGCCGCCGCCCCCGGCGGCGGCTGCGCTGCGCCGCGCGGCGCGCCCGGCGGGGGCCGGCGTTAGTGGCGGTGCGCCTCGCTGATGCCTGCGGCGCGGCGCGGCGGGCGGCGCGGCTCAAAGTGGGCAGCGCGGCGCGCGCCGGTCGCGCCCTGCCCTCCCTCGCTCCCTCCCTCCCTCCGTCTTTGCCACCCCGCCCGCCCGCGCCGCCCGGCGCACCGAGCATGAGCTTGGCGACGTAGAAGTAGACGACCAGGCCGGTGCTGTCAACGATGGTCGTCATGAACGGCACGCTCGTCACGGCGGGGTCAAACCTGGGTTTGAAAACGCGTGGTCAAACGCGCGGTCAAACACGGGGTCAAACGGTGAGGAGGGGGAGGGGTCAGACGGCCGCGCGGCGGGAGAGCAGCGCGCGCGGGGCGCGCGGCGCGGCGCCGCGCACTTGAGGCGGTCGGCCAGCAGCGTCAGGAGCGCGCCGAGGCCGTTGGCCCACAGCGACACCAGCTGCGCGCGGGCGCGGCGCCGCGGGCGCGGGCGCGGGCGTGGGCGCGGCGCCGCGCCGCCGCGCGCGCTGCTGCCGCCGCCGCTCGCTCGCGCCGCGCCCGCCGCGCGCCGCGCGCCGCGCGCCGCA
The DNA here is from genome assembly GCA_014905635.1 of Scenedesmus sp. PABB004. Classification (NCBI taxonomy): domain Eukaryota; kingdom Viridiplantae; phylum Chlorophyta; class Chlorophyceae; order Sphaeropleales; family Scenedesmaceae; genus Scenedesmus; species Scenedesmus sp. PABB004. The sequence goes on from JABVCE010000016.1 coordinate 501,659, forward strand.
CCGGCAGCGCGATCGCCACGGCCGCGCCGACCTGCAGCGAGATGCCCGACCACACCCACGAGAACGCGAGGATGCAGAGCCCCAGCACCGCGCCCATCATGCACCCCGCGCCCGCCTCCTTGAGGCACACGCGCAGCATGTCGCGGCTGCTGACCTGCTTCAGCGCGAGCGCCCTGCGCGCCGGCCGCGGCGGCGGCGGTGGCGCGGCTCGGCGCGCGGCGCGGCGCGCGCCGCCGCCGCCGCAGCCGCGCGGCCGCCGCCGCACCGGATGACGGTCGTGACGCTCTGCGAGCCGGTGTTGCCGCCGTGGCCCATGATGAGGGGGACGAAGAAGCTCAGCTCGACGTGGTGCGCGAGCACGTCCTCAAACTGCTCCACCACGACCGCCGCGAGCAGCAGGCCGACGCAGAAGACGACGAGCCAGCCTGTGCGGCTGCGCGCGATGTCCAGTATGCCCTCGCGCCTGCGCGCGGGCGCGGGGGCCGGGGCAGGCGACGCGGCGGGGGTGCGCGCGCGGTCGGCGCGACGGCGGGCGGCGCGGCCGCTGCTGCCACGCGCGGCGCGGGCTGCCGCCGCCGCCGCGCCGCGCGCGCCGCTCACGCGTAGTCCGGTTCGTCGAGGTCGTCCACGTCGTGGCTGTGTAGGTGCTTCCCGCTGCGGCGGCGCGGCGCGCGCGGCGCGCGCGGCGCGTCGGCGCCGGAGCAGCAGCAGCGGCCGCGCCGCGGCGGCGCATACGCGCCGCCGGCGGCGCCGCCGGGCCGGCTGGGCCGGCGCCCGCCCGAGATGCGTGGCCTCGGCCCCGCCCCGCCGGCGCTGGGCGGCGCATGGCCCCGGGGCAGCGCGGCGCGCGCTGGACATGCGCTGCCCCCGCCCGCCCAGCGCCGCAGCGGCGCGCCGGCGCCCTCACCGCTCCGAGGGCCGCTTTGTGCTGATCGACAGCGGCAGCCCCGGCGACATGGCGCCCGCGAGCGCAACGACCGAGTCGCCCGGGCTTGCAGGCGGCGTTGCGAGGCGTGGGGCGTCGCCCGGAAGGAGGGGGGCAAACGCCGGCGTGAACTGGGTCCGCGGCGCGCGAACGGCGGCGGCAGCGACGACGCCCACGCGGGACCCTGCTCTGCCCTCGCTGCGCCCTCCACGCGCCGCCGCCCGCGCTGCGCGCCCGGCCCCACACCCGTCTTGGCACCAGGAACGCTCCGTGCGCCTGCCTTGCTCGTGCAAGCCGCGCAGTCGGCACACGCGCTTGAATTTCTGCCGCCGCCCACGGCGCCCCCGCGGGCCCGCACCGCCCTCCGGCCGCCCGAGCGAGCGCGGCAGGAGGGGCGCGGCTGCATGGAGGCCCAGTCCGGCGCGCCGGCGGCGCTGCCCGGCGCGCTGCGCGACGCAAACGCGCTGCTGCTGCGCGCGCTCGCCGCCGGCGCCGCGCCGCCCGCCGACGACGGCGCGCTGGTGGAGCAGATCGCCGCCTACCGCGCCAGCATACGCGGCCTCGCCAAGGCGCTCGGCGGCGGCGGCAGCGGCGGCGGCGGCGGCGCGGACGACGGCGCGGCGGCGCCCGACCAGGACGCCGGCGCCGCCGAAGCAGAGGCAGCAGCGGGCGCAGCGGCGGCGGGTGCAGGAGCACCGGCAGCACCGGCGGCAGCGGGTGGTGTAGCAGCAGCAGGGGCAGCAGCAGCAGCAGCGGCGGGCTTTGGCGGCCTGGGCGAGGAGGGCGTGGACTACACGGTGCGCCGGCGGCCGCGCGGCGGCAGCACCGCGCCGGCAGCAGCGCCGCGCGCCCGCCCGCCGCCGCGACCACGCCCCGAGCCCGCCGCCGCCGCCGCCGCCGCCGCCGCCGCGGCGCAGGTCGCGGACGCGGAGGGCCTCGACCCGTCGGAGTGGCAGGTCCCGCCGCACTGCGTGCCGATACACGCCAACGTCACGACCTTTGACTGGCCCCGCCTCGCCGCGGCGGCGGCGTTTGACGTCATCCTCATGGACCCGCCCTGGCAGCTCGCGACCGCCAACCCCACGCGCGGCGTCGCGCTCGGGTACAGCCAGCTGACAGACGCCGACATCGCGGCGCTGCCGGTGCCGGACCTGCAGGGCGCGGGCTTCCTCTTTGTCTGGGTCATCAACTCAAAGGTCAAGCTCACGCTCGACCTGTTTGACAAGTGGGGCTACACGTGAGCGCGGCGGTGCACGCGCGCGCGGGGAGCCAGAGGTTGAGGCGCCAGGCCGAAAAGGCGTCGGGCCGCCGCCGCAGCGGCCGCCGCCGCCGCCGATCGCCGCGCCGCCCGCGCCGCGCGCAGGCTGGTGGACGAGGTGGTGTGGGTGAAGATGACGGTCAACCGCCGCCTCGCCAAGAGCCACGGCTACTACCTGCAGCACGCCAAGGAGGTCTGCCTCGTCGGCCTCAAGCAGCCCCCGCCCGCCGGCGACGAGCGCGACGACGACCGCGGCGAGGGCGGCGGCGCGGCGGCCTGCAGCCCGCAGGCCGCGCAGCGCGCGCGCTGGCGGGCGCGCGGGCCGCTCGCGGGGCTCGCGCGCGGCGGCGTGTGCAGCGACGTCATCTTCAGCGAGCGCCGCGGGCAGAGCCAGAAGCCGGAGGAGATCTACGAGCTCATAGAGGCGCTCGTGCCCGGCGGTGCGGCGCGGCGGCGGCGGCGCGCGCCTGCACAGGGCGCGGGCGGCCGGGCGCTCAGGCCGGCGGCCCGCGCGGCGGCGGGGCGGCGGCGGGGCGGGCAGGTGGCGGCGCCTGCGGGCGCGCGCGCAGAGGGGACGCCGCAGAGCGCGCGCGCCGCGCCCGCGCGCCCCGCAGGCACGTACCTCGAGATATTCGCCCGCAAAAACAACCTACGCGACTTCTGGGTGAGCGTGGGCAACGAGGTCACCGGCACGGGCCTGCCGAACGAGGACATGGCCGCGCTCGCCGGCGCTGGCGCCGTGCCGGGCGCCGTGTTCGGCCGCGGCGGCGGCGGCGGCGGCGGCAAGTGAGGCGTGCTGACGAGCGGAACTCGCGGCGCGCGGGCGCTGAACGACGCTGCGCGCGGCCTTTTCCCGCGGACGCACGGTCGTCGATGCCTCGCCCGCCCGAACCGCCGCGGCCCCCGCCAGCCTCGCGCGCGCCGCCCAGAGCTTTCCTGCAACTGCGCGCGCTCGAACCAGACCAAGCCGTCAGCTCCCGCCCCCGCGCCAGCCGGCGACCGCCGCCGCCAGACAGCGCTGCTGCCGCCGCGCGCAAGCCGCCGCGCGCCATGGGCTCGACCATGGAGGACCTGGTGCGTGTCGGCGGAGCTCAGGACGCCGCTCCGTGCGCCCTGCGCCGCGCCAGCTGCTGCGGCGCGAGCTCCGCCGCCGCCGCCGCCGCCGCTGCCGCGCGCGCCGCGCCAGCTGCGAGCTCCTCCGCCGCCGCCCCCGCCGGCCGCCGCAGATGCGCCGCCGCCTGGAAGAGAAGCAGGCCGCCTACGACGCGCAGTGGGACGGCGGGCGGGGGTCGCACCACCCCGACTACGACCCCGCCGCGCCCGGCGTCAAGGCCAGCCGCGCGACGGAGGAGCTCTACAACGCCATCGTGGCCAACGACCTCGCCGAGGCGCGCACCACGCGGGTCTTGCGCCGCGCCGCCGCGCCGCGCCGCGCGGGCTCACTGCGCCGCGGTTGACCCGTGGAGGTCGTCTCCACTCCACCCTTGACTCCACTCCGCCCATCGCGGCCGGCCGCCCATCGCAGGTGTACGCCAAGATCGAAGCAGGCGCGGACGTCAACTTTGTGTTTGGCCCCGCCTACGCCTGCCCCGAGGGCTACACCCCGCTCATGGTCGCGGCGCACCGGGGGCGGCTCGAGTGCGCCAAGGCCCTGCTGCGCGCGGGTGCGCGCGTGCGGGCGTCCCGCGGCCAGCCGCGCGCCGGCGCCGCGCCGCGCGACCGCCTGGCTCGAGCCAGCGAGCTCGCCGCCCGGCGCGCGCCGCCGCGCCCCGCCACCAGGCGCCGACCCCAACTACGTCAACGCGGGCGGCGACCTCCTGCTCTTCTGGGCCATCGACGGCGGCGCGGGCCTCATCAAGCTGCTCGCGCGCTACGGCGCGCAGCTGGACGCCGCGTCGCCCAAGGCGCGCGCGTGCCACGCGCCGCGCGCGCCGCGCCGCGCGCCGCCAGCGCCGGCCGTGCCGCCGCCGCGCGCAGCCAGCGGGCGCCGGTGCCGGCAGCCCCGGCTGCAGCCGGCCGGTGAGCGCCGAGCCGCCGCGCGCCGCCGCTGCCGGCCGGCCAGCAGGGCTGGACGCCCCTGAGCTACGCCAAGGCGCGCGGCAAGTACGGGCCGACGGAGGAGGCCGGCGTCTATCCAGAGGTGCGGCCGGCGCCGCGCGCGCGCAAATGGGCCAGCCGGCGCCCTGGTGCCAGTGAGCTGGCTCGCCGGGCGGCGGCCGTGCCCCTCGAGCTGGCTGCCGACCGGCGCCGCGCCTCGCGCGGCCCGGGCGCGCCCAGTTCCTTCCTCCCTGCCCCCGCGCCCGCGCCCGCGCCCGCCAGGACGTGCTGCTGTACCACGGCGCCACCAAGTACGGCAGCGGCCCGCCAGCGCTCGGCACGCGGTCGCCGCGCAACTCGTACGACCCCGCCGCGCCCAACTTCCGCCGCCAGCGCGGCACCTACCAGGAGGTGTTTGAGGCGCCCTGAGCGGGCGGCCGTGAACCGCGCTGGCGCGGCGTGCCCAGCAGGCGCGCGCGTGGGGGCTGCCGTGCGGCGCGGACACCGGGCGCGGCCCCCGAGTTGCAAGCAGAGCCTGGCCGCGCAGCGGCGCTGCCCCGTCGCCCGCTCACTGCGCGGCAGCGCCGCGGGCCGAGCCGGCCGCCAGGCGCGCCGCCCAGTCCATCGCGCGCGCACGCTGGGCGCGGTAGCGCGCCTCCGCCGGCAGCGGGTTGGCCCAGTTGGCGACGTGCGTGTCTGCGGCGGCAGCGGAAGCAGGCGCGCGCGCTCGCGCGCCTCGGCCACGCCTGCACAGTGGCGCGGGCGCTCGGCGCGGCGGGCCGCTCGCACCCGTGCAGTGCGCGGCGCCTCGATACATGACAAAGCCCAGCCGCCGCCGCTCGTCCAGCCAGTCGCCGGCCGGCGGCACGCCGCCGCGCCTGCCGGCGAGCCGCCGGCTGGCGGCGGCGGCGCCGCCGCCACCGTCCTCCAGGTCGGCCGGGCCCCAGATGCTGCCGCCCGCCCAGCCGTCGAGCTCGCCTGCGGGAGCCAGCGAGGAGCGGAGCGCCGCGGCCACGCGCACGCGCGTGGCCGTGGCCGCCAGGCAGGCGGCGCAGCGCCGCCGTGAGGCCGCCGCGCACACCGTTTGTAAACACGATGCCACCATGCTGCAGCACCAGGCGCTTGATGTCACGCGCAAAGCCAGGCGCCCGCAGCGGCGGCACCGCCGGCCCAAACGTCGACGCGCACTCGGCGGCGAGCGCCGCGCGCGGCGCGCCGTAGCGCGGCGTGGCGCTGTCGGGCGCGCCCGTCGCCGGCAGCTCGCCGCTGGTCTCAACGCCCTGCGTGCAGCACTGCGCGCGGCGCGCGGCGCGCGGGCGCGGCGCGCCGGCGGCTGTGGGCCGCGGCGCCGGCGGGGCGGCTGCCCCGGCGCGCCGCGGCGCCGCGGGCGCCGCCGCGCTACCTGGTAGGAGTAGGCGCTGGGCGTGGCGTCGATCATCACGTGGCTGGGGTCGAACTCGTAGCACCAGGTGGCCGAGCCGTTGTGCGCAAAGTAGGCGTTGGCCGCCGCGAGCGCCTCGGCGGGGCCCGCGCCGCGCGCCGCCGCGCGCGCGCGATCGCGCCGCACGCGGCCGCGACGCCGTCGGTCAGCGGGGGCTGGCCGTTGGTCTGCGCCCAGCCGTGCGCGTTGCCGTACTGGTCGCGCAGCAGCGCGGCCGCGGCGCGCGGCCCGCCGGCCTCGAGCGCCGCGGCGCCGCGCGGGCAGAGGCCGAACGCGGCCGCGAGGCGGCGCCGCCCTGCGGCGCTGCGCCCGGCGGCGGCAATCTCCTCCAGCCCCGCGCGCATCGCGGCGCCGCACGCGGGGCCGCCCGAGTTGGCCGCGAGGCTGGCGGCGATGCGTTCGTGGTAGCGCTCCGCCGCGTCGGCCCACATGCGCGTCCCAAACACATAGTCGACTGGCGCGCTCGACGCGACCGCCGCGGCAAACACGTGCGGCGCGGCGACACGGTGGTACGCGGCCAGCATGCCGCCTGGCGGGAGGGCGAGAGCAGGAGAGGAGGAATAGTGAAGGTGGGCGGGGAGTCGCGTGGCGCTGGGCTCAGGGTCGAGGGCTCAGGGTCGGGGGCTCGGCCCGCGCGGGCGAGGCTGCGGCGAGCGCGCGGCCGGCGGCAGTGCCCGCTCACCGTATGAGCCGCCGATGACGATCGCTGGCACGGCCTCGGGCACGGCCGCGGACGCGCGCACGTGCGCAAGCACGGCGGCGGTGTCAGCCACCACATTCTCGATGGTCAGCCAGTGATAATCCTCGGTCGACGGCGCGCGCCCCGCGCCGGCGGCGGCCGCCGTCGGCGCCCTGCACGTTCGGGACGCTCTCTCCGTAGTACCTGGCGGTGGCGGCGGCCGCGGCCGCGGCGGCGGCCGTTATCAAGGCTGGCGCGCCCAGCGCCGCGGGGCCGGCCCGCGGCGCCCCCGGCCCCCTCCCTGCTGCGCGCGCGCGCGCGCGCGCGCGCGCGCGGCGTCACCGGTGCTCGACGAGCAGCACGAGCGCGTTGAGGCGCGCCGCGTTCTCAAACACGATCGGCTGCCCCGGCAGCCCGAGGGGCGACTCGTTCCCCAGGAAGACCAGCACGTGCCGCCCAGGCGCCCGCACAAGCGGCGGACGCGGGCGCGGCGGCTGTGCGTGGGCGGGCGCGTGGGCGTGGGCGCGGGCGTGCGCGTGCGCGCGCGGCGGTGCGAAGAGCGGCGGCCGCCGGCCCGCGCAAACCTGCGCGTCGCTGGCGGGGCCGCCGCGCCGCCACGCGGCGTCGCAGGTCCAGTAGGTCTGGTTGAAGCGACGGCCGTCAGACGCGTTGGCGTGGTCGAGGGGCTGCGCAAACACGTGCTGCACGCAGCCCGCGGCGACGTGCGGCGGCGGCGGCGCGGCGGCGCGGCCGCGCGTCGCGCGGAGCGCGTGGCGTCCGCCGCCGTGGTCGCGGCCAAACGCGGCGGCGCAGAAGCCCGGCAGCGCGGTGCAGAGCGCCGCCGGCCCGGCGTCCGCGGCGGCGACGAGCGCGCGCGCGAGGCCCCGCTCGCCGCCAGCGGCGGGTAGCCGACCGAGCAGCCGTGCGTGCAGTCGGCGCCGCGCTGCAGCAGGCGGCAGGCCACGCTGACGTTGCCGCGCCCCGCGGCGTGCCGCGCCGCGGGGGCGCTCGCGGAGACCGCGCGCGCCAGCCAGCGCGCCACGTGGCGCGGCGCGAGGCAGCGCGGCAGTCGCGGCGGGTCGTCAAAGGTCGGCGCCCGCACGCGCAGCTCCAGGCTGAAGTACCTGGCTGGCGCCACCGCCGCCGCCGCTGCCGCCGGAGCTGCAGCCAGGCTCGGCAGCGGCGCGCTCGCCTCGCCGATCGCCTCGCCGGCCGCCCACCTGCGGCGCGGGCGGCGGTGGGCGTGAGGCGCAGGCCCCCGAGCTGTGGGGCAGCGCCCCCAGCGGCCAGCTGCACGCAGGGCGCCAGCGGCACGCACGCGTCCGTCAGCGGCGGCGCGGCCAGCGCTGGCGCGGCCAGCACGAGCAGCAGCACGGCAGCAGCTGGGCGCGACATCGTGATCAGCAGCGCGGCGGCGGGCCGATCTGGCGGACCGACCGGGCGAACGGAGCGCTCGGAGTGTGTGAGGTCTGAGGTTTGAGCGGCCGCGCTCCAGCGCGCGTCTCGCGGGCCGCGAGACGCGAGTCGCGGCGCAGCCGCCGCCGCGCGGCCGCCGCCACCCAAATCGCGCTTCCCGGCTGTCCCGCCGCCGCCACACGCGTTCCTACAGGCCCCCCGCAGCGTGCTTGCACACGGCGGCGGCAGCAGCAGCGCGCCGCTCCGGCCGCGCCAGCCTCACACGGCCGCCGGCGATCCCCCCCCGCCAGCCGGCTCCCCAGCCTGCTCGGCCACCCACAGGCCGGCCATGCTCGCGCTCACGCGGGCGCGGCCCGCTGCTGCCGGCGGCGCGGCGTCGCCGGCCGCGGCGCGGCATCGAGGCGCGGCGCTGCGCGCGGCCGCGGCGCCGGCGCACGTCGACGTGGCGGTCGTCGGCGGCGGGCCCGCCGGCCTCGCCGCCGCGGCGGCGCTGCGCGCGGTGCTGCCGCGCGGGGCGGAGGTGCGCGTGTTTGAGCGCACCGCGCGCACGGCGCGCGGCGAGGCTGTGCTGGTCGGCGTCAACGGCCTCAAGGCGCTTGCCGCGATCGACCCGGCCCTGACCGACGGCCTGCTGCGCAAGGCGATCCGCCTCGAGGGCAGCGACCGGTACGACAAGGACACCGGCGAGTGGATGGAGTTTATGCCGATGCGCAACGACGCTTTCAAGCAGAAGTATGGTTTCTCCAACGCCCTGCTCGGCTGGTCGGGTGAGGCGCCCGAGCGCCCACGCGCGGCCGGCGGGCGCGCGCGCGCGCGCACGCGCCCGCGCGGCGCCGCATTGCCGCCGCCGCCGCCGCCGCGCCGCCGCCGCCGCCGCGCCCGCGCTCACGCGCCGCCGCCGCCGCGCCCAAGAGCCGCCACGCCCACGCGCCGCCGCGCCGCCGCCGCCGCGTCGCAGACATCACCGGCGCGCTTGCGGAGTCGCTGCCGCCCGGCTGCGTCGTGGCAAACTGCCCCGTCACCGGCTTCCGGCAGGAGGCGGGCAGGCCGATCGAGCTGCTGGCGCCCGCCGAGGGCGGTGACGCGCAGCGCGTGGTGGCGACCTGCGAAGGTGCGGCCGCGCGCGGCCCCGCGCCCCTCGTCGCCGCCGCGCCCTCGCGGCCCCCGCCCGGCGCCGCGCCGGCGCCCAGCCGCCGCCGCCCGCCGCCTGCCACCCGTCGGCGTCGCACGATGCACCTGCAGCCCTCATCGGCGCGGACGGCTGGTTCAGCGCAATTCGACAGCAGGCGCTCGGGGACGGGCCGCCGGCGTTCAAAGACGTCGTCGTCTGGCGGGTGCGGCCCGCGCCGCCGCCGTCGCCGCCGCCAGCCGCGACCCGCCGGCCCGCGCCTGGCAGCCGCCGCGCTGCGCCCTGCGGCCGCCCACGCCGCGCCGCGCGCCCGCGCCGCGCCGTGCGCGGCCGCGCAGGCGCGCATCCCGAAGCCAGACTTCCTGCCCGCCGCGCGCACGATGTGGTGGGTGCCCCGCGGCGGCGTGATGCCCGGCGCCGTGCTGGCCGTGCTCATCCCAGTGCCCGGCGGCGACGCGGTCTGGCAGTGAGTGCCGCGGCGCGGCGGCCGCGGGCGCGGCGCGCGCGGCGCGCCGGGCTCCTGCCGCCGCCGCCGCCGCGGCAGCCGGCCGACGCCACGCCGCGCCGCGCCCGCCTGCCTCGCACACGCAACCTTGAACAAACAGGTGCCACTGCCCCATCGACCTCATGCGCTCCAAGGGTCTTGCCTTCGACTCCGCCGTGGGCGAGGCCGCCTCCTCGCACGCGGCCAACGCGCGCGACGGCGGCGCGACCGCCAAAGAGCGCTGCCTGGCCGCGTTTGCCGAGCTGCCGGCCGCGTTCCGTGACGTCGTCGCCGCCACGCCCGCTGAGAGCATCACCGAGCACGGCCTCTATCAGCGCACCGCGGAGACCATCCCGGACGTCTGGGGCCGCGGTGCGCGGCGCGCGCTGCCTCTGCCCGCGCGGCGCGCGGCGGGGCCGCGCGCGCCGCGCCCGCGCTCACGCCCGGCCCGGCCGCCGCCGGGCGCAGGCATGGTGACGCTCGCCGGCGACGCGGCGCACACGGCGTACGTCGACGGCACGGGGCTCGCGCTGAGCCTGGAGGACGCGGCGGTGCTGGGCGCGTGCGTGCGGGACGGCGGCCTCACCGAGGCCGCGCTGCGGTCGTACGAGGCCGCGCGCGTGCCGCGCGTGCGCGAGGTGTTTTCGCTCACCGGGCGCCACGCGGAGGCGATGAAGGCGGGCGTGCCACAGCGCCAGCTGCTCGACGAGCGCGCGGAGCTGCTGTACTCGGTGCGCTTTGAGCCGCTCGCCGCGCCGGCGGCCGCGCCGGCGTGAGCGCGCGGGCGGCGGCGCTCGGCGGTCAGCGCGGGCACGCAGAGCGGGGGCAGGAGAGCGGGCGGGATCGGGCCCTCCGACGCAGGAGAGAGCGCTGGGAGCTGAGCAGCAGGGGAGCGGGGGAGAGAGCGAAGAGAGCGTCGAGAGCTCAGAGTTGCTGAGATTTGAACGCGCGGTACCCGCCGCGCCGGAACGCCCAGCTGCCCGCCGAGCCGCTCGCTCGTCGCTCGTCATCGTCGTGCGCTCAGGCCTAGTAGTAGAGTCTAACAGCGCGGGGTGACGACCCGGTCATGATCAAAAGCGCGGTCAAAGCGCTGGCGGCCTCGGCCAGCCCAAGCGATGCATTGCCAGCACGCACGCCGCCGCAGCCCCGGTCGAGTCATGTACAGGCGGCCGCCGCCGCCCTCGTCATCACGGGGGGCCCCCTGCCGCATGCGCGCGGGGCCCGCCCCGCCCCCAACTGTACAAAGCCGCGCACGCTCGCGCTCACCCCCCGCGGCGGCGGCGCCCGCGCGGGCCGCGCGCCCGCTCAGCCGCCGCCTGCGCGCGTCTCGCGGCCGTCGTCGAGCTCGCCGTCGTCGCCCGGCGCCTGCGCCTGCGCCTGCGCCTGCGCCTGCTGCTGCCGCGCGCGCTCCACCGCCTCGCGCGCTGCCTGCGCCGCGGCCTCGGCGGCGCGCGCCGCGCGCCCCGCCGCCGAGCGCCGCAGCGGCGGCGCGTCGGGGTGCAGCTGCTGGAACATCGACTCGCAGAACGGCGTGTACGCCTGCTCCACGGGCGGGCCGTTGGCGCCGATCACGCTGTCCTCAAGCTCCAGCAGCTCCTGCATCTTGCGGCGCTTGCGCTCCGCGCCCCAGTCGGCGCGGCCCGCGCCGCGCGTGCGCCCGCCCGCGCTCGCGCCGGGCGCGGGCCGCGCGGGGCTGCGCGCCGCGGCGGCGGCGCCGCCGCGCGGGCCGTGCGTGCGGCTGCGCGCCTCCGACGCGCGCCAGTCGGCGAGCTGCAGCTGCGTCGCGGCGTCGCGCGCCGACGCTGAGCGCATGTCCCACCGCGCGTTGCCGGCGGCGACCGCCTCTGCGTCGGCGCGGCCGCCGAGCAGCCCGCCGCCCGGCTGGAGCTGCTCCAGCATGGAGTTGCAGAACGGCTTGTACGCGGCGTCGCCCTCAAACAGCGACGCCTCAATCGCCTCCATGCTCGCCGTGCTCAGCGCGTTGCCGCCGGCCAGCGCGCCGTCGGCGCCCGCGAGCCGCGCGCCGCCGCCGCCGGGCGGGCGATCGCCGCGGCCGTCGACGTCGCCCGGGGCGCCGCTGCCGCGGTCGGCGGCGTGGTCCGGCGCAAACGCGCGGATCCACTCGGGCACGTTGTCGTGCACGTCGTCAAATGACATGAGGCTGCCCAGCGGGTACTCGGCCAGGTCAGCGAGGTGGTCGCCGTCTGCGCCGACGTCGTGCGCCGGCGGCGGCGCCCACTGCTGCTGCTGCAGCTCCAGGCCGAGCTGCTCGCGCTGCGCGCGGTCCGCCGCCGCCGCCGCCTCGAGCGCCGCCGCGTCGACCGGCTGCCCCGCCTCGCCGAGCGCCGCCGCGACGCCGGCCGCGGCGCCCGCGCCCGCGCCGGCCTGCTGCACCGCCGCGACCGCCGCCGCGGCGACCGCGCTCGACAGCCGCGCCGCGGGCTTGCCGCGGTCCGTCTCCAGGTCGACCCACCGCGTGCCGGGCACCATGCGCTGCGCGGGCGGGGCGGGCGGGCCCCAGGCGCAGGCGCGCGGTGAGCCGCCGCCGCGCCCGCCGCCGCCGCCGCCGCCGCCGCCGCCGCCGCCGTGCCCGCCGCAGCGCGCCCGCCGCCGCGGCCACGCAGCCCCGCGCCCCCGCGCCCCGCGGCCGGCAGCGCGCCGCACCATGATCTCGCGCTCAAGCCGGTCCACCTCGGCGCCGGTCGTGCTGACGATGACAGCAGCAAACTGCATGAGCAGCGCGTCCAGCGCGTGCGGGTCGTGGCGGCGCACCGCGGCGTCGAGCGCCTTGAACAGCCGCGTGCGCCCGCAGCGGTCGAGCGCGCGGCGCGCGAGCTCCTCGCCGTCAAACGCGATGTCCGCCTGGAACCTGCGCGGCCGGCCGGGGGGTGGGCGGGCGTCGCAAAGCGCGGGTGAGTGCGCGCGTGCGCGCGTGCTCTAAACCGCGCAGCGCCGCGGGGCGCCGCGCGCGCCTGTACTGGCGCACGCCGAGCTCCTCCGACTTGATGTTTGAGACCTGCCGGATGACGCAGTCGTTGGCGAGGTGGTCCAGGATGATGTCCTCCTGCGCCTGCCGGGCGCAGTTTGAACGAGCGGCGGCGCGTTAGATTCGGTTCAAATCCAGTTTAAGTCTGAGCGGCGGGCGGCGGGCGGCGGCGGCGGCGGCGCACCTTTGGCATGGACTTTCCGATGAGCCACTTGCGGTTGCGCTGGATGAGCGTGACGGCAACGACGCCGAGCAGGCCCGACACCGCGATCGACCCGACCGCGTCCCAGTACACCGCGCCCGTCACCTGCACGGCGCGGCGCGGACGCAGCGGCTGGCGTGTGAGTCGGCGGCGCGCGGCGCAGCGCGGCTGGCCACGCTGCGGCGGGCCGCGCCGGCAGCGTGCCGCGCGCCGCGGCCGCGCGCGCCTGGCAGAGCGCGAGGCAGCCGCCGGCGACGACGAGGCCCGCGACCGCGGCGCCGTCCTCCATCATCACCGCCACGGCCGCGGGGTCGGCGCCGGTGCGGACGTACGCGAGCAGGCCCATGCCCTGCGCGGCCGCGCGGCGCCGCAGCGTGCTGACCGCGACGTAGAGGCTGTGGCTCTCGAGCACCGCCGACACGCCCAGCACTGCGGCGCCGGCGGCGGCGGCGGCGGCGCGTGAGCATGCGCGCGCGCGGGGGGCGGGAGCGCCGGCCGGCGCCGCCCCGGCCGCCGCCTGCTCGCGTGCAGCCGCCCGCGCCAGCGCCGGCCGCCACACCGCCGCCGCACCGACAAAGTTCCAGTACAAGTCGCCGAGCTCGCGGTGGCCCTCGAACAGCGCGGTGACGCCGTGCACGAAGCTCACGCCCGCGCCGCAGCAGAAGATGCCGACGGCGGAGATGAGGGGCCATATGAACTGGTCGCGCGCGTAGCCGTAGGGATGCATCTCGGTCGGCTGCCGCTGCGCCTTCATGATGCCCACGCGCAGCAGCATCTGGTTGGCAATGTCCACCAGGCTGTGCACCGCCTCGGCGAGCATCGCGCTGCAGCGCGGCCGCGGGCGCGGCACGGGCGCGGGCGGGCGGCGGCGGGTGGGCGGGCGGCGGCGGGCGCGGCGCGGCGCGTCCGCCGGCGCCGCTCGACGCGCGCCCGCGCCCGCCGCAGGTCGCCGCCCGCCGCCGCGCGCGGCTGCGCTGCGTGCGTGCGCGCTGCGCCGAGGGCGCGCACGCGCGGTGTGTCACCTGCTGCTGCTGACGAAGAAAACGCCCAGCTTGGCGGCAAAGATGAGCGCGTTGGCGCGGATCGCCGTCTCGACCGCGTGCAGCTCGCCCTCGGGGCCGTCGTCGTCCGCCGCGCCCGGCGCGGCCTCGCCGCCGCCGGGCGCGGGGGCGGGGCCGGAGGCGGAGAAGCCCGCCGCCGCCGCGGCGGCGGCGGCGGCCCGCGGCGGCGGCAGCAGCGCGCCGGCCGCGGCGCCGCCGCGCCGCTGCCAGCCGGGCCGCGCCGCCGGCAGCGCCGGGCCGCGCCAGGGCTGCTGCCCCGCCGGCAGGGAGCAGAGGCCTCGGGCGCGGGGCGGCTGCTGCGGTGGCGGCGGCGGGCCGTCGAGCGGTGGCGCGGCCGCGCCGCCACCGCGTGCGTGGGCGAGCGCCGCGCCGCACGCCCGCGCCGCGCCTGCGGCGGAGCACCTGGCCCCGCCGGGCGGCCCGTCGCGCGGCCACGCCCGCGAGGCGCCCGGGGGCGCCCGCCCCGCGCCCGCCGGCGCGCCGGTGGGGCCGCGGGGCGCCGCGGGGTGCGCTGCTGCTGCTTCCGCCCACCACGGCGCCCCGGGCCCGCCCCCGCCGGGCGCGCCCCTGCCGCCAAGCCGCGCTCTGAGCGCCATGAGGCTCCTCGCCAGGCGCGCGGTCTGGGGCCGGCTCATGCGGGGCGTGGGCGCCGCATTCACGCGTCGCTGCTCACAAGCTGCTGCGCGCCACGAAAACGTGCTCAGCGAGCTGCATTGGCGACGCCGAGACCGGGGGCGCTGTCGTGGGCTGCTGTTCGAGCGCGCCCGGCAAGTAACACAGCGGAGTGACAACGCTTTGGATCGCCCCGTGCCGCGATCGCACACTTGCAAGGTCGCCGCGACTGCCACGGGCCGCGGACGGCGAGCCGAGCGCGCGCGGGCGAGCGCGGGCTCGGCAACTCGCGCCGAGGCAGCCGCCGGCCGCAGCTGGCCCTCGTCGTGCGCCGCGACAAACTCACCAGCGTCGGAGCGGGGCGCGCGGACCTGGGCGAGCCCCAGCGGCACGCGCCGACCTGACGCGACCGCGCGCGCCCACCACGTCGCCAGGGCGCCCAGGCGCGCGGCGCCGCGCGGCGCATCGGCCCTGTCGCCCCGCCTCGCAGCTGCGGGCCGCGCCGGCCGGGCGCCCTGCGCGCGCCAGCGCGCGGCGCGGTCGCAGCAGCGGCGGCGGCCCCGCGCCCCGCGGCGCCGCGCCGAGGCCGCCGCCCGCCGCCCCGCGCGCCGCCGCGGACGCAGGGCGTGATGACGGACGCGCTGCCGCAGCAGGCGGACGGCGGCGGCGGCGGCGGGGGGCCGGCCGGCGCGCGCAGCGACGCGAGCACGCGCTGGGGCGGCGGCGCCGGCGGCACGGGGCGCTGGAGCCGCGTGCGCGACGCGGCGCAGATGCAGACGCTGGACCTGCGGCAGCGCGTCGCGCAGGCGATGGACCGCAGCGGGTGGACGACGGTGCTGCTGCTGCTGGACGTCGTGCTGTCGCTCATCTCGGTCGCAGTCTACATCGCGGTCACCTACCCGCCCCCGCCGGTGCGACGCGCCGCGCCGCGCCGCGCCGCGCAGCCTCCCCCTCCCCCTCCGCTTTGCCCCCGCGGCCCCGCGCCGCGCCGGGCGCGTCGCTGACGACGGCCGCGCCGCCGCCGCCTGCCCGCGCGCCGCCCACACAGGGCATCAACCCCGGCGTGAGCACGCGCCGCGCCCGCGCGGCGCCGCTTCCCGCGCACCCCCCCCCCCCTCCTCCCCTCCCGCTCCCCGCCCGCCCACCCGCGCCTGCCTCCCTCCCCGCCACCCACACGCACACACGCCCGCCCCGGTCCTCCCCGTGCCCGCAGGCTCTGTTCCAGTTTGACCTCGCGCTCGCGAGCGTCTTTGCCGCCAACTGGTTCCTCTGGCTCTGGCTGTCGGAGGACCGGCTGCGCTACGTGTTCAGCCTCTATTCCTTCATTGACGCGGTGACCATCATACCCGCGTTTGTGCTCTACGCGCTCCAGGCCCAGACCGGCTACGCGCTGCCGGGGCTCAACTTCCTCCGCGTGCTCAGGCGCGTGCCGCGCCGCGCCGCGCCTGCGCAGCGCACGCAACGCACGCCGCACGCCCCACACTCAAAAGCTCGCCTCGATCGCGCTCTGACTAACCCACCCTTGCTCATGACGCAGTCAACTCTCACACCTCCCGCCATCTGTTGACTGACTGACCAAGCTGTTGACTGACTGACCGCCCACCTCCCCCACAGGATCCTGCGCATCCTCAAGGTCTTCCGCATGAAGCACGTCATGGCGCGCCACATGGAGGGCGCGGTCGTGGAGGCGGGCGGCAAGCTCGCGTTCAGCCTGCTCTCCATGCTCTTCATCGCCGCGGCGCTCTTCTTCGAGCTGGAGAAGTACGGGGTGCGGCGGCCGGGCGGGCGGGCGGCGGCGGCGGCGGGCACCGAGGAGGAGGGACCTCGGGGCTGGCTGGGCGGGGACCGGCACCGAGGGCAGCGCCGGGCGGGGCGCGCCGCCGCGCTGCGCGCGCGCGACACGGCGCCGACGCCCCCACCCCTCCGCGCCCGCGCCGCAGCCGGCCAACCGCGAGCGCAGCTACCCGGAGCTCACCTTCCACGAGTCACTCTACTGGGCCGCCGTCACGCTCACGACCGTGGGATACGGTGCGCGCAGCGCGCGAGCGCGGCGACCAGGCCGCACCGCGGGCCGCTGCCGCCGCCGCCACCACCACCGCGCGCCCGCGCCCGCACGCCCGCGCGCCGCGCCCGCACGCCCGCCCGCACACACGCCCGCTCACCCCAACACACATCCACACGCGCCTTAACCCCTACACCCTGACCCTAGGCGACTTCAGCCCCACGTACTGGGCGACGCAGATGATGCTCATAGGGCTGCTCATGTTCACATTCACCCTGCTGCCCTACCTCACCGGCGGCCTCATGGACGCGCTCACCGCCTCCAGCCCCTACCAGCGCAAGCGGTGCGTACGCGCGTGCGTGTGCGTGCGTGTGCGCGTGTGTGCATGGAGGGGGGGGGGGGGCGGTGGCAGGGAAGGCCGCGCGGTCGACGCCCCGCCGCCGCCGCGCCGCCGCCGCCGCGCCGCCGCGCAGCTTCAAGTTCAGCCGGCGGCAGGAGGACGGGCACGTGGTCTTCATGGGCGCGCTCGACGGCCCCACCATGGAGGGGGTGCGCGCCGCCTCCCGCGCGCGCGCCGCCGCCGCCCTCCCTCTCCCTCCCGCTCGCGCGCCGCGGCGCGCGAGCGCGCGCCACCCAGCACAACCCACCCCGGGCCGCGCGGGCGTCAGACGTTGCAACTCTCTCTGCCGCAGCTTGAGCCCAGCTCCAGCGTGAGCCTGATGTGGCTTAAACCACCGCCGCCGCCTCTCTGCCGCATCGGCAGATTCTCGACGAGTTTTACCACGAGGATAAGGGGTTCAACCACCAGCCCTCCGTTTTCCTCTCCCCGTCGCCGCCGAGCCTCGACATCCTCCACCTCCTCGCGACGCACCCGTCGGCGCTGCAGCTGACCTACCTGCAGGGCTCGCCCTTCCGCGCCGAGGTGCGCGCCGCGGCGGCGGCGGCCGCGCCGCGGCGCCGCCCCGCGCGCGCGCGCCGCGGGCGCCGCGCGGGGACGGCCGGCGCGCGCGGCCTGCTCCGCCCCGCCGGCGCGCGCCTCTGCGCGAGCCCGCGCGCCCGCCCGCCGCCCGCGCGCCGCGCACCGCGCGCGCCAGGACCTGAGCCGCGCCGGCGTGGAGTACGCGGCCGCTGTCTTCATCATCGCGCCAAAGCACTCGCCGGTGGGCGCCCCCGCGCGCCGCTGCGCCCCCCCCCCCCCCCGCCGCGCCGCCGCGCACAGCGCCGCGCACAGCGCCACGCAGCGCCGCGCCGCCGCGCCGCGCCGCGCAGCGCCGCCGCACGCGCACAGCCCGCCGACGCGAGCGCGCCTGCGCGCGCCGCCACCGCGGTGTGTGTGTGTGTGTGTGTGTGTGTGTGCAGGAGCCGATGATGGCCGACCGGCACGTGGTCATGATGACGCTCGCGCTGGGGCAGTACCTGCAGGAGACGCACGTGCGGCTGCGCGAGCAGCTCAGCCACCTTCCCAACAAGATCGCGCACTGGTACCGCCACGGCCGGGTGGGTGCGCCGCGCCGCGGCGTCGCGCCGGCCGCCGGCGTGCAGCGCGCGCCCCGCGCGGCGCGGCGCGCCGACGCGCGCGCGCCCGCCGCGCCGCCGCCGGGGAGCGCAGGTGCAGCCGCCGTGCGAGCTGCCGAGCGTGTACGTTCAGATCGTGCTGCCGGAGGGCCGCGTGCGGCTGTTCCAGGTCATGCACAGCCTGCAGGAGACGCTCGCAGGCCGGGGCACCGCCGCGGCGGCGCGCTCCGCGGCGGCGGCGGTGGCGGCGGACGGCGCGCGCCGGCGCGAGGCCGCGCCGGCCGGCGGCGGCGACGCCAAGGCCGCGGGCGGCGACGGCCACGCGTCGTCGTTCGTTGCCGCGGGCGGCGCCGCGTACGACAGCTTCTGCGCCGGCGGCGCGCCGAGCAGCGCCGACCTCGCCGCCGTGCGCACGCGCGGCGGCGGCGGCGGCGGCCGGCGCAAGCGCCGCGGCGTCGGCGTACCCACAGGCGCGGCGTACTGGCGGAGCTTCATGGCGAGCGTGCACGTGCTGTGCGTGGGCGAGGTCAAGCACGCGCTCATGGCGCACAGCGTCGCGGGCGTGCCGGGCGTGCTCACGCTGCTGTCCAACCTCTGCTCCACGAGCGACTTTGGCGTGAGCGGGTCCGAGGTGCTCGACGGCGTGCCCGCCTGGCTGCGGGACTACATGGTGCGCGCCACTGCGCCGCGGCGTCGCGGCGCCGTCGCTGCCGCTGCGCGCCCGCCCCGCGGCGGCCGCGCCGTGCGCCGCTGGCGCGCCGCGCGCCGCGCGCCGCGCACGCGCACGCGCCGCCCCCGCCCACCTGCGCCCGCCCGCGCCCACCTGCGCCCGCCTGTCGCCCCCCGCAGGTCGGCGCGAGCCAGGAGCTGTACGAGCTCGCGGCCTTCCCTGCCGCGCTGCTGGGTCGGACCTTCCGCGAGGCCGCGGCGTTTGTGTTTGACTCGGCGCACGCGGTGCTGCTCGGCGTCGAGCCGGCGCGTGGCCCGCACAAGGGCCAGCTGCTGCTGGGGGAGCTCGACCTGGTGCGCCGCCCGCCGCGCCGCTGGGGCGCGCCGGGCGACCGGCCGCGCCCGGCGCCGCCCGCGCCCGGCTCCGCTGCGCGCTGCGCGGCTGGCGCCGCCGGGCAGCGCCTGCCCGCTGAGCCCCGCTGCCGGCTGTCGGGCCGTGCCCGTCCCACGCCTCGCGCCCGCGGCGCTGCTGCTGCTGCCAGGTGATCAGTGATGACATGACCGGCTACCTAGTCAGCGATGACATCAGCGCCAGCGTGCTCGTCGCGGGCGTCACGCCCGCCGACTTTGCGCGCTGGGCGGAGCACCGCCAGCGCGCCAACGCGCGCGCGGCGGCCGAGGAGGAGCAGCGCGCGCGCGCGGCGGCGGGCCCGGGCGGCGCGGCGGCCGAGGGCGGCAGCGCCTCGGGCAAGGGCGAGCACCGTGGCCACCTCCTGAGCCTGGGCCACCACGGCGAGCGGCGCTTTGACAAGCAGGCCAGCGGCGGGGAGCTCGACCTGCGCCGCGGCCACCGCGCAACGCGGACCGTCGTGGTTCCGCGCGCCCAGCAGAAGGTGCGCCGCGGCGCGCCGGCCGCGCCGGCCGCGCCCGGGCCGCCGCCGCTCAGCCAGCGCGCGCGCCGTGCGCGCGGCGCCGCCCACAGCACGGCCTAGACGAGGAGGACTGCTCGTTCTCAAGCAGCGACGATGACGACGAGGCGTACGACGGCGCCGGGCCCCGCAGCCCGTCGTCCAAGGCGTTTGGCCTCGCGCCCGGCGCGGCGCACGGCGGCGCGGCCGACGCGGCCGCCGCGAGCTCGGCGGTCGCGGCGGTCGCGGTCGGCCTGGGCGACAGCGTCCAGCGCGACCGGCACGGTGCGCGCCGCCCCGCCCGCACCGCCGCCCGCCCCGCCGCCAGGCGCCGCCACCCGCGCCGCCTCACTGCTGCCCGCCGCGCGCGCCCGCCTGCCGGCCGCGCGCCGCAGGCTACAGCGCGACGCTGGCGGCCGTCATCCACCTGCTGCGCAGCCCCAGCCGGCAGATGCGGGACTGCGGCGAGTCGTTCATGCGGCAGCACTACCACCTGCGCCCGGCCGGCGCGGTCGCGGTGCGGCGCCGCGCCGCCGCCGCGCAGCCCGCAGCGCCGCCCCGCCCCGCGCGGCCCGCAGCGCCGCCCCGCCCCTCGCGGCGCGCGCCGCCCGCTGCCTCACGCGCCGCCGCGGCCCGGCCGCACACCGCGCCGCGCGCGCGCGCGCAGAGCCCCGCCGACATGGTCGTGGACAGCGTGCCGCCCGGGCTGCACGGCCACACGCTCGTCGTGGGCGTGCCGCGCAGCCAGGAGTCGCTGCTCGCGCTGCTCGCGCCGCTGCGCAGCCGGCGGCTCGCCGACTGGCGCCCGCTCGTGATCATCGACGCCGCGCCGCCGGGCGCGGGCGGCTGCTGGGCCATCCTCGCGCAGTTCGCCCACACCTTTTTCATCCTGGTGCGTGGGGCGCCCTGCTGCCGGGCGCCCCGGCGCCCCGGCGCGGCCGCGCGCCCGCTCGCCCCGGCCGCCGCGCCGGCCGCGGCCGCCGGCGCGCCTGCCCGCCTGCCCGCCCGCCGCGCCGCGCCGCGCGCACCCACGGCCCCGCCCGCCGCGCCGCCGCCAGATGGACGACGGGCTCAACGACGCGCTGCTGCGCGCCAACGCGGAGGCCGCGCAGCAGGCCATCCTGCTCAGCCCCCTGACCGTGAGCGAGGGCGACAGCGAGGACGCGCGCCTCGCCAGCAAGGTCATGACCGGTGAGCGCCGCCCGCCGCGCAGCGCCGCGCGGCGCGAGCCGCCGCCGCTGCGCCGCGGCCGTGTGGCACGGGGCGCGCCCCCTCTCGCCGACGCGCCGCCGCCGCCGCCGCGCGGCGCGCCGCCAGACGCGATGGTTGTGCACATGTACCAGATGCTCCGCTCGCTCAACCCTGAGATGCAGCTGCTCACTGAGCTCATGCTGCCGCACAACACGGCCTACCTCGCGCCCTCGCCGCCGCTGCGCCGCGTGCCGCGGCGCATGGCGCCGCTGCTCTCGCCCGCGTACATCAGCGGCAGCGTGTTCATGGCCCACACGCTGGACGACCTCATGGTCGCCAGCTACAGCAACAACGCGAGCGACCGACTCATCCTGGCGCTGCAGCACCGCTGGCACATGCCCTCGCACGGCGTGCCCGCGCTCGGCGGCGGCGTGCCGGCGAGCGGCGCCGCCGCCGCCGCCGACGCCGACGCCGGCGCGGCGGGGCCCGACCAGGGCGCGCGCGGCGCCGGCGCGCCGCGGGCGCACCGCCACCACAAGGCGGGCGCGCCGACGATCGTCCAGATCCGGGTTGATCCCGCCGCGGTGGGCGGGAGCTACGGGCGCTACTTCCACGCGCTGCTCTCGCGCCGCGGGCTGCTGCTGCTGGGCCTGTACCGCCCCGTCAACGCCGACGGCCTGAGCTTCCGCGCGACGATCACCAACCCGCCTTATGTGAGCGCCGGGCCGGGTCCTGCAGGGGCGGGGCGGGGCGGGGCGGGGCGGGGCGGGGCGGGGCGGGGCGGGTCGGGGCGGGGCGGGGCGGGGCGGGGCGGGGCGGGGCGGGGCGGGGCGGGGCGGGGCGGGGCGGGGCGGGCGGGGCGGGCGGGGCGGGGCGGGGCGGGGCGGGGGGGCGGGGCGGGGCGGGGCGGGGCGGGCGGGGCGGGGCGGGGCGGGGCGGGGGCGGGGCGGGCGGGGCGGGCGGGGCGGGGCGGGGCGGGGCGGGGCGGGGCGGGGCGGGGCGGGGCGGGGCGGGGCGGGGCGGCGGGGCGGGGCGGGGCGGGGCGGGGCGGGGCGGGGCGGGGCGGGGCGGGGCGGGGCGGGGCGGGGCGGGGCGGGGCGGGGCGGGGCGGGGCGGGGCGGGCGGGGCGGGGCGGGGCGGGGCGGGGCGGGCGGGGCGGGGCGGGGCGGGGCGGGGCGGGGCGGGGCGGGGCGGGGCGGGGCGGGGCGGCGGGGCGCGCCGGCGATGCGTGCGCAGGGCACTGGGCGCTGACGTCCGCCGCCGCCGCCACCGCCGCCGCCGCGCCGCCCGCGCGCAGAGCACGGTGCTGCGGTGCGGCGACCACGCGTTTGTGCTGACGAGCCTGCGCTTCCCGGACGCCTTTGGCGACAGCGAGGCCGCCGCCGCGGCGTGGCCGGCGGAGACGCTGGGTTTCAACAACCTCACGCCCCCGCCCAGCCGCGTGCCCGACCCGCTCGCCGGCGTCGGCGGCGGCGGCGACGCCGACCCCGCGCCGAGCGACGGCGGCGGCGCGCTCGCAGCGCTGCTGAGCGCGCGCACGCGCAGCCGCGGCGGCGCCGGCTCGCGCTCGCGCTCGGCGCGCGGCGGCGAGGTCGGCGCGGGGGTGCCTGCGGGCTACGGCGAAGCGCCGGCCTCCTTTGCCCCCGCCGACGACGCGAGCTGAGCTCAGGCCTGAGCTGACCTGAGCTGAGTTGAATTGAGTCGAGCCTGCAGGTCCCACGCACGTGCGGCTGCCAGGGGAAGACGCGGGGACGGTGGGGAGGGTGGGCGGGGGCAGGGGCGACACTGCCGGCGCCTGCGGCCTCCCGCGATACAGTCTGGTCGCGGTGCTGTCTGTGATCGCTGCACGCGCGGGGTGGGGTGGGTTGAGCAGCTCGCCGCGACACGCACGGGGTGACCGGCCGACGACCACCAATGCCCGGGCACACCCACACACGCACTGCGGCGGGCGGGGGGAGGAGACGTGCACGCGGCGGCGGCGCGCGCACGGCACGCGGCACGGTGGCGGGCGACGAAGAACGCGCGCGCGGGGCTTGCTGAAAGATCATTTCGTGTGCTGCGCTCTGATGATGACGATCAGGGGCTGCCTGTGGAACACTTGATGGCGCGGCCGTGACCGCTCAGGTCACCGCGCACAGCCGCGGCGGCGCCGCCGCGGCGCGGGGTGCGGCGGCGGCCTTGATCGCGCCGCATCATCAGGCCGCCGCGCATCGGGCTCGCCGATCGGGCCGCAGGCAGGCTGTCGGGCCCAGGCCAGCAGCCAGCGAGATGGCCGACAGCGATGCCGAGAGCGCGGGTCCGGACTGGGTGTCGGACGAGGATGAGGAGCCGCTGGCCCTCGTTCAAGGCAGCGGAGGCGCTGCGACGGTGGCTGGGCGGCGCCCAACCCCCGGCATCCCGCCTCCGACCGCCCCGCAGCGCCCGCCAGGGCCGCCGCCGGGCGCGGGGCGTGGCGTGGCGGCACCACCACCGCGCCCTGCCGGCGTGATCGCGCCGTCGCGACCGGGCGGCGCCCCAGCGGGCGGGGGCGCGGCGGCAGCAGCGGCGGCGCAGCGGTTGGCGCCGCCCGGCGCGCCGCCGCTGCTGCGGCCGCCGGGCGTGCGGCCGGTGCTGGTGCGACCGCCGCCGCTCGTGGCGGCGCCGCCGCTGCGCCCGCCGCCGCTGCGTCCGCCGCCGCCCGGCCACCCGCCGCCGTCGCTCGGCGTGTCGGGCGGCGGCACGCCGCGGCCGGTCGGCGGCGGGCACCCGCCGCTGCAGCGGCCACCGCCAGGGGCGCCTGCCGCGCCAGCGGGCGCGGCGCCACAGCGGCCACCCCCGCCGCCGCGGCTGCCCGTCGCGCCGCCAGGCGGCGCACCCGCAGCGCCGCGTGGGCCCGGCGCGGCGCAAGGGGCGACGGCCAACGGCCACCCAGCGCCGCCGGCGCCTGCAGCAGCAGCAGCCACTGCTGGAGGCGGCGCCCAGGGTGAGCGCGCCGCCGGAGCCGGAGCCGACGGCAGCGCAGAGGTCGCGGCCGTGCAGCAGCAGCAGGCACAGCAGGAGCCGCAGCGGCCCGAGGCGGTGCCGCACCAGCCGCTGCAAAAGCACGAGCTGCCGCCGCCCCTGCTGGTACAGCAACCGGAGCCGCCGCAGCCTGGGGCGCCGTCGGCAGTGGTGGCACAGCAGCCGCAGCAGTGGGGCGAGCAGCCCTGGGCGGCTCCGGCGCCGCCGCCGGCAGAGACCGCGCCGCAGCCGGCGCCAGCGCTTGCGCCAGAGCCCGCGCCAGAGCCGGAGCCCGCGCCAGAGCCGGCGCCGCCGCCCGCGCCAGAGGCCTCGCCCGGCTACGTGGCGGCGGCAGCCAGCCCCTTCGCATCGGCGGCAGGCGCTGGCAGCCTAGACGACGAGCTTTTCGGCGGGACAGACAGCAGCGCAGGCCCAGCGGCGCCTGGCGCTTGGCCCGGCGGCGCGGTGCAGCAGCCGGCGGTCAGCAGCAGCAGCGCGGCCCAGCCGGCGCGTGAGTGGCCGCAGCAGGGGCAGGAGCACCACCACCAGGAGGCATGGGGCCAGCCCGCCGCGCACTGGGGCCCGCCGCCGCCCTTGGCGACCGCAGCTGCTGGCACGGGCGAGGCGCTGGTCGCCTCCGCCGGCAGCAGCACCGGCAGCACTGCCGGGCTGGGCGCCGCGCCCGCAGCTGCGACCGCTGCGCCCGGCAGCGGCTTTGAGGCCGCGTCGCACCTGCCGTGGCACGCGGCCCAGGCGGTGGAGCCGCAGGCCGACGCCCACCGCCCGCCGCAGCCGGCGGCGGACGGTGCGGCGGTCACGGAAGCAAGACCGCCCACGCAGGCTCAGGCGTGTGAGTTCAGCGGCGGCGTCGCGGGCACGGCGCCTGAGCCCGTGGCGCCCCCGCTGGGCCATGCGGCGGCTGGCGGCGGCGGCGCGGCAGTGCTGGAGGCCGAGTGGCTGTCGGGCGGCGCAGCGGCGCCGGCCGCAGGCGCAGGCGCGCCGGGGCCGCTCCACCACGATGTGAGCCTGGGCACCTGGGCCGCCCCGGACGGGCGCAGCGGCGGCGCAGCCGCGCACAAGGCGGTGGCCGAGGCGGAGCAGTGCGTGCTGCCGGCGGCCCCCGAGGTGGGAGAGCTATGCGCGCCCGCTGCAGCGCCGCCGGCCGGCGCCGAGGGCGGCGCCGCGCCGCCGGTGGTGCAGCAGTGGGGCCAGCAGCAGCAGCAGCAGCAGCAGCAGCAGGAGGAGGAGCCGGCCGCAGTCGGCGGCTTCAAGCTGGTCGCTGCCCCGCTGTTTGCTGACGACGGCGACGACGAGGGCAGTGCGTTCTTCGCCAGCCCGCGGCACACTAAGCCGCCCGCTGCGCCGGCGCCCGCTGCGCCGGCAGCCGCTGCAGCACCGGAGCCGCCGGCGGCGTTTGCCATGGCGAGCGGGCCGCTTTTTGATGCCGATGACGACAGCTCGGCCTTTTTCGACGACCCTGACAGCAGCGCGGGCGGGCCCTTCGCTGCGGCGCCGCTGCCGCACGCAGCAGCCCCTGTGGCGCAGCCCTGGGAGCAGCCGCAGACGGCTGCGGGCGGCCCGGGGGTGGCGGGCTTTGGAGCAGCCAGCGACGACGCCAGCGCGTTTTTCGAGGATGCAGGCGCCGCGGCCTCTGTCGCCCACCAGCCGCAGGAGACGCTGCCCGTGGCTGTTGGCGCGGCCGCACAGGGCGCCACCGCCTGGCAGCAGGAACAGCAGCAGCCCTGGCAGCAGCAGCAACAGCAGCAGGAGCCCTGGCAGCAGCAGCAACAGCAGCAGCAGGAGCCCTGGCAGCAGCAGCAGCAGCAGCAGCAGCAGGAGCAGCAGCAGCAGCAGCAGCAGCACGCTGCCGCCGCAGCGCAGGCCTCTCACGTCCACACCGACGAGCACGGTCAGCAGTGGCTCTGGGACGCCGGAGCGCAGCAGTGGCAGCCGTGCCAGCCGCAGCAGCAGCTCCCAGCGGTGCCAGCGCAGGACGCCGGCGCAGCGCACGCCCCACAGCCGTCGCAGCACGATGACGGCAGCGCGTTTTTTGACGACGGGGGCGCCGGCGGCGGCGGCGCTGCCCCGCCGCTGCCCGCCCGCCCCACGGACGACGGCACGTCGTTTTTCGGCGACGGCGCGACGGAGGGCGGGGCGAGCCTGCCGGCGCCGGCGCCCTTCGCCGCGGTCGCACCTGGTGCGGCTGCGGCTGGGCGAGGCGAGGCGCCAGCTGCAACTGCGGCTGCTGGCCCGCCAACTGCGGCGGCGCCGCCTGCAGACGACGACGGCAGCGCGTTTTTTGCGGCCGACGGCCCGGAGCACGCGGCCGCAGCCGCGCCTGTGGCTGCCGAGGCTGCACCCGGCGCAGCCGCCGGCCCGCAGCCCGAGCAGCTGGCAGCGCCGGCGGCGCCGCAGCCGCAGCACGCCTGGGGCGGCGAGCCCGCGCAGCAGCAGGCGGGCCACGAGCAGCCGTGGACCGCAGGCCAGGCGCAGCAGCAGGCGCTGGGGGATGCGCCATACGGCGGGCAGCCGCAGCAGGACGTGGCCCCGCAGTGGGGCCAGCCCGACGCGCACCACCACTGGGAGCAGCAGCAGCCGCAGCAGCAGCAGCAGTGGGGCCAGCAAGAATGGCAGCAGCAGCAGCAGCAGCAGTGGGGCCAGGCGGACGCGGCGCAGGGGCAGGCGCAGTGGGGCCAGCACGCGGGCTGGGGCGCGCAGCCGCAGCCGTACGACCCCGCCGCGGCGGCGCAGCAGGCGCTGCCGTCGCACGGCTCGGGCGGCGGCGGCGCGTACGCGCTCGGCCTCGCCCCCGGGGCGGCGGCGGCGGCCGACCAGCTGGCGGGCATCCCTGGCAGCCACCGCTTCAAGCGCGCCTCGGCCGCGGGCGCCGCCGGCGCCGCCGCCGGCCCGGCGGCGCACGGCTTCCTGCCGCAGCCCGCCGCCGGAGGCGGCCTGCTGCCAGCGCCGGGCGCGGCCGCCGCGGGCGCCGCGGGCGCGCCGGTGCCGGCCGGCGCGGTCGGCTTCTCGCCGTATGCTGCCGCCGCGCACCCCGACGGCGGCGCGGGCGGCCTTGCCGCCGCCGTCCAGCCGGGCTATGGCGGCGCCGCCGCGCCGCCGCCAGGCCCCGGCGGCGGCTTTGCCCAGTTCAACCAGCAGCAGCAGCAGCCGTACCAGCAGCAGCCGCCGCAGCAGCAGCAGTATGGCGCAGCGGCGGGGCCGTTTGCGGCCCCCGGCCCCAACGCCGGCTGGGGCGCGCCAGGCTTTGCGCCGGCGGCGCTCGGCGGCTTTGGCCAGCCCGCGCCCGATGCGTCGGCGGCGTACGCCGCGGCGGCGCCGCCGATGAACCAGCTCGAGGCGCGGCGCAGCCCGCACGGCCGGCCGCCGTGCTGCTTCGTGACGTTTGGCGTCGGCGGGCGCGCGGTGCTGCAGCAGCCGTCGGTGCACTCGGGTGGGCGCGGCGGCGGCGCGCAGGCGTGGGCTGGCTGCGTGCGGGGTGTTTTTGTTGGGGGCGGGGGGGGGGGAGCTCGCCCCCGCGCCGCTCACCGCGCCCGAGCTCGCCCTCGCCACGCCCGCTCCTCTTGACCCCCGCCGCCGCGCCACCACCACAGACATGGACATAAGCTTTGCCACCATGGGCGCCGGCGCGCTGCACCTGCTGTCGCTCGGGCAGCTGCCCGCCGCGCTGCGCGCCGTGTGCGGCGCCAGCGCGCGCGAGCTCCACCAGCAGCAGCAGTCGCAGGCGCCGGCGTCGGCGCAGGCGCCGGCGCCGGGCACGGTGAGCCTGGCGGCGCTGGAGCGGCTGTTGGAGAGCTACCCCGGCCCGCTGGGGCCCGGCAGCGCGCGGGACAGGGTCGTCAAGTTTGTCCAGGCGCGCGCCGCGGCGGTCGCGGGGGACGAGCTGGGCCCCGATGCGCCGGCGTGGGCGGTCGAGGCCCGCGCCGCGCTGTGGGAGCTGCTGCTGATCATGGCCAGGAACCAGGGCCAGCTGCGCGCCGGCGGCGGCAGCAGCGGCGGCGGCGGCGGCGCGGGCGCCAAGGCCGCGGCCGCGGTCGGCGGGCTGCTGCGCAGCGCCGTGGGCGGCGGCGGCGGCGGCGGCTCGGGCGCGGCGTCGCCGACCGCTGCGGCCGGCGACGCCGTGGCCGGCGCGTGGGCCGGCGGCGCGGCGGCGGCCGGCGGCGCTGCCGGGGCGGATGACGAGCTGCTGCGTGTGATCGCGCCTGGCGCGGCGGCGGCGGCCGCCGCCGGGCAGCGCCTGCTCGCGCCACAGGTGGCTGAGATGGAGCTGCAGGCCACCGCCGCGGAGATGCAGGTGCGCGGCCCGTGGCGCGGCTGCAAACTGTGCTGGGCCTGCGCGCGCCACGCGCTCGGCGGTCGGCTGGCGCCGCCGCACGCGCGGCCGGCTGACGCCGCCGCCGCCCGCGCCGCAGCGCCTGCTGCTGCTGGGGCGCCGCGAGCAGGCGCTGGGCGTCGCGCTCGCGGGGCAGCTGTGGGCGCCCGCGCTGCTGCTGGCGCACGGCTGCGGTGAGCGGCGCACGCGGCCGGCGGCGCGCCGCCGGCGCGCCAGCCCACAGCCGCCGCCCGTGAGTGCGGCGCTGATCCCCCCACCGCCGCCCTCCCTCTCTCACCCATCAGGCGAGCGCCGCTTCCTGGAGGTCGCCGCCAGCATGGCGCAGCGCGGGCTCGTGCGCGGCACGCCGCTGCGCACGCTCGCGCTGCTGCTGTCCGGCCGGCCCGACCTGGTGCACGAGGGGAGCCTCGCGCAGCTCCACCTCGCGCCGGCGGGCGGCGCCGGCCCCGGGCTGGCGCCGGCGCCGGCGGCGGGCGGGCCCGGCCCCAGCCCGCTCGGCCCGCACGGCCAGCCGCTGGCGCCCGGCGCGCTCGGCCTGCCGGGCGTGCGCGTGCCGGCGCCGGGGCTCGTGCCCGCGCCGGGCTCGGGGCCGCTGGCCTTTGGCGGCGGCGCCGGCGGCGGTGGCGGCCTCTTCTCGCCCGCCGCCAGCGCCGGCGGCGCCAGCGTGGGCGGCTTTTTCACACCTGGCGGCGGCGCCGGCGCCGGCGCGCACGGCGACGCGCTGCTGGGCGCGTGGCGGGGCAACCTGGCGATCATCGCCGCCAACCGCACGCCCGGTGACAGCGAGGCGGCCATGCAGCTCGGGGACCGCCTGCTCGCGGAGCAGGGCCAGGTGGGTCCAGCAGCAGCGACGCACGCGGCGGCGCGCCCGGGGCGCAGCCGGGCCGCGCCGCACTCCACGGCGCGCGCGCGCCGCACGGCCGACGCGGCGCCGCCGCCTCCGCGCCGCGCCGCCGCCGCCGCCGCCGCACCGCAGCTCGACGCCGCGCACCTGTGCTACCTGGTCGCGGGTTGCCTGCCGGCGCCGTACGACGGCGGCCCCGCGGCGCGGCTCGTCGCGCTGGGGGTCGACCACAGCAGCGCCGCGGGGCGGCGCGGGCTGGCGCAGGCGCTGCCGCTGATGCGCACCGAGGTTTACGAGTGGGCGCGCAGCCTCGCGGGTGCGCCGCGCGCACGCGCGGCCGCGCGGCGCCGCCCGCGCCGCCCGCGCTTGAGGGCCGCCCGCGCCGCCGTCGCCCTCCTGACGAGCCGCCCCGGGCCGCCGCGGCCGCGCGGCGCGGCGCTCGAACGCGCAGGCGACCCCAACCTGCCCTGGCTGCCGCTGCTGCCCTACAAGCTCCAGCTCGCGGCGTTGCTCGCTGACTTGGGCCAGGTGTCCCGCGCGCTCGCGTACGTCGGCGCGGTCGAGGCCGCGCTGCGCCCGCTCGCCGGCGGCAAGCCTGGCGGCCCCGGCGGCGCGCTGCCGCCGCTGCTGCTCGTCGCGGCGGCGCAGGCCGACGCGCTGCGTGAGCGCCTCGGCGTGCACGCGGCGGCGTTTGGCATCCGCGTGAGCAGCAACGAGTCTGCGCTCGGCAAGCTGGGCCGCTTCCTGGACAGGTCGATCAACAAGCTCATGTGGGGCCAGGACCAGCCCGCCGCGCCCGCCGGCGGCGGCGTGGCGCCGCTGCCGCCGCCGCCGCCGGGGCCGGGCGGCGTCCCGGGCAGCGGCCCGCGCTCGGTGGGCGCGCCGCTGGCCGCCGGCGACGGCGCCGGCGCGCCCAGCTGGGTGGCGCAGCAGCACCAGTATGTGCACCCGCACCAGCAGGTCGGCTCGCCCGGCCCGGGGCCGCCGCCCCCGCCGGTGGGACGCAAGGCCAGCTGGGGCATGTTTGGCGGTGCCGGCAGCGGCGCCAGCGGGCCGGCCTCGGCCATCAACAGCCCGGGCAGCGGCGCGCCGCTCAGCAACGAGGGCTCTGCTATGGCGCTCATGGCCGGCGCCGGCGTGCTGCCTGGCGCCGGGCCCTGGGGCCCGCCCTCGGGCGGCGCCGCGCCGGCGGCGGGGCACCACCAGCAGCGCAGCGCCAGCACAGGCAGCTTCAGCGGCGGCGCGGCGCACTCGCGCACGCCGAGCAGCGCCGACGTGAGCGGCGCGGCGGCGGCTGCAGCCGCCGCTGCGCCGCCAGGCGCCGCGCCGCCGGACGGCACCGCGCCGCAGCCGCCGCCCACCGGGGGGCCAGGGGGCCGGGCGGCCGCCGACGCGGCCGCGGCCGCGAACGAGCGCAGCAAAGGCGGCAACGGCGGCGGCGGCGGCTTCCTGCGCGGAGCCATCGGCAGCCTGCTGGGGGCCAAGCAACCCCCGACCGCAAAGCTGGGGCTGCAGAATGAGTTCTATTACAACGAAGAGGCCAAGAAGTGGGTGCTGCGGGGCCAGGAGGACGCCGCCGACGCGCCCGCCGCGCCGCCGCCGCCGCCCACGGCGTTCGGCCCGGGCGGCGCCGGCGCCGGCGCGGCGGGCCCGCCGCCGCCGGCGCCGCGCGCGGGCGGCGGCGCGTCGGGCCCGCCCTCGGCGTCCGGCCCGCCGTGCGCGTCGGCGGGGCCGCCGGGCTCTGGCCCGCCCAGCTTCAGCCTCAAGCGCGGCGCCGGCGGCGTGGGCAGCCGCTACGTGTCAACCTTCAGCGCCGCGCCCAGCCCCGGGCCCAGCAGCACGAGTGGCGGCCTGCTGCCGCCCGGCGCCGGCGGCACCCCGTCCAGGCCGGGACCGCCCTCGGGCAGCGGCTTCCTGCTGCCGGGCGCCTCCGCCGGCGCTGCGGCAGAGGGCGCGGGCCCAGCGGCGGCGCCGGGCGCGGCGGTGCCGGCGGCTGCCGGTGCCGGCCCCGCCGCCGCGAGCGGGGCGCAAGCGGAGCAGCTGACGGCCCCCAACGCGCCGGCGGTGGCGGCGGTGCCCACGGCGCCCGTCGCCGCGCCGCCGCCGCCGCCCGGTGGCGCCCCGCAGCAGCAGCCGAGCGCGGCGGCGCCCGCCATGGCGGCGCCGGCACAGCCGCAGGTCTGGGCGCCGCCGCCGCCGCAGCAGCAGCAGCAGGAGCAGCAGCAGCAGCAGCAGCAGCAGTCCGGCGCAGCTGCGCAAACGCCCTCGAAGAACCAGCAGCAGCAGGGCTGGGAGCCACAGGGGGTGGGCGCGGAGCAGCAGCAGGCGGTGTCGAGCGAGCTGGCACCCGTTGTGGCGCCGAGTGTGTCGTACGACGCTGCCTTTGCCGCGCAGCCGGCGCAGCAGCATGGCTACGGCCAGCAACCGGCGCAGCAGCAGGGCTACGGCCAGCAGCCGGCGCAGCAGCATGGCTACGGCCAGCAGCCGGCGCAGCAGCAAGGCTACGGCCAGCAGCAGCCGGCGCAGCAGCACGGCTACGGCGTGTTTGGGGCCCCGCCGGCGCAGGCGGGCTACGGCCAACCCCCACCGGCGGCTGTGCAGCAGTGGCAGCAGCCGCAGCCGCAGCAGCAGTGGGGCCAGGCGGCGCAGCCGCAGCAGCAGTGGGGCCAGGCGGCGCAGCAGCAGCAGCACTGGGGCCAGGCGGCACAGGCGCAGCAGTGGGGCCAGGCCCAGGCCCTCGGCGGCGGCGAGTCGGGCGGGCAGCTGACGGACGTGGCTCTGTGATGACACCCTGGGCCGCGCGCGCTGCACGTGTCGACGAGAGTAACAGTTCTGGCGCCGCCCTTGCACGCCGCCTGCACAGCGTGCGCCGGCAGCGCTGACCGCGCGCAGCAATCTTGAGAGCTGCGCCCACAAGCCAGGCCACAACTCAGACCACCCAACAGGCCGCCAGGTTCGCCGTTGCCACACCGACTCGTAATGCAGAACGACCACAAAATGCAAGGCGCCGCCGCTCCCACGGTTCGGGATAAGTTGAGCCGCAGTGCCGCGCGTGATCATGATCGCGCCCCGCAAGCGTTGCCCACATGGTGTGCCCACCTTCGACGGCCCACATCAGTGCTGCAGCCCGCAAACGCTCTGGTCAGGGGTGGGTTGGGGTTGCTAGAGCGGACCGGCGCACTAGTCAAGAGGAGCCGCGCGCCACTCACACGTCAGCACGCGCCGGCCGAGGCCCACACGCAGGCACCCCTGCCATCGTACAGCGCCACCCGCCCGCCGCCCACGGCCTCGACCACCAGCCTGAACGGCCGCGCATGCCCCGCGAGCGCGCTGGCATTGTACATGCCCCGAAGCGCGGCGCCGGTGCTGTCCCGCACTGCGCGGCAGCAGCGGGCGGCGGCGGCGGCGGCAGCGAGGCTGAGCGGCGGGGCGCGCGGCGCGCCGGGGGGCGCGGCGGGCGGCGGCGGCGCCCGCGGGCGAGCGCGCCGCGCTCTCACCGCGCAGCAGGCCGGAGGCCGCGAGCGTGGCCGTGAAGGGTCCCTTGCTCGACGCGCGGCGGATGCCGTTGCCCCAGAGCTTCACCAGCGATCCAGGCGCGCACGCGACCGAGCCGTCCGCGGGGCACACCTGCCGCAGCATGAGCTCACCCGTGCGCGCGACACCAAACTGCAGCCGCGGGTCGTCGGGACAGCACCAGCGCACGTCGTTGCCACTGTCCGAGTGCAGGCTCGCGCCGGCGCGCAGGATGCTCTCCTCCGCGGGCTCAGGGATCTCCTCGCCGGGGCTGGGGCTGGGGTTGGGGCTGGCGCGCGGCGGCGCGGGCGAGGGCGAGGGCGGGGGCTCGCCGCCGGTGGGGCGCAGCACGTTCTCCCTGAAGAACGGCGTGATGTTGCCGGGGGGCTGGTAGTTGCAGACGACAAAGTCGGCGGCCTGGTCGCCCCACAGCGCGAGCTGCGGGCAGGTCGTGATCCAGCACCCGACGCGCGTCGTCGACTTCCACACGAGCGCCGTGAAGTGCCCGGCCGCAGGGTTCCACACGGCCGCCGCGTAGTCGTACAGCTTCTCCTCGCTGTACCACGCGCCGACGGCCCAGTCGAGCGTCTTGGCAAACGACTTCATGCCCGCCGTCATGCACGCCAGGTTCTTGCGACGGCGGCGGCGCGGCGCGCGCGCGCGCGCGCGGAGGGTCGGCGCCTCCCCGGCCGGCGCCGCGCCGGCCAGCCCGGCTGAGACCGCCGCGCGCGCGGGCCGGCCGAGCACCCGCACGGCACGGGCCCCGCGCTGCGCCGCGCCGCACCTGGCCGTACTCGTACTTGTTGGTGTCGTGCTCCCACCGGCACTTAAGCGCCACCCTCTGAGCTTGCTCCATCAGGTAATCGTCCCACTGGGCGGCCGGGCGCGCCCGCGAGGCAGGGCGCGTTTGCGGGCCGCGCGGGATGGCGCGGCGGGCGCGACACGGTGCGCGGCTCGGCGCGGGAGCGCCCCCCCCCCCCATTGAGCCCCGCACCTCTAGCGCGGGCGAGCCGTGGAGGCGTCGGTACGCGTTGTGCTGCGCCACGATCGCGGTGTAGAGCGCCGGCGGCGCCACCGCGGGCGCAGCGCCGGCGGCGGATGCCGCGGCGGCGCCGGATGCCGCGGCGGCCGCCTGCTCGGCCGAAAAGTGCGGCGGCGGGTAGCACACCGCGCCCGTGGGCTCCGCTTGGCGCAGCTCGCGCGCGGCGGCGACGGTCATCGCGGTGAGCAGCAGCGCCGCCGCCTCGCGGCGGAGCGGGTGGTGCCTCGGCGCCATGCCGCGCGCCAGCCCGACGTGTGCTTCTGCTGACGCCTCGACACTCACGCGCGCTGCACGGCCACGCCTGCGGGCAGCGCAGCGGGCCGGGGCGGGCGATTGCAAGGTCGCGGCGGTGGTGCCGCACTGCTCGACGCCCGACGCCGTCCTGTACGGTCGTGAGCCTTGCCACGATGCTGTGAGCTTTCCACGGCGGCCAGCAAGCCACAGGGCCCCGGCTCGCTCGCTTTGGGTGCCCGAGAGTACTCGCCGGTGCCGTGCGCCGCGCCTGCTGCGCTGCACGTCCTGCCCGTGGCGCAGGGCGCTCACCCAGGCAACGTGCTTCCAAGGAAGAGTCAGGGCACTGCGGGGCTGAGGCTGCAGCAGAGATCGGCGCGTCGGTGCGGCGGCAGGCCAGGGGGAGGGCGCAGGTCGGTCGCTTGTGCGAGACCAGAAGCGCCTGAGCTGCTCCCGCGGCGGCGCGTGAGAACCCCCGGCGGCAGGCCGCCGGGCGCGCCGACGCTCCGCCCGCGCGGCCGCCGCTGCGCGCGCGCCGGAGCCAGCCGCCGGCCTGCCACGCTTGGTGAGCTTGGTGTAGCTCTGAACGCGTGCGGTGAGCTCGCCGCCAGCTCAAGGCCGCGGCCGCGCGCACGGGGGCCGGTGACCCCTGCAACGCAATCGGCCTCCCCCGCGCCGCTGGCTGCACTGACGCCGTTCGGCCGCGCTTAAAACCTCCGAGCCTCTCTTATTATTATGATGAGCTCGGCAGAACAGGCCCTGGATGCGCCGCCGAGCCGGGGCGCCGGTCGCGGCGAAGTCCATTGCGAGTCGGCTCCGGCCGCGTCCAATTGGACGCAACCCCCGCCTGCACAGCCCGCCCGGAGCCGCGGCACCGCTACAGACTGCTCGACAAGCACCGACCTTTAGCATGCGAGCAGCGCCCCTAGTTCGCAGACTCCTAGGAGTCGAGCGGCTAGGCCTAGCCGCTCGACCCGCGAGCCGCGAGCCTGCGCTCCGCGCGCGAGCCAAGACGCGCGGTCGCCGGTTTTAGATAACCCCTCCGTCGGCTCCACCTTGATGGCCCGCGCGGCGTGCGGGAGCCGGCTGGTGCTGGGCCTCGCCCTGCTGGCCGCCGCGGTCGCGGGAGCGCAGGCGACGAACGGCACGGCGTGCCGGTGCACGGGCTACCAGATCCCCAGCATCACCGACTGGCTCTGCACGCCCTGCGACGAGTCGATCTCGCAGACGTTCACGCCCGACCCGTGCTGCACCGAGACGGCGGGCTGGCAGTGGCGGACCGCGGCCTGCATGGTCAAGTACCGGTGGGAGGCGCTGGTCGCGGCGCAGGGCATCGGCGGCGCCGCGGACTTTCTCGAGATCGGGACGGCCAACCGCACGATCCAGCTGACCAAGACCGCGCTGGGCTGCCTGTGCGACGCGTACGCGATCGCCACCAACAACGTCAACATCACGATGCCCGCCACCGAGTCGCCCAAGCGCAGAGCGTGAGTGGGCGGGCAACGCGCGCAATGCACGTGCAATCCACATGCTCGGCGGGTCCAGCGTGTGCGCCGCACGCTCACACGCCCCGCCCGTCCGCGCAGCGA
Source organism: Scenedesmus sp. PABB004 (assembly GCA_014905635.1). NCBI lineage: Eukaryota > Viridiplantae > Chlorophyta > Chlorophyceae > Sphaeropleales > Scenedesmaceae > Scenedesmus > Scenedesmus sp. PABB004. Next base: position 536,720 of record JABVCE010000016.1, read on the forward strand.
CCCCAAGGCGGGCTGCCCGGGCAAGGGCCGCAGCAAGCACAACGCCGCCGACGACCCGGACGAGGAGTGCCTGCTCAAGACGTGGCGCGTGGGTGGCCTCAGCAGCCTGCCCGGCTTTACCGGCTGCGACGGCTGCTGGGGCCGGTGCAACAGGGCCACCGGCGCCTGCCCCAGCTCCAGCTGCCAGGCCAACATGCTCGGCACGGAGGAAAACTCCTGCCCGCACAGCGCCAACGTGAGCGGTGCCGCGCCGGCTGCGGCGGCGTGGCTGGCAGCGCGCGGCACCGGGCAGCAGCCTCCGCAGGGGCGCCACGTGCGGCCTCGCCCACCGCCCGTCCCCGCCCCGCGCGCAGTGTCCCGTGGCCGGAAAGGGCGCCACGTGTGAGCCTCTCGTTCAGAGCTGCGCCGGCGACAAGTGCCTTGGCACCGTGCGGTGCGGTGCCCACAGCGACTGCGGCGAGTGGGAGGGCGTCGCGTGCTTCTTTGACGGCGCCAGCGACAACTGGAAGGTCTGCTCGTCGGACGCCTGCACCACCGGCCCGGCGCCCGCGGCCACCGACTTCCCAGACGCCTGCACGCTGCCGACCTGGTACAACTACACCGTTCCAGCCGGCCACCAGGGCCCCGGCTGCAAGACCACCAGCGGCGGCGCCTGCACTCACTGCGCCGGCAGCTGCTGCCTGGACAACGGCACGTGGTGAGCGAGCGCCCCCGCGCGCGAGCCGGTGCCCGGCCGCGGCCGCGCGTTGGCGCGCCCGGGCTGACGAGCGCCGCCGCCGCCGCCGCCGCCGCCGCAGCCCCACCAGCAGCTGCGTCGCCAATGGCCTCGGCACCGACTCTGCGACGTGCCCGCGCTCTGACAGGCGCGCCCACCGTGCAGGACAGGGGGGGGGGGGGGGGCTGTCAGCTTGCCGCGCGCAGCCGTCGCCCCCGCCGTCCCGCGAATGCATGCCGACCGCCGCTCCGGGCGCAGGTGCCCGCTGAAGAATGGCGCCCAGTGCGTCAAGGCCGCCAACTGTGGCCAAAACGTCGACAACTGCCTTGGCAAGGTCCACTGCAACGGCAACGGCTGCCCGGGCTGGGAGGGCTCGCCCTGCTTTTACCTCGGGAGCAGCAACGTGAGCGCGCCCCCGCGCCGGCAGCACGCGCTGGCGGCGGCGCGGCGCCGACGCCCCGCCCCCGCCTGGCCGCCGCGCCCGCCGCGCCCGCCGCGCCCGTGGGATGCGCACAGAACTGGAAGGTCTGCTGGGACCCTGCCTGCGACGCCGACGACGGCAAGGCCAAGGACAAGGCCGCCGTCGTGGACAAGTGCTCGGGCAAGGTCGGCGCGCGCGGCGACGCGCTGGCCTGCAACTACCCGAGCTGGCGCCTGCGGCCGGACTTTAGCGGTGTGTCGCTGGCAGGCTTCCCCGGGCGCTGCACCGACCTGGGCGGCCCCACAACCAACGAATCAGCGTGCATCGGCAACTGCGACCCGCTCGGTGTGTGCAGGTCCAGCAGCTGCGTTGCAAATGCTCTTGGAGATATGGAGCTCTCCTGCCCGCATTCGGCCAACTGGTGAGCACGTGCTCGGCGTGCACACCGGCCCCGGCCGCACGCAGCGGCGGCGGCACGGGCCCGCGAGGCGCATCAGCGCCGGGCTGGCCCGAGCACCGCCCCCGCCCGCCCGCGCGCGCGCAGCCCCGTGCGCGACGTCGCCGGCGTGGAGTGCAAGGCGACGGCGGGCTGCGCGGGCCCGCACTGCTTCGGCTGGGTCAAGTGCCCCAGGGAGACCTGCGTCGTCGACGGCGTCGAGTGGCACGGCCGGCCGTGCTTCTACGACGGCCTGTCCCGCAACTACAAGGTCTGCGTGTCGCCCAAGTGCGACGAGCTGCAGCGCCGCAGCCCCCTCGCCACGTCGGGCACGGGGACGCGCAGCATGCCGGCGCCGGCGCCGGCGCCCAAGCCGCCCGGCCGGGGGCGGCGCCCGCGCGCGCGCCCGCGCGTGCTGCTGGCGTCGGGCGGCCGCACGCTGCTGACCAACACCAACGTCAAGGGCCGCGGCAAGGGCCTGGCCGTGGCAAAGCTCAAGAAGAGCTTCCCCAAGGCCGAGGTGCGCACGCGCTCTGTCTGAATGGTCGCTGGGGCCGGTCCGCAGCCCGCAGATGCCGTCGTGCTGCCCCCCCCCCCTTGCGCCGCCCACGCCGCCGCGCGCGCCGCGCCTCGCGCGCCGCCGCCGCCGGCCAGGTCGACAACATCTGCGGGCTCCGGACCAACCCAAACGACGCGAGCGCGCCGTCGCTCGAGGACCTGGGCGGCGAGGCCTTCCTGCGCACGGTCGCGCTGAAGCTCTCGGTGCTCAAGGATCGCATTGAAAACAAGGCCTGCGAGGACGCGGGCCGCACCGTGACCTACCTTGACGAGCTGGTGAGCGCGGCGCGGCGCCGCGCGCCGACAGCGCCACGCACCCGCCCGCCGGGGCGGCTCGAGCCGCCGGCGCCGCCGCGCGACGCGCGACGCGCGCCGCCGGCGCCCGCGCCCGCACGTCGCAGGCGATCAGGGCGGTCAACGGCAGCGGCGCCGCGCCAGAGTGCGACTGTTACACCGCGTCGTTGCTCCTGCGCGCGCTAGACGCAAACCTCGCCGACGTGACCGTGGCCGCGTCGTCGGTCTCGGCCGAGCTCGGGCTGCCGCTCGACTGGTGCACGTTTTGCGCGGAGATGGTGCAGCAGCTCTCGCTCGCCGGCTTCACGCCAGCCTCCACCGGCCGCCGCCTGCTCGGCGTCACGCCCGCGGGCGCGGGCGGGGGCGCGCGGCGCCTGCTGGAGGTCACGTCAAACGGCTACATCATCCTCGATGCGACCCTCGGCGACGCGCAGTGCACGGTGGGCGAGGCGGCGCAGGCGACGGCCATGCTGGTCTGCGATGCCGGCGCTGCCGCGCGCTGTGCGCCGCGCCGCGCACCGCGCCGCCCGCGCGGCTTGCGCCCCCGCCGACGCGCAGCGCCGCGCCGCGCCGCCCGGCGCGCAGGCCGTGGCCAACGTGGAGTCCAACTTCAGCGTCCCGGCGGCGGCGGCCGCGGTGGCGTCGTCGCTCGCGCTGGCGCCGAGCCCGAGCGCCCACGAGCCGGTCGACACGGCAATAACGATCACGGCCACCTACCAGGAGGGCACGCCGCTGGCTGCCGTGGCGGGCCGAGCCGTCCGCTTCACCATCGTTTACAGCGGCGGCGGCACCGCGACGGTCAACGCCACCACCAACGCCGCTGGCACGGCGAGCGTGCAGCAGCTGACGCGCAGCGCGGCGGAGCACGCCAACGTCACGGCCGCCACGACCGACAGCCAGGGCAACGCCGTGCGGGCGACCACGAGCGTGGATTGGTTTGGCACGCACACACTTTTGATCAACGTGCCGGCGCCGACCACGCGCACGGTGGGCGAGGCGGCGCAGGCGTCGGCCAAGCTGGTCTGCGCTGACAGCGGCCCCGGTGTGGGCGCCAACATCAGTTTTACCTTCTCGGCGCCCAGCTCAGCCACTCTGACGGCTTCCTGCCTCACCAACGCGGCCGGCAGCTGCACCGCTGTCGTGCCTGCGAGCGCGACGGCCGTCACGCTCGCCACCCAGGCATCGACCACCAACGCCTGCGGCCGCGCGGCGGCCATCCCCGGCACCTGGACCAGCAGCCAGCCCAGCATCACGTGGACGGCACCCGCAGCGCCCTCGTCGCCCCCGTCGCCCCCGACGCCCCCGTCGACCCCGCCGCCCCCGACGCCCCCGACGCCCCCGCCGCCACCACCGGAGCATTCCTCCCCGTCGCCGGCGCCCGCGCCTGCCGATGGAGAGGACATCCCAGTAATCGCACCGACCCCCAGCCCATCGCCCGCACCGCAGCCCTCGCCCGCGCCCGAGCGGCCCCCGGGCCCGCCGGCGGGCGCTGACCTGGCGCTGGCGCTCGCGCCCGCGCCTGCGCCGCGCGTGCGCGTGCGCGAGACCATCACGGCGACGGCGCTCCTCACCTCAGGCGGCGCGCCGGTGGCCGGGGCGCCTGTGAGCTTTGCCGTGGCCTTTGCTGACGGCGCGACCACCGCCTACACGCGCACCACCTCGGCCGCCGGCGCGGCGAGCCTGGAGCTTCTGCAGCCCTCGCCGCGCAACGCGACCGTGGCCGCGAGCGCGGCGCTCGGCGGCGCGGCGGCGTCCGCGGCGCCCCTGGCGCTGGAGTGGGCGGCCGACGGCGAGCCGATTGAGGCCACGGGCGGGCAGGAGCTGCTGCTCTCGGTCCTGGACCCGCTGGTGCAGGTCGGGAGCCAGGCGGCCGTGCAGTGCTTCTACACAATCGACGGCAGGCCCCAGGCGGGCGCGCTAGTCAGCTTTGTGCTGACCCACCCCGACACAGGCGCGCCCGAGGGCCGGACCTACTCGGCGCTCACAGACGCCCTCGGCGTCGCGCGCGTGAGCGTAGACGCGAGCGCCGCGCCGCTCGTGCGCGCGCCCGCGTGCTCGGCGGGCGAGACGCGGCACCTGCTCAACGCGGGCAGCAGCCGCACGATCCGCTGGGCGGAGCGGCGCCTCGCGCTGACGACCGACAACGCCCGCCTGCCCGCCGGCGTGGCCGCCAACCTGTGCGCGCGCTTCGTCGAGGATGCGGCGCCCGCGGTCGGCAGGGCCGTCACCTTCAGTGTCGCTTGGGCCGACGGCACCAGCGACACGCCCGTGGCCACGACCGACTCGCGCGGCGCCGCCTGCGTCCCCCTCGTCGCGCAGCGCGGCGGCGACGCCGCGACCGTGACGGCACGCGCGCCCGGAGCCGACGGCGGCGCCGTGCGCTCGGTGTCGCTCGGCCTCGGCGCCAGCCCGGATGGCGCCGCGACGGCGGTCAGCTGGTACGGCGAGCGGCAGGACAGCCTCGTCGTCGTCGTGCTCACGCCTCGCGTTCCCATCGGGGAGCCTGCGACAGTAGAGGCGGAGATGCGCGACGGCGCCGGCGCACCGCGCCCCGGGGAGGAGGTGACCTTTCAGCTCTCCGACCTGCTCACGGGCGCGCCGGAGGGGCCGACGCTGAGCGACACGACTGACGCGGGCGGCCGCGCGCGCGTCGACATCGTGCTGGACGGGGGCGGCCGCAAGAACGTGGTCGTCACCGTGCCCGACCCCGAGACGGCGCTGCCCCTGACCGCGTTCAACGACCCCAGCGGCGGCGGCGGCGGCGACGTCACGTGGTCGCGCGAGCTGCTCACGCTGCGCCTCGCGCCGAGCGCGCGCGTGCGCATGGGCACGCCCGTCACGCTGTCGGCGACGTACGAGGAGGACGGCGCGCCCGTGGCCGGCGCGGCGGTCAGCTTTTCGGTCGCCTTCTCTGACGGCACGCACGACCTGCGCACCGCGTCGACCGACCGCCACGGCGTCGCTGCGTTGTCGCTCGTCCAGCCGCTGCCGGCGCTCGCACGTGTCGTCGCGCGCGTGACCAGCAGCCGCGGCCACGTCCGCAAGTCGGTGTCGGTGGGCGACGGCGCCGCCGCAGGCGGGGACGCCACCACGGTGGAGTGGTACGGGGACGCCTCTCCGCCGTCGCCGTCGCCTGCGCCGGTCAAGGGCCCGGAGCTGCTGCTCTCGCTGCAGCCCAGCGCGCGCGTGCCGGTCGGGACGCCGGTCGTCGTGGCTGCCCAGTACACCGACCTCGCGGGCACACCCGTGGTCGGCCGGCCTGTGGTGCTGTCTGCGGCGTTCACCGACGGCGCGACGCGCACCGTGCGGCGCCGCACCGACGCGCAGGGCCAGGCGAGCATCACGCTGGTCAGCCCCACCATCACCGTCGCCAAGGTGGGCCGCAGGGTTCAGGGTTGGGGCCGGCGCGGCGCGCTCGCCCGCCTCGCGCCGCGGGGGCTGCGCCCGAGCTGCCGGCCCAGCCGGGTTGAACCCGCCCGCCTCGATGGCTCGCTGCCGCAGGTGACCGCCTCAGCCACCGCGTTTGGCGGCAAGCTGCCCATCTCGAGTACTGGCACGCAGCTGACATCCCTGACCAAGGTGCGGGGAGGCGGCGGCGCCGGCCGCCCGCGCCGTGGCTGCCCGCACTCTGGCTGCCCCCGGCCCCTGCCGGCCGGCGCGGCGGCTCGGTGCTGCTGCCGGCTCGGCGGCCCTGCTGGGCAGGCGGTCACGCCCCGCCCGTCCGCTGTGCGCCGCGGCTTGTACACAGACTGTTGAGTGGTTTGCACCAGAGGTCAAAATCACCTCCGCAAGCTTCAGAGCCTCCCTGCTGCTCACCAAGGCCGTCCCCATCGTCGAGCTGACCTGCGCCTCGCTCGCGCGCACCGGCCTCGACGCCGCGCTCGCCGCCGGCGTGCAGCAGGACGTGTCGGCGTGCCTCGCGGCCAAGTCGGCCAAGCGGGCGCTGCCGAGGCGCAGCATCAGCGTCACACCTGGCGCGTGCGTCGACCAGGTGCGCGCCGGGCCCCGGCCGACCTGCCCGCGCGGCGCGGCTGCCCTGCGCCACAGCCGCCGCCGCCGCCGCCATCGCGCGCTCGGCTGAGCCCCGCCCGCCGCGGCCCGCCCCTCGCGCGCGCAGGGCGCCGACGGCGTGTCGGTGTGCTTCACCGTTAGCATTGACGGCGTGAGCGCAGACCTCGAGGCCACGCTCCGCGCCGCAGTGCGCGAGCTCAGCACCGAGCTCACCGCTGAGACCGTGTGCGGCGTGCTGGGGAAGACCTGCGCTGTGCTGCACAACAAGCTCGTCCACGTCGCCGGCAGCTGCGCCGCGCGCGCGGCGGCGGGGTGCTGCACGCCCGCGGCCTTCCCGCCGACCCCGGGCGGCCCGGGCGGCGTCTGCCCGCTCGGCCCCGCCGACGCGCGGCCCGCCGCGGGCGCGGTCCCCTGGACGGGCACGGCCGTGCCGGTGCCCGGCGGCAGCTGCACCGTGCTGTCCTGCGACGTGCTGCGCGGCGACGCGTGCTTCCCCTTTGTTGCTGACATCACGCAGCAGTCCAAGGTCGTCGGCGCCGCCACGGTGTCGTGCGTGGGCGGCAAGGTGGTCGGCTCCTTCGCCGCCGCGCCCGGCTTTGCGCTCTCCAACGCGCGCGTGCAGTCGGTCTGCGGCGAGGCGCCGACGTACTGCCCCACGCGCCTGCAGCACCGCCTGAGCGTCGGCGGCGGCGCCGCCCGTGCGGCGACGCCGCACTCCGCGCCGCTCGCGGTCACGAGCGCCGGCGACGGCGGCTGCCTATGCCCGGATGGCTGCGCGCCCTTCATCTGGGTAGACGCGGACGTGGCCGCAGAGTGCTGAGCGCGCGGCCCAGCGCGCCGGGCTGTCAGGCGGGACGAGGCGCGCCGCAGCGCGCTCGCTAGTGAACAGGAGCCGAACAGGGGCGGGGTGTGTTGGGCGGATCCAAATATCAGAGGCGGCGCCATGTGCGCGGGTGGGAGCCCCGCCCGCGGTGGGAACATGTGGACGGGCGGGCGGCCGGGGTCGGCGTATTTGTGTACTGCACTGGCTGCATCGTTGTTTGCAGCTCAGCACAGCGGCGGAGAGACCCTGCACTGAGCTGGCGCTGGCGCTGGTGTGCTCAAACCCATGAAGCGTGAACCCTAGTCAACCTAGTTAAGGCAGCACGCAGCGCGCACGTGGCGTGCATTCGTCGGTGCGCACTGTCAAAGCGTCAAAGCACTGCACGTCCCTTCCACCCAGGCATGGGTCATCCCCTCGCAACACCACCTTCCTTGGGCTGGGCGCTGCACACAAACCGCGCTGTGGGTTCAGCGCTGGCGTCACTGAACCCGATCCGGCCCGCAGCAGCTCCATCCATGCCTTGAGCCTACATCGACGCTCGCTCACTCACCTCTCACTCGCCGGCACTCACTCACTCACTCGTCTCTCACCAACTTGCACCACATCTCACTCAACGCCGGACCCTCGGCCCCGCAGTGGGGCCGCCCACCACACGTCCCCCATCCCTGCACCCACACGCCGGAGCGGTGGCCGCAGCAGCCGCCCCCGGCAAACTGCACTCCGAGAGCCTCCTCGCGCGTTCTAGAATGCACCTGCTTGTTCGCCGAACCGCGGCGCAGCCACCTTATCCGCTGGCGCCGTGCCTCCAACGCATGGCACCATTGTTCTGCACCCTTCTCCTGTGATAACAGCCTCGCAGCAGCACAACTTCAAACACGCGCCCGCCTTTGATCGGGCGGGCGGCGCGGGGGTGTGTGCGCGTTGACCAGATTGAACCGCAAGGCGCCAACTGGCGAAAAGGTTGGTTGGTATTTATTGGCGCGGCGGTCGCTGCCGCGTGTAACTTCAGCGGTCTCCGAGCCGCGGCCGCGCGCATGCGCAGCTGCGGTGCCCCGCGCTGCCGTGGTTCAGGGCATGGCACGCCGTTGCCGCGTGGCTACTGGCTCGTCGTGGCGCACGTCCTGACTCGCTGCAGACGCTCCCAGAGCGAGCCCAGGGCAGCAGCCGCCTCGCTGCAGGCGCCCGCGCAGCAGCAACAGCAGCGGCTCCGCGGCTGGCGGCGATGCGCTCCTGCCCCGGCTCGGCTGCTGGAGTGCTCTCCAGCGCTCCCTTACACCGCCACAGCTGTTGGTGGGGCCGCGGCAGCAGGAGCAGCGGCGGCGGCAGCAGCGGCAGCAGCGGCGGGGGCGCAGCGGCAGCGGCGCCGCGCCGCAGCTCAGGCCGTGCCCCAGGCAGCGCAGCGGGAGCGTGCTTACGAGCCTACCGCGCCGCCGCCGACCCCGTGGTGTCCACGGCCTGGCTCGCGGCGCGGCTCGGCGACGTCGCGGTGCTGGACGTGCGCGGCGAGGTCACAACGGTCGCCGCGGCGCCCGGCGAGGAGGAAAGCAGCTACGCCGCCGCCTACGCGGCCTACCTCGAGGGCCACGTCCCCGTGCGCGGCGGCGCAGGGCGCAGGGCGCACTGCGCGCTGCCGGGCCGCGGGCAGCCAGGGCCGCACGCCGCACGCCGCAGGGCGCGGTGTTCTGGGACTGGACGGCCACCGCCATCGACGCCGGCGCGGGCACACCGCTGCAGCTGGAGACGGCGCCCGACCTGCTCGCGGCGGCGCTCGAGGCGAAGGGCGTGGGCAGCGACCGGCCGGTCGTGGTGCGGCGGGGCGCCGCGCCGCGCGGCCCCGGCCCCGGCCCGGCCCACGCGCACGCCTGGGACGCGCCGCCACGGCCCGCCGCCCGCGCGGCGCGGCCGGCAGGTCTACGACGGCGGGGACGGCATGCTCGCCGCGCGGCTGTGGTGGAGCCTCACGGTCGCTGGTCACCCCGAGGCGCTCGTCCTGGAGGGCGGCTGGGCGCGCTGGCGCGCGGAGGGCCGCCCCAGCGAGCTGCACGAGCCCTGCACTCTCAAGGCGCGGCGCGGCGGGGGAGGCTGGACGCTGGCCGCCGCCGCCCCTCGCGCACGGCCGTGCGCTGGAGCGCCGCGCCCGCGCGGCCAGCTGCCTGGCGCGCGACCGCGCGCCCGCGCGCCGCGCGCCGAGAGCAGGTGTACGCCACCTTTGAGGCAGAGATGCAGCCGCAGCTGCGCGCGACGCTGGACGACGTGGCCGCCATCGTGCGGGGCGAGCAGCAGCAGGGGGCGCTGCTGCTGGACACGCGGTCGGCGGCGCAGTTCAACGGCGAGGTGAGCCGCGGGCCCGGCGGGCTGCAGCCGCGCAGCGCGCCGTCCAAGGGCGAGCGGCGCCCACCCTGCCGCCCGCCGACCGCCGCGGCCGGGCGCGCCAGGTGCGGCGCGGCCCGCGCGGCGGGTGCGTGCCGGGCGCGGTCAGCCTGCCGCGGCCCGCGCTGTTGGGTGACGCGGACGGGTGGTTCAAGCCGCTCGCCGAGCAGCGCCGGCTGCTCGAGGCCGCGGGCGTGGTCTTCCCAGGCGACGGCGACGGCGGCAGCGGCGACGGTGCCGCCGTCGTCGCGTACTGCAACGGCGGCGTCGCAGCGTGCACCGCCGCGCTCGCGCTGCACCGCCTCGGCCACCGCCGCTGGGCGGTGTACGACGGCTCATGGAACGAGTACTCACGCGCGAGCGAGCTGCCGGTCGAGCGAGCGGAGCCGTGAGCTTCTCCTCTGGGCCGCGCGGCGGCGGCGGCGGCGGCGGCGGCGGCGGCAGGTGACCGATCGCCCCGTTACAGCCGTGTAACGGCGCAGCGCTCGTGCGCGCAGTGCGCACGCGGCCCGCCGGTCAGCCCATCTTGCTCGCGACCTTGCTCAGCAGGCCCCCCGGCGCGCCCGCCTCGGCGTCGGCGTCGGTCACGGGCAGCAGCGCGTGCCTCGTGGCGAGGCTCTTGAGCGCGTCAAAGCCCTGCAGCACGCGGCTGCGGTGCTGCTTGCCCGCGGGCGCGGCGCCGCTGCCGCCGCGCTGCAGCCGCGCCGGCAGGCCCATGAAGCCCGCGCCGCCGCCGGCGGCGCCGCCGTCGAGGCCCGTCAGCGTGAAGCTGCCGTGCGCCTGCTGGTCCGGCAGCGGGCCGCGCACGTCGCGCGCGCCCGGGCGCGCCCAGTGCGCCGGGCCGCCCGCCGCGGGCGGCGGGCCGCGCTTGAGCAGGCCCGCCGCCGCTGCGGCCGCCGCCGCGGTCGGCGTGACCGCGGGCGAGCCGCACGACCCCGCGCTGCCCTGCGAGCGCAGGCCGAGCATACCCGCGCCGCCGCCGCCGCCGGGCGGCGCCGCGAGCGGCAGCGAGTCAGTCGCGCTGCTCAGCAGGAGCATGCACGGCACCGGCCAGACGAGCGCGGCGAGCGTGCACGTGAGCTGCGTCGTCGACGCGCCCGCGTCAAACATCGTCCAAACCCAGGCTGTCTGGTGCGCGAGGAGCAATATCACCGCCCCAATCGTCAACGGCAGGTTCTCCTGGTGCCGCGGGTGGTGGCGCAGCAGCGCCCACGACACGGCGTGCGAGAGCAGGCCCACGGCGTTGGGCAGCGCCGCGCCGCGGTCGCAGAGCAGCCACATCGCCTGCAGGCCTGCGCACGCGAGCGTGGCCCGGCGGATGAGGCGGTAGCTCGTTTTTACGTGGTCTTCCAGCCACTCCGCCGCGATGTAGAGCCCGCTCGCGAGGCACGCCGTCGCGGCCAACAGCAGCACGCACGCGCCCGCCCCCTGCGCGAGCCGCGCCGGCGCGGCGGCGAGCAGCGCGCCAGCGCTGCGCATCGCCAGCTCCGGCATGGCTGCTGCTCTTGGCGCTGCTCCTGCGCTGCTGCGCCGCCAGGCGCGGCGGCGGCGCGGGCGTGGACGCCGCCGCTGCTGCTGGTCGTGGCGCTTCCGGGATGTCCCCCGCTGCAGCTCGTTCGACGTTTAGGCAGCTGGCGCGTGCGGGCAGCGCGCGCCGGCGAGCACGCAGGGCTGTGGCGGGCGGTGCGCGCGGGCCGAATGAATGCGGTCTCTCGGCTGCGCCCTGGGGCGCGGAGGGGGCGCGGGCAGCTCGCGTGTGGATGCGCGCAAATGCATGCGATCGCCTGGGCGGCCTGCCAGGACCGCTGCATGCTTTGCCTGGAGCTGAGCCCGCGCTCGAGCCTGCGAGTCTTCCTCGGCACGCGCGCATCCGTTCTTGGGCGCCAGCGCGGCCCTGCACCGATCGGGCCGGCCTGACGCCAGGGGCGACGCCGACGCGAGGGGAGGCCACGCCGAGCAGCAGCAGTCCAGCACCTGCGCCGCCGCCGCTCGCTGCCGCGGGCAGCTGCTCTCGCCCCGCGCCCGCTGCTCCGGCTCAGGACACTCCGTGCACCTCGTCTGCCTCGGCCGCCGGAGCGGCGCACGCGGCGGGGCGCAGCAGCGGCGGCGGTTGCAGCAGCTGCTCGCGCGGCGCATGCGGCGGCGCCCCCGCCGGCTCCTGCCGTCGCGGCGCGCCTGAGGCAGGTGCGCCGGAGCCGCCGCCCCGCGCGGGCGCCGCCCCGCGCGCGCCGATCGTTGCTGCGCGGCTGCCTACGCCGCCGATCCACCGGAGGCGGGGCGGGCGCGATGCCCGCGCTCGCGCGCGCGCCGAGCGCGGCGCTGGGCGAGGACGAGAAGCTCGCGGCGCTGACGAGCGCGGCGGACGTGCACCGGCTGCTGCACGAGACGGTCGCGCGGGAGCGTGCGATTGAGGCGGCGCTCGACAAGCAGCTCGCGCGCCGCGGCGAGCTGCAGCGCGCCGTCGCGGGCCTGCAGGCGGGCACGGCCGAGGTGCGCGGCGGCGCGGCGCGGCGGGCTGCGCACGCGGCGGCGGTGCGGCGCGGCGGGCGGCGGGCCGTCGCCAGCGTCGACGCGGGCGCCGCCGCGCCGCCGCCGCGCCGCGCCGCGCCGTGCAGGTGCTCGAGCTCGCCCGCGCCGACGCGGAGCAGCTCGCGCGCGGCGTCGCGGCGACCGCGGCGGCGGCGGACCGCATCGGCAGCCGCGTGCGCGCGCTCGACGCGCAGGCGGGCGCGGTGGGCGAGACGCTGGAGCTGATCGGGCTCATCCTCGATCGTACGCACTGCGTGAGCGGCGTGCAGCAGGCGATGGCGGCGGGCGACTACGACGCCGCGGCGGGGCACATCGCCACGTTCCTGGCGCTCGAGGCTCGCCTGGCCGCGAGCGGCGCGGCGGCCGCCGGCGGCGGCGCCGACGCGGGGCAGGCGGAGGAGCAGCGCCAGGTGCGGGCGGCGGCGCCCCCCCCCCCCCCCCCGCGCCGCGCCGGCGATCCGCCGCCGCGCGGCGGCGTGGCGGCGCGGCGCGCAGCAGCACCGGCCCAGCGCCGCGCCGCACCGCGCCGCGCGCAGCTGCTGCTGTCGGCGAAGGCGCAGCTGGAGGGCGTGGTGAGCCAGCGCCTGGAGGACGCGGTGGGCGCGCGCGACCACGCGGCGGTGCTGCGCTTCGTGCTGATCCACAAGCCGCTGGCCGCGCCGGAGCGCGGCGTCAGCAGGTGCGCGGCGCGCGCGCCTGCGGCAGCGGCGGGCGCGTCGGCGCGCGCGCGCGGGCTGTCAACGCGGCCGGCGTTGACCGCGCGGGGGCCCGGTCAACGCAGGTACGTCGACTACATGCGCCTGGTGCTCGGCGCCCAGGCCCGGGAGCTCTACGCCTCGCTTGACGCCGTGCTGGACGCGCGCGGCGGCGCCGGCGCGCCGCCCCGCGCGCGCGGCGGCGCCGCAAAGGCGGCCGCGGCGCCGGCGGGCGTGGTGGACGTGCTGAGCGCGCTGTTCCGGTCGGTCGCGATGGCGGTGGAGGCGGACGAAGCGGCGCTGGTCGGCGCGTTTGGCGCGCGCGCGCTCGCCGACGTGGTGGTGGGCGTGCAGGCGGAGGTCGACGCCGCGGGCGTGCGCATGCTGGATCGCTTCCTTGAGGCGCGGCGCGTCGCGGCGCTCATCAGCGTGAGTGGACCACCGCGCGCACACGCCGCCGCGCGGGGCGCAGGGCGCAGGGCGCCGCGGGGCGGCGCCAGCCCGCCGCGCGCGGCGCTCGCCCCGCCAACCATGTGCCGCGTGCCGTGCCGCGCCGTGCCGCGCGCAGGACGCGCAGGGCCGCAAGCGCGCCTCCCCGCTGCCGCCGGGCGGCGGCGGCGGCGACGCGGTCGCCGCGACCAAGTGCGGCGCTGCGCCGGCGGCGCGCGCCGCCCGCCCGCCGCGCCCGCCGCCCTCTCGGTCGGGACTGCCGCCGCGGCCAGCCCCCGCTGATGCTGCCGCCCGCTATTCGCCGCCCCGCGCTGCAGGCAGGTCGAGGCGGTGATCCAGGAGCTGGTGCTGCTCGTGGCGCGCAGCGAGGAGTACTTTGGTTTTATGTCCTCCCGCATGGCCGAGGCAGTCGCGGCCGAGGTCGCCAGCATGGGCGCGCCCGCCGGCGGCGCGGGTGGCGCGGCGCGGCGCGCCTCGGCGCCCGACGCGGCCAAGGACAGCGGCGGCGGCGGCGGCGGCGCGGGTGCGTGCGGGGGCGCCACGCCGCGCCGCGCCGCCCCCGTGCCCCGCCTCACACTCCGCCCCCGCGCCGCCGCCCCCGCCCCCGCGCCGCCGCCCCTACGCCCGCCGCAGCGCTCGACCCGGCCGCCGCGGCGCTGCAGGCGCACCTGGGGCAGGCCGAGGCGGCGCTGCGGTCGGGGCCGTTTGCGGTCGCGGTGCGGCAGCTGCTGGGGCAGTACCTTGCGCTCGAGGAGCTGTACCTGGAGGACACCACCGACATGGCCATCCGCATCGACGAGGTGGTGCGTGCGCCCAACGCATGAGCCACGCAGGGCGGCAGCGCGGGGCACAACGGGCGTCGGACGCTGCGGCCGCGTGCGCCGGCGCGCGGCGCCGAGGCGCGGCGGGCGGCTCGCCGAGGCGCGCCGCGCCGCGCGCCGCGGCCGCCGGCGCAGGTCGCGGGCGCGCTGACGTCGTCGGTCGTGGACGACGCGTTTTTCATCCTCAAGAAGTGCGGCGGCCGCGCGCTCGCGACGCGCAGCGTGCAGTGCGCCGCCGCGGTGCTTGGGCAGCTCAACGACCTCGCCGCGAACAAGCTCCGCGCCGCGCTCGCGGCGAAGCTCGGCGCGGGGCCGGGCCGCCTGCTCGCGGCGGCGCCGGCGCTCGACGGCAGCGGTGCGCGCAGCCCGCGGGGGCGCGACGCGCAGGGACAGCGCGCGCGCGCGCGTGCCTCTGCCGCTGGCGCAGCCGCCGGCCGCGACGACGACGCCGCGCGCCGCGCGCCGCGCGCCCGCCCGGCCGGCCGCAGGCGCCGCCGGCGGCGCGCCCGACGCCGGCGCGGTGGGCCACGCGGTCGCGATCAACAACATCGACGTCGCGGGCGAGTACGTGCGCAAGCTGCGCGGCGAGCTCGAGGGCCACGCGGAGCGCCTCTTCCCGCGCGCGAGCGAGCTCGACCGCCTGCGCAGGCGCGGCGCATGCCCGCCCGGGCCTGGCGCGCGCGCGGGGCGCGGCGCGCGCAAAAGGCCCCGGGGACACGGCCCCGGCGCGGCGCCCCGCCGCCGACGCCGCCGCCCCGCCCGCCGCCGCGCCGCAGCGTGCTGGTCGACATGACCAAGACCGCCGGCGACTTCCGCGGCGCCGCGGGCAAGGCGCTGGAGGCGGTCGCGGACGGCCTGCTGCCGCGGCTGCGCCCCATCCTGGACGAAGTCGGCACGGTGCGCCGCGCCGCGCCGAGCTCCTGGCCTGCCGCGCCGCGCCGCCGTCCGCGGTCCACCGCGTTCACACGCGCCGCGCCGCGTCGCACGCAATGCGCCCCGCCGCGCCGCAACGCGCCCCGCCGCGCCGCAGACGAGCTACCAGCTGAGTGAGTCTGACTACGCTGGCGGCGAGCTCGGCGGCGGCTGGGTGATGCGCCTCGCGGTGGGCCTGGAGCTGCAGCTCTCCTGGCTGCAGCCGCTGCTCACGCCCGGCTGCTGGGAGAGCCTCGCGCTGCTGCTGCTCGACAAGCTGCTCACGCGCCTGGAGGTGCTGCTCGGCCGCAAGGTGCGGCACAGCCGCGGACGTCGCCGCGGCGACGCGATCGCCCGGCCGCTGCGGCCGGCCGCGGCGGCAGCGGCGGCGGCCGACCTCCCCACCACGCTCACGCACACGCGCGCACGCCGCGCGCCCCGCCCCGCCCGCGCGGCGGCGCCGCGCAGACGTTCACGCAGCTCGGCGGGCTGCAGCTCGACCGCGACGTGCGCAGCCTCGTCGCGGCGGCGGGCGAGCTCACGACGCGCCCCGTGCGCGACAAGTTTGCGCGCCTCACGCAGGTGCGGCACCGCCGCACGTCCCCCGCGCGCGCCCCGCACCCGCCCCTTCCGCCGCCTGCCCGCGCCGTGCTCACGCGCGCGCCGCGCCGCGGCCGCCGGCGCCGCGTGCCCCGCATCGTCAGATGGCCATCGTGCTGAGCCTCGAGTCGGTCGAGGAGTTCCTTGACTATTGGGGCGACGACACGGGGCACATCACATGGCGCCTCACGCCGAGCGAGGTGCGCGGCGTGCTGGGGCAGCGCCCCGACTTTGCGCGCGACGCGATCGCCGCGCTGCCGCTGTGAGCGCCGGCGGTCGACGGTCAACGCCGGCGCGCGCGCGCTCGGGTTACCCGGGCGGACGGTGTAACGCTGCGGACGGGGAGAGGGCATGCAAGGTCGGCGCAGTGCTGGATCGAACGCGCCGCAGTGCTGGACACGGAAATCTCGAGCTCGTGCATTCGCACACCCTGCAGGCCGCTGCCCGCGCGCGGCGCCGCGGTCGCCGCCGCCGTCGCGGGAGCGTAGCAGGGCGCGGTGCTCTGTACAGGACGTGACTAGCCCGTCGCCCAGCGCTGTGCTGCAGCACACAGCAGAGCCCCCAGCCGCAGCAGGACGTCCTGCAGGCAGCAGCTGCTGCCGACAGCCCGCAGTCAAACAGGCCTAAGCGCCGCACAGCCGGATCACACTCACGCCTCTCCCTCGGACGCGCCCGACGTGGACGCGCCGGCGCAGGCGGAGCCCCAGCCGCCGCAGCCGGGCGCGGTGCCGCGGCTGTGCAGGCTGCAGCTGGGAGCAGGCCGCGCCGCACCGTCGCCGCCGGCACCGTCGTCGGCGTGCGGGGCGGCGGCGGTGGTGGCGACGGCCGGCAGAGACGCCGCCTCTGCCGCGCTGGCGCCGGGAGCGCCGGCTGGGCCCAGGCTGCTCACCGAGGCGCGGTCGCGGTCCTGCGACACCTGCAGCGCGAGCTGCTGCCCCAGGATCTGCAGCGCGCGCAGCTGCGCGCGGCGCGCCATCGCAGCCGACCACTCGCTGCCCTCGTGCTGCAGCACGGCCGCCAGCTCCATGTAGGCGCTGCCCACCTCGGGGGCCATGTTGCCCCGCGTGCGCTCGAGGTGCAGGATGTGGGCGCGGTGCGCGTTGATGCGCGCACAGTCCTCCTCGCCCGGCGCGGCCCGCGGCGCGGCGCGGCCGTCGCCGGCGGCGGGCGGCGCGGCGCCGCCGCTGTGGCTCGCCGACCAGCTGCCCGCGGAGGCCTGCGGCTGCGGCTGTGGCGGCGCCTGCGGCTGCGGCTGCGGCTGTGGCGGCGCTGCCGGGGCGGGCTTCTCCTTGGCGCCGCCGCCGCCGCTGCGGCCCGCAGCCGGGCTGACCATGACCCGGCACACGCCGTCCACGCTGCCCGCCTCCAGGAGCGCGCCCCACCACGCCGGCAGCGCCTGGGGCTGCGCCGCGGCGTGCGGCTGCGCGGCCTCGCTCGCAGCGCGTGCCTGCGCGTCCTGCGCTGCGCCGGGCATCGCGCGCGGCAGGCCCGCGAGCCCGCCGGCACCGCCCTGCAGCGGGGTCGCCAGGTCGGGCGGGCCGCCGCCGCAGCCGTCGCGGGGGGCGAGGCCCGTGCCGGCCGCCGCCGCGGCCGCCGCCATTTGGGCCATGACCTGCCCGGCCGCGGGCTCTGCGCCGGCGCCCGGGGCGCCGCCGGCGACGGCCGAGTACCCCGCCGCCACGCCCGCGGCGAGCTGGCGCAGGAAGGGCTGACACATTGCCATGAGATCGTCGGGCGTGACTGGCGACGACGCCACGCCGCGCGGCGCGGCTGCGGCGAGCTCGCCCGCGGCGGGCCTGTGGCGCGGTGCGGCGGTGCGGCGGTGCGTGTCAAGAGCCGCGTGCGCGCGCCGCGCGGGCGCTGCCGCCTGCACGCCGCCGGTGCGGCGGCGGCTGTCCTGCAAGCCGTGCGCAGCGCCTCGCGGCGACGCACCCCCCGTGGGCGCCCGCCCGCCAGCCCGCGGCGACGGCGGGCGGGCTGATGACGAAGGGCTGCTCCGGGGTTGTGCCGTAGCCCGCCTGGCAGCGCAGGCAGAGCTCGAGCGCGCCGCCGCCGGAGCTGCACCTGCGCGCGCGCTCGCAGGACGGCGTCAGCGGCGCGCGGGGCGCGCGCGGGCGCGCCCCGCGGCCCGACGCGGCGGCCCTGCGCCAGCGCGCACCTGCAGGTGGTGCAGGCCTGGGTGTGGAAGGGGAGGCCCGGCTGCCAGGAGAGCTCGCTGAGGCCGCTCGACGTCTGGCGGCGCTTGGGCGCGGCGGCGGGCGCGGCGGCCGCGCCGTACTGGTGCCCCGGCCAGCCGCGCGTGGCCAGCACGTAGGCGTTGAGCTGGCTGGCGTCCAGCCAGTGCGGCGGCAGGCCGGCGACGGTCGCGTCCACGCCGCTGGCGTTGGCGCCGGACCTGCGCGGCGGCGCGTGAGCAGCGGGCGCGCGCAGCGGCGGCGTGCAACGCGCGCGGCGGCGCCAGTGGCGGCGGCGTGCAGCGCCCAGATCGGCAGCCGACCACACCCACCACGAGCGCTTGCCGCCGGCCGCCCGGGCGGCGCCGCCGCTCCACTGCATCGCAGCCGGCCGCGCTGCCGGAGCGCCGCGCCCGTCGGTCACCTGCGGGCGCGGGCCGGAGAGCGATGAGCGCTTGTAGCGGTGCGTCGCGCCGCGGGGCCGTGTGCAGCTCGGTCGAGCGAGTTTCCCGCCATCGGCTCGGCCCGCTCCTCCGCGCAGCCCTGAGCGCCCGACTGCCCGGAACCGATCGGTACCGAGCCCCTCGACCTGCGGGTACTCTGCGCGCGCCCGCCCGGCGCTCACCTGGGCGTGCGAGCCTGCGAAGAGTCCGGCGCCGCTGCTGCGCGTGCGGCCGCCACGACAGGAGCTTGCCAGCTTGCGCGGACGAGCCACGCGGTGCGCGGGGGATGCGGGAAGAGCGCTGAGGGCAGCGGCACGATCAGAGAACGCGTACCGTTACGGAGCGACCGCGCTGTCGGGTGGCGGCGCGCGCAGCCGTGCGCCCACAGGCGCGCACTCGACCACATGTGCACACAATGCAACGCTGCGAGAGAGGCCGACCGAGCATGATGAGGGGGAGGCCAAAGAATTTTCAGCGCCGCGCGCGCCGCTGCTCCTGCAGCGGCGGCGCCTGCCGCGCTGCGCGCGCGCCCTGCCCCGCGCCAGATGCCCCCTGCCCCTCCCTCCCCCCTCCCCCCAACCCCCCTCAACCGCCGCGCCCCCGCGCTGGCCCCTCCCTCACAGCTCCTTGGAAATGATGTTTTTGATGGTCTCCGCCGGCAGCAGCCCCTCCGTGCGCAGCGCGGGCTTGCCGTTGTCGGTGCCGATGAAAATCATCGTCGGCAGGCCCTGGATCTGCGGCGCGCCGGCGGCCGGCGCGGCGGCTCGCCCGGGAGAGCTGGCCGCGGCGGCGAGCGGGCAGCCGCGCGCGCCGCGCTGGCCGCGGCGCGCTGGGGAGGACGGGCGGCGGGCCCGCGGCGCCGGGCGCGCTGCAGCGCCGGCGGACCTGCAGGCGCGTGCTGAGGTCGGCGTTCTTGTCAACGTCGAGCTTGAGAATTTCCACGCCGTCGCCCAGGTCGGCGGCGACCTGGCGGCGGGCGCGCGCGGCGCCGCGTGTGAGCCCCCCGCCCTCCGCCACGCGACCTGGCCGCGCCGCGCCGCCGCTGCCGCCCGCCGCCGCGCGCCGCCGCACCTTCTCCAGCTCCTGCGCCAGCAGCATGCAGGGCCCGCACCAGGTCGCGTAAAAGTCGACCACGATGGGCTTGTCGCGCGCCGCGATCGCGGCCTCCAGCTCCTCCGCGTTCACCTGCTTGATGTTGGCCGCCGTCGCCTGCCGTCGCGGCGCGGGGCGGGCGCGGGGGCGCGGCCGCGGGCGGCGCTGGGCGGCGGGGCGGGACGGGGACCGCGCGGGACGCGCCGCCCGGGCGGCGGGGCGGGCGGGCGCGCCGCGCGGCGCGCGCGCCGCCGCGTGGACAGCGGCGCGCGGCGGCGCGGGCGCCGCGGTCGCGCGACCGGACGCGGCGCTGGCCCCCGATCGGCGCTGAGGCGCGCGGCAGGCGGCCGGCTGTCGAACCAGCTGTCCAGGCAGGCCGTGCGGCGCCCCGGCGCGCGTGGCGGGCGCCCACCTGCGCGGCCACATGCCGGGACGGCCGCAGCGCGCCCGCGGGCTGCCGGCAGGGCGCCAGCGCCACTCCGGGCGCGCCAGCGGACCTGTGCGGCGCCGCTCGCCGGGCGGCGAGGCCGGGGCCGCCGCGCGACAGGCAGAGCTGCATCGCGCTGTGCTGAGGCGAGGGCGAGGGGGCGCGTGTGGGCGGGGTGAGTGTTTCGCGAAATGGGCGAGAGCACTGAGCACACGCGGGCACGCCGGGGCGGTCGCGGGGCCGCAACAGATCGTGCGGTCTTTGTGAGGTCTTGCACCGCAACAGCAACGGTGGACCGCCCCCGCCGGTCGCCCACGCCCACAAGGGCGATCCTCCCACCACTCCTGCGTGCTCGCTGCGCTCACCCGCATCCCCTGGCCTCCAGGCGCAGACCGGTTTGCTGTTGCTGCCCGCTCTCCACGCGCGCTCGACGCCCGCGTGCCTGGTCGGTGCCTCGTGTTGCAGGTGAGGGCGGGGGGCGGCGGCCAGGCGGCGCGGCACGCCCTGGCGCGGGCGCGCGGGGCGCCATCAGCCGGGAGCAGCAGCAAGCAACCGCCTGCAGCGAGCGGCCACGGCCCGGCGGCGCCCCCGTCATTGGCAGACGCGGGGCCCCTCCTCCGCACGGCGCCACGCCCGGCGCGGGGCGGCGCGGCGGCGCGGCGGTGCGCGGCGCGCCCCGCCGCTGCTCACGCGCGCCGCGCCGCGCCGCAGCGCCGCAGCGCCGCGCCCGTGGGTGGCCGCCGGCGCGATGCTGTCGATGGCGAGCAGCAAGACGGGCTCCTGGCAGACGGTGAAGAACAAGAAGGAGGAGAAGGCCAAGGCCAAGGAGGAGCGGGCGAAGAAGGAGGTCAAGAAGGACCGCCTCGGCGTCGCGCTCGACCCGACCTCGGCCACGTTTGCCGCGTTTGACCGCGCCTACGCGGACAAGGGTCGTGCCGCCGGCGCGGGCGCGGGCGCCGAGCCGGGCGACTACCGCGGCGCGTTCGCGGGCCTCGCCGACGAGGCGCCCGCGGCCGGCGGCGGCGGCGGCGACAGCGACGACGGCAGCGACGACGGCGCGCGCGCCTCGTCCTCGGCGCCCGCGGCGTCCGCGGCCAAGCCCAAGGCGCCCAAGGCGCCCAAGAAGCCCAAGCTCTCGGTCGCGCAGGTCGCGGCAGGTGCGGGCGCCGCGGCGGCGCGGGCCGGCGGCCTCGCGTCCGCGCGGCGCGCCCCGCGCTGCCGCCGCGGGGGCGCGACACGGCGCCGGCCGCGCGGCGCGGCGCAGGCCTGGACGTGGCGGCGCTGCAGGGGTACATGGCGGAGGTGCAGCAGCGCTACGCCGCCAACGAGACGGCACAGGCGCGGTCGCGGGCGCCGCGGCCGCGCCACCCCCCTGCCCCGCGCCGCGTGCCGCGCCCTGACCGCACCCCGCCCCGCCCTGCGCCGCGCCGCGCCGCGCCGCGCAGCTCGAGGCGCTCTCTGACCGGCTGCTGGGCGCGTTCAAGGAGGCCAGCCTGGACCTCGGCAAGCTGCTGGCCACAAAGGGCCTTGACGCGGTGCGCCGCCGCGCACCTCCTCGCTTTGCTGCGCGCCGCCGCCGCCGCAGCGCACACGCATGCGCGCGCGGCGGCCGTCCCTGCCGCCGCCGCGACCGCGGCCGACGCGCGCACCGCCGCGCCGCGCAGGCGAGCAAGCAGCCGCTGGCGGAGGTGCCCAACGCGTTGATGAACGCGCTCGCGAGCTTCGTCGCGTCGGTGAGCGAGGACGCGCTCGCGCGCATGACCGTGCCGCTCGTGGCCGCCGTCATCACGTCGGCCGCGGACGGCCCCAGCGGCGCCGCCAAGGGCAAGGCCGGCCTGCAGGTCATGCTCGCGGCCATGCTGCGCACGCGGCCCCAGGTGCGCGGCGGCGGCGGCTTGCGCCAGCGCGGCGGCGGCGGCGGCGGCGGCGTGCGCCCGGCGCCCGCGCGGCGGGCTCACGCCTGCGACGCCCGGCCGCCCCGCGCAGGCGCTGGTGCGGGCGGCGCCGGAGCTGCGCCTCGCGGGCCGCGCGCTCACCGGCGCGGGGCGCATGCCGCTGCTCCTCTGGGTGATCGACCAGGCGGCGACCGCCGACCCGGCCGTCGGCGTGGCGGTGTGGGTCCGCCTGCTGCTGCCGGCGATGCTGGGGCTCGTGGAGCTGCCCGCCGCCGGCGCTGCCGGCACCGGGGGCGCGCGGCAGCCGCAGCAGCCCGGCGGCGGCGCCAAGGCCGGCGGCGTCGCGCACGCGTCGCTCACCGACGACCTGCAGCGGCCGCTGGAGGCGGCGCTGCAGGCCCCCGCGCTCGCGTACCTCGGCGCGCTGCTGAAGCAGCTGGGCGTGGCGGGCGCACGCACGGGCGCGGCCGCCGCGGCCGCCGGCGGCGACGTCACGCGCGGCGACGGCGAGGTCGAGCCCACCGTGCCGGGCGCGGCGGTGGAGCTGCTGTCGCGCCTCGCGGCCGGCAAGGCCTGGGCGCCGCCGCCGGCGCCCGCCGCGGGCGGCGGCGGCGGCGGCGCCGCGGCGGCGGCCACGGCGGCGGCGGCCGACACCAAGAAGGCAGCCGCGGCGCGCGCCGCGGCGGCGAGCGGGCTCGCGCCCATGCTGCCGGGGCTGACCGTGCTCGCGGCCAGCACCAGCTGCGAGCGCCAGTACCCGGAGTGGCTGCTGCTGGCGCTGGACAGCGCGGCGCAGTCGTCGGGTGCGGCGCGGCCGCGGCCGCGCCGGCCCGCGCGCAGCTGCGCCCGCGCCGCCGCTGACACCGCGCGCCGCGCCCCGCAGCCGAGCCTGACTGCCCGGACGACCTCGTGACGCGCAGCGCCTCCAACGTGGTCGCCTGCCTGTGCGGCAGGTGCGGCGTCGCTGCCGTGGTCGCCGCCGCGGCCGCCGCCGTGGCGTGCTCGGCTCGGCTGACGTGCGCCGCGCCGCGCCCGCCCGCCAGCGACGCATGCTTTGCGCTGTGGGAGACCAAGCACAAGGGCGTGCTGCGCGGCAGCGCGCGCGTGCTCGCGGCCATGGCGCGCACGCCGGCGCTGCTGCAGCCCCTCGCGGCCGCCCCCGGCGGCGTCGAGGCCTTCCGCGGTCTGCTGGCCGCGCTGCCGGCGCGGCACCGCAGCCACCTCGCGGCCGGCAAGGGCTGGCAGGGCGCGTGCGCGCGCGCGGCCGAGGACGCGTGCGCGCGGCTGCCGCGCAAGCTGCCGCGCAGCGGCTGGCGCGGCGGCGGCGGCGGCGGCGCGGGCGGCGGCGCCGGCGGCGCCGCGCGGCGCGGCGGGCTCGCGCTGCCCCTGCTCGGCGCGGTCGTCGCGCTCGCGGGCTGCGCCGCGATGGTGGGGCTGCGCCGGCACGAGGTCGCGGGCATCGTACACGCGCACCTCGGCAAGGAGGCCGCGGCGCGGCTGGACGAGGCGGTGCTGGCGCGGCTGGAGGCCTGGGTCGCCGCGGCGGCGCCCCACGCGGCCGCCGCGCACGCGGCCGCCGCGCCGGCGCTCGCGCGCGCGGCCGAGGCCGCCGCGCCGCACCTCGCGCGCGCGCGCGCCGCCGCCGCGCCGCACCTCGCGCGCGCGGCCGAGGCCGCGCGCCCCGCGCTGGCCGAGGTGCGCGCGGCCTGGGCGAGCGCGGCGGCGCAGCTGGCCGAAATGGTCGCGGCCGCGCGCGCCGGCGCCGCGCAGTGAGCGCGTGCACGCGCGCCGGCGCGGCGCGGTGAGTGCGTGCGTGGCTCGTGAAACCCTGTACCGCTTGCCGCTTGCCGGAGCGCCCTGCCCCCCCCCGCCCGCCCCGTCAGCCGTCAGTGCTGGTGTGGTGATCGGGGAGGCAAACGCACAGCGGCGGGGGCGGAGCGGCGGCAGCGGGCAGCGGCGCCGCACGCCAACCGTCGTCGTCGCCGAGCGCGCCAGCGGCCCAGCGCGCGCGCCCGCGTCCAGCCGGCGGGCTCGCTGGGGCCCGGCTGATCGCTGCCGCGGACGCGGCGGGCCTTGGGCGGCCTTGCGTGCCGGAGGCCCCGTTTGCGGACGGCGCTCGCGCGCCGCGCCTGCATGCGGGCCGCCGGGGCCCCGCGGTCCGCGCGGCTCGCACACTCCCGGAGCGCTGGAGACCGCGCGAGACGGCCCGCGGCCGCAGGTGGGCCGCTGCGGGCCCGGGGCGAGGGCGCAGCAGCGCACGGCGCCGCCGCGGCCCGGCCGGCCGCCGGCGAGGCCCGCGGGAGCGGCCCTCGCTCACCCGGCCTGCTGCCCCGCCCCTGTTCCCGCCCCGGCCTGCAGGCGGCGCGCCGACTGGGCGGCGCACGGGCGGCAGGCAGCGGCGGCCGCTGCTGCCGCCGCGCGCGGCCGCGGATGAGCCCCTGCCCGCGCGTGCTGCCAGCACCACCAGCACCACCAGCAGCAGCAGCAGCGACAGCGCCGCCGGCGCTCGCAGCGCCGCCGGCGCTCGCAGTGCCGCCGGCGCTCGCAGCGCCGCTGGGAGCGGCGCCTGGGCGCTGAGCAGCGAGCACGACCGCGACATCTTGTCGCTCGCGCTCCCCGCGGCGCTCGCGCTCGCGGCCGACCCGCTGCTGGGCATGGTCGACACGGCCCTCGTCGGCAGCCTCGGCGCGGACGAGCTCGCGGCGCTGGGTATCAACGTTTCGCTGCTGTCCCTCGCATTCGTCGGCTTCAATTTCCTCGCGACTGCCACGACGCCGCTCGTCGCGACGGCCGTGTCGCGCGGCGAGCCGCGCGCCGCGGGCGAGACGGTGTGGCAGGCCGCCGCGCTCGCCGCGCTGCTCGGCGGCGGCGTCGCGGCGGGGCTAGCGGGCGGCGGCGAGGCGATGCTTGGCGCGATGGGCGCCGGCGCGTCGTCGCAGCCGCACGTGCACGACCTCGCGCTCGAGTATCTGCGCATCCGGTGCGCGCCCGCGCCGCGCCGCCACCGCCGCCCGGCGCCACGCGCCGCGTCGCCGCCGCGCGGCGCCCACCGCCCGCCGCGCCGCCGCCGCCGCCGCGCCGCAGCGCGCCCGCCGCGCCCGCGGTGCTGCTCGCGACGGTCGGCATGGGCGTTTTTCGCGGCGTCGCCAACATGCGCGCGCCGCTGCTCATCACGCTCTCGACCAACGCCCTGCACCTCGCGTTGGACCTGCTGCTCATGTTCCACCTGAAGCTCGGCATCCGCGGCGCCGCGATCAGCACCGCCGCGTCGGAGGGCCTCGCCGCGGCCGCGTACGTGGCCCTCATCTGGCAGCGCCGCGAGCAGCTGGGCCTCTGGCCGCCGCCCGACGCGAGCCTGGGGCAGCTGCGCGCGCGCAGCCTGCCGTTCCTGCAGGTGGGCGGGCGGCGGCCGCGGCGTGCGCCGCGCGCGCGCCGGCGCCCTCTGCGCGTTCGTGCGGCGCTGACACGCACGCGCGCGCGCGCGCGCGCAGGCGGGCTCGGCCGTCGTCATGCGCACGGGGTCGCTCCTGGGAACGAAGACGCTCGCCACGGCCGTCGCGGCGCGGCTGGGCACCGGCGCGGTCGCGTCGCACCAGGTGCTGATGCAGGTCTGGGTGCTGGCCAGCATGCTCGTCGACAGCCTGGCCGTGAGCGGGCAGACGCTGATCGCGGTGCAGCTCGGCCGCGGCGACGCGGCCGGCGCGCGGCGCGTCGCGGACCGGCTCTGCGTGCTCGGCCTCGGCGCCGGCGCCGCGCTCGCGGCCGCGGCGGGCCTCGGCAGCCCCTGGTGGCCGGGGCTCTTCACGTCGGACGAGTCCGTGCTGCGCCAGATCCGCGGCCTCGTCCCGCTCGCGGTGCTGCCACTGCCGATCAACGCCCTGGTCTACACGCTCGACGGCGTCCTCGTCGGCGCGAGCGACTTTGGGTGCGGCGCGACGCGCGGCGCAGCGCGCCTTGCAGAGAGGGCCGAGCGCCGCCGCCGTGCTGACCGCCGCTGCCGTGCTGACCGCCGCTGCGTTGCAGCTACCTGATGACCGCCATGCTCGGCGCGTCGGCGGTGGCCGCGTCCATGCTTCTCTGCGTCGAGCCGAGCGGCGCGGGCCTCGAGGGCGTGTGGGCGGCGCTCGCGGCGCTGATGGTCGGCCGCCTGCTGACGCTGGGCGCGCGCTACCAGTCGGCCGGCGGGCCGCTGCCGCCGCCGCGCGCGGCGGCCGAGGACGCCCCGGACGTCGGCGCGCTGGCGCAGCAGCAGGCGCTGCTGCTGCGGGCGCTGCAGGAGCAGCAGCAGCAGCAGGGCCAGCAGGGGCAGCAGCAGCAGCGGGGCCCGGGCCAATAACGTGCGGCGCGCGGGATTGTTGTTGATGTTGCGCCCGGGGGGGGGGGGGTGCCCTGTCGTCTATTGCCGAACCCCCCGACCATGACGGCGCCGCTGCCGACACTCGGGGCGCGTTCGTGCGCCTAGCTGCAGCTGTACGCGGGGGGCGCGGGGGCGTTGATTGCGGGCGCGGCGGCGCCGGCTCGTCGTCGCGGTGCTTGCTGAGAGGGGTGCGTCGCCTCGCTGCTTGGACCCGCGCGCGCTGTGCGGCGGCGGGGCTGTGCGGGGCGCCGCTGTACCATCATCACCATCACACCACACCTTGCGGGCCGCCCTGAGGGGGGTGATCGACTAGCGGGCGGGCTGCTGCTGCGACGCAGCCCCGGCGTGACGCTCGCGCGGAGCACCAGGCGCGAGCTGAGTGCACTCTGGGGCTGTACAACACCAACCAGCGATGAAACAAAGCAGCTTTGCAATGGACGGCGGCCGCCGCGGCTGGCGTCGGGCGCGCGGGCGCGCGTCCGTCGGCGGCAGGCTGCCGCACGCCGCGCAGCAGCAGGCTGCCACGCCGCCGCGCCCTCCGCCGCTGCGGCCCGACAGCAGCAGCACGCAGCGGCTCGGGCGTGGCCGAAGCACCGTCAGTGACAACACTTTTAAAATGCGCGTGGCGCTCTCCGGCCCCCCGTCAGTCAGCGATCACCGCGATCCTGCCCCCGAGCGCTCGACGAGCACCCCGCACCCCGCCTCCCAGCGCTCGCGCGGCCCAGCAGTCGCGCACATCCCACGCCCTGCGCGCGCCGCGCCGCGCCCGATGTCCGGCGCTACCGCGGGGCCGTGATCTTCAACACGCGATCCAGGCACAGGGCCAGCGCGCTGTGCGGCGCCGTGCCGCGCGGCGCCAGGAGTGGGAGCTTTGATTGGTGCCGCGCGGCGCAGCTCCATGCGGGCCAGCCGGGCGCGCTGAGCAGCCGCGGGTGCGTGCGG
The DNA here is from genome assembly GCA_014905635.1 of Scenedesmus sp. PABB004. Lineage (NCBI taxonomy): Eukaryota > Viridiplantae > Chlorophyta > Chlorophyceae > Sphaeropleales > Scenedesmaceae > Scenedesmus > Scenedesmus sp. PABB004. The sequence goes on from JABVCE010000016.1 coordinate 563,685, forward strand.
ACGGCGCAGCCGCCAGGCGGCCGCGCGGAGCGCTGGCTGCGGCGCGGCGCGCGCCCAACGGCTCGAACGGCGGCGCAGCCGCCGCCGCTCCGCGCGCGCGCAGGCTCGAATGGCGACGGCCACCGCAGGCGCGGCGCTGGCCGGCGCGGCGCTGCCGGCAGACCCCGACAGCCCCGGCCGGCGCCCCCGCGGAGACGGCGCGCACTGGGCGCCCGCCGCGCCGGGCGGCGCGCACGCGGCCGCCGCGCCGACGCACCGCATGCCCGCGTGGGAGGCCAGCGTCGCGGCGGTGTGGGGCAAGACCAAGGCGGCCGGCCTGAACCTGGGCTCGCCGCCGGACGACGCGGTGGCCGAGGAGCACCACGCCAGCGCCGCGCACTGGGCGAGCGCGGTCAGGGCGCGCGGCGCGACGCCGCCGGCGGGCGCGGCGCCCGCGCCGTCGGGCGGCTCGCCCGCGCCGCAGCCGCGGCAGCTCGCGCCGCAGCGGCAGCCCAGCTGCCAGCCGCGGCCCTGCCTGGACCTCAGCCGCCCGCCGTCGGAGGAGCAGCTGGAGCCGCCGGCGCGCGCCCCGGCAGCAGCAGCGAGCCGGATGCGCCCGGGGGCGCCGGCGTCAAGCGGCAGCTGCCGCTCGGCGGCGCGGGCGCGGGCGAGGCCGGCGGCGGCTGGTGGAGCGGCGCCGCCGGCAGCGCGCCCGACGCCGCTGCCCGCCAGCAGGGCGACGAGAGGCAGGCGCTGACGTCGGAGGTGAGTCGGCCGGCGCGGCGCGAGCGCGGCCAGCCCCTGCCCTCCGCCGCTCGCCGACTCTGCTCCGCCCGCCGCCGCCCGCCGCCGCTGCTGTGCAGGCGCCGCTGCAGCTCAAGCGCCTGCGCACGGTCATGGACCTGACGGGCAAGCTCCGCACCTGCAGCTCGCTGCCGGACGCGTCGACGCTGGTGCCCACGCCCACGTGGGGCGCTCGGGGCCAGGAGGAGGGCCCCGCCGCTCCCAGCGACGCCGGCGGCGGCGGCGACCCCGGCGGCGCGGCAGCGCCGATGGAGTGGGCGCACGGCGAGCGCGCCGCGGCGGCCGCGCCGGGCGTGAGCCTGCTGACGGCCAAGCTCAGGCAGGCGCGGCAGCCCAACCCCGACGACCCGTGGGTGCGGCACCAGGCCGAGGTCGAGAAGCTCAAGCAGCAGCAGGCGGCGCTGCAGGAGCTGCTGCAGCAGGCGGAGGAGGCGGTGAGCGCGGCGGGGTGCCAGCGGGGCGGGGCGGGGCGGGGGCCGGGCGGGGGAGCGGCGGCCGGGCGGGCGCCGCCGTTGCGCCTCACCCCGCGCGCCTTCTGCTTCCCCGCCCCCAGAAAGCGCCGGTCATGGCCGAGGCGGCGCTGCTCAAGCAGCAGATGCAGGACGGGGTGAGCCGCAGCGGCACCAGCCGGCTGTGCCCGCGCGCAGAGACGCCCCCGTGCCGCGCGCCGGGCATGCCTCACGCGCGGCTGCGCCGCCCGCCGACCAGGCGCGCGCGCGCGGGCTGGACGGCGCGGGCCTCGCCGCCGTGCAGCGGCAGCTGGGCTGCGAGGCGCCGATGGTGCGGCGCGTCGCGGAGAGCGACGCCGAGCGCGTGGCGGCGCACATGCTGGCGCAGGAGGGGGTGAGCCGCGCGGGCCGGCGCCGCGCCCGCGCCCCGCGCGCCTGGCCCCGGCGCCGCGCTTCGCCGCGTGGGCCCGCGCGCCCGGCGGGCCTGGGCTGGGTCGACGCTGTGCTGCGCCCGCGCCGCCCGCCCGCGCGCTCGCAGGGCAACTGGCAGGCGGGCATGCGTCGCATGCTGCGCATGGTACGCACCAGCCTGCAGCGCAGCGCGAGCGACCCCAGCCTGGGCCAGCTGCACAGCAGCACCGCGTCGCCCGCGCAGCAGCACGGCGGCGGCGCCGCCGCCGCCGCGACGGCCGCGGGCGTGGCCGCGCTGCAGCGCCGCATGGCGGCGATGATGCGCGAGGGCAGCGCCTCGCTGCGCTGCGACAGCCCCTACGCGCCGGCCGCGAGCGCCGCGGCCGGCGGGCGCGGCAGCCCCTTTTCAACGGCGGGCAGCATGGGCCGCGGCAGCCCATGCCCGGCCGCGGCCACGTCCGCGGCGGCCGTGGCGGCGGCGGCGGCCGCCCAGGGCTGCAGCCCCTACGCCCCGGGCGGCGCGGTGAGCGCGGCAAAGCTCGCGTGGCCGATGGTGCCCACGAGCGCGGTCGGCAGCCCCGTGGGCAGCCCGATGGTCCCAGCGAGCGCGGTGGGCAGCCCCATCAGCCGCGACGGCGGCAGCGGGGCAGAGCTCGGCGGCGCGGCGGCGGGCGCGGCCGGCCTGCTCCTGCACGGCGCGGCGTGGGGCGCCGGCGCCGGTCCAAGCGTGAGCGCGGGCGGGCCCGCACGCTACGGCAGCCCCGTGGCGGCCGGCGCGCGCGCGGGCGTCGACGGCGCGAGCCCCGGCGGCGGCCGGCCGCGCGCGCGCAGCTGCAGCCCCGCGGGCGGCACCGCGAGGACGCGCCTCGCGCGGCAGCCGTCCCGCCTCGCGCCAAAGGTGCCTAAGGCGTCCGTCGCCGCCATCACCGGCGGCGGCGGCGGCGTCGCGCGCGCGGCGAGCGTGCCGCCGCCCGCGAGCGACGTGGGCGGCTGCGACGCCGCCGGGCGCCAGCGCGACGCGCGTGGCGCCGTGAGCGCGGCGCAGCCCAAGAAGCCCGCCAGGGCCGGCGGCGCGAGCGGCGGGGGCGGCACGCTGACCACGGCGGCGGCTGCCGCCGCCGCGCTGGGCAGCGTCGGCGGCGGCGCCGCGATGCGCGTGGCGCTGTCGGTCGACCCAGACCTGGACGACGCGGCCTGGCTGCTCGGCGACGGCCTGGGCCTGCCCGACACGCCCGGCCCCGCCGGCCTGCTCACGGCCGCGCAGGGCGCGCAGGCGGCGCAGGTGCAGGCGCACCTGCAGGCGCAGGCCGCCGCCCAGGCGGCGGCGGCGGCGGCCGTGCAGCCGGCCGGCGCGGCGGCGCGCGACCAGTCAATGCAGGTCGACGCGCCAGCCGGCGCGGGCCGCGACGGCCGCGCCGGCGGCGCGGCCGCCCAGCCGCCCGCCGCCGGCGGCGCGGCGCTGGGGTCTGACCAGGACGACATTGCGCTGCTGCAGGTGCTCCTCGGCTGGGCCAACGACGCCTGAGCAGCCGGGTCGGGGCGCGCACGCCCAGCGTCGGGGCATGGTCTGACGCGGGGGTTGACCGGTTGCGGTTGTGTGGCGCGCGTTGCGGTTGAGCGCGGGGGCGTGGGTGCTGTGCAGAGCACTGTCGGCGCACTGGCACAGGCGGCGGGGCACGCGCTGTGATGGGAGAACCCCGGTTGTGACGACGCGACGCGGGGCGCTGTAAAGTTGAAAGGCCCCGCGCGCCAGGCCGCCGGACAGCAGGACAGCCTCGCAGACTCACAGCAGGTCTCCCCGGCTTTGCGTTTCATTCCCCCGCCGCTGGTGGCCCACCCGCAGCGATCGCTGCCGCCGCCCGCCGAGCGCCGCTGCTGCCGATCAGGGTCAGCAGCCATGGCCCGCCTTTCCCGCGCCGTGTGCGTGCTGCTGTTTGCTCTCGCCGCGGCGTCTGGCGCGGAGGCCGCGCGTGGCCTCACGAAGAGGGGGTGAGCGCAGCAGCGGCACCGCCGCACTCCAAGCCCTCGCGCGGCCGCCGTGCCGCTGGCGCTGCGGCAACCCGCTGAGATCGCCACGAGGCAGCTGCAGGGCGGCTGCAGCGCCGCCGCGCCGCGCTGCTGAGGCCGGGTCGCGCCGCCGCGCCGCCGCCGCTGCCAGGCGGCACGGCGGCGGCGGCACAGAGTGCGAGGAGATTTCCTTCCGCAAGAGCCTGCTGACGGTGATCAAGGAGATGCCGCTGATCGGCCTGTTTGAGGACATAAAGGGCCAGACCAAGTGAGGCCGGCGCGTGCGCGGCCGCGCGGCCGGCGCTCTCGCGCGGCCGGGGCTGCAGCTGCCGGCGCCGACACGCGCGCGCGCGCCCGCAGGTTTGAGGCCAGCGGCATGACCGTGGCGGACGACTGGCTGTGGATCGTGTTTGACAACCTCCACGCCCTCGGCCGCGGTGCGGGGAGGGGTGGGAGGCGGGGACGCCGCTCTCCCTCGCGCCTGCGCGCGCGTGCGCGGCGCCGGGGCGCCACGCGCACGAGGCCTCACGCGCGCCGCGGCCCCGCGCGCGCCGCCGCGCCGCGCCGGCAGTCGACGAGCACTTTGAGTTCCGCGACAAGCACAACAAGCTCATCGGCGAGCTCGGCGAAGACTCCCAGTTTGAGGCGCGCGCCCCGCGCGCGCGTTCCGCCGCCGCCGCTCTGCTGCCGCTGCCGCCGGCGCCGCCCGCGGCCGGAGCGCCGCCGGCGCCCGCGGCGACGCGCGTGGTCCGCGGCGCGCGCGCAGGGCCTCACGTACGTCGAGTCGACGGGCCACTTCTTTGCAATCGAGGAGGTCTCCACGGAGGGCGAGATGAAGCCCTTTGCGCACGTGAGCCGCCGCGGCCGCGCCCCGCACGCCCCCGCGCCGCGCCCCGCACGCCCCCGCGCCGCGCCGCGCCGCACCGCCGCGCCGCGCGCTGCGGGCCAGCACCGCCCACGCCGCGGGCCGCCGCCTGCGCCGCGCCCCGCGCGCTGCGGCCGCCGCCCACGCTCCGCGCGCCGCTGCGCGCCGCCGCCGCGGGCGCCGCGCAGGAGCTGTGCGTGAACGAGGACGGCACCGGCTACCGCACGATGGCGCGCTGCCCGGTGCACTTTGAGCTGGAGCACGAGAACAAGGGCTTCGAGGGCCTCCACTACCACGAGGACAGCCACGGGCACAAGTACCTGCTCGGCCTCTGCGAGGGTGCGCGCAGCGCCGTCGCGGCGGCCGCTGGGCTCAAGGTCAAGGGTTTAGGGTTTGAAAACCCTAAACCAACGCGCCCGCGCGCGCGCGCCGGAGCGCGGGCACACACGACCGCGCCCGCCCGCGCCCTCCCGTCCCCTGCCCGGCAGGCAACTTCTGCATGGGCGGCAGCCGCGGGCGCGAGGCGGGCAACGGGCGCGTCGTGGTGAGCATGTTCAACGGCGCCAGCGGCGACGACTGCGGCTGGGACGTGATCAAGGTCGTCGACGTGCCGCCCCAGGCCCGCTTCATTGACTACTCGGGCATGGCTTTCCGCGGCAACAAGGTGCGGCGGGCCTGGCGGGCGGCCCTGGGCCGGCGGGCGGGCGCGCTGGCCGCGGGGGCGTGGCCGTCGCCGCGGCGGGGGCGGCTGGGGCGGCCGGGCCGCGCGCGGCTGCGCGGGCGCGGCCGCCGGCCGGCGCCCGAGCCGCGCGCCCCCTCTGCCGCCCGCGCCCTGCCGCGCCGCGCGCGCAGGCGGTGATCATCAGCCAGGAGAACGCGGCGATGTGGGTCGGCGAGTTTGACTTTGAGTCGCTGCAGTTTGGCGCCGAGGGGGCAGTCTACAACTTCCCCCGCGACAACCACTGCGACGTGCGTGCGCGCCGTGCGGCGCCCGCAGAGCGCGCGCGCGCTGCCGCGCCGGCGACGCGCTGCCGTCGCGCGGCGCCGCTGCCACTGACGCGCGCCGCCGACGCGCCCTGCGGCGCGCGCCGCTGCCGCGCCGCGCGCCGCCGCCGCGCCGCGCGCCGCCGCCGCGCCGCGCGCCGCCGCAGCTGAAGTACTGCAACGTCGAGGGCGTGCAGTGGCTGGACGACGTGCGCCTCGCCATCGTGACTGACAAGGCCAAGAGCACCCAGCCCTACAGGCGCGCGGCGCGGCGAGCCGTGCGGCGCGGCGCGTCCAGCCCCGCGGCGGGGGCGCGCGCGCGGCGGCGCCGGCGTCGCGCCACAGCCCCGCTGCACACCTCCTCGCGCAGGTGCATCGCGCACGAGCAGCGCATCTCGATCGTGGCGCTGCCGGAGACGGACGCCGCCGGCGAGGCGCGCGAGGCCGAGCGCGCAGCGCTGCCGGCGGCCGCGTGAGCTGCGCGGCGCGGCCGCGCCCCGCTGGGCGACTGCCACCGGCGCTTCCAGGCGCCGGCACGCAGCAGCGAGTGCCCAGCTCTCCCCGAGCAGCTGCCTGGGTTTTTTGCCCATTAACGCAACGTTGCGTTCGTTAACGCACAAGCTCTGCACGGGCCGGCCTGAGGCTGGCACGGGGCGGGGCGGACCGCCCGGCCGCCGCTGGCGGGGTTGACCAGCTTGCCGGCGCGTTTCGCCGCGCTCGCTCGCATCGCGAGGGAGGGAGGACGGATGCGTCGTTAACGCGCCGCATCTGGCAGCTCCGCGGCTCGTCGCGCCGCCGCGCCGGCATCCGCGCCGCGCCGCGCTGGGGCGGCGGGCTGCCCGCCACGTGGCTCACAGCTTTGACAGCGGAATCGTCTTGCCCGGCCGTGGCTCCGGCTCGGCCACGCGCGGCAGCACCACCTGCGCGAGCGCAGGCGCGGCGTGAGGCACGACCGCGCGGCGCGCGGCCTGCGCTGGGCGGCCGCCACTCCGGGCCGGCCGCGGGCGCCGCCCACCTGCGCGCACCCGCAGCACGCCGCGGTCAATCAATGCTCGCGCGCACGCGCTCCGCGTCGACGTCGCCGGGCAGCTCGAACACGCGGCGGAAGGGCCCCCACGCCGGCCGCTCGCGGCGCAGCCACACCGCGCCGGCGTCGTCGGCCGACGCGGCGGCACCCGCAGGGCGGCGGCGGCGCGCCGCCGGTCACGACCAGCCGGGTATCGTTGGCCAGGAGCTCGAGCTTGAGCGCCGTGTGGTCGCAGCCGGGCAGGTCGATCGTCAGCTCGTACGAGCTGCGCGTGCGCCGGACGTCGGTCGGCGCCGCCGCAGGCTCCGGCTGAGCAGCGAGCTGCCGCTGCTCGCGCCCGAGCGCCGGACAGGCGAGGGAGCCGGGGTGCCGCAGCAGCGGCAGCATGCGTGCCCGGGGGGCGGATCGGGGAGCCGGGCCAGTGCGTGCGCACGGCAGCGGCGGTTGTGTGCGGCAGCGGCGGTGTGTGCTGCAGCGGCGGTGCGTGCGGCGGTGGGGCGTGGCAGCAAACGCGTGGCGGCAGGCGCGTGGCGGCGAGCAGGCAGCCGAGCAGGTGACGACGACGTGTCGTGCCAAAGCCGCCGTTCTGTGACTACACCAACCCCCGCCCGCTGGCCAGCTTGCCAGCCTGCGGACACCGCGCCCCGAAACCTCCCACGCACGCCGGAGCCACGCCTCTGACCGCACACGCGCGCCGGCAGCTCGCCATCTCCACCGCTGCTGCTGCGCGCCGCTCGCAGCCCCTCCCGCCGCAGGCCCTCCCCGCGCAGCGCTGACAGCAGCCCGCCGTCGTTCGCACGTGCGCGGTCGCCCCCGCCCCAGCAGCAGCCGGCTCATGCGCGCGGCGGCGGTTGTCGCCGCCGCCGCTGCGCCGCGCCGCGGCTAGGGCGCAGCCGCCGCCGGCGCCGGGCGGGCGCCGCCGCCATGGTGTGCTTCAACCTCTACATCTTTGACCGCGCGGGCACGTGCCTGCACTACGCGGAGTGGTACCGGCCCAAGAGCGTCAAGGCGGGCGCCGGCAGCGCGGAGGACGACCAGAAGCAGATGTTTGGCCTCTTCTGGACGCTCAGCAACTTCACCGCCACGCTCGACCCCAAGGACCCGGCCAAGCTGCCGCTGGGCACGCCGCGCAGGATCGGCGCGGGCTGCCGCTGGCACGCGTTCACCACCAACACCTACAAGCTCCACTTCCTCGAGTCGCCGTCGGGCATCAAGGCGCGCCGCGCCCGCCCCCGCCCGCCCACGCGCGCCCCGCCCGGCGCCTGCCTGCCCACGCTCGCCGCCCGGCCGGCCGCCGACCCGCCGACCCGCGCCGCCGCCGCCGCCGCCGCCGCCGCCGCCGCCGCCGCGCCGCCGCCGCCGCCGCCGCCGCCGCCGCCGCCGCCGCCGCCGCCGCCGCCGCCGCCGCCAGATGGTGCTGACGACGAGCCCCGACGCCGGCGACCTGCGCGACGCGATGGCCGCGCTGTACGACGACATCTTTGTGGAGTACGTGGTCAAGAACCCGCTCTACGTGCGCGGGCAGCCCTTCAGGCGCGCGCGGGGCGCCGCGCCGCGGCCGGCGGCTGCGGGCGGCGGGGTCGCGCCGCGGCCGACGGCCGGCTGACGTCGGCCGCGCCGCCGCGCCGCAGGATCGAGGCGTTCAGCAACGCACTCAACGGCTTCCTGCGCGCCAAGGGCCTGCTGCAGGCCATCTGAGCGACCGCGGCGCGCGCGCGCGGCGGGCGGCCGGGGCTGCGCATAGCGCGTTTAACAGCTCCCGCCGCCCGCCGTTCTCAGCCGCCGCCGGGCGCCTGCTGCTGCTGCCCCACCGCCTGCTGCCGCTGCTGGCCCGCCGCCGCCGCGGCCTCCTGCGCCTCAATCGCCTCAATCGCGGCGTAAAAGCGCTTGACGTCCTCGTTCGCCACCGGCGCCGCGACGCGGCCCACCACCTGCGCCGCCGCCGCCAGCGCAGGGGGGGCAGTCGGGGCGGCGCGCGCGCGACCGCGCGCGCCCGGGCCGCGCCACACCGCGCCGCGGCGGCGGGTGCGCACCTGCAGGCCGTCGAGGCTGCAGCAGCGCGAGAGTGCCACATAGACCATGCCCGCCGCAAAGGACCCGCCGAGGTGGACACGCAGGCGATTGATGGACATGCCCTGTGTGGGCAGCGCCAGTCGGGCGGCACGGGCGCATCGGCCAGCGGCCCTCCCGCGCGCGCGCGCAGCGCGCCGCAGGCCCGCCCGTCCGCCGGCGCCGCCGCCGCACCTGGCTGCGGTGCACCGTGATGGCCCACGCCAGCCGCAGCGGGACGCTCACGCGCGTGAGCTCGCACACGTGCCGCACGGCCGTGTCCGCCCTCTGCACGACCGTCCGCTGCACGCGCCACACAGCCGGGCCGATCACGCGAACCAGCGACGCGGCGCCCACGCGCGCGGCCGCGGCCGGCGGCAGCGCAAAGCGCACGCGCGGCAGCTGCCGCACGCCCGTGTGGTTGAGCCAGCTGCGGCGGGGCGCCGGCGGCGGCGCGGCGGTGAGCGGCGCAGCGCGCGAGCGGTGCACGCGGCGCAGCGTGAGCGGCGCCACGGCGTGCAGGCCAGGCGCCCCCGAGCGCGCTGCCGCTGCGGCACGGCCACCGGTGGGCGCTCACATGATCGCCTCCTGCAGCTGCTGCCGCTGCCAGGGGGCGGCTGGGAGCTCGATCCACACGCCGCCGGGAGCGTCAGGCAGGCGAATGCAGACGAGGGAGGTGTTGCGTTCTGAGCTCCAGTCCTCCTGGCTGCAGGGGCAGAGGTGCTGGCCGCAGCAGCCGCCCGGCAGCGCGTGGCGCAGTGCCGCGCGCGCAGCGCCCTCGTCGTACGCCGGCAGCCGCTGCTGCGCCTGCTGCGCCTGCTGCGCCTGCTGCGCCTGCTGCGCCTGTTCCTCCTGCTGTATGCTGCTGGCCTCCCTGTCCGCCTCGTGCTCCGCCTCGTCCGGGTCAAACAGAGCGCACTCCTGCGGCGGCGGCGGCGACGGCGCGCGGGTTGGCCCCAGGCCGCGCAGCGCGCGTCGCACGCGTGCGCCGGCGCGCGGCGGACCTGGCGCAGCCACTCCCGGCAGCTGCTGAAGCCCTCGACCACGCCGCGCGTGCCGTTGGCGAGGCCCGCCGCGACGTCCAGGTTGCGCAGCAGCACGACCTGCGCGCCGCGCTTGAGCTGGAGGCTCTCCTGCGCGTTGGTCTCGCGCGTAAGCTCGCTGGTGACCCAGTCCATCTGGCACACGCCGCACGCGAGCAGCTCCTCCGGGTGCAGCCAGTCGAGCGCCCTGCACTGCACCTCCTCCCCGCCGAGCCGGGCAAACTCCGCGTCGTTCAGCGCGTCCACCTGCGGCGGCGCGCCGCGGACGCGGGCGCGCTCGGGCGCGCGCGGCGGCTGGGGCGCGCACCGCCGGCGGCGGCGGCCGCGGCGGCGGGCGCGGCGCACGTCGCAGTTTGCTGGGAAGATCTCTGTCGGCCGGATGCCGTCGTCCTCGGCCAGCGGCCGCGCGAGCGTGCGCAGCAGGGCCTGCACGTCGCGCGTGAAGCGGCCGTGCCGCACCTCCTCCAGCATCCGCAGCAGCTGCTCGTCGCTCTGTCGCGGCGGCGGCGCGGCGCGGGCGCGCAGGCCGTGAGCCCCGTCGGGCGGCCCGCGACGCGCGGCGCCGCGCTGCGCGCGCCGCGCCGTCACACCTGGCGGAACGGCTGACGCAGCACGACCGGCACGAAGCGCGCGGCCGCCCAGGCCGGCGACTTGAAGCAGTAGTCCCTCCCCGACCGCGGCGGCTCCGCGGCGGCCCACAAGATGCCCAGGCTGGGCATGCCGCCGCCGCCGCCGCCGCCGCCGCTGCCGCCGCCGCTGCCGCCGCTGCCGCCGCCGCCGTCAGGTGCGGTCGGGCCGGGGCCGCGCGGCGTGCCGCCGCCCGCGGCGTGCGCGGCCACGGGCTGGCTGAGGCCGCCGTGCAGGGCGTCGTAGAGGCGCGCGTGCTGCACCTGGACAGCCAGGAAGCCGCTGCGGGTGTAGCCCCAATGCTCCTCGCCGCCGCTGAGCTGGGGGTGGCCGTGGCCGACGCCGCTGCTGCAGCTGCCGCCACTCCAGCTGCCGCCGCTCGCGCTCCAGCTGCCACCGCCGCCGTGACACGCGGTCGCGGCCGCGGCGAGCGCAAGAGCCGACGGCGGCGGCGCCACTGTCCGGCGCCCTGGCTCTTGCTTGACCGCCTGCTGTTGCTGCTGCTGCTGCTGCTGCTCCTGCTGCTGCTGCAGCAGCTGCTGCTGCTGCTGCTGCTGGTCCGCCGCACCGGCGAGCCCCGGCTCGAGGTTCACGCGCGCCGGCGAGGCCAGCCGCTGCTGCGGCGCCTGCTGCTGCGAGGGCTGCGTCTGCGTGGCCGTCAGGTCCACCGCCTCCGGCTCGGCCTCAACCAGCTCACAGACCTCGCTGCCGCTGTCGCCCGCGGCCGCTGCCGCCGCTGCCGCCGCTGCCGCTGCTGCCGCCGCTGCGCCGGCGCCGGCAACGGTGCCGCCCAGCGACCGGCACGCCGGACGCGGCGGCGACGCGCCGCCGCCACCACCAGGCGCGTCGTGTGTGGCGCAGCGGAGCGCGGCCGAGGACGCCTCTCGGGCCTGCGCCTCTGCCTGCTCGAGCGCGGCGCCCAGCGACTCCCACTCGTCGTCGCTCATGGCAGCGTCACCGCTGCCGCCGCCAGCGGCCGCAGCCGCTGCCGCCGCCGCCGGGTCTGCGCACCGCCGCGCGCCGGGCGCGGCGGCGGCGGCGCCCTGCAGCACCACCTCCAGCCCAATCCCAGGCAGGGGGCTCCGCAGGGGCTTGGGTGCAAGCGAAAGGTCGGGCCGCGTCCGCAGCAGCTCCTGCGCCAGCGCCTGCTGCTCCGCCCGCGTGTCGCGCCGGCCCCCGCCGGCCGCCGCCGCTGGCTCGCCGCCGCATCGCCCCGTCGCGGCCATGCGCTGCAGCAGCTGCTGCAGGCGCTGCTCGCGCGCGTCCGCCGCCCCCCGCTCCGGCTGCCCCGGCCGCACGCACAGGCGCTTGGCGGGCGAGGCCGCTGCTGAGTCGTCGTCCTGGGTGAGCTTGAGGGCGAGGCGGCAGTCCAGCCCCTCTGCCTCCTCCTCGCTGCTGCCCAGCAGCTCCACCGCCTCGCGCTTCACCGCCGCCTGCTGCGCCTGCGGCGGCCGCCAGCCGGCGGCGCCGGGCCCAGCCGGCGCGAGCGCCGCGCTCGGGCTGGCCTGCCCGCGGGCGGCGGCGGCCCGCGCGGCTGCTCGGGCCGCCGCCGCCGCGCGCGAGGCCACGCGCCGCTGCGCCAGCGCGGTGCTCAGCCCCTGCGGCAGCTGGGCGACCACCACCGGGACCTTTGGCCGCGCCTCGCCGCTGGATACCCGGCGGCGTCGCTGGCTCTTGCGGCCGCTCAGGGACCTGCCGCCGGACCCAGCGGCGGCAACGCTGGCGGCCGACGCAAAGCCGCCCCCGGCCCAGCTGCTCGGCGTCCGGGCCGCCGCGGCCGCCGCGGCCGCCGCGGCCGTCGCGCCGCCGCCGCCGCCGCCGCCGGGCGTCCAGGCCGCTGCCGCCGCCGCCGGCGACAGGCCGCCGTCCTGCTGCTGCCCCTCATCGTCATCGTCGTCGACGCCAAGCCGCCGCCTCTTGTCGACCGGCGGCAGCTGCAAGAAATCGCCGACCACAATCACCTGCATCCCGCCGAATGGCTCTGGGTGCAGCTCGTGCTGCTCGTGCGGCCGCCGCCCCAGGCGCCAGCCGCGCATGTAGCGGGCGATGTAGTCAACCTGCCGCCGCCGTCGGCGCGGCGCGGCGGGGCGCCGTGTGCTGCCGGCGCGGGCGCGCCGCGCGCGCCAAAGGCTGCGTGGCCGCCGCGGCGGACAGCGCGCGGCCCCGCGCGCGGCGGCCTGCGCGCGCCTGCCCCGCCGCGCACCTTCTCCAGCGTCGCGCAATCTATCATGCTGACCTCATCGACCAGCAGCACGTCGGTCGCGCGCCAGCGGTTGACGAACACCTGCCAGTCCCACAGCCCCTCCGCGACGGCGGCGGGCGGCTCGCGCACGTCCTTGATGCCCGCCCACCGCCAGAGCGTCTCGCACGCGCCGACGTGCACGGCCGCGGTGCCCGTCGACGCCGTGACCGCCACGGCGCGGCCGGCGCGGTTGAGCGCGGTGATGAGGGCTTGGACCGTGAAGCTCTTGCCCACGCCCGCGCCGCCAGTGAGGAAAAGGTTCTCGCCCGCCAGCGCCGCCGCGACCGCGCGCCGCTGGTCCGCGCCGAGCGGCGGGGGGCTGGACGGCCGCGGCGGCGGCGGCGGCGCCGCCGCCGCGCCACACGGCCCCGCCTGCATCTGCCCCGGCTGCGGCCGCGGCGGCGGCGGCGGCGGCGGCGGCGGCGTGGGCGGGCGGGGTGCGCAGCGCGGCCGGCACACGCAGCGCAGCGCCGCGCCCGGACCTGTCGCTGCATCGCTGCTGCCGCAGCCGCCGGTGGCGCCGTGACCTGCTGCCGGTCGCCGGGCGGCGGCTGGCCGGCCGCGGCGGGGCCGGGCGGCGCCGCAGCGGCGCCGCCGCACCGGCTGCTGCGCCCGCGTCGCCGCCGGGCACTCCGCCGGGCACGCGCACGGGCCAGGAGGGGCTTCTCACGTCACCACGCGCCGCGGCCTCACGCGCGGCGGGAAGCGCGCGACGGAGTCTGCTGCTGCTCGGCCACGGCGCGGGGGGCGTGCATTTGTGGCGCCCGTGAGGCGGGTGGGCTGTGCCGTTGCCATGCGGAGCGGGCGGGCAGGCGCGGCGGCAGCGCCGCGCGGCGCAGCACGGCGCGGGGCTCAGCGGCACAGCGCGCTGCTCGTCAGCGGCGCGGCGCCAGGCTGGCGCGGCCGTACTTTACACGCGAGTGCGGGCCTGCGTGGGACAGATCACTGGACAACCGTATGGACAAGTGCATTGAGCACAACTCTCTCGAGCGCGTGCGCGCGGCGCACCCAGCGCTCGACGGCAACCTTCTTTCGCACAGCATGCGCAGCGCGGCGGCGCTCGGACGCCGACCTCTCCCTGCTCCCCCCGGCACGTGGTTCACTTCTTCACCACACACCCCACACCCGACATCCCCGCCGCCGCCCCAGCTCACCGCGCGCGCCACGTCGCGCCCTCGCCCGCCGCGCCCCAGCGCCGCTGCGGCTGTGGCTCCTCGCACGCGCCGCCGCCGCCGCTGCTGTAGCCGCCCGCGCGCGCGGCGGCTTCGGCCTCGGCGTGCGCCGCCGCGTCGCGCGCGACGCCCTCGGCGAGCCCGCTCCAGCGCACGGTCGCGAAGAAGGGGTGCGACTCGATCGCCCGCACGCTGGACGAGCCCAGCCGCGCCGCGGGGTCGCGCGCCAGCAGGCGCCGGATCAGGTCCTCGGCGTCCCGGTCCAGCTGCGGCGCGCAGGCAGGTGCGGCAGGCGCGGTGTCGGCGGCCGGCGGCCGGCGGCGCGCGCGCGCTGCGCCGCGCCGCTCGCCCGCGCCGCCGCGCGCGCGCTGCCGTCGCCGCGCACCACGCCCGCGGGCGGCCAGACCGCGTCGGCGGCCATGATCTGCTGCAGCATCGCGGCGTCGCCCTCCGCGTCCCAGGGCACGAGGCCGAGCAGCAGCTCGTACAGCAGCACGCCGAGGCCCCACCAGTCGGTCGCGGGGCTGTAGGCCGCGGCGCCGCGCTCCGCCACCTCGGGCGCGACGTACTCGAGCGTGCCCCAGAACCCCGGCCCGCTGTTGGCACCGCTGACTGCGGCGCGGCGGCGGCGGCGGCGGCGGCGGCGGGGCGCGCGGCTCGGCCTCGCCGCCGCCGCGCGCGGCCGCCGCCGCGCTCGCCGCCGCGCCCGTAGACCGCCCCCGACGGCCGCCGCCGGCGCCGCCGCGCCGCACCTTCGTCCATCTGGCGTATGAGCTCAATCTCATCCAGCGTGTGCGCCAGGTCCATGTCACACAGCATCACGTGCCCGCAGTCCTGCGCGCCGCCCCGCGCCGCGCGGCAGCGGCGGGCGGCGGGCGGCGTCGGCGCCCGCGCGGCCGCTCGGCGGCCGCTCGGCGAGCTGCCCGGCCGGCGGGCGCGGCGCGGCGAGCGGCGGGCGCGGAGGGCGCGGCTGCGGCGACGGGCGCGCACCTGGAGCAGCACGTTCTCGGGCTTGAGGTCGACGTACACGACGCCGTGGTCGTGGAGGTGCGCCAGCACGCACACCAGCTCCGCCGCGTACTGGCGCACGACCTCGAGCGGCAGCGTGCCGCCCGCGGCCTGGCGCTCGTGCCAGAGCGTGCCGCGGCTGCAGAGGGTCATCTCCAGGCAGATCTCGCTGCCCGTGGTGTACACCTGGTGCAGCTCCGGCAGCAGCGGGTGCCGCAGCGCCTGCAGCAGCGTGACCTCGGTCGCCACGCGCTGCGGCGCGCCGCGTCGGCGGGCGCGCGTCGGCGCGGCGCGTCGCGTCGGCGGGCGCGCGCGGCGGTCGGTCCGCGCGCGGCGGCCAGCACGGCAGCTGGCGGCCAGGGCGCGGCGCCGCGGCCAGCACGGCAGCTGGCGGCCAGGGCGGGCGCGGCGGCGCGCGGCGCACCTTGGCGACCATCTGGCGCTGCTCGTGCGAGCTCCAGTTCACGCGCTTGACCGCGACGCGCGTGCCGGGCGCGTGCGCGACCAACGCCTCGTGCACGCTGCGGCGGCGGCGGGGGGGTGCGGCCGGCGCGGGTGGGGGCCGGGCGGGCAGCTGCAGGCGGGCGGGGCGCGGCGGAGCCGCGGGATGCCGCCAGCCGCTGCTCGCGCCGCCGCCGCCGCCGCCACCGCGGCCGCAGCCGCGCACCTGCCGGTGTTGCCCTCCCCGATCTCGCGCACAAACTCGCGCGCCGGCGGGTGGCGCGACGCCCAGCGCGAGAGGCGGGCCGCCGCGGTGTCGGCGATGAGCTGCTGGCTCAGCCGCCCCACGCGCCCCGCCAGCTCGTCCAGGCGGCCCGCCAGCTTGTCCAGGCCCGCGCCCAGCATGGCGCGCGGCATGGCGGCGCGGCGCGGCGCGGCGCTGCCGCCGCTGCTCTAGGGCGCAGCCGCGCCGCGCGCGGGGCGCCGCCGGGCCCGCTGGCCGGTCTCGGAGGGGACCGGCCGGCGTGCGGCAGCGTGGGCGCGAGGGCGGCGCGTGCGGGTGCGGCAATTGAGCGGGCTGGGCCAAGCCTCCCACGCCGCGGCGGCCGACGAGAGGCTGGCGCTGAGCCGGGGCGTGTGCGGGCGCGCTGTGCGAGCGTCCGAGCCCGACGCGAGTGCCGGGCGCGATCGGGGGCGGCCGCTGGAGGACGCCCGGGGCTGTGCCGAGAACCCGGGGCTTCGTGTGCAAAGAACGCATGCCGCAGGGCCGCACGGGACGCGGGGCGCCGTCTCACGAGCACGCACCTGCCAGCCGCTGCCGGCCCGCGCCGCACCAGCGCGCCAGCGCGGCGCCAGGCCCGACGCTGCGCGCGCGCGTCGCCCCGCGCCCGCCTGGCGCGCCGCATCGAGCCGCCGGCCCCCTCCAGCAGTGGCTATCATCGGCGCCGCGCGCAGTGAAGGCGGTGCGGCCCGGAACGGCACAGCGGGTGAGCCGGGCGGGCGTGCCGGCGACGGGCGCCCCCTCCCCGCCCCGACAGCGGCCCGCAGCGCGCTGCGCTTCTTGATTCATTTGCCAGATAGACGTGTAGCGTCACCACCTGCACCAGCGCGACCGCACGCGCCTGCCTCGGGGCGCCCGCCCGCGGTGGGCTTGGCGGGAGCAGTCAACCGAGCCCCCGGGGCCCCCTGCCGGCCCGCAGGCCGTCCACGCACGCTCGGAGTCCCACGCCGCCGCCAACGGACGCCGCGGCATGGCCGCCGCGGCCGCGCGCGCCGCCAGGCTCGGCCGCCGGCGCGCCGCGAGCGCAGCGCAGGTGCGCGGCCGCCGCGGCCTGCAGGACCGCGCGCGCGGCCGCCGAGGCCTGCAGGACCGCGCCCTGCCACTCAGCGCCCGCCACGCGGCCCGCCGCAGGCGTGACGTGCGCGCGACCAAGCATGGACGACCTTGACGTGGCGGGCGAGGGCGGCGCGGGCGGCGCCAAGGCCGCGCGGCGCGGTGGCACCGCGAGGCGCGCCGCCGGGGCCACGCCGCGCCAGGCCGGGGCCATGCCGCGCCAGCCGCGCGCGAGCGACGCCAGCGGCACCGCGTCGCTTGCGTCCGACGACCTCGCGCCGGGAGACCCCGCGGGCCGGCCCCGCCAAGCCACCGGCGGCGGCGCCGCGCGCGACGCGTCGCCAGACAGCGTCGGCGGCGACCGCGGCGGCGGCTCGCCGCGGCCGGGCCAGGGGCAGCCCAAGGCGGCGCCAGCGGGCGCAGGCGGGCAGGCGCCGCCCAGCGACCAGGCAGCGGCGCGGCCGGGAGCGCCGGTGGACCCCGCGGCGGCGGCCGCGGCGCCGCGCGGCGTGCAGCCGGCAGGCCGCACCAGGCCCGGCGCCAGGCCTGCCGCCGTCGCGCCGGCGCAGCCAGCCGAGGAGCCCAGCGGCGGCAGCGTGCGCAAGCGCAGCCGCTCAGGCGTGAGGCGGCCCCGGCCGACCGAGCAGCAGCAGCAGCAGCAGCAGCAGCAGCAGCAGCAGCAGCAGCAGCAGCAGCAGGACGCGGCCGCCGCGGCGGTCGCCGCAATGCAGGCGAGCCTGGGCGGCCTGGCGGCGGCGGGCGCGGGCGTGGTGCCCTGGCCGGCGCTCACGCAGGAGCAGCAGCAGCTGCTCGAGCTCCAGCTGGGCCTGGCGCCGCGGGGCACGCCGCCCCCGCAGCGCCGGCGCCCGGGGCGGCCGCCCAAGGCCGCCGCAGCTGCGGCGGCGGCGGCGGCAGCGGCGGCGGCGGCAGCGGCGGTGGCCGCAGGCGGGCAGGAGCATGCGATGGGCCTGGCGCGGCTCAACACCGCGGAGCGCATCAGCGTGGACGAGCCCTTCCGCCACGCCGGCGGCGGCGACCTGCACAGCCTCGGCGCCTACGGTCAGCACGCGGCAGCGGCGGCGGCACTGGGCGCATGGCCGCCCGGCGCGCTCGGCGAAGAGGCGGCAGCGGCAGGCGCGGCCGTGAGCGCTGCGGCTGCCGGCGCGAGCGTGCGCACGCGACTGAGCGTGCGGTCCGTGGCATACCTCGAGGACCTGCTGCAGCAGACCGAGTCCGAGGCGGCGGCGGCCATCACCACGCGCAGCGGCGGAGGCGCTGGCGCGAGCGCCAAGGCCGGGGCGGCCCCGCCGGCGAACCGCCCGGCAGCGGCGGCCGGGGCGCGCGCCCAGGCGGCGGGCGGCTGTCCATCGGGCATCTCCTCATCAGCCCGCCCATGTCGCGCGCGGCGTCGCTGCACCCGGCGGCCGGGGCGGCTGGCAGCGGCGCCAGCGGCGGCGCCAGCCCGCACGGCGGCGGCGGCGGCATGCCCGCGCCGCCCGCGCCGGGCGGCCAGGCTCACGGCGAGGCGGGCGCCGCTGCAGCTGCTGCCAGGGCTGGCGAGGCGCCGCCGCCGGTGCTGGCCCCGGCCGCACCGGCGGCGCCCGCCCAGGAGCAGCCGTGCAGCCGCGCCGCCGCGCCTGCCGCTGCGGCTGAGCAGGCGCCCGCCGCCGGAACCGGCACGGCGCCGCCAGCGACGGTAGCGGCTGCCGGCGCGCCGCCCGTGCCCCGAGAGCTCAGCAGGGCCGCCGCGGCCGCGCCCGCTGCGGCGTGGGGCTGCGTCGCGGCGCAGCCCGCCGACATCTCCAGCAGCAGCGGCGCCGACAGCGACGACCCCGACGCCGGCGCGTGGGCGATCGGCGGCTGCCTGGCGGAGCCGCCCGGCGCCGAGAGGCTGAAGGAAGAGCTCCCACGGGCCTGCAGCAGCGACACGTCGTCGCCGTCGAGCGGCTCGCCCGCGTTTGAGTCGTGCATGGGCGCGTTCAGCGCCGCCGTCGCCGCGGGCGTCGGCGGCCTCGGCGTCGGCGGCCTCGGCCTCGGCGCCGCGCCGGGCCTGCTCTATGGCAGCCTGCTGCCGGGCTTGGTGTTTCAGGGCCCCGGCATGGCGTTCGCAGCGACGCCGGGCTGCTGCCCGCGCAAGTCTGACCGCCAGGTGGGGCTGGAGACGGTGCAGCGCATCGACGCCCTCCTGCAGCAGAGCCGTGCCTCGCTGGCGAGCAGCGGCTGCACGGCGGCGGCGGCGGCGGCGGCGGCGGCACCCGCCGACGCGCAGGCGCCAGCCGCCGCGCACGCCGCGGCCGGCGCCCAGCACGCTGCTGCCGCGCCGGGGGCGCGCGCGCTGCCGCCCATCGCCGCACCGGCGCCGGCCGACGAGCGCTGCTCGGTCGCGGCGCTGTGCCGGGGGCTGCGCTTTGACGGCGACATCACGCTCAAGGAGGTGGCCATGGCCTTCCAGCTGCGCGACGCGTATGACTGGGACGAGGACCTCGAAGCCGCGGCCAAGGAGGTGCGCGCGGGCAGGCGCGGCGCCAGCGGGCAGGCACACACACAGGGGGGCAGGCCCTGGCGCGCCGCCCGCCGCCCGCCGCCCGGCACGAGGGACGCGCCTCGCCGCAGGCCGGCCGCGCGGCGGAGGACCCCCGCCTGAAGCTGCTGTCGCGCGCGCCGAGCAACTCCAACTCCAGCGTCTGCCCCGACCCCGAGCCCGCGTCGGGCTTCCAGCAGCGCAGCACCTGGATGGCGGGCAACGGCCACGACGGCGCAAGCCCCGTGCCCCCGCTGCTGCAGGTGTGCTGCGGCCGCGCCCAGCGCGCCGCGCCGCCCGCCGCCCGCTGGCTCGCGCGCTGCGCTGGCCGCCCGGAGCCGCCGCGCCCGAGCTCGCCCCAACCCGCGCCGCCGCGCCCCTCCCCGCCTCGCCGCCAGGGCCAGCAGGCGCACAACAAGGGCGCCCGCAAGGCGCAGCAGCGCAGCGCGCGCGACACGCTGCACCCGGGCGCCATGGTCGCGGGCGCGATTGCGCCCGCGCACCTGCAGCGCCTCCAGAAGCAGAGCGCCGTCGGCAGCCAGCCTGGCAGCATCAGCAGCAGCCGCCGCCCCTCGCTCGCGGGCTCGCCCGTCGACTTCCACGGCGGCGCATGTGAGCCCGGCCGCCTGGCCGTGCCGGCGCCGGCGCTGCTCCACGCGGCGCTCAGCGCGGCGGCGGCGGAGCAGCAGGGCGGCCTGTGCCGCGGCGTCGCCGCGATGCTGCCAGGCCGCGCGGGCAGCGGGGGCGTGGCTGGGCTGCAGGCGGCGCTGGGCCACGAGACGGCCTGCCTGGCGGCACAGGGCACGCCCGAGGGCCGCGGCGCCCCGGGC
Organism: Scenedesmus sp. PABB004; assembly: GCA_014905635.1. Lineage (NCBI taxonomy): Eukaryota > Viridiplantae > Chlorophyta > Chlorophyceae > Sphaeropleales > Scenedesmaceae > Scenedesmus > Scenedesmus sp. PABB004. The sequence continues at coordinate 583,477 of JABVCE010000016.1, forward strand.
GCACGGCGCAAGCGCAGGCGCGGCTCGGACGACGACTATGACCCACACAAGGCGCTGCCCGGCCACGGCGCGCGCCGCGCCGCCGGCGAGCTCCTGGTGCCCCTGCTGGCGCTGCAGCAGCATGCCGCGGCGCCGCCAGCCGGCCGCGCCGCGCGGTTCAGCGGCGACGGTGGCGCCGTGGCGGCCGCCGCCGCTGCGGCCGCCGGGTTTGCGATGCAGCAGGTGCTGCTGCTGCAGCAGATCGCCGCCAAGTCGGGCGCGCTCACCACGGCGCAAGCGCAGCAGCTGCAGCTCGCGCAGCTGCAGTTCCTGCAGGCGCAGCAGTTCAGCCTGGCTGCCGCTTCCACGGAGCTCGCTGAGGAGCAGGCGGCCGCCACCACCGCGAGCCACAGCGGCGCCGGCGGCCAGCGTGGGCAGCAGCGCGCGGCGCCGCCGGCGGGCGCTTCTGCGCCGCAGCAGCGGGGTTTGCCACAGCCGCAGCAGGCCATGCCGCAGCAGGCGCAGGTGCACTCCGTGCTGGGCATGCACGAGGAGCGCAACGCGCGGCGCCCAAGCTATGTCAAGCGGCGGCTGGTCGCCGGCGACGCCCCCAGGGAGTGGCTGAACAGCCACGCGCTGGAGGAGGACAGCCTGGAGACCCTGGGCGGCGGCCTGCTGCCGCCGGGGCTGCCGCTGCTGGACGACGCGCCGCTCTTTGGCGGCTGCTCGCAGCTGCCGTCGCCGCAGCCTCAGGATCAGCTGCAGGCTCAGCAGGATGTGCAGCAGATGCAGCACGTGCAGCAGCAGCAGCAGCAGCAGCGGCCAGGCGGCACACCGCAGGCCACCAGCCCTGTGCCTGCAGCGGTGCCGCCCGCCTGGCGCACGACGGCGACCGCCGGGCTTGCAGGCGCCGGCGCGGGCGCACGCCGGCAGGCGGCCGAGGGCGGCGACGCGCAGCGCGGCCGCCGCGTCCGCAAGCGGACCGAGGCGGGCCTGCAGTGGGACGCCGGTGGCTGGTCACGTGACGGCTCGCCCGTTTCGGGCTGGCAGAGCTCGGACGGCGAGGACGGCTTCGAGTCAGACGTGAGCGACGCTGACGTGGGCTACAGCGCGAGCGCCCACGCGCGCTCGAGCCGCGGCGGGCGCGGCGGTCGGCCGCGCGGGCGCGGCGGCCGCGGCGGCGCCGGCGGCAGGGCGGGCCGCGGTGCCGCGGCGAACGCGGCCGCGCTGCCGGCCGCGACGCCGGCGGCGCCGGCGGGCGACAGCCTGCAGCCGCACCCCGGCGCGTCGGGGTGCGCGCTGCTCGCCGCCGACGGCGGCGCCGTGCCGACCGCGCCAGGGGCCAGGCCGAGCGCGCGCGGCCGCTCCGGCAAGCGGAGCCGCGCCCGCAGCCTGAGCTCCCTGGCCACCGCGCCGCTGCCGGGCGACGCGCCTGGCACGGAGGGCAGCGGCGCGGAAGAGCTCGCGTTGACCCTGCCCGCGGCAGGCGGTCAGGCGGGCGCGGGCACGCGAGGCCGCGGTCGCTCGGGCAGGGGGCGCAGCGGGCGCCCGCGCTCGCAGCCGACAGGCGGCCAGCCGCGCGCGCGGCCGCCGAGCCTCGGCGGCCGCGGCATGCCGCCGCCGCTCAGCAGCAGCAGCAGCGACGCCGCGCCCCCGCTCGTGCAGCAGTCCAGGGCGTTGCTGGCGGCCTCGTTTGGCAGCAGCGGCGGCAGCGCGGCGCGGCGCAGCGCGTCCGGCGACGCCTCTGGGCCGCGCCAGCGCCAGCACCAGCAGCCGGCGCAGCCCCAGCAGCCCCAGCAGCAGCAGCAGCGGGGGCTGGCCAGCATGCCTCCCTGGTTTGCGGCAGGGCTGCAGGACCAGGCGCCGCTGGCGGGCGCCGCCGCGGCCGGCCTGCCCTCGCCGCTGAGCGCCATGCAGCTCGAGGAGCAGCTGCTGCTGTCGCAGCAGCAGCGCGGCCTAACCTCGCCCGGCGGGCCGCGGTCGCGCCGCTCGTCGCTGGGCCTGCCGGGCGCGCAGGGGCGGCACAGCAGCGGGCAGCTCGCCGCGACGCCGGCGCGGCACTCGGGCGCACGGCTGTCCTCCGGCGCGCGCGGCTGGGCGACGGGGCGCGGGGAGCACACGCCGCCGGCGCTGGCCCCCGCTGACGAGCCTATGGGCGAGGCCGAGCTGGGGCCCGCTCGCGGCGAGGGCGAGCTCAGCAGGCTGGGCTGACCGCCTGGCACCGGGCTGCGCCAGGGCTGGGCGGGCCAGCCAGCGCGGAGCAAACGGCGGCCGCGCGAACGAGAGGGCGGCCGCGCGAGGCACGGCACTCCGGCTCTTGCGCGCACGCGCGGGCAATAATAAGTGAGAGCACCGTCCTCCCTGGGCTGCAACGAGGCCGGCCCAGGGCGTGTGACGCGCGCCCGCAAGCCGCTGCAGCGTGTGCTGGCGGCGGCGGCGGCGGCGGCCGGCGGCGGCCGGCGCCGGGCGTGGGCGAGCGAACGCGTGTTGTGCGTGGCAGGTGCACCGATCTTTCATCACCATCAATCGCGCCCGCCGGGCTCCCCGTGGGCTGGGCGGCACGCACGTTCACTCTATGACCCCTCCCCCTCCTCTGCTTCCCACACTTGACTGCGACGGACGGCGGCTGCAGCGGCGATGGCGACGGCCGGGCGGGGGCGGCGGGCGAGCCTGGGCGCGCCGCGCGGCGCCGGGCGGCGCACGCCCAGTTTGCAGGACTTCGATTGGACTGGGGCCCCGGGTGCAACAAACGGACGATGGCGGGGCGGCGCTCAACACAGGGCCGGCAGCGCTCGCCAAAACCGCAGGCGGCTGCCCGCAGACCTGAACCACCGCTGCGCTTCGCAGGGGCGCCAGTTCTGTGCGGCCCTGGCACCCAACGCACGTCGCACGCACGTCCCACGCACCATGGCGCGCCGCCGCGGCGCGGCCGCGGCCGCCGCGCTGATCGCCGTCTGCGCGAGCCTGGTTGGCTGCGCCGCGCAGCAGAGCCTCGCCACTGGATTCGTCGAGTCTAAGGGCGTTCTCGCGAGGCGTGCCGGTGCGCCTGCTGCTCCTGGGAGCTGCGAGCGAGCCGCCGCCGCGCGCAGCGGCAGCAGCTCCGCCCGCGCCGCCGGCGGGTCCCGCCGCTGGTCCGGGAGCTTGGGAGATGGCTTATCTCACTATTACAAGCGGTGCCGGGGTGCCGCGCGCCGTCCCGATCCCGCGCCGCGCCGCAGCCGCCGCGCGCAGGCCGCCCGCCGCGGAAGACATCCTCGTGTCGCGCAAGTTCGCCGCCAAGCCCCTGGCGTCGCGCGTGCCCGACGAGCACATCATCCTGACCTCGGCCGATGTGCGGCCCGTCCTCTCGCGGTGCGCCCCGGCGCGCGCGGTGCGCCCCTGCCTGGCCGGCCGCGCCGCCCGCCCAGGCACCCACGCGCCGCCGTCGCCGCCGCCGCGCGCGCAGTCACCTGCGCGGCGCGCGCGTCAAGACCGTCTTCACCGGGCTCCCCGGCTTCAGCGGCGCGGCGGTGCAGGGGCGCCTGACCAACGCGACGCTGCGCGCCCTGCTGGCCGACCCCCGGGTCTCGCTCGTGGAGGAGGTCAGCGTGGTCTCGGCGCTCGGCGGCGGCGGCGGCGGCGTGGCCGCGTCGGCGATCCAGGCCAGCCCGCCCTGGAACCTCGACCGCATCGGTGAGGCGGCGACAACGGCAGCCCGTCAGCCCGGGCGTGCGCAGCTCCCCCCCTCGACCGCGCGCCCCGCGCTGCGCGCGACCCGGCCGGCGGCCGCGCCGCAGACGAGCGCGACCTCCCGCTTGACGGCAAGTACTCGTTCTCCTCCTGCACCTGCCCGCTCAAGGCCGGCAACGGGACATGGATCTACGTCATCGACACGGTGCGCGCGCCGCGGCCGCGGCACAGCAGGGCGGGGCCGCGGGGCCGAGGCAGCGCAGCCTGCAGGCCTCAGCTGGTGACCGCCGCGGCCCCGAGGGCCCCGCGGGCCCGGCGCGCGCGCTGCGCGCCGCGCGCGCTGCGCGCCGCGCGCGCTGCGCGAGGCCGCCGCGCCGCCGGGGCGTGCGCCGCAGGGCGTGCGCCGCACGCACGCCGACTTTGGCGGCCGCGGCCGCACCGGCGCGTTCTGGCCCTACCCCGGCGTGGACAGCGACCTGGACCTCAACGGCCACGGTGCGTCGCAGCGCCAGGCGCTCAGGCCGGCGCGCGATCCCCGACCGAGCGGGCCAGCCGCCGGCCGCCGCGCGCGGCGCATCGCGCGCGGCGTGCTGGCCCACCACCGCGCGCGCCCTGCTCCCTGCAGGCACCCACGTCGCCGGCACGGCCGCGAGCCGCACCTACGGCGTGGCCAAGGCCGCTCTTGTGGTGCCGGTCAAGGTGCTCGACGACAGCGGCAGCGGCACGAACGACGCCGTCGCCGCGGGCATCGCGTGGGCGCTGTCCGACCCGCGGCCGGGCAGCAACGCGCTCAAGGTGCTGTCGATGAGCCTCGGCGGGCCGCGCAGCGAGGCGCTCGACGCCGCCGTGTATTCCGCCTACCTGGCCGGCGCGGTGGTGGTCGCCGCGGCCGGCAACGACGGCGCCGACGCGTGCGGGACCTCGCCCGCCGGAGCGCGCGGCGCGCTCGCGGTGGGCGCGACGACGCGCACCGACGCGCGCGCGGCCTTTTCGAACTTCGGCACGTGCGTCGCGCTCTTCGCGCCGGGGAACGACGTGCCGTCGCTCTCCCACCTCAGCGACACGAGCACCGCGCCGGTGGTGCTCTCGGGCACGTCGATGGCGGCGCCCGCCGTCGCGGGCGTGGCGGCGCGGGTGATCGCGTCGGGCGCGTGCGCCCGGGGCGTCGAGGCCAACGACTGCGTGGCGGACCGCCTGCTCGCCGACGCGACGCGCGGCAGGGTGTCTGACCGCGGGCCGCGCAGCCCGAACCGGCTGCTGTTCCGCGCCGCCACCGTGGCCTGAGCCGTCGCGGGCCCTGTTGCGCGCACCATGAATAAGCGAGGCCCGGTTACCTCTGCCGCCCGCCGGGCGGCTCACTTGAGTGCATCAGTTGCAGCAGCAGTGTGATCTGTGCAGGGCTGTACAGACACATGGTGCACCACCAGCCGGCCAGTGCAGGCCTGCGTGCTGCGGTGCACAGCACGCGCGGCGGCGCCACGGCGCGCACAGTTTTGTTGCCCGGGGGTGGCGTTCAGTTGCGTCAGCGCAGGTCGGGCCTGGGCTGGCGGGCGGCGCGCTCGTAAAAGGCGTCGGCGGAGGTCGACTCCGCAGCAACGCCGACCGCGGCCCAGGCGCAGCCTGCGGCGCGCGCCGCGGCTCGCAGCTCCGCGAGGCTAGGCCCCAGGGCACCGCGGGACAGTGTCACTATCAGCGCATCGTTGCCGAACGGCAGCCGCGCGCGCCGGGCAGCAAACGGCGCCGCGCGCTCCGTGCACGGAGCCGCCATGTGGCGGGCGCGGCTGGCCGCGGCAGCGCGTGTAAGCGCAACCGGGAGGTCTGGCACACTGCCCGGGCGACGACCGGGGGCCTGACGGGCCGCCTGCGCGCCGCGCAGCCGGTACGCGCGGGACGTCCTGCCGCCGGGTGAGCTGCGGACGCGCGACGCGATCAACTTACACGCCGTCGCCTAAGCTGGCCGCGCGCCACAGGCAACAAGAATACGCTGCTGTACAACTGCCGGGCGCTCTGGAGCCGCTGCGCTTGTGCAGCGCGGTGTGCGGCGAGCGCGGCGCGGTGGGGCAGAAAAAGGCAGGGGCACGCGGGCAGGAGCACGCAGGCAAAGCACGGTCTGCAATGCGCTTATTGGCGCGCAGCCAATCCGGCTGCGCCGGCGCGCCCGCTGCGCGAGGGCGTGCTGCGCGGGGCCGCGCGGCCGCGCGGCGCCGGCCCGGCGCCGCCGTCGCCGCACCGGCTGCACGGCCGGGCGCGCGGCACGGTCATAGGGTGCCCTCGTGCTCAGCCCGAGCCCTCCGCCTGCTTGCCGGGCGCGAGGCTGGCCTTAATGATGCCCGCGAACTCGCCCCCGAGCGCCGCGGTGAGCTGCGCGACCCACACAAAGCCGAGGCCGCGCGCGAGGCGCACCGAGAACCCGACGCCCATCTCGGCGCCGAGCTGCCGCGCCGACGCGGTGCCGCCGGCCCTGATCATCTGTGGGCGCGGCGGCGACGCGCGGGCGGGCGTGGGCGCGCGCGCGGGCGGGCGCGGGCGCAGGCGCGGGCGCGGGCGGGCACGGGCGGCGCGGGCGGCCGCGGCACAGCAGCTGCGCGTGTCGCCGCGCTGCCGCGTGCTGCTGCCGCGCGTCGCCGCACCGCCACGTTGTACTTGACGCCCAGCTCCTTGAGCAGGGCCGAGGAAAACCCGGGTCCGGCGGCGCGGAACGTCCCCGCCGCGGTGGCGGGGCCGGCCGCGTTCATCATTGCCGCCAGGAACTGCGCGCCGCAGTCGCGGAGCATCGCGCCGAGAAAGTCGATGCCTAGCTCCGCGAACAGCCCCGCCGCCCACTCGGTGCCCGCCGCCGCGAGCAGGCCGCCCGCGAAGGGCGCGCCCATCTCGCGGAAGAGCTCGGGCGCAAACGCCGGCTGCTCCGGCGCGCTGATGAGGCGCGCGACCGCGGCGGGGCCGAGCGCAGTGAACAGCGCGGCGGCCTCGCGCTCCCCCAGGCCGCGCAGCTGCGCGGCCGTCGCGGCCGGGCCCTGCGCCGCCCACGTCGCCGCGATGGCGGCGAGGCCGTCGGCGCAGATGTGGTCGACCAGCTCCGCGACTGCGCGTGCGGCGCCGCGCGGCGGTGTCGCGGCGCGTCAGCGCTGCTCGCGCGCCGCGCCGCGCCGGCGGTTGCGCGGCGACGCGCCGCCCGCCGCCGCGGCCGCGCGCACCTGACACCGGGCGCTCCTCCAGCAGCAGCCCGCGGTGCTCGGCGCCCGCGCGCGGCGGCGGCGACGGGCGCTGCTGCTCCGCCGGCGCCGCGTCGGCCCAGGCGCCGCCAGCCAGCTCGGCGGCGCGCTCCCGCGCGTCCGGGGCGCGCGTGCTCCGTCGTCGCGGCGCGCACGGGCGGTGCGGGGCCGCGGGCGCGGACTGGCGGGCGCCAACGCCGCTGGTCCCTCGCCGCGCCAGCGCCATGGCGCCCGAGCGGCCGCTGCGAGAGCCCGGCGAGAGCCCGGCGAGAGAGCCAACGGGCTGGGCGCGCGGCGTGCGGCGTGCGGGCTGGCGCGGTGCGTCGGGGCGTCGGGAGCTGCTGCCCCGGCGACGACGAGCGTGACGCGCGCGTGGCGGTGCGCGGGGCAATGGCGCCGGCGGCGGCGGTGGCGGCGGGCGGTTGCGACGACGACGGCGTCGGCGGGGCTCAAGCCGCGCCGCCGTCGCTGTCCATTCCTCCCCCCGGGCTCCCCGGGCTGGCCAGAGCGCCCCGGGCAGCTGTCTGCACCGCCGCACGCGCCGCGCACGCCGCACCCGGCCGCTCGCCGTTCAAGCGCTGCAGCCGCTGCGCGCGCAGCTGCGTCGCGGCGGCGGCGCGATGGCGAAGATAACGGCCTTCTTCGCCCCCCTGACGCAGGAGCAGCAGCAGCAGCAGCAGCAGCCGCGCAGGCAGACGGCGCAGCGCCAGGCGCGCATAGCCGACTGCGCGGGCGTCGTGCTCCTGCCGGCGCAGAGCGCCGACGGCGCGGAGCTCGCGCGCCTGCTCGCGGCGCTGAGCGCGCCGCCGGGCGCGCCGGGCGCGCTCGCGGGCGTGCGCGGCGCGCTGCGCCAGCTCGCCTGCTACCGCCTGGGAGAGGAGCAGCTGGCCGCGACGCCGCAGCTGGGCCGGACGCTGAAGGGCCTGCGCGCGCACCACGACGACGAGGTCGCGCGCCTCGCGGCGCGCCTGGTCGAGCAGCTGCGGCGCGAGGTCGCCGACGCCGCCGCGCGGCGCCGCCGGCGGCCGGGCGCGGCGGCGGCCGCGGCGGCGCGCGCGAGGGCTGGCAGCGCGTCGGCGTCGGGCAGCTTAGGTTAACCTCACGTCCCCCCGCTGTGCTGCTAGTATTAGCGTCCCCGCGCTAGTGGCGCGCAAGCAACCAACGCCCCCGTCCGCCCCGCCCCCGCAACTGGCACGCGCCCGCTGTCACCAGCCGCGGTCAAAGAATCGCCCCACGCCGGCACCGGACCCCGCCCCACCGCTGGCTCGCTCGCTGCCCCGCGCGACCACCACCCGCCCAGCCGCTGGCTTGCCACACCTCGTCGCATCCCCCCCCCCCCCCTGCGCTGCTGCCGCCTCGTCGGACGCGCCGCCAGCGCGCTGCCACGTCTGCTGCCCCGCCTGCTGCCCCGCCTGCCGGCCGTCGCGCGCCCGCTGCGCCGCCGCCGCCCGTGGGTCACGCCACCGCCGTGCGCGGCAGCACCGCGGTGCTCGCGGTGCCGAGCGCGGGCGGCGGGCCGCCAAACGCGGCCGCGTCGAGCGCGGCGTCGCGCAGCACGGTCGCGTCGTCGACGTGGGCCATCACGCCGAAGTGGGGCCTGCGCTGCGGCGCGGGGCCGCAGGCGGCGCGGGGCGGCCGTGAGAGCCCGCGGCGCGCGAGGGGCGCGCGCCGCGCCGGCCCGGGTGCCGCCGGCGCCGCGCCGGCGCGGCCCCGGGCCCGCACCTCGTGGGCAGGTGCTTCTTGGCCTCCTCGAAGCGCACGCCCAGGTCGCGGAGCGCGGCCGCGTCGAGCGCGTCGCGCAGCGCGGGCAGCATGCTGTGCTCCTCCTCGTGGCTGTGCTCCAGGAAGGTCTGGGCGCGCGCGGGCGCGCGTCGGCGCGCGCGGGCGCGCGTCGGCGCGGCGCGGCGCCGTCGTCTCGCACCGCCCCTCTGCCGCCGCGCCCTAGCCACGCACGTGGGCACGTGCGCACAGACACGCATCAACACTCGCAGGCAAGCACACGCGCACACGCGCACAGCACACCCAGCACACCCAGCACACCCAGCACACCCCCGCACCTCCATGAGCTGGTGCAGCTTGGCCTCGAAGTCCTCGCCCGGGGCCATGGCCGCGAGGTCAGAGGCAAAGAGCTTGAGCGAGTCGTGCTCGTCCGCCGCGTGCTCCGCCATGTGCGCCTCGACCGCCTCCGCCACGACCGGGTACACCACCTGGCGCGGGGGGGGGGGGGGGGGGGGGGGGCGCAGGTGAGGGGCGGCGGGCGGCGGCGGGCGGCGGGGGCGCGGCGGGCGCGCGCGAGGGGCGGCGGGCGCGCGCGAGGGGCGGCGGGCGGGGGCGGGAGCGAGGGCGGCAGCAAGCGCGGGCGCGGGCCGCGGTGGCGGGCGCATGCAGTCGCGCGCACCTGCTCCTCGGCCAGCATGTGGACAGTCAACTCGCGCAGCAGCTGGAGCACGAGGAGCTGGCGCTCCGCGGGCGTGTCGGTGGGGTCGCGGTAGCGGCGGTAGAGGCCCTTGATCCTGCAGGCCGCGCGGGCGGGAGGGTGGGCGGGCGGGGCGGGCGCGGCGGCGGCGCGTTGGCGCGCCACGCGGGCGGGCGCGGCAGCGGCGCCGCGGCCGGCGCGCGCCGGCGTCCCCCGCTGTCGGAGAGGAATTGCACCTGTCGTGGTCGTTGGGGAGGAGCTCCAGGATGGACATCGCGTCCTGCGCGGCGCGCGGCATGGCAGCGGCGGCGCGCCGCGGCGCGCTGAGCGGGCGCGGCCGTGTCGGGCCGGGCGCGGTGGATCGAGGGCCGCTCACCACGTCGCTGGGGCCCGGCGTCTCGTCGCGCTCGACGTCCTGCGCGCCCGCGGGGGCCTCCGGGACGGGCGCGCCCTTCTCCTGCGCCTCCTGCGCCTCAGCGGGCGGTGCCGACGCGTCCGCCATCGCGTCAATGCACCGGTGCGGGCAGTCGGGAGGGCTGCGCGCGCCGGTGTGCGCCGGGGCGAGCGGGGGCTTCCGGAATTGGCGGGCGCGCGCTGTGCGTCGTGCGTCTGTCGTAATATGTCACGTCGACACCTCCGCTCGCGCGCCAATCGGCGGGCGGACGCCGCGGCGGCGGCGCGTGCCGGTTAAAACGCGGCCGGTCGCGCGCCAGGTGGCGGCGCGTTTGCATCTAGGCTCGACGCGACGCAGCTGGTCCCAGCCTGCCCGCCGCAACACGCCTCTGCGCCCCTCAGCCCTGCGCGGCGCGCAGCCGGTCCCAGCCCGCCCGCCAGGCCGCCTCCTCCGCCGCCCAGCCGCTCCCGGCAGCGGTCGCCGCGGCCGCGGCGTTGGCGGCCTTGAGCGTCGCCCACCAGCTGCCGACCTTCGCCTCAGCCAGCGCCAGCGCGTGCGCCGCGCGCGCCTGCTGCGCCGCGGCCGCGTCGGGCGGCCGCGCGCCGGCCAGCCACGCCGCCGCCGTGCACGCGCCGGCGCCGTGCAGCGGCGGCAGCTCGGCGAGCGCGCGGTGCAGCAGCTCCGCGCCGTGCAGCGCGCGCTGCCGCGCGCGCGCGGCCCGCACCGCGGCCGGCGCGGCGGCGTGGCGCTCGCGCAGGAGCGCGGCCAGGCGCCCGTCGGCCTCCTGCCGCGCCGCGCGCCCCGCCGCCAGGCGGCCGCCCCCGCCGGCCGCCGCGGCCGCCTCGCAGCGCAGCTGCACCTGGCGCTCCAGCAGTGCGCGCCGCGCGGCGGGGATGGCCGCGCAGCGCCTGGGCGCGTCGGCGCCCTCCAGCACGGCCGCGGACGGCGCGCTCGCCTCGCCGCGCAGCGCGCCGCCGCTGGCCTCGGCGCCCTCGAGGGCGCGCCTGAGCTCGGGCGCGCCCGCCAGCGCAGGCGGGCCGCCGCCGCCGGCGGCCGCCTTCGGCGCCGCGTGCGTCGTCGCGCCAGCCCACGCGTGCTGCGGCTGGGGCTGGCGCGGCTCGCCGTCGTCCGGCAGCGTGGGCGACGCGCACGCCAACGGGCGCAGCGCCGCCATCGCGGCCGCGACCTTGCGCCGCTGCATCGCGCCGCGAACGTGCGCCTGGATCGTCGTCGCGGCCGCGTGGCGCGCCGCCGCCCACGGCTCGAGCTGCCCCGCCGCGAGCGCCGCGATGCTCCGCTTCTCGCGCTCGAGTTGCTGCGCGCCGTCGGCGGGCGGCGGCTCAGGGGCCGCCGCGGGCCGGGCGGGGCGGGCGGGGCGGGCGGGCGGGGCGGGCGGGCGGGGCGGGCGGGCGGGCGGGGCGGCGGGCGCGCGGGCGCACGCGCGCACCTGGATGCGCTCCGCGTGGCGCGCCATGACCGCGCGGAAGCGCGCCGCCCTCGCCTCCGCCGCCCGCTCGCGCGCGGCGCGCCGGCGCGCGAGGAAGCGGCGCACGGCGGCGACGAGCGTGGCCGCCGCGCGGCGGCGCCGCGCGTACGCCGCCTGCGCGGCGCGGCGCCGCCAGTGCGCCGCGATGGTGGTGGCGGCGGCAGCCCGGCGCTGCGCGTCGTCGGTCGGGTCCGGCATGCTGTCGTCCGGCGGGGCAGCGGCAGCGCTGGCGGGCGGTCAACGGCCCCCGCGCTGCGTGGCAGGTGCGTGCCGCGGGCTGGGCGCGTGAGGGCTCGTCTCAGCGCCTGGAGCCGCGCGCGCGGCGCCAGCCCGTCGCGCCCCGTCGCGAAAAGGACAGCGCGGCGGTGCCGCCGCGGCGCAAGCGCCGGCAACATCACCGATCTTCTACGCCTCCCCCCCCCCTCACTCGGGACGACGGCCGCATCTCCGCTCCTCCTCGCAGTCGGTCCGCAGGCCCTCGCACACGCAGGCCAGCAGCGGCAGCGGCAGCAGCGGCCGCGCCGACCACACATGCCCGCCGCACTGCAGCCGGCGGCGCCCCGGCACGGCAGCAGCGCGTCCACCCGGCCGCACCGGCCGGGCGCGTGTTGGAGAGCAGCAGCGATGCGGCCGCCGCCTGCGCGGCACCCGGCGGCGGCGGCGGCGCTGCCGACGGAGCGACGAGGCGAGCCCGACGCGCCCGCAGCCGGCGGCAGCGGCGGCGACGGCGAGGCCCAGCCTCTGGTGCACCGCGCGGAGCCGGCGGCGCCCGGCGGCGGCGGCGGCGGCGGGCGCGTTCTGCTGGTGGCGGCCCTGGTTGCAGCGGGCGGGGCCGCGCTGCTCGCCGCGGGCGGCCCGCGGGGCTGCAGGAGCGCGCGCGGGAGCTGGAGGGCGTGATCGCCGCGTCGGGGGCGCTCGGCTACGTGATCTTTGCTGCTGCCTACGCGGCCGCCACGGTGCTGCTCTTCCCCGCCTCGGTGCTCACGCTCGGCGCCGGCTACCTGTTCGGTGCGTGCCGCGCTGACGCCGCGCCGCCCCTGCAGCTAGCGGGCAGCCTCGGTCGCCGCCCACCGCGGCCGCGGCCGCCGCGCACCCCGCAGGCCCGCTCAAGGGCACCGCGCTCGTGTCGGGCTCGGCCACGCTCGGCGCGTGCCTCGCGTTCCTGGTCAGCCGCTACGTCGCGCGCCCCGCGGTGGAGGCGCGGCTCGAGGGTGCGGCCGGGGCGGGCGGGGCGCGCGCGCGCGGGGCGGCGCCGCCGCCGCCGACCCGCCCGGGCCGCGCGCCTCCGCGCCAGGCTTCCCCGCGTGCGCCGCGTCGTCGACCGCGTGAGCACGCGCGACGGCGCGCAGCTCGTCGCGCTGCTGCGGCTGTCGCCGCTCGTGCCGTTTGGCCTGCTCAACTACGCCCTCGGTGCGCGGCGCGGGGCGCGCCGCGCCCGCCCGCCCGCGCGCCGCCCTCATGCCGGGGGGCCAGGCCCGCCCCTGGCCGGCTGGCGGGCCGCCGCCGCCGCCGCCACCACCATCCTTACCTCAACCACCACCGCCGCCACCCGCCACCATCACCCGCAGGCATCACTGGCGTGAGCTTCCCCGCCTACGCTGCCGCGTCGTGGGCCGGCATGCTGCCCGGCACCTTTGCGTACGTATACCTCGGCTCCCTCGGCCGCGTCGCGGCCGACGCCGCGGCGGCCGACGGCGCCGGCGGCGCCGGCGGCGGCTTCGACGGCATCCGCGTCGCGCTGTACGTCCTCGGCGCCGCCGCGACGCTCGGCGCGACAAAGCTCATCAGCAACGCGGCGGCGGCGGCGCTCGGCGACGACGAGGCCGGCGGCGGCGAGGCGGGCGGCGGCAAGGGCGGCTAGGCGCCTGGCGGAGACGTCGGCGCAACAGGCATTACACGCACTCACAGCCCGCAAAGCTCTCCTCGAGGCGCCGCCGAGCGGCGCTCGTGCGCTCACGCAGTTCAGTGCCGCCCCTCGCTCCCCGCTCCGCTCTGCGCTCTGTCTCTCCTGCCCCGCCCCCGAGGCGGGCGGCCGCGCCAGCCCGCCACTGGCACGCTCAGCGAGAGAACACCGAGCTCAGCGCCGGCAGGCGCAGCGCCGCCGCGGGCAGGCCGCCGCCGTCGTCGTCGTCGTCGTCGTCCTCGCCGCCGGGCGCGGCGCCGGCGCTCGTCGGCAGGCCCGCGCGCGCCCAGGCCGGCAGGCCGCCGCGCAGCACCGACACGTTCTTGTAGCCCGCGCCTGCCAGGTAGTACGCGGCCTTGAGCGACCTGCAGTGCAGTGGGCGGCGCAGTGGTGCCCGCGCCCGTGCGTCAGCCGCCGGCGGCGCCCGCGCCGCACGGGAGCAGCGCGGCGGGCGGGCGCGGCAGCGCCGCGCCTGCTCTGGAAGCCAAACTTGGTGCCGCTCTTGTTCTCGAGGCTGCCGCCGTTCTCGCAGACCAGGATGATCTGCTTGCCTGGCGGGGCCACGACGGCAGCACCGCGGGGCGGCGGGGCGGCGGGGCGGTCATATTCAATCAATCAGCTGCGCGGCGCGCGGCCGGGCGCGCGCGCGGCCGGGCGCGGCGTGCGCGCGCGCGGGCGCAGGGCCGCCGCACCCTTGGGCACGGCGCGCTGCACGTCGCCCGCAAACGCAGTGTTGAGCTCTGCGGGCGCGGCGCGGCGCGGGCGGGGGCGCGCGGCACTCGGCGCCGCGGCCCGGGAGGCTCGAGGCATCAGCAGCGTCAGCAGTCAAACTTGCGAGGGCGGGGTCGCGCGGTCAGCAGCACACACGCACGCCCTGACGCCACACACACGCAAGCGCCTGTCTCTGTCTCTCTCTCTCTCTCTCACCGGTGCCGTAGATGCCAAAGAAGGCAAAGCCCGCCCGGCGGATGATGCTGGGCAGGTCCCAGGCCTGGATGGGAAGGTAGAGGGGCGCGCTCACCGCCCCGGCGGCGTGCCCCGCCGCGTACTTGCCGGCCAGCCGCACGTCGAGCAGCACCGCGCCGCCGCCGCGCGCGCGCGCCGCCGCGTCGGCGGCGTCGACCTGCCTCACGCCGCCGGCGGCGGTGAGGGCGTAGTAGCTGCGGTTCAGGCGGGGGGCGTTGCGCGGGGAGGGGGCGGGAGGGAGCGGCGGCGGCAGCGGCGCGCCGCGGGGTGAGGCGGCCGAGCTGTGTGAGCGCCTGCGCGCGCCGCGCGTGCGGGGCACTTGCATGTCGCGCCAGTCGATGTCCTCCTTGAACGCCGCCTTGAAGCGCGGCGCGACAAAAAAGGTGGCCACGAAGCTCGCGCCTGCGCGCGTGGGGCCGCGGCGCGCGCGGTGTGGGTGAAGGGGCCGCGCCGGCGGCCGCGCAGCGCCGCCCCCCCCCCCCGTTGCCGAGGAGCGCACCGCCCAGGCCGAGCGCCCAGTACGCCCCCGCCTGCACCGCCGCGGGGTCGGGCGCCGGCAGGGCGTCGAGCCCGAGCCCGAGCGCTTGCTGCTGCCGCTGCTGCCGCCGCCGCGCCGGGGCCGGGGCCGCGCCGCGGCTGCGGGGCGCCGCTCCCATGGCATGTCTACGGCTCCAGGGCGCCGCAGCGGGCGCCCTGGCGGTGCTCAGCGCGTGCATGGCGATCGCGCGCCGCGGGGCGGAGCGGAGCGGCGGCAGCTGCTGCGCCGCGGCACCAGCGCTTGTGCGTGCGGGCGAGCTGCTGACGACGGCGGCGGCGCAGCGTGGCGGTGGGCGTCACAAGAGCGCCGGCGGGGTCACAAGCGCCGCTGCACCGCGGCCGCTCGCTGCCCGTCACTGCGACCGCTCGCAGCCCACGCCGCGTGGCGCCTGGCACTCTCCTCGACCGCCCCAGCGCCACTACGCAGCTGTCAGCAGCAGATTGCCACCGCGCCGCGCCGCGCCCTGCGCCGGACCCGCGTCGCGCGGCAGCGATGCTGAGCGCCGCCAGGGCGCGCCCGGCGGCGCCCGCCGCCGCCGCCCCCGCGCCCCGGGTCGACTGGCGCGCCTGCGCGGCCGGCGCGCCGCGGCGGCGGCAGCAGCAGCTGCAGCGGCAGCAGCGGCAGCGGGACGCTTCGGCGCGCGCGGCGGGGCTCGACGCGCAGGCGCTGCTCGCCGCCGCGTCGGCGCCGCACCCCGGCCTCGCGCCCGGCGCGGCCGTCACGGCCGCGGTCTTCGCCGCCGGCGCGCCGCTGCTGCTCAAGGGCCTCACGCCGTCGGGCGTGGCGCACGCGTTTGCGCTCGGCACGACGGTGTACGCCGCATTTGGCGCGGGCGGCTTCGCGCTCGTGATGCTGTACTTCGTGTTTGGCACCGCGGTGAGCCGACAGCCCACAGCCCGAGCGGCGCGGCCGAGCTGCGATGGAGCGTTGCCCGCCGGCGCGCCGGCCGGGGAGCGACGCGCGCCCGCGCGCGGCCGCCCCCGCCCCCTCCCCGCGCGCGCAGGTGACCAAGGTCAAGCTGGAGCAGAAGCAGCGGGAGGGCATCGCGGAGGCGCGCTCGGGGCGGCGCGGCCCGGTGAGCGGCGGCGGCGCGCTGCGCTGCGTGCGGCGTGCCCCTGCGGCCGCGCGCGGCCGCGGGCCGCCGGCGCCGCCCCGGCCCCCGCCGCCGCCGGCCGAGGCTCCCGCCGCGCCGCGCCGCGCCGCGCCGCGCGGCGCCGCAGAGCAGCGTGTGGGGCTCGGGCTCGGCCGGCGCGTTCTGCGCGCTCGCCGCGCTCGCGACGGGCGACTACGCGCTCTGGCAGGTCGGCTTTGTGGCGAGCTTCACGAGCAAGCTCTCAGACACGGTGTCCAGCGAGATCGGCAAGGCACGCGCCGCGGCACGGGCGACGGCGGCGCGCGGCGGCGGCAGAGGGGCAAGCAGCGCCGCGGCGCGCCTGCGGGCGCGCCCGCCGCCCGTGGCGGGGGCCCGACGCCGCCGCCGCCGCCGCCGGCGCGCAGGCGTACGGCAAGACCACGTACCTCATCACCAGCCTGCGTCGCGTGCCGCGCGGCACCGAGGGCGCCGTGAGCGCGGAGGGCACGCTCGCGGGCCTGGCGGCCGCTGCGCTCTTCGCCGCCGCCGCGCTCGCCGTCGGCCAGGTGCGCGCCCCGCCGCGCCCCGGCCGCGGCGCGCCGCGCCGCCGCCCCGCCGCCGCCCACTCGCGCCGCCGCCGCCGCCGCCGCCAGGCGTCGCGCGGCGAGGTGGCCGTCGTGACGGGCGCCGCGTTCCTGGCCAACGTGTTTGAGAGCTACCTCGGTGCAGCGGTGCAGGGCCGGCTGCCCTGGCTCAGCAACGACCTGGTCAATGTGCTCCAGATCAGCGTCGCCGCGGGGCTCGCGGTCGCGGCGCGGCACTGGCTGCAGCTGGCGTGACGCGCGGCGGCGGGCGGGCGGCGATGGGGTCGCGCGAGGGCGTTACACGC